>CM041550.1:12976439-13576439 GCA_023238725.1 Scortum barcoo
AGCAAATGAGCACAACAGTTGACTGAGGTTCATTGGAGGAATACAGAATAGCACATCTGTTGCTGCAGACATTTCTAAATGCTGTGTGATGAATGCAGGATCAAACTCTTGATACACTCAATTGGCTCTGAGATGTCTGTATACTCTACTTTTACCTGATTATTAGTCAAGAACCACTCAAGTAGAAAATACCACTTTTGTACTCAAAATGATAAAAAAAATGTTACCTGTAATCGTAGAGACAAATGTGTTCCGTCTTTGAAGATAACGATGCTTTGTCAACCAGAATTGGGTCTCTTTTGAGTTAAGGCTTTTTAACTCATGGCCTACTCAGAGTATTTTTATAATGCCAGAGCCATGGCCCAGCCACATGCTCCCATTTATGATTACCATTATGTTGTTGGCAAAGGTTTGGCAGTTTGAGCACTTTTTGGATGGGCGTTACCTTTTTGTTGATTGAGTCATTATTTAAAATGAGCATTAACAATAAAAAAGGTACAATACTACAGTGGAGAAAATAAATATTTGATACACCACCAATTTTGCAAGTTTTCCCAATTACAAAGAATAGAGAGGCCTGTAATTTTCATCGTAGTTACACTTCAACTGTGAGAGACAGAATCTAAAAAAAATCCAGAAAATCACATTGTATGATTTTTAAATAATTAATTTGTATTTTATTGCATGAAATAAGTATTTGATCACCTACCAACCAGCAAGAATTCTGGCTCTCACAGACCTGTTAGTTTGTCTTTAAGAAGCCCTCCACTCGTTACCTGTATTAATTGCACCTGTTTGAACTCGTTACCTGTATAAAAGACACCTGTCCACACACTCAATCAATCAGACTCCAATCTCTCCACCATGGGCAAGACCAAAGAGCTGTGTAAGGACACCAGGGACAAAATTGTAGACCTGCACAAGGCTGGGATGGGCTACAGGACAATAGGCAAGCAGCTTGGTGAGAAGGCAACAACTGTTGGCGCAATTATTAGAAAATGGAAGAAACTCAAGATGACTGTCAATCTCCCTCGGACTGGGGCTCCATGCAAGATCTTGCCTCGTGGAGTATCAATGATCATGAGAAAGGTGAGGGATCAGCCCAGAACTACACGGGAGGACCTGGTCAATGACCTGAAGAGAGCTGGGACCGCAGTCTCAAAGCTTACCATTACTAACACACTACACCGTGATGGATTAAAATCCTGCAGCTCGCGCAAGGTCCCCCTGCTCAAGCCAGTACATGTCCAGGCCTGTCTGAAGTTTGCCAGTGTCCATCTGGATGATCCAGAGGAGGCATGGGAGAAGGTCATGTGGTCAGATGAGACCAAAATAGAACTTTTTGGTATAAACTTCACTTGCCGTGTTTGGAGGAAGGATGATGAGTACCATCCCAAGAACACCATCCCAACTGAAGCATGGGGGTGGAAACTTCATGCTTTGGGGGTGCTTTTCTGTTTTTCTGCAAAGAGGACAGAACGACTGCACCGTATTGAGGAGAGGATGGATGGGGCCAGATTTTGGGAAACGACCTCCTTCCCTTAGTAAGAGCATTGAAGATGGGTCGTGGCTGGGTCTTCCAGCGTGACAATGACCCGAAACACACAGCCAGAGCAACTAAGGAGTGGCTCCGTAAGAAGCATTTCAACGTCCTAGAGTGGCCTAGCCAGTCTCCAGACCTGAACCCAATAGAAAATCTTTGGAGGGAGCTGAAACTCCGTGTTAGCCCAGCGACAGCCCCGAAACCTGAAAGATCTAGAGTAGATCTGTATGGAGGAGTTGGGCCAAAATCCCTGCTGCAGTGTGTGCAAATCTGGTCAAGAACTACAGGAAACGTTTGACCTCTAATTGTAAACAAAGATTTCTGTACCAAATATTAAGTTAGATTTTTCTATTGTATCAAATACTTATTTCATGCAATAAAATGCAAATTAATGATTAGATTCTGTCTCACAGTTGACGTGTACCTACGATGAAAATTACAGACTTCTCCATTCTTTGTAATTGGGAAAACTTGCAAAATCGGCAGTGTATCAAATACTCATTTTCCACACTGTATGTACTTAAAAGGACAGATGACAATCAACTGACTTGCTGTAAAGGAGTAAAGAAACAGGCTTAAAATGGTGCAGATTCTAAGGCAATTTTGGACGAATTTCCCAACTATGATGCAGTGACTTGTGAGTGATTACAATTTGAATTTGCTTAATTTGCCACAGCTCTGAGTCATGTGCCTGGCTGGCACCTTTGCCACATTGCTGTTGGTTTGAACTTTAGACCTGCGTTAAACTAAAGGATCCAAAATTTGATTTGTTTGGAAATATTTATAACTGATGGCCAGAACATAGTCATACAGTTTACTCATATTGTTGAGGAAACCACCTGCCTAAATGCTGCTATATTTAGGAAAAATCAGACTACTAGTCAAGAAATTTTTAAAAGGCAGTGGCATGTCCACACTAACATGCTGAAGATTTTTGGTCCACTGACTTGAATTATAAAACAGCTAAATCTTTTCTTCTCTTATGGTCTGTGAACAGAATAATACAAAACACATTTTCTGTTGACAGCCAAATAACAAATTACACTAATTAGTGAGAGATGACGCATAACTCTGGTAAATATAAAGATCTGTGGCATCGCTCTGAAGCTTGAGGACACACAGTAGTGGAAGTCTGTTATTGTCCTGTGAATCTTCTCTGAAAAATCAATACATTCATAAAGAGTCGACAATGGTGGTTATAAGGGTGGTAAGGGGGAGAGGGCAGTGCTGCCTTAGTATTAAGCCTGAACCCGCGTCTGGCAAATATTTTTTATATGGTGGAAGTAGAATCTAGAATTGGGTGTCAAGTCCTAAAACATTATAACTTGACACCTTGAACTCATATCAAGATCTTTCCTATGCTCAAATGTTCTTGTGTCACTCTCAGCTGTATTCATTCAAATACTTGAGCTGCTCTAAAAACATTTCTTTGTTCTCAAACTCGGGAGAGACTACAAATGAAGAAAAAATCCATGTTTCTGCTGTCTGCTGGTGATAGATTTAAGGTCCAAATCTGTCAAAGAGGCCTTTTTTAAAGCTTTAGATCTTCTTTAAGTTCATTTTTATTCCCAGAGTCATGGATGTCGTGGGATTTAGACTCCTACATGTCGATCCACCTGTCTGATCGTAATAAGTTCAAACAGCATCATTCTTATTCTGGAAGTGTTCCTAACACCTCTCAGCTACTTGGGGTAAACCTGTTTGAAGCAACAGATCACAATCTCCTCTAATGTGATGGAAACAGCTTATGAACATAACAGAATCATTCACAAGAGTCAGGGTTGAATCAAACGCTGTAAGCTGTTTGAGTAAATCTTTGTGCTCGCTGTCTGGATGCCAAGTCATGACATTATTTGACCCAGCCTAAAGGTCTATCCATGCTTTAATAATCAGATATAGTCAAAAACGTTTGTACCACAAAGCCCCTCTGTGCAGAGCTGGCAGTGAATCCCAGGGGAGCTTGTTTGTGCCTTATGACTATTGACTGTCCATTTGTCAGTAAATGTTAATGTTAGCGATCCTGAAAAGCACATACCACTCTGCCTTCTCTCTGCTACACAGATAACAGATGAAAAAAACATTTCTGTCAGGATAATGGTTATGAAGTGACAGACTACAGGGGAGTATCTGAACATATCACACTCAGTGTTTTTTTTTTATTATGACATAAAGTGGTGTCATAAATATTTGAATTTGCATTTTAAGGCAACATTGTGTTCTTGATTTCTTTTACAAACATGGCTTATAAATCTTCAAGTTGGGGTGCCTTTTATGTGTTTCTTAGAACATTTTCTCATCATTCCAGTATTTCTGCAGTTTTAATCTCTCCAGTTCGAGTGTGAAATCGTTTAATGCTCCAATAATCTTCTGGGATTAAAGGTATGAGTGGTTAGACTGAACCATTTAGAGAAACAGTTAAAGGAACATACACTCATTCGCTTTCTTCCCAAGATGAGATTGACAATTATAGTAATAATAGAAGTATAGAAGTAATAGCCAACATCCAGTTATCATAGCTTAGCATAGAAAACAGCTAGCCCAACTAAAGCAAGCTATATCAAACTTTTTACTTAGTTTGCTTTCACTGGGCTAGATGTTTCTAGTCTTTAAGGTACTTTTGCCTGAAAAATGACTTGAAGGATGAATTGATTATCAAAATGTTTATCAATTTAGTTTTTTTGTCAATCGACTAAGTGGTCAACCCACTAATGGTTTCGGTTCCGATGTAAAAAGGCTAATACAAAGTCACACCTGCAAAGACAATGACTTAATGGCAAGCTTGAGGTTGTTAAGCAAAAATCCATGGAAACAAATGTGTCCTCTGTCGTAAGAGTCAGAGAGATCATTACTAACAACATAGAAACTGAGTGCTTTTTACACACCTGACAGTGCTCCTAATCCTCCTCTAAACACCCCCACCCTGCGTACTGGACTCAATCCCTCAGGGAGCGCGGCTTTACTGGCTCAGAGGGGTTGAGTTCATTTGTTCATGTGCTGCTCAGTTTAAGTGCTCCTCCCTAATCCTAAATCCTTTAATTGTCAACAAAGACAGATAGGTTGGTTGAAGTGACTCTGAAGGTTTCTGTTCTGTTGCTTTGATTAGCTTTGAATAATTAAATCTGTTTTTTGCACATGTACAAAATCTCCTCCACAAAAGAAACATTGTCATAATGTGAAAATGTGGCGTTGGTTTTACAATAATCTATATCTTTTAGCATCTCAATGAGTGGCAAACGAGTCCTCGTTTTGGTGTAGATATGTGGAAATGCTTTTAAAAGCTGGTTCTTAATTGTGGGAAAAAGCTATGCCCACTGAGGGGTTGCTAAAGTGATTAACTGTCTTCAGAGAGTGGAATTGAATTTAAAAACATGACCTCTGAGAGTACATTACCATTCAGGAACAATGACTTTGTACTTCTAGCTTTCGTTCACTCTCCTCCAGAGCAGAAGATGGGACGGTAAAGAGAATTGGTCGTTCGCTAAGTGGTCCTCAATCAGCTTTTTATCGACTTAGAACGGGGTTTCTTTGCCACATAATCAGTTTTTGTTTGTCTTTTACCAAAAATTACCAAATTAATCTTGAACCCTCAGACTGCATGACAAAGTACTTAAAAGAAAATTCAATTTTAAGAATCAGCTCGCATTACAGTGATACTATATGTGATAAAGATGCTTAAATATGGTTAGGTTATTGGTTTATTTATTGGTAATGGCCATAGGTTTATTGGTAAAATTAGCATAACATACTTGCAACAATTTGTCAGTAAGTTGCTATGAGTCATATCACAGTGAAGTCACTTTAGAACTAAAACATGCAAACAGTCTAAATGTGTTTTAAACATGGAAATACTTTTTTCAGTGCAAGATATTTATATTTATGGCTAGCACATTATCAGTAATTGTTTGCTCTGAAACAGAAAAATATAGCTGAAATTCATTTGCTGCATGCAGGCATCCAAATACAAGCCCTAATTGGATAATAATAATTAAATGGTCAATGTCTGTCTGCAGAGTCTCAATGTTTTGGTATATTTTGTTAGCTGACAAATACCTAACTTAGCTCGTAGCTTACTAAGGTATTGCTCCAACCGAGAATGTCTGTGTAGCTCGAACTTATACAAAATCATGTAAGACTTTCACAAGAGGACTCTGCTCTTACCTTTGCAAACTGTGGTTCCACACTGACAAAGGTTTGTACTGCTCTGCTTTGACCCCTGATCTTGTCCTTTCTTGTATAAAGCTGTAGTTTGTTTATGGCTCATTGGCTGTGGTTGGATTGACTTCTTTGTGCACCAGTGTCATGAAGAAAAAAAACGTGACATTTACAAGGGCTGCAGTCTGATGTTCATTACATAACATCTGTAATCCTGCACGGCACAGTGATGGTATAAGACATGTACCGTTGTAATGTCATGCTCTGTTTACTCTGTGGGTCTTCTTCTACAACTTTAAGGAACAAATACTTTCTTGAAATGTGTCATTAACAAGTGTATAACAGGGAAAAGGAAAGAAAAGACTATAAACTTAAGCCAAAATTATATTTAGTATTAGTCAAGATGGTGTGATTTTTAATAACTAAAGTGTATTATTTTCACATTTTCACTTACAGTATAATAATGACTTTGCTGGCATTTCCCTTTCTTTGTGATCATTACTCACTGACCACTACTCACATTTGCTTGCTTGGACTAATGAGGACAAAATATCAACAAACAGCCCAAATTCTCATCGACTTTGTTTTTTGTCCTTGCAGCCCGGAGACAAGTGATGTCAGAGGGATTGGTTTTGGGAGCCTTTATTAGACAGCACATTAATGAGGGATGGAGACAGGAAATGTTGGAGGAAAGCGAGGGATAATGGATGACTGTCACTGTTATCTGCTTCTCTTAAAATATGCCGTATTGTTACGATTAACACATAATGTGCTGCAGTCACATTGTAATAATCATTATTTAAAATATTTTCTGTGTGGTTTAGATGACAAGTTTCTGTAAAATTGATAATTTCTTCACAGCTATCCACTGCTATGACTGACCCTGTATTTTCTTTACATCTTAGAAATATCATCAGTTCATGGCTGGACTTCTCGCCCCACCTTATGGTGTAATGGAAAGTGGTTGCAGTGCTGACAGTAAGTCAGAGTATTTCTCAGGGGTTTAGACCCAACCATTACATATTTTATTCATCAAGTTTGTCACTATTGTTGTATTAATCTTCACACACTGCTGAAAAAAGCTAAACCTGATAATAAAATCAAGTTAATGAATGTATGCCAACATTTATATACAGATTGTCTCCAATGCTTGATGTTATGTTACTTTTAACATCTTGTAGGTTGTGTCATGCAACAGTATATACTTATTTTGTACAATATGTAATAATATTTTTGTCTTCCTGACTCCATTACTGTCTGACCCTCCTCCATCCTTTTGCATTGTGATAAAGGCTGACTTTTATTTATGCTTTTCTGTTGCAAGTTAACTCAATATTGACTTAGCTTTGCTCAAATAGAGCACTTAACTTGCTTCAAAGTCATGCACCATAAAAATGACAAACAGCAGTGAGAAGATCCAGAGTCAGCTGCTCCTCCTGGCAGCAGGTTCACTCTATATTGTTATGTATTTTTAAAAAGCTCATAAATGATGGGCACATTTTAAAGAAAATGCTACTCCCGTTTTATCTTCCTAACAGAGAGCATGAAGAACTCACAATCTCAAAATTTGTTTGACTACTGTAGCCTTTGCTTTTCAAAGTTGACACGTGTCCTTTAGTATTCATCACTGTTAACGTGCTGTGGAGCAGCACTGTAAGAGCTGGGCTAGGGGTGTTTTTTCAGTATACAGCACAGTACTTGGGGGATATACAGTATGCTTTCTATGCATGAATACACCAAGACAGAAATCATACGAGCATCAAGCAGCTGGAGCCCAATGCACTCTTGTGTACATCAACAGCAGCTTGGTGGTTTTCTGACTGGTCGAATAAATTTAACATGTTTTAAATAGTTCTCTTATACAACAACGCTGTGCTTTTACAGCACTTTGTTGTTAACAGGTGGAGCTTTTAAAGTGAGCACCACTTTACCACTGTACCTGAGCACCTTTTAAGGCACTTATTTTTCACAAGTTATTCAGTAAAATGAAACACTTCTCTTGCGGCTCATACACACTGAAAATGTCTAATCTGGACTCCTTTTCTCACATATACTGCATTCCCATTGACTGATGAACTGATGTGACACTTGAATGAGTGGCGTGATGCCACATGGACCAGCATGGCAGCATCACACATGAAATGATGGACAGCTGTCTTACTCCTACAAAAACAGAAATAAACAAGCTCAGATTCTTTACAGGCTGACAGCATATAAATAGAAACACCATCCAACAGACACCAACAAGATCTTCTTTAAAACAGCTGTAATTGTTATTTCTATTAAAACAATTTGTT
The DNA here is from genome assembly GCA_023238725.1 of Scortum barcoo. Taxonomy (NCBI): domain Eukaryota; kingdom Metazoa; phylum Chordata; class Actinopteri; order Centrarchiformes; family Terapontidae; genus Scortum; species Scortum barcoo. Next base: position 12,984,432 of record CM041550.1, read on the forward strand.
AAATGACATTGTGAAAAAGATCGCATGTAGTTATGACTCGCAGCTTCCCTCAGCTCTACTGAACTTTAAAACAAATTTTACATTGTTTATCTGCCCAGTCCACAACTACCATTTTTGTTCACTTTCACCACTTTCACAGTGTTGTTTTCAGTAAAAAAGCTCTAAAAACCCCCCTGTACATTGTCTGCTCAGCACCAAACAGACTACTTACTAGCTGGTGAACCTGAATGGCTATACACTGGGTTTTAGCATCTTTCAGCTTATTGTTTTGGTTTTACGGGCTTCAATTTTACTCTTGCTTTCAAAATTGAAGAGTGAGAGTGAATATTGGACTTCTATTCATCAGGTGGACAAAAATATGACACCAAACAAAACATAATGTTGCTCTGTAGCTGCTGGATGTGTAAATAAACTACAGTCTCTTGCTCCAAAAAATACCTTGCAATACCTGCAAAAACCTTGCAGGTTTAATGAAATTTTCATTTACATTTTACAGTCTTTTATCTCTCCTGCTGAAACTGAAATAATCACCATAAAATGCACAAATTCAAAATGATATGATATGATAAAATGATAAAATATGTAGTTTGTCATTGCTTTCCAAAGTGACCAGTACAGCTGTGAGTCTTTTGAGTGTTTTGGTTGGATTTAGTTAAACAAACACTGTTTCTTTGTTACTGTGGGTCGCTCTCAGATTCTCTCAGATACTTTGTGCGTCTGGAGGTCCCAAATGTTTCAGATAACAATAAAGACCGTGACCTTATTCCTGACTGTGTTGATGCTGTGTTTTAGTACAGGGTACTAACAAAGCTGTTAGTTCATATTCTAGTGACAGCAGTTCACCCTTTTGTTCACATTTGCATCACAAATTGTATTTTTTTTAAACTTTTCCATTATTATTTTCCCTGTTGGACTTTGTTTGCCCAGTGGTGAGGTGACATAAAGGTCTAAATGCTAACATGTGTTATGCAACATGAAGGTAACAATATAAAACCTTTTACCAAAGAACATTTATAAAAATAAATCAGGATTGTTAAATAGTGTGCAATGACAGAACAGTGTGAACAAAATTATCCAGAGCTTTATTCCTGGATGTACAGCCCCAAGCATAATGTTACATTTCAAGCCAATTACTATGTATTGTGTGGATTCTCTATCTGTTTCTGTGGTATCAGCAGTCTGAGTATGAGCAGTCTAAGAATAGCAAAGTTTTTCCCTGCAGATACAATTGTGACTGAGCAGCTCTGACTGATTATTTGTCCAGGAGGGGAACTGTACAAGCTTAAAGCTCCCACACCCTAAAAGCCCTCTGCAGGACTGTCACATAGAATAAAAGCACTGGAAAAGGTATTTCATCATTCGTTTCCATTTAGTTTACATGACTTTGCTTCTGCTTTTCACTACCAACCTAAACCCCAGAATAATAGAGTCTAAGCAGTCCAGCATGTTTATTTAAAATATAATTTTTTTAAAAGCCTTTGAACTGCTCAGTACAGATCTGCAAAGAAAAGACATTTTCAATGGAAGCTCAAATAATGAACAATGTAACTAAAAATGAAATAGAGCATTCGCTCTGAGGAGAAAGAACTGAGATCAAATTAACAAGTGAACAAATGGCTAAATTTTCTTATTCATAATGGTGAAAGTAATGAATTGCACATTTGTTCTATTGGAAAAAGAAAATAAACAACTAAATGGTGAATTCAATAAAATGGGTAATGTAGGCCCACATGATCTGATAATATAACCAGATATAATTGACCTTAAGATACAAACCATGGATAAACAAAGCAGGACAAGTCACAAGAACCTTTTCAGGAATATGCAAAAAGCACATTAAACATAAAGATTGTAAAGTATTCTTTATACTGCATACACCGGGAGTGGTAATATAAATTAATTTATTTAGTTTCTAATCTAAGCTTAAAACAGATTTTGTTGTTTATGTATTTACTTAAATTTAAATTTATTTTCAGGAATAAATGGGCTTTTATGGCAAGTTTGATGCTTTTGGTTTTAGTGGTTGCTACAGGAAACACATGGACCTGCAGGTCTTCTGTTTGGGTGAAAAAAGGGCACTCTTCACTATTTGTCACAGATCTTTAGTCACTTTGTGAATATACTCTCTGTTTCTTTTCCCCGACAGGAATGCCGGACAAAGAGAACATAAGCAACAACTCATTTGTGTCAGTCTCCAAACATCAGAATAAGGTAGTTTGCCTCTCACACATGAATTATTGATTTGATTTAGTGTTACCACAAAGACAAAGAGAGACTGTGAGAGAGTGACAGTGTTGGTTCATTGTCTAGCAGAGTGTCACTGTAAGTGAACAGTTTGGCAACGTGTTGAACGGGACTATAAATCATTCTGGGTTTCTCTTTTGTCTCACGTAACAGCATCCTTTACTGTTACTCAGCCCTCCGGACAGAGGATGGAAATGAGCATGGAAGTTTGTTTAAAGCTAGTCTAAATATAAATGAGATAACTGCATTTTTTTGTCTCCATCCTTAAGAGTTCCTGTCCCACCTTTCTCCTGTTGTCATTTCCTGACCTCTGTGTTGATAACGTGGCACTCCAGCAGATTTATGGTGCCCCATGCTTTGTTCCTATGCAGAGTTCAGTTTCAACATGGCTACAGTATTGTTCTTTATGTAAGAAAGAGTCATAGCCATAGCAGACCTTTCTTATGTAACAAACTTACGTACATAAATGACTAATAAGTATGAAAGCCCAGTTTTTTTTGGGTCCTGAGTGGACTCATTTTCTTGTAAATAAATGATGAACTTTACAGCCTTCACATAAATGCCTGAGTTACGCTTCTCTCTGAAGCTTGCAGAATGCATTTTAAATGTCACAGCCCTGCAGCCCACCCCAAGCCCCCAATGAGAAAAAAAACAAACCAAAAAAAAACAAACTTAAAAAATACTTTATGCAGTGTTGCACAATATCTGTGTCCCATTAAAACAACCTAAAGCATCAGTCAAGGGTCTAGTAACTTGCTGTTATTTTAGCTGAGAAGCACTACTCAAAACCATAAATTCAATTAAAACTGACAGATAATAAACACATAATGTCAACTGTGAGTCACACAGTAGCAGTAAGGAAAAAGTCCTGAGGCCTGCAGCGAAAGGAAAAACTCTTATTTGACTGGTCTCATATGTTGTTATTTCTCCGATGTTTTGCATTGCCAATTACTGGACTGTTTTGTTCTGAAACAACAGACCTTTAATTTTTCCAGATTTATGTGAGTTTTGTGTCATCAGAAGAGCATTTCATTGCATGATGTGTTTTATTTCAGCTCCTCTTATATTTTGTTTCATTTTACTTTGCAGAAATCATTCATTGAAAGTCCAGCCAAACCCCACCTTAAATGCATTTCTCAGGTAGTAAACTCAATCACCTTCTGTATGTAGGGGCCGATCATTACCTGTTTGTGTTCAGGTACTCAGTAAAACTCTACTGTGCTGAGATTTAATTTGAATCCTACTGTGCAGGTCCCCTCTGAGAAGATCCTGCGAGCAGGGAAGATTCTCCGTAACGCCATCCTCACCAGGGCGCCTCACATGATCAGAGACAGGAAGTACCACTTGAAGACATACAAGTTAGTTGGCATCTTGATTCTGTGGTATTTGTGAGAGATTGCATTAATCAGTAAAAAATACTGTGTTTTCCACTAGGGGGCAATAGATGAACTGTACGGATTTGCAAATGTAAAACATGCAAAAACAATTCACTCACACACATAAAAGCATTATGAAAATAAAATTGTGATAGACGATGAAAGGAAAGAGGAAAAAAGTTGGAAAGCACAAGGGCTGGTAGTGGACTCAGTGGACTATCATTAGCTGACCAATAGTGCCCGACACCACAAAGGGACATTATGACAAAAAAGCAACGCCCAAATGCCATTCAGTATACTGCACAAAGTAAAAAGTCTCTTTTAACTCAACTATTGAGGTATAAATATTTCATCAAAATGGCAGAGTGGAGGAATTAGAAGCTAAAGAGCCAGATATATTTTCCTCAGGAGGTGGTAGAGACCAAAAACAGAGATAAAAGTAGAGTGAACAGACGGACACAAAAACAACTATTTCAAACAAATGCTAATGTCACCCCATGTCTGCTGGATGTGTAGATACGTTTGCTAACACACACACACACCATATTAACCATATAAGTATGTCAGTGTTTGCAGCTCTCCTCAAGTGGTAAAAAAACAAATCAATCAATGCAGCAGTCATAAAGGATGTATGGTGTCATTGACAGCTGCATATGTCTATGGTGGGATACTTTGAAAATATTATCCTCTATAAAAACTTGCTACATCAAAATTGCTTTAATACATTTGTCTTTATAGCTACTTTATGTTTATCATAAAGATGTAATGGCTTATTATTTATTCTATTTTTTAACCTTTATTAACCAGGCAAGTCATTAAGAACACAGTCTTACATACAATATGGACCTGCCTTCAATATTAACCTCAATTTATTAGATGGCTGAACATTCAGACTCTTATTTCAGTGTCTTGTTAACAGTTTCATAAAACAACAGATCAGAAAAAAAATATAACAGGTAATTAATAAATCAATTAATCAAGTAATAAAACACAAAATAGACAGTAAGCCAAAAACAGACACATTACATAACTGCTCAGCTGTGTATAAAATCTTATATAGACTTCTGTCTTTCCTAGGCAGTGCTGTGTGGGGACAGAGTTGGTTGACTGGCAAATGCAGCAGAGCTCATGCGTCCACTCTCGTGTTCAGGCTGTGGGCATGTGGCAGGTGCTGCTGGAAGAAGGTGTTCTCAACCACGGTGAGTCTCTCTGTGATGTCTGCGGCCGCACACATGTACGTGCGAAGCAGAGTATTCAAAGTCAAGCCCTGCTGTCTCTGTTGTTGTGACGCAGTGGATCAGGAGCTCAGCTTCCAGGACAAGTACCTTTTCTACCGCTTCCTGGATGACGAGCAGGAGGATGCCCCTTTGCCCAGCGAGGAGGAGAGGAAGGAGAGCCAAGATGAGCTGCAAGACACGCTGCTCCTCCTCTCGCAGATTGGACCTGACGCCCACATGAGGATGATTCTGAGGAAACAGTGCGTCTCTAAAGCAGTAATAAATCAAGTGAATCAGTGTGATGGTCTTATGATTTCATTTGTATATGTCTTGTTTCCCAGTCCTTCTGAAAGAACCGCAGATGACTTGGAGATAATTTATGAAGAGCTTCTCCATATAAAGGCCTTATCTCACCTATCCACCACTGTGAGTACAGCTCCTCTCTCCTGTGCGGCCGTATGAGTCTTGTTTTCACTATGCAGAGATTAAAATTGGTTCTGTCCCTAAGGCAGTGAAAAGCATGCTGAGCTTGTCAGACTCAAATAGCAAACTACACACACACACACACACACACACACACACACTTGTGTGTCTAGTCATCTCGGCACTTATCATCATGTATGTCTAAACACACGTTTTGTAAGTGAATATATGAGTTTGTGCTGCTGCTGGGGTTCACTCAAACTGTATGTGTGTGAATGTGAGAACTGCAGCATGGATTTTTTAATAGCTTAACCTCAAATACAGTTTTAAAAAAGTCTTTTTTACACCATGGGGTATTGACTAGCGGGAGAGTAAACCTTTGCTTTTTTTTTTTTTTTTACTCTTTCTGGCTGCTCGCTGTTGCAGCAGTGAGTAAAGGACTTTTTGTTTGTATTGATCTTCCTCATAGTTATAAATCTACCTCCCCTGCTTGCACAGGTGAAAAGAGAACTGGCAGGAGTGCTGATCTTTGAGTCCCACGCAAAGGCTGGAACAGTGTGTAAGTAAGGTGATAAATAATAAGTGATGTGACCTTGAAGATATTTCCCAAAAACCTGACATAATATGGATGACCTTTTCAAGAAGCTTTTTCTCTCTCTGTTCTTCTTTTTCCCTCTCAGTGTTCAATCAGGGGGAGGAGGGCACATCATGGTACATTATTCTGAAGGGCTCGGTTAACGTGGTCATCTATGGAAAAGTAGGTATTTCACCATATGAGATTGCGCTACCTCTAAAAGCATCAAGCATGGTTATGTAGCCATGATCAGGGCATTGATTCACTGGTCAGTAACTGGTCTGTGTGCTGTGCCGTGCAGGGGGTTGTCTGCACTCTTCACGAGGGAGACGACTTTGGAAAGCTCGCTCTTGTCAATGACGCCCCCCGTGCTGCCTCCATCGTCCTGCGGGATGACAACTGTCACTTCCTGAGAGTAGACAAGGAGGACTTCAACCGGATTCTGAGGGTGAGCTGCTCTTTTTAACGTCTCCTGGTGCTTTTATGGTCACAGTGAAGAAGCACTGTCGCCCTCTGTTGGCAAAAACCCAGCAATGCAGCCAGATATGTTATTTAATGTGTCCTGTGAGGTAACACGTCAGCCTTCTGTACCCATTAGCTTAGTCATCCCACTAAGTGTGAAATATGTTGGTAAAGCTTGTTACTTCTAGCTAGAGATAAAAGGCAGATTAGCTGTAGATGCAAACTTCTTGTGTGGAAAACTTCCATCTGGGAGCTCTGGCGCCAGAGATTTGACAGTCAGGAAGACACATTCATGCTAAATGACTTAAAACAGTTTCCACATTTGTTTAACCTAAAGTTGCTTTGAGGTTGTTAAAATAATCTTATTTCACACTGACTGCATCACATTCTTATTCTGTTTGGCTCCTCTGAATCTATATAATGTTTACACTGACTGAAATATTTTAAGCCAAAGACTCCTTAATATATGCACTGGGAATATAGAAATATTCCATGAGTCTTTAGCATTATTTTATACACATTTCACAAAAATTCATGCTGACATGTTTGTATCATTGAAAACTTATATAATTTCAAGTAGAGTGTAATAAAAAATAATAAAAACAGAGTATTAAGCAATGCAGAAATTATAGACTTTTTCAGTCTGATATAATTTCTGCATTAACTTGCACTGCTTCTTGTTCATATTGTACATCGGGATGCGTAACTTCAGTGTATATAAACTGTGTTTTGTGTGTGAAGGATGTGGAGGCCAACACAGTGCGTCTGAAGGAGCACGGTCAGGATGTTCTGGTGTTAGAGAAAAGTCTCAGCAGCAGTCGAACCTCCGAACACGGAGCCTCGTCTTCCAACTACAAGTAAATGTCCTTCCATATGTACTGAAATAGATTAAACTGTATATAAACCATTATTAAATGTGTATGTCCTGCTTATAAATGCTTAACAGGGGGACTTAATGTGAAGTATGATTGGTTATAAAGTTAGGTTACTGGTGCAATTTATCCACCACAAGTGAAAGTGACCACAAACAAAGTTTAGAAAAAAGGATGGTGACAGAGCCGCCTTTTTTTCTATGGAATTAATCTTGATATTTTAAGATATCTCTGCAGTCTGCTGTGCTGATGTAATTCTATAGTTTGTTTTCTGCCAACAAATCTCAGGGGAATACTAAAACAAATAATGTGTTTCTATATCTCTAAATTATTTCTGACTTTCCACCCAGAGTGTGGATTTTTTTCCTACTGAAAACATTCATCTCTAACAAGGGCTCAGAAATATACATCTTCATTTCTTCTTAAAACGGCTGAATAATTTCATGAAAGAGATGGTTGCTGTAGTCGTGGATTTATTCACATTTGATGCTCCTGTGATCTTTTACAGCAGCTCTTATGTATGTGGGATTAACCCAAAACCAAATGCAGTGCCCATGTTCATCGCAATATGAGCATTTTATATGTTTCCAACTATTTATAACTCACTGATACGTCGATCTCTCGCTACAGAAAAAAACACAAAAATACAGAATATCACCAATCTTATCCTGAAAATCGAAGAAAGTGCCATGTGAATACTGGACTCTATCACTCAGTGTGACCAGCAGATGAAAGTGCTGACCGACCGTGCAGGCGGCACAAGCACAGAGCGATCCAGTGCACTGAGGCCAACAAGTGTTATCTTAATAGAGGTGTCTGTCACTGCACCACAGTCCATGTAATACACAGAGACATATTAATGGTAATGATGGCCCTGGCTCCTAGGGGAAAAAGAAGGCCTGGCAAGTCACAATTACTTGTCTGGGGTCGCCCTCTAATCAACTCCGCTGCTCACACATGAGAGTGTCAAGACTGTGTTCTCCCTCCCAAGCGGGGAAGACACAGCTCGCGCAGCTCCCTCGTGTGATGCTGTTATCAAGTAATGAAAACAACCGAGGCTGGATTGTGTTGATTTCCCTTCACGGAGAAGATGCCCCTGCATTTTTTATGGCTTCTCTCACAGCTCTTAGCCTCAGACTCCCCCTAATCTTCAGCCGGCCAAGAACTCTGATTGTAAATAGGATTGTTATCAAATGAAGCAATCACAGACAAAAGCTCAAGTAACACAAATCAGTCGAGGGCCATAACCGTGTTATTAAGCATTAAGAGCCAGTGTTTCTTGATTAGTGAAGGGTGGGTTTTATTCTGTGTTGCTCCAGATACAAGGTAATGTCGGGGACTCCGGAGAAGATTTTGGAGCACCTCCTTGAAATGATGCGACTGGATTCTCAATTCACAGAGTCAGGTACCGCAACATGCAACATCCAGCATGTCAGATTAGTACCATCTAATAGAATCTATCAATATGATCATCATTCAATGTGAAGGGTTTCCTTCTGTGCAGTATATTTATTCTCTCCTCCTCTCTCTCTCTCTGGCTCAGCGTTTCTTCCTTCTGTCCTCTGCCTGCTGCTCTGCACTGACCTGTTTGTTCTCGTCTATAATTAGCCTCACATCACAAAGCTGATCTAATTACTCTCGCTTGCGCAGATACATATGGTTTTCATTTGCCTGCAGAGGTGACAGAGACAGGGGCCATGTGGATCAAGGCCCAGTGGCTCTGGATACTCTTTGATCCCCTCTTGCACTGACCTCGCAGGTGTCTGACATTCACTTCTCTCATTTGTTTTGTCACAGACTCAGCCTTGGAGGACTTTGTGCTCATGCACTGTGTCTTCATCCCAAACAGTCAACTATGCCCGGTGCTGATGGCCCAATATCCTTTCATCACTAAGTTATCTGATGTGGTGAAATGTTCCTTCCACCCCTTTGGAGAAAAAATGACTCTGCTCTACTCATATTTTTGATCTTTAACTGCTGTGCACCTACCATGCGCAGGCCTCGCAGGGCTCTGAACAGGAGAAGCTGGACTACACACTCAACAACAAGCGCAGGGCGATCCGCCTGGTGATGCAGTGGGCTGCTGTACATGGAGATCACCTGCAGGAGGAGGACGTCCCAGTGGCCTTTTTAGAGGTCATATTATATGGATATTAGTAATGAAAGAACCACTGTTATAGCTGCTGATGTTGATGCAGTATAATAACAAAAATGAAGCAGTAAAAAGATCAGTGTAAAGTCAGTGTTTCTATTAGATTTGCTTTAGTCTTGAAGTGACGGTGTGTGAAATTGTAGACTACATTTAAATCAGAGGAGTCATAAAACTTAAAACTCAAAGTTTATTTAGACAATTTATTTAAAAAAACTTCCATTTTTGTCAGACTATTCAAGTAAAACAAGTATACAATAACAGGTATGTAAATAATGCATTTATGTTGCAAATGTTAAACACTAAGTGAAATAAAATAGGTTAAACAAATAAGAGGAGCTCCAAGCTCTTTAGCAAAGTCTAGTTGCTGCTGTATTTATATAGAGTTTACTGCTGGCACCTTAATTTACAACAGCTAACAAACACCTGCGTCGGAGGTGTCTAGTGATATTGTGCAGTTAATAGAAATGAGTGCTCATCTGCCGACCCATCAGAACAGACAATTCAAAGGGACCACAGTTTTTATTTCATGCACAAAGCCACAGGTGGCATCGTGTGTGTTTGGGAAGTCAGAATACAAATTATTCTTGTTAAATGTTTACAACATGATATAATATTTGCACAGTTGTACTGATTGATAATCTAGTTCATATGTTTCCCTGAGCAATAAGGCAGAGTGATGAATATTAACCGCATTTACATGTTTGTTCAGTGCAGATGTTATACTGAATGAATATGTGGTACCTGGTATATCAGGAATCTATATACTTTGAATCTTGGTCACTTAGGCAAAAACTACCAGGAGAAATTTTACTCACTTTTCATGTACTTTTAATACTTTTATTTTTTAACTTTGTTTTTATTGGGAATGATTTGTGTTTTGCAGGAGTTTCTTATGGCGGTATCTAATGATGCCAAAGCGATTCCAGCCCTCAGGGATCAACTATCAGACCTGGAGAGAATCGTAAAGCAAAAGTAAGATAGGATCTTTAAGGGCCTGTGATGAATCTTGATCTTCAAGCTGTTCTGTATTCACAGCATTACTTTTTGATAATTGGAAATGCTTTATATACAGTTGGGGAGTTTAGAATACAGCAATGTATCATGGTACATAAGTTTAATATATCTGTTATGTTTTAGCACTGAAGATGCCAGGGTCTCACAGAAAAAGGTAAGATATTGGCTTCTTCACATCCAAAGTAAATTTCAAGCACAGATGTTGTTGCATTGTGTGAAAATGATAAGATGCCTGGATCTGATTGAATCTTTGTTACAGCACAAAGTCCTGCTCCGGCAGTTCAGTATGGGAGATGAGAAGCTTCAGAAACGTCAGCCCATCAAGAGTAATGATGAAAGTGAGTAAATGTGTCCCAGTGCTGTTTGCAGAAATGATTTCCTTATTTGATGTAGATATTCTCTTTCTGAGTAAGAGGAAATGAGTCATTGGTGCTCTTTAACCCCTTTCCCAGCACAACCACACATGACGTGGACATTTATGCCACACTTAACTTGAGGTCAGTTCTCATTGAACACTGCTGGACACAGGAAGGTTTCAGCCAGTGAAGCCTAATGTTTTTGGCCCACAACAGCTTAAAATGGAGCAATTTTGTTATTTCAGTAAGGTAAAACTGTCCAGGATTTCACAAGAAAGTTAAAGAGTGCAGAAAACTCTGACATTTGCTCTGTTATTTTGTCTGTCAACCCATGACAACTCATATTTATCTAGTAATGTTGCATTGATCCCACTATCTCTAAGTACTGCTTTAACGCTCCTTCGTTCCCTCTTGCTGACAGTCCCATATTTGCTCTTGTACGCCTCCAGTTCTGCTCAAAGTCTACTGCTGTGACCACACCTATACAACAATCCGTGTCCCCGTGGTCGCCTCAGTCAGGGAGGTCATTGGTGCTGTGGCGGACAAGCTGGGGTCGGCAGAGGACCTGCTCCTGGTCAGCCTCAGTTCGGCAGGAGGTGAGAGCGGCGGTTGGAGGCCGCGCAAGGGAAAGCCCGAGAAGGGTGTTAAAGCAGTAAATCCCCGGCTGATTTAGTGAGAAATTAGCTGCCTTTTTGTGGTTGAGTTTGCCAACTGTGAATGGCTGAAACAGTAGGTGCTAAAGAATGGCCTGTAAAGCAGCTTGAGAAAAGTATCTGTCATGACATTCAGCACAAGGATGTTGGTGCCAGCAGCTGCTTCTTACTGTAGTGATGTTCCACAGTCTCTGCCAGAAAGCTCTAATGCGCCTCTTACTCGTCCACACTTGACCTGCACAAACAAATCCAGAGCTGTAGCTGGTCTGTTGTATGGAGCTGATAATCATGGAGCTCACATACTTTATGTCTACCCAATGAACTGTGGCTTTGCAAGGAAGAAACAAGGCTGTTACTAGCTTTTATACATGTATAATGTAGCGTGAAAGAGCTTTGGGAAAGATGTGATATTATAATATAGTAGTATATGGTGTTCAGTACAATTTGAGGATTAGCACTAAACACAAAATTTCATTGGAGAACATGAATGTGTTAACCATATTTCATGGTAATCAATCAAATAGTTGTTGAGACTTTTCACAAAAGAACTGAGTTGTCAACCTCATGGTGGCGCTAGAGAACAAGTCAGAATACTATCAAAGTCTGGAAGATTCATCCTCGGGGAACTGTGGAGGTCTGCACAAAAACTGGTAATCCTTCAATCCTGGTCAATCATGCTAGCATGGCTAAAAAAGTTTAAATGTACACTACAGGCCAAAGGTTGGGAAGCAAGGCCAATACAGGCCAAACATTTGGAAGCAACTTCAAGTTTCTGTTCACAATGCCTTTCTTAAAAAACAGCATGAGTTATATGTATTTTGGGATATATTTACTGCATGATCAGACTTTGCTTTCATTGATATGCACCATTTTCCTCAATTTACCTTTAGGTATACATTGATGTTACCTAGACAAAAAAGAAGAGGAAGGTGTTCTTCAAAAGATGGTTTGGCCCCCTCAGTCTCCAGACCTCTCTCCAATTGAGCTTGGTGTGGGATGAATTTGATTGAGCAGTCAGAAAAGCGCGTCCCACAAATCAGCAGTCTCTTATTGATGAACTTGGAATTAAATTCCTGGCACAGACCTTAAAAAACTTGTGGAACGAATGCCTCGTATATGCCATGCTGTTGTTAAAGCCAGAGGAGGTTAACTTTGAAGAAAGCAAAGTCTAAGCAAGAAAAACTCAAATACCTGATAATTATAGTAAAAATGTCTTCTGATAAATTACTCTTTATATAATAATCATGTTTATTTTGTTGCAAAGTATACCAATGAAACTATGATCTTTTTTGTACAAATTTGATCTTGCTTCCAAACCTTTGGCCTGTAGTGTACATTTTAACCCTTGTGCAATATGTGTTTCATCTGCAGAGAAAGTAATCTTCAAGCCCAATGATGTTTCAGTGTTCTCCACACTCAGCATAAATGGACGGCTGTTTGTCTGTCGGAGGGATCAGCTGGATTCTTTGGTGGGTTTAATCTCTCCCAGAAAACTCACTTTTCATTCTCACCATATAAAACAGTCTTCACTATTGCTCTATTGCTGTGCATTGCTGAAATCTGTTGCACTAAACACACTTTTTTCACATTAAATACTGTAAATTAGTCTCCTGCGCTTTTAGAATTCTAATTGTTAAGAAACCTCATGAATGTGCATATTTTCTTTTTTTTAATACATTTCTGTGATTGCTGAGATTACATGAAGATAAAAAATAAAAGGCAGTTTTTTCTTGTTTCTAGACCCCTTTACCTGAGCAGGAGGGCCCCTCTGCAGGACTCCTGGCCAGCTTTGAGTTAATGAGCTCAAAGGAAGTGGCTTACCACATGACTTCCTATGACTGGGAGCTTTTTCACTGTGTGCATGAGGTATGACATGTGAGACAAGGTACCACTTGAGTACACAGAGTACACCTGTTTTAATGTTTGGACAGACATACAGTGCATTTGGTATGTTTCACCTTCAGTTGATCCACTATTTTGTTCACAAGATCGGTTGTGTTGTGTTGTCTTGTGTCCAACAGCTTGAACTCATATACCACACATTTGGGAGGCAAAACATGAAGAAAACCACTGTGAACCTGGACCTGTTCCTGAGGAGGTTTAATGAAATTCAGTTTTGGGTGATCACGGAGATATGCCTGTGTTCTCAGCTCAGCAAAAGGGTGCAGCTTCTCAAGAAGTTCATCAAGATCGCCACCCAGTAAGTGGACCCCGTCTGCTCTGCTGTTTTCTTTGTCTCTGTTTGCAGTTTTGTCACTCCAACTTTTCTTTTGCTGTTTTCTGTCAAAGCTGCAAGGAGTACAAGAATCTGAATGCCTTCTTTGCTATCATTATGGGACTGAGCAACCCAGCAGTGTGCAGGCTGAGTCAAACCTGGGAGGTGGGTACCTATCCACACTCTACATTATTCTTGTCCTAACTGCAAGTTAACATTTATTGGCATCTGTTTTCACAGAAACTTCCCAGCAAATTCAAGAAGTTTTACGTGGAATTTGAAAACTTGATGGTAAGCTGAAGTAACTCATTTTGTTCCACAAGGTGTCTCAGTATTTGAGTTGCAGTGTTTCCTGGCTAAGCATGTGCTGAACTGATTATCAGCATCTTTGCACTGTCAGCTGGTTGAGTGTGGGTTTAGCAGCAATGTCCTCAGGCAGAGACTTTGATGGATCTGTTTAACATGGTGACGGCAGATCTCAGAACAGTGTGATTGTTTCCACAGGACCCATCCAGGAACCACCGGGCGTACCGACTGACAGTTGCCAAGCTTGATCCTCCCATCATTCCCTTCATGCCGCTGCTGATCAAAGGTCAGAGTCATAGAGTTATGACTTAAGTTATGACGAAATTGTATGTGTTTTATGACAGCTTCTGATGTGTTTTAATTTAATTAGTTTAACAGCTTTAGTCATGGAGACAATTTGTCCTCCTTTTGCTCTTACTCACTACTTTACAAATATTTCCTTGTTTTTTCCAGACATGACATTCACTCATGAAGGGAACAAGACATTCATCGACAATTTGGTCAATTTTGAGAAAATGGTGAGTCTCTGAAGGTGCATATTATTGTTGTGGTAAATCTTTTTTTTATCTGTTCAGTTAATTGCAGGTATCTCTTGCTGATTATAGCTCTTTATCTTTCAGCGGATGATGGCGAACACAGTAAAGACAGTGAGATACTGTAGGAGCCAGCCATTCAGTAAGTGTGCATCCTGAAAGTTTATTTCATAACCATAAAAAACGGGGCAAAATATAAGATGGTCGGATAGCAAATAATAAATCTCCAGCTCCCTCTTTTGATTTATTTAAACCATTTTAACTCATCTTTTCCAATTGAATTAGGTCCAGACTCGCCTCTGGCCAGCAAGAGCCACCCAGAAATTCGGACTTACATACGCCAGCTCAACATGATTGACAACCAAAGGACACTAACTCAGCTCTCTCACGGACTTGAACCCCGCAGGTCTTGAAACCTCTCAGGGACAGAAATGTTACACTCTGATGCTGCTTTACCACATGACATACGCATGCTTGCGTTTGGGGGAATTCACTCCAACACAGGCAATCACGTGGAGGACCTAATGAGGTGTCAGATAATGAGATATTGTTTCAGATGCTGTTGCCTGACTTGTTAAAGCCTTTTATTACAGTCATTTGTGGTATTTTAACAACAGTAATTGTTGGTGGGTGAAGTACCTCTCATATCACTGTGCTGCAGACATCGCCGTCATCTCCAAGTCAAACAAGAGCGACAATTGAGGAAATTAACAGGCTTTGGTGGGATCTCATTCATCAGATTAACATTTCAGACGTAAACACTATGTGATGCTTTAAAAATGCAAAGTCTTGATATTCCTGATATTCAGTTGTTTCGTATCTTTTGTATCAAACAATATTTATACATATTTAAGTTTGTGAGACTCTTATGTGTTGTAAACTGTATACAGATATTTATTTTGACCTCAGCATGCAAAGAGTTATTAGAATTGTTGGACTTTTTATTCATGTCAGCACATTTCTCTTTGGAAGTCCGAGATACAGTAAATGTCTGAAAAAAATTGTGTGCTTTAAGTATTAAATATTTTAGATGTATTTTTACAGTCCAGTCATCATTATTGTTCCATTTGTTTTTGTGATTTCATCAATACACTGTTTACAATCCTGGCATGTTAAAAAAGCATCATTTTCGTTCCTAAACATCCCAGACTGGTTTGTTGAAATAAGGGAACTGTTACGTTCAGTGTTTGTCCAAGATGTCATCATCTGAGGAGGAGAGGAGCACAATATTTGAGGAAATAGGAGGAGAGAAACTTCTATTTTAAGTCAGTAAAACTCCTGATCTTCTGGATTCAGCTATTAAGGAATTAAATTGGATTTGTTAAAATATTAGTGAAGTCAGAATTCAGTGAAGAAGTTAGAATTCAGTCATTTAGTCCATTTGATACCATTCATTTCTAGGAACACATTGGATAATTTGTATTGTTGTAAGTTATGATAAAACAGAATTGTATTATTGTCTTTAAGTTAGAGTGAAAGAGATTTATTGTGTACTGTACAGTGCATTTTCCAAAAAACTACCTTTAGATATATTATTTTCCTAACTTCAAATATGCATGAAACAAATTTGGTATTTAAAAAACTGTAAAAAAAAACCAGTATGTTTATGTGGCTTACACATCTCAGGCTGTTAAAATAGACATTTGAGTACTTTATTTATGTAAAAGTAGAGCATAAAAGTACCTTTTTAAAACATTTAAATTTACTGATCGTATCAGACATGAAAGTACTTATGGAGGCAGAAAGGTTCCTCTCATAGTGTCTTTACATGTTATATCATTACATCATTTGCTAATGCATTAATGTGTAAGCAGCCATTCTAATGTAAATTGTAAAGCAATACATACTATTTTGAGCTGATATTTTACACTCAGTGGCCACTTTATTTAGTCACACCTGTGAAATCTAAACCCCCCCCATTCCTGGAAAAAAACATGGGTTATTTTTCATTAATATATTGTTTGAAACATACATAATATATTGTTTTATACAATAATATAATAATATGTTTTCAGATCAATTGTGCTAATTACAGTGAATTTTAAAGTTTTGAATCCCCCCTCATATACTTCACAGAGGTTTGCTCCACTGGCTCCCATCTGCCAAACCACACACACATTAGCCCTTGAGCATGCCTGTACATTATCAGTTATTCTGTGTATAAGATACAATAACCCTTTATTAGTCCCACAGGGGGGAAATTAACATATTAGAATATAGTATATACAGTGAATAGTCCTGTGTTAATGTTTGCACTGGCAGACTGTCAAAACACAACGGAAAACTTTTGCGATCTATCATCTGACTCACTTCCTCAATACATATATAGTTGTTAGTCTATCCCCCCACCTACACACACGTATACATACTTCACAAAGGAAGAGAAAAGAGGGCTGGAGGATGACGTGCACAATCAGTAAATGTAAAATGGCTTATTGACTAGTGGTTGTTTGTTTTTTGAAGGCCTAAGTTGCAACCGCCTGTACTTAAAAAAATCAAAATGGCGCAGAGGGGGTTTCCTGCTTCAGCAAATCATCTCTTGCAGAAGTTACAGACCTTACGCCGGAAACACTGCAGTAGTAGTTAGGTTTTCTCCTGTCTCCACTTAATATATTATTAATTATTACAACTTTATTTTTGGTGGCATCTTTGGTTTCACCTTCAGAAATTGCTCTCAAGAAATTGTTATGTTCATTGCCCTCCTCAGCAATGAAAAGGAATGTGTCTTTTGCTTACAACATTTATAAGCAAGAAGGAGGGAAATATTAAAAACATTTCAATATTATGCAGTCAAGCACAAGGTCACCACTGACTATTACACAATAATAAACATACAGTTCAATTAATAGCTGACTGTTAATACTGTAAATGTGAATTTAATACAGTGGCCAGGGAGTGTATTTGGTACATAAACTCTTAATCTAGCAGTAGAATGTGTGGCATGACAAATACAATAGGTACCTCTGAAGTATTAAGTAACATTGCATGGAAATAAATCCAATGAAATAAAGATCAAGTATCTCAAAATCGCAAAATTACACTGAATGAAAGTAATTAGTTACTTCCCACCACTGAATGGGTTAACATGGGTGAGGTGGAGTAAGGTGAGGCAAGTTCATTTGTGCACCGAGAGAAACAAATGCAATTTAAAATGCTGTGTTCAATGCAGGAAAAATGAAATGAACACCTTCAGAGAAGAATGTTCAAACTAAATGAAAAAGCTACAGTGCAGCTCAAGTGCTGATGTTATTATTTTTATTTAGGATACAAAGGTTTTCTCCAATATTACAGAACATTTAAGGGACCTATGCAACATGTCACTGTGTCCTCGACGTGTGTGTGTGTGGGGCAACAACAACCACACAGTGTCTGTCCCTCTCTGGTCCAGCTGGGGGCGCTGTTGTCATCAGGATGGCCTCTCTGGAGGCGCCCGGCTCACACACAGTGTCAGCTGCAGCTGGAAGAAGTTGTGCAACCAGTCAAACCAGCGCAGAGAGGGCAGAGAAACCCAAAAACGTCACATGAGATTTCCCGGAACTTCTTACTTCTCCGGTTTTTCTCACTGAAAAGTGCGTTTTCCGATCCCGGTGTGCCCCTCCACCGACGAAGATCCGCCACGAAGCGTCAAAAACGACACACTTAATGTCGGTATGTATGTTTACAGCGTGAGAGACTGGGTGTGGGAGTTAGATGAAGTGTTCACATGCTGCACTTGGTCTTGTGGTTGCAGTTCACATGGCATGTGTGCAGATTGCGTGCTGCTGTTTGTGGGCTGTTGAGTGTGATACAAAAGTAAAGAGTCCTTTAAAAAGTGTCATTCTAGCAGGCACAGTCATAAAAAATACGAATAGTTCACGTTATTAATTGTTAATAACACTTCACTTTTGCTTTTTCGTGTTTTGAGTAGTGTTAAGTGCTCGCAGTGCATCATGTCTTTAAGGAGCCATGATCAGCACAGTGATCAATAGGTGACCCTGCACTGTAAGAGCACTGATAAACTGTGGCATCAACATCTGGATGCCTCTCTGTTGTTAAATATCACCATGCTGCTGACTGTCAGGGTGCTGAGACTGAAGCTGACAGGTCACCCAGCCATCTGCTCTCTGCTTGTGTTATTTATTCTTCATTTAGTTTTGATTACAGTAGCTCCCTGTGGTTTTGACATATTGCTATCAGGCTGTGGTGTTTGCTATTGAGTGAGAACTGGTGGGAGGGAGTGCTGCCATATCCCAGTAACCTTGGCTTCTTGAGTGGATGGACAATGCCGTGGGCTGGTCCACCGAGCAGATTGCGGCAAGGCTAAGTATAGCACGAACACAAGTAAATCGTCAGAAAGCAATGGCCCCCCTTTGTGACAATGGAGGCATTTCCCGCTGGGATGGATAGCAATCCCAATGAGGACCCAGGTAACAGCCTTTTAAAAGCTGTAATTGCTCAGCTGTAAATGGGAAACCTATGAACAATAACAGAGCTACAATTTCCTGTAATGATGGAATTATTTCTTTACAAGATGCTTTTATGCTGTTAGGGACAAACAAAAGGGTGGGATCATCAATCTGCCTGGACTCCATTACGTTTCTAACCCTGGCTTACACGAATGCTGCATGCCCGCCCTTTACATGGGCAGGGAGAGCTCATGCTAATGTTGGCATATCTGGCATACCTGGCATAACTCTCATAATTCATAATTCTCTCAGATGAAGAGAATATGAGGAGTTTCTCAAGTCACAGAGTCACTTTTTTTCTTTTTTTGCTCTCTCTGCTTGTGGCCTTACTTGTACTGAACACAGTAGGCCGTGCTGGAATAGTCTGCAACTTTGGCCGCATGATCACAGCATACCGGGCATGCCATCGTCCTTATACAAGCAGAGTCTGGACCCTGAGCTCATTGCTTACTGGTACTGATGATGAGCAGTGCGTGTGGAGCGTGGAAAAAGACAGGGGATGGTCAGTAAATCACAGAGCTTAAAGCAGGGATATCACACTGACACCGCATGCACAATCGGCCGATGGTGCCGGAGTGTCTTCAAGCCCACAGTCCCACTTTCAAATGGTTTCAGAGTGAAGCTGTTCTTTGAAGTTCTTATACACAGCAGGAGCAAGTTTGTTTGACCATCGAGGACTTTGTTGAGCGAACCAGACTTCCTTCCTTCCCTGTGATTCCCCGCTCCCTCCCTCTTTCCCTCCCTCTCTCAGAAGCTGAGTTGGTGCTGAGTGTCATTATGAGATGTCGTCTCCAAGCGCCTCCTTCGTGCAAATCAAGTTCGATGACATCCACTTCTATGAGAACTGTGGCGGCGGCAGCTTTGGAAGTGTGTACAGAGCCAGGTGGATCTCCCGGGACAAAGAGGTGGCGGTGAAAAAACTGCTCAAGATTGAAAACGAGGTAGGAGTCATAATTGCCTGGGCTTTTCATATACTTTTTAATTGTCAGTATAGTAATCATTTTAATTGCTGCCTCGTTTAGTGGGATGTGGTGACTTCTGCACCCATCACTCATGGTCATTATACTCCCCCACTCTCACAAATGTGCCGCAAAAGAAACGTTATTGCCAAATGAAACGATGTATTTGGTCCAATTACAGCAGGGACTGTTCTTGAAATCCCTTTGAAAGCTTGCGCTCATTGTCTTAAAGACAAAAAATAATTATCTTTGAAATCTTTTCAGGGAAATTGCATTGCATTCCTTGGCCTGTGATAGGATGTTCAGAAAACGATTCACCGTTTCTTTTATGAAATTGCAAAAGATCACAGATATCCATTCAACTTTCAGTCAAGTGTTGGAGAGATGATTGTTCGGTGAAAATAATAACGTAATTCTTTCACACTGAACCAATTGTTCTTTTAATTATAGTGTTTGGCTACAATTAAATGAATTGGTTTTGTCAGGTTTCAGATCATTCTACGACTCGTTTCACAGTGATTTTTGTGGGCCAGTGTGTTATGTTAATATATATTTATATACACACTTACTCCTTTATTTTTAATGTGGCTCTCACGGTGGGTCTGTCAAACTGTCCATCTCTTTGGTCTAGACTGAAATATCTCAGCAGGTATGTTGTGGATTGCCATGAAGTTTTGACACTCATAATCCCCAGAGGATGAATCCTACTGACCTTTCCTTTAGCGCCATCATGAAATTGACATCACCAATTGACATGGGTGACATTTGATCAAATATCTCAGGAACTATTGGACAAGCTACAGTGAAATTTGGACTTATGATGCTTCCTTTTCTTTCCTTTATATTAATGACTTCTCCATTAGTGTTACCAGCATGTCAGAGCTTTCACTTATCCTGTGAAGGAGCTCAACATCCTCTGGATGGGTTGCCTGTGAAATTTGGTTTAAACACTCATGCTCCCCTCAGGATGAATTGTAATAACTAAAGCGATCATTGGACTTAATGTAGGGCCATCATCAGGTCCCCAGTCTTGTTCCCGTCAAATGAATAACATTCCCATCAGCCTCAGCTGTACTTTCTATTTAGTTTAATGTTAATCACCAAATTCTAACATGCTAAACTTGAAAGATGCAGATTTTTAATGGTTTATACGGTATCCTATTTATGCAGTATACATAGCTATATATATTTACTATTTGTTTGCAGGTTGTTAAACTATATTATTGTGAATTACTTGTCTACTTCCTGTTCTTACCTGTTCATTACACATATACATTTAATACATTACTGCTCATCAAGTTTATTTATTTGATCATTTTATCATTTATTTTTCACTTGCATGATTTAGTTTTTTATACATTTTGTACAAGCGTTGTTGCTGCTTGTTGCTTCATACATTGAAATGAGCTGAGTTAATCATTATACCTGCTTAGCATCATCAGCATGTTGGCATTGTCATTATGGTCTGCCAGGTATGCCAACATTAGCATTTAGCTCAAAACCCCACTTTAAGTCTTGTTTATTTAGACATTGATATAATGATTTTTCAGACATTTGTGTAGCGACCTGCCTTATCGTGAAAATGTTCCAGTTATGTTTTTCTTCCTCGTGTGTTCTTTGCTTAGGCTGAAATCCTCAGTGTCCTCAGCCACCGTAACATCATTCAGTTTTATGGCGCGATTGTTGAGGCTCCCAACTATGGAATCGTCACTGGTAAGCGTTTTTAATTCTTCATGTTTACAGCGTCATATATACAGTATGTCTCAATAGTATAAAGTGTACAACAAAGCTGACAGAAAATGCAGCAGCTGAATCTGTTTGCACCAGCTGTAGTTTGCTCAACACTGAATATTGCAGAGGTTTCTATGGAACCATTAGTGAAAGCCGGCGGGTTCAGGAAGTGCACACAATGATCCAGTAGTTGTGTGCCCATGTTTTGTTTTGTGTCTCGGTTAGGGGCTGAGAAGAATGACACTCATGTAGCAAGGGGCCCTCTGTGGCTACGCACAAACTTTTATCGTGCAGGACTGTAGGAGTCGTCCCATGGAGATGTCATTTAAGTTTCATTGTATTTTAAACTCTCTTGTCTATTGCTGCTGTTTTTTTTTTGGATTAGTTTATTTTTGACTAATTTTTGTTACAATAAAACAAATGAACAGGAGAGTCATGAATATAACTCCCAAGAACAGATTAAAACTGTCAACAACAGTGTAAAGCAATGTGTTTTTCCTGTCTTGCTTTCAACAGCAAGACAGGCAAGACATGAGACTGACTCTTCAGACAGGAAGGTCAAGGGTAAAAACAAAACAAAACAAAAACAGAACAAAACACACATGGGACGGCCAGAGTCTCAGTCAGTATGCAGGATAAGACAGCGTTTGCACAACATAGTAGCAAAGCTCATGTGTGTACAGTCACATCTCTTGAAGCGGCGTCAAAAATAGTTTTCACATCTTCAAGTAATAGTGTTGTGAACTCCATTTGATAAAACCAATCTGCTCCGTCTCAGCAATAGAAAGCATTTCTTTGAGCCACCTCCTGAAACATGGGGATGATTGAGACCAAAGGAGAGCCTGCTTTTATATGTCCTGTCAGAACAAACGAATATTTCACTTTACATACTGCCTAAGATGTTTACTCCATATTGTTTTGGGGAAACAGATAAATCAGATAATCGGATATAAGTGATGAAATGACCAAGTACTTGACAGTGCAAGAATAAGTGTGATGGCAGCAGCATATCACAGATGGGAGAAACTGATTCAAATATCTGTATATCTATATCTAAGTTTACTTTTGGAGTAATGCAGTAAAATAGAATGGCTCCATATAACAGACAGCCCATCCCCCCCCAGTTAATCTGACTCTGTAATCCCCAGTTCTTCTGCCCCGGCCTCCCTGAGATGGCCAGCGTCTACTGATCCCATAAAAGCAGTGACGAAGAGCAAGATGTTTATGTGTAGAGTTTGACTGTAAGAGAAGTAAGTCATGGAAAATATGGCTCTTCAGTTTGATTGTTAATTCTGGGACAGATTCCTGTGCCTGACTTGAAGGGAGTAGTAAAAATGTGGTTTAGGAAGGTGATGTTTAGTTTGGAGCTGGAAGAAAGAATCAGATTTATTACCTGTGTAGAGATCTCCAGTACAGCAGTGTCCCCTCTCCCTTCAGAAACACTTGTATGGTACCGGGGTATGCACTGAGACATTTGGCTGTCCAACAACTTATTTATTTGGTTTGAACTCTTGAGGGAATTTCTGAGAATGAAGTTATGGCTGAGTAATTTTAGCTGTGAGCTGTCTGAAACTGACATGGTTTCGATTCCTAACCGGAGTGGGGCGACAGCAGACCAGTCATCACCAGGGGAACCCCATCGCCAGAAAGTGAGAGCCCTCACATTTGCAGGCCAGTAATAATGCCTAAATACAGTAAGGCTGAGGCCACGCATGTTTACATTCCTCTGTAAGTGGGCTTTAGAGATGCACAGGGGTTTTATTTACCCAGAGAGACAAGAGGGTAGCCGAATCCAGACATACATTAATAAATAGATAGGAACGTTTTGAAAAAAAAAAAAAACTTCTAAGTGAAACCATTTTTATAGCATGATGTGGCCAGTCATTGAGAGGGAGAGCAATTTCTGGTTCCTTGGGCTTTGTTAGTTTTTAGCTTATGTGCCATGTCCAAGAAATGTAATTTCAACAAAGGTTTGGGGTTTCTTGAATTCTGAAGTGCAAGGTAGGTAAGCTCGGTCAAGAATGCAGGCTCAGATTGTCTATCAGAGGCATGGATTAATTTTTGTTAATCGCAAATACTGACTGTTTACTAAATTATTTGATGTACTTCAGGAGGTTGGGAGCTGAAACTACTGGATCTGATAAACAATTTAAAAATTGTCAGCATATAAATTCACAAGGCTTTCAACATTACCAAACTTTACATCCTGAGTGACCCTTGATTCCTACACATGAGCTTCTGAGGCAGTATCAAAGAAAGGGGATTACCCTGTCTTATGTCACGTTGCAGATCAAAAGTTTGGTAGATGTGGGCAGATGTTGGCTAATTTTTGTGTTATGTCATTTTTTTATTATTATTCGCATGGTGGTCACTGTCCAGATGATCCCCAAAAACACAGGTTAATTATTATTATTAATTAACTGCACAGGTAGCATATGGTGTATGTGGAGGGGCTGCAACTAATGACTACTTTTACATAGTTAAATAGTATAGTCCATAACACTGACACAGTTCACAAAACCCAAAGCGAAGTCTTCAAATTCATTGTTTTTTTTCCAACAGCAAATCCTCACATTTGAGGTGCTGGAAATAGCAAAAGATTTTGCTTGATAAATGCTTCATTATTCTTAAAATTGGTGGTGATTCATTTTCTGTCAATCAATAAATTAATGGACTAATTATTTCAGCACTATGTATAATTGAGACTGATCTGCAGATGCACAAATGAAGACCACCCCTTCTTTCTGAAAAGTAAAACAAAAGAGGCTCTTTCATTAAAACAAAAGAGCACCATCAGCTGAAAGTCCGCCAGGCAGCAGTTAAGTACAAACAGCTCAGCCTACATGCAGATAGGAAGCTGCATTACAGGCTCTTTACATGTTTACTCACTCCACATCAAAGGCTGAACTACTGAGCCTCTTGGGTTGGAGCAGAAATATCATTTCTGTTTGACAGCTCCATTATTAAAAAGTCTGTGACATTCAGGGATTACTGCATGTTTGGGAAACCTACAGGGACTCTCCCAGGAAATATATTTTTATACTGCTACTAAGATCGCTCTCCTTCCAGGAAACAGTTGAACAGGCTGTCAGTGAAAGTCGTAGCTGCCCTCACTCACATCCTGAACAGGGAGTATGGCCTCCTGTCATCATGTGGACAACACACAACAACCCACAGCGCGGCTCAAACACAAGATGTTCTTTGTTCTGTTGGTCAGTGAAAGTAATAAAGACAAGAGCCCATAGTTCATATTTCTCCTCACTAAATTGAAATGTGTTGATGGCGTGTTATCTAATACAGCAAACTGTGATGTGTTTCTTTCACATGGGGAGGGGTGTTTACTTTACATTACATTACATTTATTGACAGACTCATTAGTCTAAAACACATTATGCTAAGTGCATTCAAACTCTGTGAGAGCGAGAAGCAGATGTCAAAAATCGTGACAGCATCCAGAACAAACAAGCATGATTAGTGCGGTGGGTTTTATTTATAATAACGTGACATCTCTTCTTTTGCTTTAACACACGGCTTGGTCTTTTTTACTCTTGAAGTGAAAGGTGAATGATAAATGCTGAGGGATTGTAATTCTGTAGTAGTTCTGCTTTTTTTTTATTTACCTTTATAAAGCTGTCAGAGAAAGAGCCTCGCATTGCCTCTGCAGTGTGTGTATCAACTTCGCATCTGTAACAGAGTGTAATCTACATATATCTATAAAACTATGTTGTATACAAGTAAAACCACACTCTGTCGTATCTTACTGTAATAAGATCGCATACATGTAATTTATATTACGGTAACAGCACTTTTTGGAACATTTATGCAGAAGCTTGTGGATTGTTTGATTTATCGCTGCATTCATCCCTCATTATGAACAGTATTTTCCTCCAAGTGTCACCATAACTAAGTTGGCAGGGGTGAAACTGGGATTTAGGAATGGTATTGGGGAGTGTTTCTTTAAATGGAAATACTCAAATTATAAGCCTACAGTAGATGAAAATAACAGTGGTATCAATGAATAAAGAAAACATGTCAAGTCAAAGCAGCTTACTGTCCCATGAACGGAGATTTTAAATTAATAAATACAAACAAATGGCAGAATATAATTTAATTATTTGTGTTAATGACATTGCTTCTATATTTATTTATATAAGCAGCGTCACTGTGTGTGTATGACTGTTAAAAGTGTTAATATCTCTGTGCTGCAGTGTTTCTCTATTGTTTGGAAGAATTGTTAGAAACAAAAAGACGGGTTTAGGGAATAAGTGACACAAACACAAGAACTGCGTTTCAGTTTAGAAAAAAAAACAGCAAATGCATGCTGCAAATTGTTTTGTGTTGTCTAAAACAATTAGAAAAAAAGTGTTTTCGTTTTTAGTGTTGATGACGATCCTGTCATTTATATCAAGTCATAGGTATTTCTCCAGATCACACCCACTGCAGCATTCTTTCTGTGAGGCACATCCACCGTTGGCATGACTGCAGTCACCTCAGGTCAATTCCACATGAGATTTGTGATTGTAAAATATCCATCTCCGTGTCCTTTTATTGAAGATTTGGGCTTGGAGGCTCTCCTGGGATGCTGCATTACGGCATTATGAAACCTCATCTTGTGCAATATCACGCTGTAACAAAGTTGGGAAACTTCTGCTTCTACAGACCTTCCCATATTTCTCAAAGCTCCATGTCCTACAGCTGCGTATCCTCTTTATCTGTTTTAATTCTTTAGCATGTGCAGTTTTAGAGCACGACTTACGGCACTGCATCTGGACAATGGAGGAAAGTTCACGGCTCATGGCACCTCAGCAGCCACTGTAATATTTTGCAGCTGTGTCATGTTGTCAGGGAGCTGGTTGGTGTCTCTATTTGTCAAAGCAGAATCTAATTAGCATCAGACACAGGAAAAAGGTTTATGGCCATTCTGACCATGCCATGTCCACATTCATCAGCTCTATTATAAATTTCCTCTGTCTGTTGACGTACAGCATTGGGCCGAGCAGTTCCCTCTTGTTAACTGATATCTACAGCTTATTTGAGATACCTGTTTGTCTCTGTTTAACAATATTTGCTGTCTCTCAGCAGCCTCATAAAGCTAATGAATTAAGGTTTGTTATTGTATGGGGGTAAATTGGGACTCCAAGGCTGTTTAAAACTGATTAAAACTCTTCTGTGACGTCAGACTCATTCACTCAGAGGATGTGGATTATACTAAGATGAAAGTGCAACTCGCAGCAGAGCCACAGGCTATCCTATTATCTTTGGAATGTGGATGAACGTATTAAAGTGCAAAGGGCAGAAGCCGACAAATCTTGACTTGCACGGGTGAAGTGCACAGGTACAGTGAGGTGATCATTTGTAGCTGCACGTTATAAAAGCAAGGGGTTTGTATGCCAGCTGTCAGACGGCTTTTTGTTACATTTCAAGTAAAAAAATATGCAAAATTCAGACTCATGATAATAAAAAGCATCTGTGTGTTTTATGATTGTTAATTAGACTGCTGCCTTGGTGCCTGTGCATGTTTACATTACTGTGTTGGAACAGGATTGGGTTATTATGCACTAACGGAGGTTTCCTGCAGTTAGCTGCTTTGATAGTGCCTGTTTGTCTTTATTCCAGCACTTTACCTCACAAGAAAATCTGTCTAAAGGTAGCAAATGTCTCTGTTACCTGTTTTTCATACTTTCCTGCTTTATCAAAGCTTTATTTCTATGTTTTGGACTTTGAGGGTTCAACATATAGGAGAGCCCTATTTGAAGTGAATGAAAGGTTTAAAAACAGAGCAGAAACATTATGCCTTTATGTTTCGGACAGATTTGATGAACGGGGAGCTCATAGTGTTCAGTTAAAATTGAGCTCATCCACAGCCACAGTGACAGGAGCAATCTGTAAACAAGACACTGTCAGCTGGCTTCCAGGGGTCATCTGGCAGAATTTCAACTTTCAATTGTTTTCATGTGATGCTCTCACATACTGCACTCATATATACAATGTAACACCTCAGGAGAACAGTTTTGTCACTGTAAGGCATTTTACCATCACAAACTATCAGTCACTCCCAGTGACACAAACTCAAACATTTTCTCTGCAGAGTACGCAGGTGGTGGATCGTTGTACGATTACCTGTCCAGTGATGAGAGTGAGGAAATGGACATGGGACACATCATGACCTGGGCTGCAGAGATTGCCAGAGGTAAATGTCATAATCAATTATATCCTGGATTGTATCAGTGAATAACAGCTTAATAATTCTGCCTCTTGATAACAGAGTTTTTGTATTAATTAATTAACTGAGAACTTTTGTTGCAGAGTTTTACAAAATAAAAATAGGCCACACATGGTTAATGATAAAAAACGAATGAATAAATAAAATGTATACACAATGTAAACAGCAATAATAATATGACTTGTAAACTATGACAAAAACAGCAGCTGAAATTTTAAATCCTGAATTTTAGAGCTGAAGGAAGTTCATATGTTGGTGTTTTGTGTATCAGGGCTTGTGAATACTTGTGCCTTTAGATATGTTTTCCCCATTGGTACTGTGAGATGTGCATAAAAATTATGTCACCAAGGCCAGTAGTTTGAAGAAATTAAGCCTGGAGCAATTATTTACCACCTTCTTCAGTAAGACATTTTGTACTTCCATAAAAAAGCCAACTTTGACTTTAAGCTTCTTTCCTTGAAATTACCCAAATCCAAGATATTTTGCAATTTTATAAATATTAAAAATAATGTAAATAAATGGCCACTCTAGTGTAAAATGTTGGATGTAATTAAATTTTTAAGTGTCAACATTTATCATTCATGTCAATTTGCATACAAATGTTTATGTTAAAAGGGAGAGGACCTAAGATTGAACCCTAAGGAACAGCTTTATTAATGTTGAGATTTTCAGAGTTCATATCTTAAGCTACAACACCTTGAAAACTGTAGGTTGTATCTTAACTAGCCTCAAGCATTCCTATTAAAGCCGATAACTTTAAGAATTATGACATATTATAATATATGATATCACAAGCCTCAGGCAGATTAGTAAACAGCAGGACTATGCTGATATATAATTTAAACCCATGCTGAAGTGTTACTGAGAGCCAGATTAAATCATATGTTTTGTGTAAGAAACAGCCTTAGTGAAAGTATTAAAGGTTTTATAAGGGAAGGGACAGTGCTTGACTTTTCATTTGTTGCAGTCATTATTCATGTTGATACTGATGACCAGTTTTTCTGTACTTCAGTCTGTGTAGGCAGTGTAGGTGGACTTTAACATGGAAATATAAATGAGCAAGAATCAAGGAGTCTTGATTTTTCTCAGTAGTAAATTCCTAATAATATGCATTTCTACCTAAATCAGCTGTGGCTCTCCCTCAGCATATACAGTATTTCAGCGTGGGGTCTCTCTTGTAAGATTAGAAGTTAAAAAAAAAAACATTATTTTCTCATGTGATTAATCATAACTACCAGCGTATATTATTTGCCGTGATCTCCCTCTGAAAAATGTCTCTTTCTTTCCACTCTAGGAATGCACTATTTACATTCAGAGGCCCCTGTTAAGGTGATCCACAGAGACCTGAAGTCCAGGAATGGTAATGTGTTTCATTTTTTTCTGTCCAAAGAATGCTCCATATTCTTTAAACTGAATACACGCTTTTCCTGACATTTAAAACCATATTTTCTTTTTCCTCTCAGTTGTTTTGGCAGCAGACAAGGTTCTTAAGGTGGGTTTTCATTGTGACTTATTCCCTGTGGAGGTTTATCTCGTGTTTTGCTGCACAATTAGCCAGCTCGATGACGTGATGCTGTCTGATCTGCCGAGAGCTCTGAAACTAATATGAGCATGAAATATTGGTATGTTATTTACCTACAGTGTGTGGACACAAGAGGGCAGTGACTAACTTAGCATGTACAAGACACCACTGACAGCATTACTGGTGTGTTTTACTGTAGGTGCTCTGGAGGATGATACTAGTAGAAAGGACTTAACTAAAACTCATGATTTACCTTTTATTTACAAAATACGTAACTCCAAACATATTTTGTTGTCTCTTCTGTATGTATCTGATGTATCATAGGGCCACATGTTCTGAAATGAAACAAGAGTTTAGTGTGCCGAATTGCATTTGTTTAAGACGCTAAAGTGATTAAAATAGCAATTGAGTCCAAGCCTAAATGATGTGATTACAGTAAATACCCACATTTGTAGAATTTATAGCTTCACCACCAGATGCATACTTTCATATTAGTATAGCCACTCTTATTTTTCTGTTTTAATTTCTGGTTTGATTAATTTATTTTAAACATTACATACATAAAGTAAGTGCATTGCTCTATAGATGATTTTTAGCAATGATAATATCTAATTCTGCTTTTATCAATTCAGATCTGTGATTTTGGGGCCTCCAAATTTGTGACCCACACAACACACATGTCCTTAGTGGGCACGTTTCCCTGGATGGCTCCAGAAGTGATCCAGAGCCTGCCTGTGTCTGAGACTTGTGACACTTTCTCCTATGGTGTGGTGAGTGACAAGAAGGAAAGGAAAAGATAGAAATCATCTGACAGACTTATAACATCTACTGTAGTACAGTTATCTTTATTCCTATAATTAGAAATTATTTCTAATTAAGAATAAAGGCTGTGCACAAATGTTTCTAACTGTTAGGACTTGGTCTTAGCTCTCAAATTATTTAAGAAAGCTTTAGAGGTTTCCTGAGTGCTAGCAGTCACAGCAGACGACACACATAATTCAGCATGCATTCAAACCAGTACTCACACAATAGATTCATTCTTCCTAATGAACACATTAACCAAATGCATACATGATTTACAATAACTGCAATAAATTTTATATTGACAGTAGAAAGTATGAACAAGAAAACATAGAAACAACAAATGAGGCTTACTTTAAATAATGTTCATTTGAAATCTCTGTTTTGAGAAACCATAAACATATAAACATGTTTTGGTTGCCATACAAATAAAATGTACCACTACTGATGGTCAGCACTTAAGTTTTTACTGTACTTTATCTTATTTTAGTTGACTTAAGTATTATCAGGGGGAAATATCTTAATTTACAGAATTTACAGTAAGACTCGAAGGTGGGGTGAAAAAAGAGAGACGGGGAGGTACATTATGGTTTAAATATGGGGGCCACATTTTCTGTCTGTCTGTCTGGATTAGGGTCTGTCTGTCTGTCTGTCTACTGGTCCCTTCAGACTGCAAAAAATTACTTATAGCAGTGACACTCTCAGACTGAGCTGACCCATTTATGAATTCCTTCATGACAGAAAATATATACATTTGTCTTAAAAAGATTAAAAAAAAATTAAATAAAATAAAAATCAAATTAAATATGTTCAATACATTTCTAGAAATTGCAGTAAGTCACTCATGGCTTAAAAAAACAACTGCCAGTCAGCTAGCCCCACTGATATTTTCATTTCTACATTTCTTTCTCTGGTTAAATGAGTCTAACCTTTGCAGAAGTACTGCCTTTTAGAAACTTACAGTGTCTTTCTTATTCCTAAAAGTCTTGTGAAGTTGCTCTCTAAAGACTTTTGGATGTAGTGTCAAAATGGAAACCATTACCAGTTACCCTCAATCAGCTAAAAAATCGCAGTTCCTGTTTTAGAAGTGTAATTTACTGATACAAAATTTCAAGAAATTAACAAAAAAACTGTAAAAATGATGTTTCCTCAGACATGTATAGGGTTTTACAAGCTAAACAGACAATGTTTATGATTGCAATGAGTGCCTTTTTTTCAGAGAACTACTGCAAATTGCAAATTTAAGTATGCAGTTTTCCCCCTCAAACACTTAGGAGCTTTTTTCTGTGGTGACATACATACATGGAATGAGAGGCAGCTGGCAAATGCAGAGACGCAGAAATATGGTACATATACAGTAGAGCGCTCAGGTGTTGAATAAAATCCTCCACCTTTCATGATCTAATTTTTAAGATGTCAACGCAGGTTGTTATTTCTGATGAATACCAACTGAAAAGAACCGAAATGATCAAGGGAGTACTGTTACTGACAACCTTTAATCGCTGGTAGAAATCTAAAATTAATCTTTTAGTCTATTTTGCATGTTGCAATTGGCCCCCAAGAAAGACAGAAAAGTGTTTTTAATGTTCATTTGTATATGAATACATGTGCTATATAAACAGCTGAAAGATACTTATCTGCACAACAGTAATTATCTTTTCTGTGAAAGTCAACCACCCAAAGTGGCAAAACAGAAGCTTGTTATGTATGTTTATAGAGCATACACACATACATGTAACGCTGGTATCACTTTTCAGTATTATAACGTTTTCTGACCTTGGCTCTTGATGTCTGTGACAGGTGCTTTGGGAAATGCTCACCCGTGAGATACCCTTCAAAGGCCTGGAAGGTTTACAAGTGGCCTGGCTCGTAGTGGAAAAAAATGAGGTACTCTAGTGTGTGAATGTATACAATACTGAGAGTTGAGACTGAGCAATCATTGTTGTCCGGATGAATAAGCCTTCATTCATTCACACTGAATCAATATTTTGGTTCATCAGTGTATTGTGAAATACGCAGTATATTGTCAGGAACAATTCCTAACTGTATTTTTACATTGTTGTACTTTATTCAAATTTAAATGATGTCTCTTCTTAGGGGTCATTGGTGGGAAATAATTTAGAAAGGAACTAGATAAACATTTAAACAAATACTTAGATGAGAAGACTGGTCTCATTTACATGTCTGTATGGTAAAAAATTGTGTCCCCCGGAACAGAAATGCTCTGTAAATCTCATTAAACAAAACATTTCATAATTTAGTTTCTATATATCTTGTAACAAAAATCATGAATATTTATTCTTTTGTTTTTATAGAGTTTTAAACACTTTCTTCTACAGAGTAAAAAAATGAATATATCCTGTGTAATAGCCTGTCATTATGATTTTTCTACTTTTACTGGCTATTGAGGCCAAAAAAAGTAATATAAAAACAATCATATAAAACCTCCATGGATGGGTTTTACTCTTAATACATATATAATGTTGAAAAAAATAGTGGGTGTCTTCAGAAGTAATGTACTGGTCAAATTTACTTTATTTACTTTACATATTTTCACATTCACATGTTTATTTACTTTACATACTACACCTCCAAAAACTTCAAACTATTCCTTTGAAGACGACTCCTTCAGTTTAGTTTAGTTCATTAACCAGCAGCTCATCCTACCACTAACTGTGTGTTTCAGAGGTTAACCATCCCCAGTGGCTGTCCTCCCAGCTTTGCTGAGCTCATGAGGAGCTGCTGGGCAGCAGAGCCAAAAGTGAGTGATCCTCTAAGTTACATTAGCATGCAAATTGACATAACATAACAAACATAACATACAGAGCAAATGTTTGTATGTTGATTTAGGAAAGGCCGATGTTCAAGCAGATCCTCTCTACTTTGGAGTCCATGTCTAATGACAGCCAACTTCCTGAACAGTGCAACTCTTTCCTTCACAACAAGGCTGAATGGAGGTAATGAGATGAGCCATTCTGCAGGCCCAGTAAATGTATTTATAACTCTCTTTTTTTCACCAATATACTGCCTCAGCCTAAGGAAATGTGCAACTGTTTTCAAAGAATGATGTGGAAATGTAGCTGATGGGGGCCATGAAGCACAAAAAAGACTTGAGATCGTGCATATAGATCTTTAATAATTACACTGATAGCTACATAAAGGCATGAAAACCTCCAAAGAATCCTCCATCTGGATATACTTCCTCTCTTTATCCATAAGGCCCTAAAAATAATCACCATCTTTTTCAAGTAGAAGTGTTTAATTGGGTTGTATGAGCAGCTGGAGGTTTGGTGATGTTCAGCACAGCCTGAGTCTCAGCTGTTACTTTATTCTCTGTCTGCCTCTCTGCGGGGCTTGTCTGTGCTCTGAGGTTTTTCCTCAGAAGTTGTGTTGGTGGCATCATGTCCAGGCAGCCATCTGCAGGTGGGGCAGGCTGAAGTGAATCTCGCTGCTGGAAAACAGAAACTGCGAACGTGTGACACAGAGAGGAATTCAATTGTTGCAGCTCAAGAGGTTTGATACTATACGCATGTCTGGCTGAAAATGGAAGGACAGGCTTGTGGGTAGTCAGAGCAGGAGGTGGCCTCACCAGAGAGATGTTATCTTGACCTCAGAGCAGTGACTTCTCATTTATCTGATTTGCATTACTAAAGAATAGGCACAGCGAAGAGTGTAGAGTGATTGCTGTTATGTTTATATTATGTTGGCTCTGTGCTGTACTGTGGCGCATTCAAATGAAACGATTTCAATCAGGATGATTTTCTAACTTTTGGTTTGACTGATGTCTGAGAGCATTCACATCAACATTGGGTGCACATTGTATAAATATAGGTCATTTTTATCTTTGGGGTGTATCTACAATGCACAGAGCCAAGAGTCCACAGCTATGCTAGCAGCTCTGTGAGGCTTTACTTGTGCTTAAAGCAGCAGCATACCAATGTGCTCACAGTGACCGTGTTAACATGCTGATGTTTGTAGAAGCAGAAATGTTTTACCTTTGGACCTCACCTACTAGATGGAGAAAAGTTTGAAGAGGTAAAACTCAAGCAACCACTTTATTGTCAGACAATAAAGTTTTCACCAAACTCAAAGTACAGCCGAGACAGGTTTTTTGTCATAAATACAAACTGAGTCACAGTAGTTGAATATTTAACATGTAAAAGTAAACAGATGTCTCCTGTTAAACTCTGTATCACACCAGTTTGGAGAGCTTGAAGAAGTAGAAGAGATGTGTCACCTCTTTTGGTGGTCTTGCAACTGTCTGGATAAGGCAGCTTAAAAGACTCTTGAGCAAGGAAGTCGAGCAAGAGTGGAAATACTTTGACGTGGGAGGAAGCGTCAGGGTGGAGGCACTGGAGGACTGGGAGGAGTGAGGATAGGCTTTCCTGCCTGGGCTACATGTGTTTATGAACAGAAAGTGTGAGAACAAAGTTTTTGTTGGGCTGAAGCTCAGCATGGACTTCCACGACACACTGTGCAGCCCCACCTGCTGGGCAAAACAAACTTCCCCAGCATGAAGTGAACATGAGACGTCATCCTGTCCTTGGCATTCAAAGCTTCAGACTCTGACTAATCACCTTCAGACTGCAGGGCATCACTGGGTTGTTTACAGAGAAGTTTTATTTCATTTTGTTTTAGTAAGTGTCACTGCTTATGGACTGTGATTCATTTCCCTCGTATTTACACTATTTGCACATATTTTACACTCTGTTGTTTAGAGGATAAGGCTTCTTATTGTCAACAAATCCCATGAAAAGACCAACACTTGGGTGAGTTAGTCATTACAAAGAAATGCTGTGCCAAACATTGCTCAACCCCACACAGCTTCATTTCAAATTGTAGTGGAAATGCCAAAGTTTCCTAAGATGCCAAATATTTACATTTAACGGAATGATGCAGCCATAAAAAACTTGGTGTCTTGAGTTTCAATATTTCACTGAAGTTGATGCAAAATATGCAATACACATATGACAGATTAGTTAACCTTAAAGCCAATTAGGGGAAAATAAACAGGGAAAACTGGATTTCTAGGTTTTAAAACATATCAAT
This sequence comes from Scortum barcoo, assembly GCA_023238725.1. Classification (NCBI taxonomy): domain Eukaryota; kingdom Metazoa; phylum Chordata; class Actinopteri; order Centrarchiformes; family Terapontidae; genus Scortum; species Scortum barcoo. The sequence continues at coordinate 13,019,559 of CM041550.1, forward strand.
GAGCCTTCCTTCATTTCAGTGAATACAAGCACTGTAGTTCATTTAATAAAACACTTGTACACCACCCTACTGCAAACATAGTCATAGGCACCAAATGTCTATTAATACATAGATAGAATAGTCTTAAACAAATGTTAAAATACATTAGCATAAATAAATATTTGTGACTTAAAGATTTACATATCTTGTGTGAAGGAAAGGGCTTAAGTGCCACAGACGGGGTGGAGAATGTGAAAAGTTTTTTCATTGGATTTGTCTACAATAACAAAAATATTACATCTCGCCAGGCTTTAACATATGGAACAAATATAGGCAAGACATCGAAGAAGACATTTGGGGAATTGTTGACTTTGCTCTGTTGCTGTACTGCAGGTGTGAGATCGAAGCCACACTCGAGAGACTCAAGAAGCTGGAGAGAGACCTGAGCACCAAAGAGCAGGAGCTGAAGGAGCGAGAGCGCCGTCTAAAGATGTGGGAGCGCAAACTCATCGAACAGTCCAACAGCCCGGTGAGTGCCTCATTATCCCCTCTCCACCTTGGTCCACCTTCACCCACCCAGGACAGCCGTCACCAGCTGTCTCAAGTGGTCACAGCGATATCGCCTCACTTGTATGCTGCTGTTCACATGCGTTTCCTGAAGCCCATTAGGAGAGGGACAGAATTCCCCCCGGATCTTCATCGGGGGTGAAGTGGAAATGGGAAAGCAGCGAAGTGAAAATAAAAAGTGTGGAATGAGAAGTAAAGGAAAAAGCACATTATGAGAACATTATGGAAAGTGTATATTATTGGCAGTGCTGCATTTATGTGCAGTGTAGTGCATGGTTGCCCAACAAGTACATTTGCATCATGATGCACAGAGTGAATGCTGCACCCCCGTGCTAAAGCTGAATTGAGAGTGTCCAGCCTTCGAATTGCAGCTCACAGCTTTGCTGTTTCCTTGTGCTGTATTTTTTTGCATGCAAAAGACAGATTGTACTCTGTTTTTTTCCCTTGTTTTCACTTGTGTGTCTCCGAAGAAAAATGTGACACAGAAGTGTGTGAGACTGAATACCACAGTAGTGTACAACATAGATATCTCGGGATCTGTCACTCAGCAAGACACAGTGTCTATAGTGTGAGTCTGAAATAGTCAACACAACGCTTGAATCAAGTACACTAAAATCATTTCCTTTCTTTTCCAGTCCTACCCTTACTCTATTGTTCTGGTCTACTAACTTCCCTTTAAAATCTAGCCTTCTAAATTACATCTTCGATTGGGGTTAAAACTCATTTGCTCTTATTTTGTGGTTTTAAACTGATTACTCACTTCCTTACCCTTTCTATCTTCTTCTCTTCTCTTTTACCCCTGTGCCCCCCTCTCTGCCTCCCAGCTCTTCTTACCTGTGACAAAAAAGATAAGCACTAAGTCGTTCTATCAGTCTGAGACGGAGGAATCAAACAGTTCACAGGTGTCGTGTCAGATCTCAACCTCTGGTAACGAGGAGGACAAGCTGCAGTCGGTGATGAAAGGCTTTGAGGACGTGTTTTCCTTGGACCTTGGCCGGCCTGTCCTGCACTCGGGCATGCAGGTCAACATGCAGGCCAAGCAGAACTCCTCCATGTCGAGCTGTGTCAGAGAAGGACACAAAGTCAACATGACTCTGGGGATGGGACGCTTCACTTGGTCTGACGACAGTGAATAAAGCTCTCCGACGCTCTGTGTCGCCACAGCTGCATCTGTCAAATACTCTGATCTCACTTAGTGCATTATTGCCGTTATGGAGGCACCGTTTCTTAATGAATTGCTTGTTAAGTCATGTTGATTATTTTGTCATTTGAATAATCTTTACTTTGTCCCTGGAAAACAAATATTGGCATACTATTTCTGCTGGTTTTACTGTACACTATTCTAGCTGAATGTAGCACAGAACCATATTATAGAATATATTTGTAACCCTCCACCTATGGATATTATGGATGTCATTTACTGTATGCCTAATGTACTGGATGTATAGTGCCATGCTGTGAAGAAAGAGCCACGTGAGCCAGTTGCTTAGAGAAGGCCAGGCTTTTATGATGAAGTGACATTTTGCTGACATTAAGATTGGCCAATTTGTTCTGGATGTGGTGGAGTGCAGTTGTTGAGACGCAGTCTCTTACCAGGATGAGAAAGTACATGTTTTTTCCTCTTACTGACCCAGGTTCAAAACAGCAGGAGAGGGACTTTGCTGTGTGACTGTCAGCTTCATTCTCTCATTTTACATTTTACTTTTCGAGACAGGCTTCTCTCTTGGGCCCAACAAGATTTAGATAAGAAATGAAGAAATGATTAATATTTATAAAGATGCTTCTGCACCAGAGGCCTTAGCCAGAAGTCACAGATTTTAACCAAAGGAGTCACAATATTTATTTTAATAGAATTGTTTCCTTCTATAGAAACATTTTAGTATCACACCATATGGTTTAACTGAATATTAGCCTCAAGACCTCCACTTTACAGTAGAGAAAATCGTATTAGCATTAGTGTTCAGTTAGGTATTATGTTTCATCTGGGGGAAGGACATGCTTCCTTGAGCGTGGCCCATTAAATTGTCCCTTTCGCTTGTTATCATCAGCCAGTCTCATGAGGATGTAATCCTCTATATTCCCGTGTTGTTGCTTGTTAGCTTCCTGCCATGAGCTAATATTCCTATTCAAACACTGTCTGTACCACTGTGCCATCAAGCCCTATACACACCACACTAGACATAACAATTAACACAGAGACTTACTAATATATATATATTTCCCTGTGAAGTAAAGTCCAGACACTAAAGTCATCTGGAAACATTAGGTCTCCACCAAAATCATATGACTAGCAGCCTATTGATGTGACTTTTTCTTGCATCCTTTACAGTTTTGTCAATAAATTAGTGTCTTTCAACTCTCAGCCCATCTGTCTTTCTTAGATTGATTTTATTATTTTCCAGACGACAGTAATGGTGATGAAAGTACAAATGATGTATGAGTGTTTTACTACTATTTGTACCAAGCTTTTATGATAAAAGACAGAACAGATACCACTTTGATATGACTGTATAATGATTGTTTCATGTGATATTTTTGCTGAGCTGCTTCTTGTGATATAACTTCATGCCACTTTGTAACTCCTGGTATTCATGGTCTGGTTAACCATCATCCACTTTGTCCACATGGGGGCAGAATTGTGTGAACTAAACCCAACTCAAACTGTCCTTTTTCTTCCAGCAGACTCCACACACACACACAAAATAGGAACACAAAAACTGAGCCCCCGTTTTAAATTTGGGCTCTTGGCATCTTTGTCAGCAACATGCCACGGATCTCAGTAAAAACAGGCACTGCGGCACATTTGTGAAATACAATGTGCCGCTTGAAAAGTGAAGTTAAGTCACTCCAATGAGACTTTGGCAGTGGCGGAGTGTTTCTGAATCTGTTTACTTCCGAACCGCAGCGCTGGAGGAGGCGGAAAATGCAGCAGGGCTGAGTGGCTTTATGAGCTGCACTGAAATGTATGGCAGCGACTGTCTATTGAGCCCGGCATTCAGTTCATAATCTGAGCTGTTATCAGATGTCGTGGGAAGAAGACAGTGAATGGGGATTACTCATTCATTTAGTCATCTTTCCTCCAATTTTCCGTGGCATTATTTCTGTCATTACACACCAGTCTCACGATCACAATGATGAAATCTTTATTTTGGCTGGCAAGTTTCTGCCTGATTACATTTAATGAGCAATAAATGATTTATCATTCAAACGGATCACGTTAGATCAGTCAGATGGACATTTCAGTTTGATATAGACCATTAGAGGCAAGTCGTCTTAATCGCACAGCACAATAACCAGAAAAGTAATGGCTTTGAAGACACGGAAAACATGGCTATTTTCCATTTTAATAACATTTACTTAAGTCAGGGGATTTTTACTTTCTGTCTGTCATAAATACACACATATTTCATACTGTCTGTATCCATCCATATTCTACTGCTGTTACTTCTGTTTGTCTTTTGTTTTCATGCAGTTGCTGCCCACCCTTGACATCTATACATGGACAGAGGAGCATGTGGTCAGTATTGTTGTATCGACCTCATATGCTTATGTATTAACTCAGATTTCCACACCACATGACACCATCAAAACTAATACATCACCATTTAATTCCTGTAGTATTTCTGGATGCAGCAGATATTCGGCGCAGGTTTGTTCATTTACTTTTTTCAAGTTGCACACTGCAAGATAATCTTTAATCCGACTTTGGTGGCTTCAGACTTTGTGATCTGTTGTTTAAAAACTGGGTGTATCCCTTTCCATCTCAGGGGAGGGTACAAGTGGCATGCAGCTGTATGCAGACCTGTTTAAAGAAAACCACATCACTGGAAAGAGGCTGCTATTACTCACAGAGAATGACATGCGGGACATGGGGGTCAGGTCCAAAGGTCACGTCATGCACCTCAAGGCAAGGCAGAGTTAACCTTTGATCACAACTGTTTTTAATGTGTATTTAATTAACAGGATGAGATATATGCTCATTGATATTTGGAATAATGGTGATCTTTCATTTTCTCTTTGGCAGTGTGAGATTGAAAAGCTAACCAATGATTACCTCGGATTTGTCCACTTCCCACCTCTGCTGAAGGTATAAAGTTGCCTCTTCATCTTCAGGAAGAGTAGTTTTTTTTTGTTGTTGTTGTAGTTTTAACTGCATATTTGTGCCTTTCATCCTTCCTTTCCAGGATGAATTGGAAAAAGAGGTGGAGAGGAGTAAAACTATAAATCTGGAGTTGGTGTTTGGGTACCACTGGAAACCAGGAACTGGGAAATCTGTAAGTTTGTGGTAAAACACACACACACACACTGACAACATGTAATGTAACTGTGAGCATCTGATATAGTTCATCATTCGGTCTGCAATCAATAAAGTGAGGACAATCACAAATAAATAAATCAATAAATACTAGATCTTCTTTGATCAGTCTTGTTATTAGTTGTTATTAATTGTTAATAAGTTAAGCGATAACTGTTGCCTTGTAAATAGAAGTCAAAAGGATCATGTTTTTGGCACGATTGAATAAGCCTCCTTGTACTGAAGCCGTTTGTTCCGAGGATTCATGATAATGGCTGTTACACTGACCATTGATGGCATCACTAGACATGTATAAAACCAGACAAATAAACATTTCATTCTCAGCCATGTACCACATCCACCTCGACTTGCTCACAGCCCTTTGTTAGGGTCTCAAACTGTGGAGAAAGGGTGGCTCTTCACTTGCTATTTGAATTTAATCAAAAATAGCCCATTTAGCCAGAAGTCATTTTCTTTTTAAAAGGCAAACGTTATTTAATCTTTCAGCTGTTCATTGTCCCATCATAAATAGTCCTCTTTCAGTGTGTTCGGCAGGGCTGAAACGAGCCTGCTAATTGCCTCCCATTTCTTCTGACATGTGGTGGTTTAGTGGGTAGAAAACACAGCAGGGAGAAGGAAACAGGAGGCTGAGAAAATGAGAGCTAATTATTTTCCCCTGCCTGGTGTCAGGTTCCGTGTCAGCCTTGTTTTTACAAACTGGAAGGTTTTTTGCACTAAATAAAACAAACCCGCACTGCATTTTTTTTTCTTCGCCCCTCTTTGCTGGCGATGTCATGGAAGCAGCTGCACTTCTCAAAGACAAAATGAGGGCCTGCGATTGTGCGGCCACCATCTGACAGCCACTGAGGGTCCCCTACTAATGAGGATATCACCGTGCAGCCAAGTGAAAGGTGCTGAATTATGTATGAGTTGTCATTAGACGCACTCGGGTCCTAGGCATCATTACCAGACATTGTTTCTGCTGGAGTGATTAGACTAGCATGGACCTGGGAGCCCCGGTGCGCCCGTCCAGTGCCGACACCAGGCCAGCGCGGGGCCACTGGTGTGTTTCAGAGCCAGAGGCTTGCTGAAGCTTCCCCTTTGAGCCGTTTCCAGCCCCCGGGGACGATGCAGGAGAGGGAGAAGGCTTCTCAGACGAGTGTGTTAGTGCCACTCCTCTGATGTCTTTCTCTGTGATCACTACACAATGGATTGGCCTGTGCCATGAACCCTGCGTGGTTAAGCGGTGACCTGTGGTTTTCGTGGCCAGCTTTTGGGGATTGGCAGAATCATTACTGCTTCGTCAGCATTCAGTATGCAGGAGAAGAGGGCTGGGGAATTGTTCAGATTCGTACCTCCCAGTGAGGATTTGATGTGTCCCGCATGCAGCAACTCATGAGGAAAAATCTTCACCCTTCACACCTAAAATCAACCACAACCCTTGATCCAACAGACAATTTTATTATAAAATGTTTGACAAAAAATATCTACATATAAATATTTCTCTAACTTTCAGTAGTTCTATTAAATGTGATAATTCTCACTTCAATATCTAAATAAGATGTTTCACAATGTATTTGGCCTTCTTTATTGATTTATGATTGATTGATTTATAATATCTGAATAAAATTACAAATACATCTTACCATATAATACATAATTTCCTCCCCCACAATATGAAGCTTTGTTGCCAGTCACTTACCACTACTGTTAAACTACCTCTAGGTTGTGCTGTTGGTTTATATACAAGAGTAGCCAAGTTCTCCACACTGAACACTGCAACTTTTTCATACAGTCAGGTGTTGTTACTGAGTGCACCAGACCAGGCCTACATTATCTCACCATTAGCTCTTTTCTTTCAAGGACTGCAAATGGAAAATGTACCTGGAACTTGATGGAGATGACGTCGCAGTAACCTACATCAAAGATGTCGTCTTTAATGCTAACCGGCAGGATGTGGAAATCCTCCGGATGACTAAGGTGTCATCAGAAACACATTTCCAGAACAAGTTACAAATGACAAAACCACTCATGTTTTAATCAGTGCTAATAGCGTGTTGTTTAATGACCTAACCTGAACTGAATTGACATAACTGGTTACATTTTACCTGTAGGATTGTTGTATTGTGGTTACCATAGTCAGATTACTAATGTCATTGCAATGCAGCCACCTTTTGTGATGGACAAATGGATCGTTGGGGTACAGCAGAACCAGAAAGTGGACTACACGGTCAATTACGAGGTGAGTCATACCAGCAGCTCACAAAACACTGCAAATTTTCCCATCTGCCATTTGAAATAAAAATGTGAAAATGCATCAGAGGCAATCACAGAACTCTGGGCAACAAGTATAATTATTTTTAATGCTGAACATAATTTTATTCTCCTTCTTTTTCAACTCCACACTAAAGAATGATGTCAAGTCACCAAAGTCTACCAGACACAGCTGTCTACTGGTGTGGAGTCACAGTGGTGGACAAGATGAGATCAAGACGGTGGAGCTGGTTGTCGAAACAACACCGGATAACTTTGACTTGGACCCGTGGGACAAGTCTAACTCCGGTAATTGTTTTATTTATGGCTTTGTTATCTTTGTTGACCTGACGAGTGCCTAACCAACGAATAAAGATTGTTGCAGTTGAATTTAAGGCAGCACAAATATATTTAACAGTATTAAACACAGAATATGCTCCTATTTTCATCAGTGCATATCTCCTTTTTTAGATATTGATCCCACGTGGATGTACCATGTAAGACACAGGCAGATAATGAGCCAGAAGTCCCCGCAGATGACCGCTACTCGGACTTCATTTACTAGCTCTGATGCCCGCACTCTGCCTCAGTTCCTGTCTGCACACGAAAGCCAGAGGTGTTCTTATGCTGCAGCTGTGCGTCGCTCTCCAAACCGCGCCCACGTATCTCCCTGGATCGACTCACGCAGCTCCTCGCCAACTGCCAGCCTATCGGCCAAACTCTCCCCGCTCCATCTTGGGTCAAAGGGAAGCAGCCCCTCCAGCACTACGTCAGAAAGCACCTCAGAGAGGGAGCGCCAGCTCAGTGCTGGAGCGGTGTATGACCACCGTAAAAACAACTACTTAACTGTGGGAGGGGGACAGGGTAGAGCGCCTGCGTGGACAAATACTAGAGGTAGCCATATTAATAATAAAACCAACAAAACCTCACGGCAGCCAGGGAGGCCACGGTCCAACAGTAACAGTGTCACAGCACAGAGCCGCCCCTCCATGATACCTGGTATACTGTCTGTGACAGAAAACCCCGGTGAGGAAAAAGAGGGGGCCAAAGGCGCCGATGGAGGGTGGATCAAAGTCGAGCGGCAGAAAAGATTACCACGTCAGGACAATAAACAAGTCAGAGGTCGACCGAGGAGAGGGGGCAGGGGAGGGCGTGGTGCCGGTGGAAGAACTTATTGTGGGCCACACACGAACTGACAGCGTCTTGTATGCTGCATGTCACCAGGCACTAGAGAGGTTTTACATGTGAATTACGTCCACCTACATACTCAGACATGAACTGCTTGTTGTAAGAGAATCACACTCGTGCCGAAGATGTATATATATATATGTGTTACCATAAGGATTTATTTTTTTAAAACTAGGCTCCTCTTAATAAAAATGAGCCTTTTCTCAGCGTGTATTTATTATTATCATAAAAATGAACAATGCAGTGTTCTTCACTCTCTCTCCTTCATTAAATGAAAGAAGGCAACTTGTTATAGTTGCATAAAAAATCATTCTGTTCATCTGGCTTTTTTCTATCAAGTAACCAAATAAACTGTGAAACCACCCTGACTGGATAAAATGTTCACTCATTTCTTCAAATCCATACCTTTTTAGCTGTCTCTTCAGGCTGTCTCTTACTTTTTGCACAGAGATATAAAACAATGTCCTGCTTTACAATGATCATATAAACCCAGAAGTGCAATACTGTGTTTGATCTTGTGTGCCCCACCCAGCTGTGTTATATTCTCCTCTTTGATGCTCTAATCATATTCACTTCCTGCTGTTTACATAAAGACGTCAGCCTGGTTAAGTCTTATCTCAAGTTTGTTGCCAGGCTTGAGATATATCTTTCCTTATTGTTCCTTTTTATTCAGTGCTTTAGAACAATATTGTGGTGCTTGAACTTGAGTATTTCCATTTTATGCAACTTTATACATCTACGATACCTACAGAGGTAAATATTCAACTTTTTAGTTACTTTTCAGATGAATATTTTTATACCCATATCAGGTATCTACAAATTCTGTGATTTAGTTTTTTTCATAAACTGATAAACTGAAGTGTTTCTTTATGGGTTTAGAAAATTTTCTTTCTTAAGCTAAATAAAGTAATATAAAAACCTCCTTAAATTAGCTGGAAAATGCAAAGGGAAGACTTTGAGATACATGGTTCTCACAGTAGAGCGGTACGACAAACATTATTATCATGTATCATTATCTTGTAGACCATGATGCATTGCTTTAGATTAAACTACCCAATAGTATATTAAGTAGTTAAAATGAGCTCAACCTAAAACCTCTACAGCAGTAAAATGCAACATACACATTAATGCAGCAGTCATATAAATCCAACAGAATAGATCCAGATATAAAGTAAAACACTGACAGGGACCATTTTATTGCAGATTGAGTACTTTTATTTTTGATACTTTAATAATACTACTAATAATACTTTGATTTCAGGATGTTTACCTGTAGAGGATTGTATTTTACAGTGATTAGAGATACAGAGATTTCCATATATTCCCGTCTTTTAACCAATACATTTTACTTTTATTATTAGTTGAAGCCCACATAAAGTGTAATGAAATATTCACATTTTAAAGTCAACGAAAAGTTGAATATATCTCACAACTATAGCTTATCAAACTTGACTGCTAAACCAGAGTCTGAACTCAAAGTGACTCTTTTTAAATCTTGGAGAGAGATCAACATTTTACCCGCCTTGCATGCAAATCGACGAATAAAAAATTCGCGCCACGGCAAAGTTCATGGAAGACGCGCAGCTCTCCTTCCGAAAAAGCGTCTCATAAATCAATCATTGCGTGGAGTTTAATTAATCGAAGAAATATCGAGCGCGTTTTAAATATTAGAAGATAGTTTCGGTTATGAAATTATCATCCGGTGTTTTACAGGGAGTGTAATATTTTGTTAAAATAGCGGGATTCAGTTTACGCAGCTTCCAGGACCTTCCGGTGGCGCGGGAAATGAACGGCGGTGTCTCTGCGTGCAGCTGCAGGTCCTGCATTGTTCACTGCGGAGCTGCTGCACGCTGTGTGAGAGTGTGAGGGACCACTATTAAAGGAAAAAATGCCTTCCACCCGCTCCAAGGTAAGAAAAGCAGCTTTATATGCATTTTTATGTACACTTTTATCACTGCAGTTGTGTTTTTTTATGTATTTGAAAATAAAACTTCCGGTCACAAGCACATTAAGTTTCCTTTTAAACTCCTTAAAGGGTTAACTTTAATGTAACATTTCATTTTTTTTGTAGCTCGACACATTCACAAATAAACTTAACTTAAAGTATAGTGTAGTATAGTATGTGTAGTATACACAAAGTGAGCAAGGTTACATGCAATTTTGTGTCAAACTTGCAAAATTGGTAATTTGATCATTTTTATGTCACACTACCCTCTTCTGGTAAAGTAAAGATCGAGGCAAAGTTCATTTTAATTTACAAAGACTGTAATCCGTGTCAAATGTATAGAAATATCCACGACCCAGTCAACTGCATTTGGCTGGGTGAGTCCACAGGGGTGTGTCCTGCAGCCTTTAGTCGATTCATCGAGTAGGGTATTCGAAAACATTTTACAATTACTTGACTTTTTATTGTTTTTTTTTTTTTATCCAAGACAGATTTTAGCATTAGTATATTTGCAGGTGTTAGGAACATTGCACTTTTTTATTTTTATACATAGCAACAGTTTGAATATGATCCTATGTTGTTTCTGACCTTTAGACCAAACGACTGACCATGCGTGAGCCATTTGAAGCCTAGCAAGCAAGCAGGATCACTTAAAAATATCCAGCTGTTTGTTATGCTCCAGTGATCGGTGGTCTTGCTGAACTGGTGTCCCCTCTTAGCAACTTAACTATATCAGATAAGCTATTTTTGCCGGTAGACCCAGAGACCTTTCTGGCCGTGTGACCTGTACTTTTCTAAACTTACATGTTCTGATCTATAGAAACTGGCCGTCCAGCCTCCATCCACCAGGATGAGTCTGAGGAGCTTCCGCAGCGTCCCCCTGGTTCCCATGGAGACCTCTTCCTCTTCTTCCGATGACAGCTGCGATAGCTTTGGCTCTGATGGGGGCTTTGCAAATACGGTAACAATAAAATGCCAAATCCTGGTGTTTCTTTTTAAGGTGGTGGGGTGCATGTGAAGGGTCTTTGGGGCACCATCTGCAACTTAAATTTGTTTCTGTGTTCAGAGGAGCAGCTTAAGACTGACAAGGAGGATGGCAGAGAAACCAAAGGTGTTTGAGGCAACTTCTGAGGAGGATACATGCATCGGGTTTGAGGAGAATGTGATCAACAGACAGATGAAGGCCATGGTCAGTTTTTTTTAAATTTATTTATTTTTTTAAGGACAGAAATGATTGCACAATATTTCAAACACTGAAAGTTTTCTGTAACCGTAAAATGTGTTTTCTCTCAGCAAGTAGACTCTGAACCTCCAAGACGAGGCCGCAGGTCCAACATCCTGAAGGTTGCCATGACGTTTCCCGCCAAGAGGACGGGCAAGAAGAGGCCTGCGTCCGAACCGCTCCCTCAAAGTAAAGCAGAGGACTCCGACTCTGAGGAAGAGAACGCCATTGACAAGAGAGCGCTGAATATTAAGGAGAACAAAGCGATGGTATGAATTGTTGCATTTTCCACATTCACTGAAACTATGAACTGAATTTTGACCTGAATGGCCTCCATTTTCATTGTGCTGCATCTCATTCATAATTTTATTTATTTATTAGCTTGCAAAACTCATGGCAGAGCTGAACAAAGTACCTGGACTCTTCCCGAGACGGATGGCAATGTCAGCCTCCACTACGGTAATTTGTCCTGAAGAGAAATATTTGAATCTGTCCACATGCTGCTTTTCAGTGCTCTGTATTCATCAACTGTTTTTAACTTCTTCAGCCCCGACAGGCACCTCGGCGGTCCGTGGGAACTCCAAGAGCTTTAAGAAGAAACCCAGAGCGTCTGTCTCGACCCCACACACGGTCCCGCTCACAGGTGGACGGACCCCCCACCCCTCCTCCAGAGGAGGAGCCTGAGGACAAGTTCAGCCTGGTTCGTAGGAGCCGCTACTACGAGGAAGACGATGAGCCAGTAAGTCATCATCTGGAGGCTGCACGTCTTGTCACCTTTTTTTGTGTTACATCACATTTTCACGGTATACAGTATAGTATCGCTTTCTGATGAATTATATTTACTTCTTCTGCAGCCTCGTCGCCGCTCCTTCAATGGCACCAAAGCCATCCCTCATGTGGTGCGGCCTGTGGAGGACATCAGCGAGGCAGAGCTGCAGGGCATCTGCCACAATGTGCGGGAGAAAGTTTACAACAGCTCCACTGTAGGTCCCACATTCACTGTAATGTTAAAGATTTCAGCAGCTGTGTTTTTTTTTTTTTTTTTTGGTTTCTCCATGCTGAAGATAAAAATGATTCTCTCATCAGGGATCCACTTGCCACCAGTGCCGTCAGAAAACAATTGACACCAAAACAAACTGCCGTAATCCAGAGTGTGTGGGGGTGAGGGGTCAGTTCTGCGGCCCTTGTCTCCGCAACCGCTATGGTGAGGAGGTCCGAGACGCTCTGTTGGATCCGGTGAGCACCTTAAACGATTTTATCCACATTTGATCATGTGTTGATATGTGTGTTGGGCATTTCTGACTGATTTCATTTCTGACAGGAGTGGCAGTGCCCGCCATGCAGAGGGATCTGCAACTGCAGCTTCTGTCGGGCCCGAGACGGTCGCTGCGCCACGGGAGTGTTGGTTTACCTGGCTAAATATCATGGCTTTGATAATGTACATGCCTATCTGAAAAGGTGAGCGGAGCATTTTAAAAATGATTTTAAGAATGCATTTTTGTTCATTTAAATGTGTTTTGTTTTTTTAACACTGGTTCTGTTATCTCCTGAAGCTTGAAAAAGGAGCTGGAAGAGACCGCTGAGTGAAGCACGGAGGAAGGAGCTGATCCTGATCCTGGACCTGACTGACCCGCTCTGTCACCATTTTTATATGCACGGTCCAAATGTTGTTGGACTGTGCATTGTGGTGTTCAGTGTTTCAAACATTAAGATGATGCTTATTGTTGTTCATGTTTGAAGTTTCACACACTTTTTGAGCATTGACTGACATCTGGAGGAGGCACTTCTCTCCAGCCTCACATTGTTTTTGTTCTCCCACATATTTCCCTGCTTGTTCTCAAAAGCTGAGGCCTTAACATTAAGACAAAGGTGGAGCAAAACAATTTTTTAGGAACATGTTTCAACCTTAAAATGTTGGACAGCCGTCTGATCTTAAATATGATCAATGTATATATTCCCAAAGCATGTTAAAATCCCCCTTTTTATATCTGAAATGCTGCAAAGAATTCAAGCTTGTTTAGATGATCTACTGTACTTTACATTGTTTTAAATGTATAAATTTTACACAACCACTTGGACATGAATCAGCCTCCAAGGGCTTTATTTTTGTGTCTTTTTCTAGTTGCAAATTTATGCTTGTGTTTTTACAAGTTCCGAAACCTTTTGTAATCTGCTAAAAGTAAATGTAAAAACAAAAAACCCAAAATGTTTGCTTTAGTCGGGATCTCCTGTAGAAATGGCCCAGTGCTACTGAGGTGGTGCAGGTGGAAAGGGCATAGACCGGGGTCCACTGCCTCTCCCTTCCAAACCGCGAGGAACTGTGATATACTACAGCGCCTGGTTAAATATCCTTCATTAGATAACTGTCACTAATGGTGTGGAAACAATTAGCACACTCTAATGGGGGAAATCTCATACCTGTAAATCATTTTATCCTGTTAAAGCACATTCTCGCTCTGCTCCAGTCTCTTTGCCTCATTTTCTGCGTTACACTGTTAAGTAGGAATGGTTGAAGGTGCCACTGAAGTGGCAATAGAGTTATGGCCTGCATTTTCTGTTCAGAAGTGTAATACTCTACACGAAATGACATGGAATTAACCTTTGTGTCGTTCATCTTTGAAATGTACTTCATTCGACCTGCACCAGGATGTACTCTGATTGTATGATATGGTTTCAAAAATAATCAACGGTTGAGATTTCTTCTTCAGTGTAATGGCAGGTGGAGGTTATCTTACTGCTGCTTGTATTTATCAGGCGCTGCACTCCTTACAGGAGGAGTAATGCTGAACTGTTGATGGGAATATCTGTTATGGTGATGCTTGCTTTGTTCATTGGGTTATCTGTACATTTTCATTAAAGCGTTAATCACTGCAGAATCATGTTATCAGTTTTCTTTGACTTGACCATCACTCTATCAGGAACAGTGGCAGCTGTAATTACTGTTATTTAAACATGGAGAAGAAATCCTGAATGCTGGTGGTGATTGAACATCTTAGGGAGCCTGAAGGCTGGAGGTTCATTAATGTTTCCAGCACTGTTGGCCAGCCACAGTCAGCGTTTGTTGTAAGGTTGCATTCCTTCAGAGTAAGACTAATTTTGTTGACAAAAAGGTGACTATCCTTAACGGGTCAGAAAATCAGTTTAAACTTTGATTAAACGATAATTTTGAATTAAGCTAGGCATCTAATATATGCAACTTTTATTATAATTCAGTAAATTTAAAATTCTCACTAAATCTAGGGTTCCAAATGATTATTTTACTTGTCAATAGTATAGCTTATAAAGTGTGGAGGTATTGAAGAATGCTCATTGCAACTTTCCAGAGCTCAAGGTGATGTCTGACCAACATCCAAATATCCAAAGGTATTTATTCCATTTAAAACACTTCATACTAGAAAAGGCATAAGATCCTCACATTTTATGATCTCCTTAAGCAAATGGATTGCATCAATGACCTGGAATACCTGGAAAATGAAGAAAGCTACGAGAAATACTCAGAACCAAATGTAGACTGCTGCTGAAAGCTGGGATGTCCCCCTGGGATTCATGGAGGCAGTGACAACATACCTTTTGGATTATTCAGCAATACACAACATGTAAATATTTATTTATTCTATGGTAGAAAAGCAAATCAGTCAGGGCTCAGATGGTATAACATTAAATGCACACAAAGTCAATTTATCGTACCTGCCATGTTTTTGAAATAAGGAACAGCAGTCCTGTGGGGCTTTTGGGAAAAGGATGATATGGCTGTCAGAGGAGCTGATGTGTCCCCACAAGAATCTTTCTTCATCCTTGTTTGGGTCAGCAGTCTGGCTTGAAAGACCAGCACACACAAAATTACAACAAAAAGTGTTTTTAGTTATATTAAACATGTTCTTTTAATATGGATTGTAATGAAAGGTGGTTTTAAGGTTTTTGTTGATTACATTTGCATACACGAAAGGGGCCTTTCTGACAGTGTCCGCAAAAACTGAAACATTATAAGCTTCATAAAACTTTAAGAATACATGGTGGATGGCATTAGATTGTTCAGGGTACTTACTGAAGTGGCCGGTTGGTGACGTAGCCGGTGCAAACATCTTAGCATAAGGAGTAGACACAGATGATGTATGAGGAGAAAACAGCTAGCCTGAGTCAGTTTATAGTTAAGAAATATCCACCTCACTCAGACACTTCCCGTGAGCCTCCTGTGGTTGCCTGGCAGGACATATTCTGGCATATAACCCCACAGAAAACAGTCTATTGTTGTTTTCACACTACAGTTTTGTACAGATTAAACAAATGAAACATAAAAAGTTCATTGGTGGGTTTTAGAAGAGGCTGTACGTGGATTTTGTTGCCATCAGACTGAGCCAGGTTAGCTGTTTCTCTGATTCCCAGATAACCTGCAGCTACAGCTATTTACCAAACAGACATGACAGTGTTAATAGTCGTCTCAACTAACTCTTGGCAAGAAAGCCACTGAGAAAATTTCCCCAAAATGTCAAACTATTGTTTTAATGTTTGAATTAGTCAGATGTGTGACTGAAGTAACAGCGACTGAAGTGTTTCTAGCACAGATCTGAAATCAAATAATTGTGTTGATTTACAAATCCAATAAGTAGTCCTCTAATTAAGTCTGTAAATCTACAGTAGTGTTTATTAATCACACAACAATTAAATGACATATTATTGACACAACTAAATTACACAGATATTGACACAATAAACCACATTATTTAAATGTATTAGGCACATTTGTGGTATCTGGAAAACTGTATATTGTATCCATTTAGATATATATGAGTAGAACAGTATATTTGAAATATCACTTCACGCAAATAATGCAATTAATTCGAGCACTAATTATGGTAAATGGCTAAAAATGACCATGCCGTTGAATCGACACCTCTGACATGAAAACACAAGCTTCACAATTAAAGAGAGGATTTATTTGTTCTACTGCATTTTTACAATTGTATGGGCATAAAACCATCATCTTATGATACTCATACTTTTGAAGGCTACAACTTCTAGTAAACAACTCCTCTTTTTTGGTCCTCTTTTCCCTCCAAAAGGAACATTTCAAAAACTATTATTAGTATAATAAAGATGCACTTGAAAATACTAGTCTTGTATTAAATACCAATGATCATCCACTTTGGGGTGATGAATATTTAGGGAAGTAATTGTTTACAACGCTCAAGCATTGAGCTGATCTGGTAATCAGGCTATGAAATACAATATTTATTCATTAGAGCAGATTTAATGAGGCCTTGCGGCGCTAATTATGAAAACCAGTGTAGCAGTAAATGAGTAGCGCACGGTGGCGGGCTGCGGGGTACCTGTAAGGAGGGACTGGGGGTTGAAGTGCCCTGAGTGCCATGGCACAGTGAGCAGCAACACACAGCCATGACTGTGGCCGTCCAGCCCACAGCCATACATCACCAGACCTGCAGACAGGTCGCAGATGGGCCCCACATCCCTGAAATGCCCTGCTCTCCTACCTCCAGGAACTGAGCCTGGATTTCCCCAAAGCAACATCCGGACGATCTGTTTTATTGCACGTCAACAGACAGCAAAGTAGAAAATCCACAATGCACTTCAGGTGGACGTGCTCAGTCCACACTCAGTCAGCCCCGTGCTCTTTAAACATTGTTCCTCTAATATACCACCAGCCATAAAGCTGAAACAGGCTGTGCGCTTATTCTGCAGTTTCTATTTGTATGCAGGTCTGGAGATATGTGGTAGGATTTCACAGCATAATATGGGTTTTGATTGACTGATATTTTCATTATGGCTGCAGGGTAGCATGAAGACTGTTAATTTGCTTGGGAGTCCTGCAGGTCTACGGTGATTGTAGTAGAGCCAGAAGAAAAGCTGAATAAATGAAACTCACAGGGCACAATCACAATCTGTGGGTCAAAATCAACTGATTAATTATAATTTAGAATCAATCTGTCAGGCCTCTGTAATAAACACCCTTTCAGGCTTGCAGCTTAATAACCAGCTTTACGTGGCACAAATGTAACATGGTACAGCATGTAAATCTCAGTTATTACTGTGGATACCAATATAATTGGTTAAATATGTTTCTTATGATAAAACGAGATAAAACATTACGATAAAATATTGAGTCATATCAGGCCATTCCTTCTTTTTGATGCAGCTCAGCGAGGCAACTTTCCACACAAGAATCTCCCCCTGGCTCTGACCTCTACATCCCGGAAAGTGTAGTGAGGAGAGTGCTGTTAAATGCACAGTGAGTGACTCTGGGTGGCAGGAGGCTTATGACATGTTCCTTTCCTCCCGTTCCAGCCTGCAAAGTGATGGAAACAGCAGTTTGGTCCAGGTGTCAGGGACATTATCAAAGAAAAGGGCTGCCTGCAGTTGCTCCATCTCACAGGAAATTGCCAACTCACCCTAACAAAGAAAGGCATAAGTGCACTTGCTGCTGCCTTCAAGGGGAGCGTGATAAGATGACATTATAAATACAGAATTGTTCATGGAGGTGGAGGGGTAGGCACATCGAGCTGCTGAACTTGACAATTCTGTTTTTCTTGTGCACTGTCTAAAGACTGTATCGGTTTATCTAAAACAAAATCAGCTGCTCATCCACTCAGGATTCACGCATTTTGTCAACACGTTAAACTGTAATTGTGGATGTTTATACTTAAAATACTCGAATCTGCAGCTTCACAAGGTTTTACACCCTCAGCTCCAGGAGGACTGAGACGACTGATGATACAGAGCACGCGGAAATTATGCAAATAATCTCATGCACACTATATACACAGCAAGTGCGCAGTATGCAGTAAGTATAAAGTGAACTGTAGATAATGAATTTTTAGCATTTCTGCACATTTTGCGCAACACGCACACAAACAAAGTAAGAAGAATTAGTGTGAGGATTTTAATGGCATATTTCACTGGACACATGTCTATTCTTTGCAGTTGTCAAAAACATTGTACTGTCATTAAAAAAATAAATAAATAAAAAGGGTGAAAAAAAACAAAATAAGCCTCCAAAATAGATGCTGATGATCTATGAATGCTGATGATAAATAATGTAGACATACTGTCATAAAACACTTTGTGCTTCTCATCATGTGGAGCGTTCAGTCTCCTGACACATTCGCCTGACGCCTGAAGGGGGAGCTCTAATACAGGCGACTTGCTGCACTCACATCTCCCTTTAACTTTCAACAAGTCTTCAGGAGTGGAGGAGAAAGTGAAAGGGCTATCAGAGCATCACCTCGCATAACACATAGGTTTTAATCAAATAAAAATAAAACGTACAGAGTGCACAAGGACGCTGCCCTGCAGACCAGGAAGCACTCAGAGAGTTTTGTAATGTGTGGCAGAAGTTGAGTATACTTTATGGCACCTCGTGTCTTTAGAAAAAGGACTGAGACTGAGAGTTTTGTACCTGCGAATATTCAGTGAGGGAGGACGATGACATTGTCTGTGCACGGTGTTGTGAAACTTCATATTAAATTCTCTTAAAGGAGTCTACTTTGACTATAGCAGAGGGAAGGGAAGGTGAGGGAGGAAGTGTGTGTGTGTGTGTGTGGGGAGGGGGGGGTGTAATTATGACCAGGGGAACACAGGGCTGTAATCTGTAAATCTATTCTTACCCTAAGTGAGAACTGGTACATTGGATTGATTTTATTGAGATCATACATTATAAATGGGGCATGGAGGAGCTTACAGCCTTGAGATGGTGGTGCTCACGTGCTTCATTAATTTTTACTTCATTAACTCTCTCCTTCAGACCCTTCAACACACAATTCATTGCTGGCCATGAATCCAGGCAGCAGGAAAAAACGGACAAGCCTGGGACGGCTTCCAGTGGAGTGAATACACCGGGTAACGCTGTCAAAACAAATCAGTAACACATGAAATATACATAACCCCAGATCAATCCGTACTCACATGCGAGGGCACCCCCCCCCCCCCCCCCCCCCCCGAACTTGTGGCTTTACATTAAGGGAAAAAAAACAAAACATGTTCATAAAACTGTTCATTCCAGTCACAATGAGATGAAGTGCCGTATCAATTTAGCTGTCAGAAAGTCATTACAGCCGCAGAAACAAAAAGCGTGGAAACAAAAACTCTTTTCTGGAAGCGGAGGAGAAAAAATCACTATGAATCTTATACATTCAGTGTTTCTCATTAATTCTGCCTTAACAATATACAATTCTGCTATTGACAACAGGGCATTTTGGAACAATTATGCGTGTCACTATTGCTGTTTTCAAAATGCATCAGTGCCTGGTTAAAATCCAGCCTGATAATTACAGACCCTCGTCCTCAGATAGATACTGTATTCCTGCAGTGTGCTTACTTGGCTGCCACTTAGAAACCAATAGGTGCTGCAGCGGTCGCTTTTTGTTTCACAGCAAGGACTTTCAAAAATTCCCTTTAGAATGGACCATTTGTTTAATATTATAGCCTTAAACCCAACAATACCAATCAGTCATGAAAGCACCTGTGCATGCTGCTCTGCCCTACATCACCATTAACTCCAGACAAGTGATGGCCTTCGCTGGTTTGCAAGGCGCGAGAGGGGAGGGTGTTGAGAGGTAAGGAGGGATAAGTGGATGGTGTCGGTTTGCTTTGGGATTTTTTTTTTGTCTTTCTTCTTTCTTTTTTTTTTAGTGATTGACCTATTCAGCAACAATAGGAGTGTGTGTGTGTGTGTAGTTGTGAACAAGAGGGAATGCAGAACTCTTGAGAAAAGTTGGAGTGAAGTGAGACTTGGTGAGAGTGTGTTTTTTTTTTTTTTTTTAACCAAGGCTGTAGGTAGTGAGCTTAAGGTGGGATTACCTTAAAGATCCCCTCTAGACATGTTTGAAAACACTTTAAAATACTACTAATCACTTGTGTCTGGTACGTTTTTTTCCACAAAAAATAAAGTTAAAGTAGGTTAAGTATTCCTAAAAGCACATCTTCCCATTCTGCCTCTTTGAAAAGTCAGGAATCTATGGAGTAAGATTTAAAAAAGAAGTTTCATTTCAAAAGTTAAACTACTGGACAAAAGAATCCTCTTTTTCTGTACATGTGTGCTGTAGGTTTCCCATTTCTAACTCCGTAACACTTTCCCCTTCAGCAGGCGAATGTGAAAACAGCCTTCTAGTGTCAAATCCTGCACATACATCACTCCACACATTGAAGGTCAAACATCTAAATGAAGAAAATTTAAGAAAAACACTATTGTGACTGAAGGAATGACTTTGAAGACATTAAAGGACAAATTTGCTTAGAAGATAATGACATTTGAGCGGCTGGACCTGAGGCTTTTCAAATGCAGCGTCCGTATGTAGCTGAGTGCATCTGCGCTGAATCTCATGTGGGAGCTGCTAAGTTGTCCGCGCTTCAAACCTGTTGTCAGACGCTTCCCTCACTGAGCATGAGAACAGCACACATCAGTGAGCAAGCGCTAAGTGCTTTTCCTCTGAGGCAGCGTAAACTTCTTAACATTTCAAATCTGTTGCGACAGCTGTCCCCGCGAACATTTGTGAGATCTGTTTCACCGCACATGTTGAAATGATGATTCCCTCATTACATTTGCCATCAAACAATACCTCCAAAGCTAACAGTTGACAAAATCCAGTTAAAACATTCATGGGGGAAAGCTCTTAAAGGGAGAATTAATGGGAGCAAAAGAAAAACAGCTCGGAGACAATTAGCACCAGAGACCACTCTATAATCTTAAGATTATTTTCACCACTTAAAAGCAGCACACATGGTTTGTATTGTGGCGGGGCAGAATGAACAACACTTGAGTGGATTTGATTTGGTCTCCCTAATCTGCATTTCCTTTAACATCCCATTCTTCTGTTCCAAAATGTCAGTGTTGATCGAATCCAGCTGGAATAAGCCAGTGTGTGTCATCCCAGTTGCAAAATCTTTCAGAAGATTTTTTTCCCCAAGAGGATAGAAAAAAAAGTGTTTGGTCTGAGGCGTGTTTCTAGTTGTCGCCTGTGATATTATGCAGATTCAACGTTTTGTTAATTCCTTTGTGTCTGTTTTTGTGTGTAAAATCCTCTTGAAATGAAGATGGATCTTGCTAGAGTCTCTACTATAGTATGTTTAAATGTCCACATTAGAAATCTTTACTCAGATCAAAACTCCAGACTGTGTACCACGTAAAATATAAAAGACTCTCAATTATTTTCACAAGAATAAAATGTCTAACAGTAAATATACAGACATCTTGTTGATGACCCAAAAACAGACAATCTATTCTCCCTGTCTGAAATTATGAGTTGAAATTGAGTGAAATTAATCTACAATTCATTTTTCTGGAGAACCCCCAGGGCACTCCAAAGGGCCCTCAGGGGTCCCCAGACCTCACTTTGAGAACCACTATATTGGATCTGGTTAACAGAAACATCCCAGAGCTATGTTCATTTAAATAACACATTGTATTTTTGTGGAAAAAAAAACCTGTAATTGCAAAATCTCAAATTTAACCCTGGGGCTGGTTGCTTAACCAAACATGCTTTGGCTGGTTAGGCTTAGTCACAGAGGAAATGTCTGGCACACAGATTGAATTTGCTCTCTCTGAAGTCAAAGGCAGGAAAACAATTAAGTGTCTGCCGCACATTTCACTGTGTACCACTTGACACAGTTTTTCACATCACTGGGGCAATTGTCTGCAGAGAGCGACGAGACAAAGCCATTACTTCCAATGTCTCAAAAAGATGGCATTGTTATTTTCTGATTTTGAAACATTTCAATTAAGCCACTGATGGAGATAATAAACATAATGGTGTGAGACTTGCACTGTTTTCTTTTGTGCTGTCACGTCCATTTTCAGGATGGTTACTGCTGTTAAACCGGAGGTGCATCAGAGGGAGCTTTGGTCCCAGAGGTAGATAGTGTGTGTGTGTGTGTGTGTGTGTCACTATCCTCCGGAGCCCCTTCCCCTTCTCAACCTTCGTCTTTCATTCAACGTCGGGTCCTTTCAAAACAAGGTGAAGTTCAGCAAAGTTTCTCTGCAGAGATGATCAAACAGTCACATCACTAATGGCGATGGGTGACAGGGCCAGTGAATACAGATCAGCTTTAATTGTGGTGGGTCTTACTGCCACTGTCTGTCAATCTGAGCCTTTGAATTGGTGAAAATTTGCTCTGTTCATTCTGTTAAATGACGTATCCAATTAAACGCTTTAGAATTCATGATCTTCAGTCAAGGTTAAATGAAAGCAGTTACTCCTGTCAGTAAGGTGATTAAAAGCTGACTACATCAGGCACATTTTGTGCAAAAATTTAAATTTGGAACTAAAGCATGAATCTTTATTCATTATGTGCAGTCCTGCTACATAAATGACCGGCACAGTCGCTCTTAATCACCTTGTTCATTTTAAATCTCACTTTAGTCCTTTTTTTTTTATTAAAAGGCATCCCAGTATTCAAATGACAGTGTTTTACATATTCAGATTAAACTGTGGACAAAGAACTTTCTCAGCAGCAAATATGCCCTTAAAAAGCACTTTTGTTTTTGTTCTTTTTTACACGTTTGTCACTTTTAAGACCCTTTAAAGTCCATTTCTTGATAGCCATAATACGAAATATTATTTGTCCCATTACCTTTTTCACTATGATTTAAGGGATGCAGCAAGTCCTGCTCAGCAAAACAAAGAAAAAGGTTTTTTTACAGTCAGTTTAAATGGACAAGTGCACCACAGCAAGGAAATTAATTTTCCCCCAACAAGATGAATGTTGTACCAGGTTATTAATGAGCACGTAATGTGCTTGTGCAAGTAAGTTTTCTGTCTCGTCGTGATAAATGTGACAAAGGAGGTGAAGAGCATGTTGACTAATGAGTATTGTCCAGGGATCTGATCTCGGTGCCCACCGGGGAGAGAGCCACCGTCTGGATTTCACACATCACATGATGTTAATACCCCGAGGTCCACCATTCAAGCTGCTTGTTAAAGAATCACCTCTATCATTTCTGCATTCTCCCTGACCCGTCCACATTTAGGTTCAGTTATTACTGTATGTAATTGAAAGTTGTGTACTTACAGCTTTTTATATGATCAGATTTGCTTTGAAACAGCATTAACTGAGAATATGAAGATAGACATGCCAATGAGCCTGTAACTCTCAGGAACTAATGAGACTTTAGGATTTGTAATAATATATGAAAAAATAGTAATTGGATTTAGATCTTAACAAGTTAGTGTGCAATCTAAAGAAACAGATAAATTAAAGGGACACAAAAACACCCTTTGCTGAAACCCCAATGGGTTAGGAGTTAAGAGTTAGGGTTAGCCTGCATGTAAAGAGATGGCACAGACCTACTTTTTGGATTTATGATTGTTTAAATATGAAACTTTTTCCTGTGTCAAAATACATTTGCACCCAAAGGTTGTGTGTTTGCAGATGAAGTTGTGTTCACATATAAATCATTTATTTTCTAATGTAAATGACAAATGTTTTTGTCATTTTTTTTTTTATATCTGCAAAAACAGTCAGGTCGGAGCCAATTACAATATGGGAAAATATTTTTTTATACAAAATCGCAAAATCTGTTCAAAAGGCACATCTGAATTCACACGTTTGTGTTCACATGAAACAACACGAAGAAAACAAATGAGCCATTTTGAAATATCTTCACATGTCTAAAATTACTTTATATCTAAACTAAAAGCAAACAAAGTCAGTTTGGCTTGTTTTAGCAAAGACTGTGGTGAAACTTGCAGTAAAACTTACAGGTGAGAAAGAATGCAGCAGCAGCAGACAAATATTAAAGGGAACAAAATGAAAGCTTCACAGGCTCCTCTGCATTGAGTCCTTTAGATACATAATGGGGCACAGGCCTGAGGGCCAAGATGCACATTTGAATGACTGCCAAATACATAAACTAGGCCCACTCAGGGGTTCATGGTGAATAAATAAGCTGTGGATTACATCAAATCTCTTCTCAAACCACTACTCCTGGATGCCACTCCCAGTGTAGAGACCATTTAAACTCTAGAAGGGGCCAAACATCAGCAGTTGGTCTCCTTTAAACAAGTCTGACTAAAGTAGAAAAATAAATAAAGCCTCCGGCGCTCTACTTTAATGTATTCAATTAACTGGGGTCCCTCTAGAGAACTCCAGCGCACACTTGGATAAAGAGAGAGCATATCGCCTGGAGATGAATACGCTGAATGCACTCATTCTGAAGACCATGATTGGAAATCTTCCTCAACAGGTTCTTACTTAATTAAACTTCCCTTCATCTGACTTTCTGTCGCTTTCGAGGGAAAATGGGGAGAGGCATATTGAAAGCCAGGGAAACTTTGTTCACTGTCACATGTTGTTTACAGGGCAATTCGGGGGGACTTGTAGGGCCCGTGATAACCTCCACCATCACTGTGGAAAGTCAACTCAGCCTGAAAGAACAGAGAAGTATATAAAATCTCCAATTCAATCATAGACAATTATGTGGTGAAATGAGAGAAATTCAGCAGCCGTCAAGTCTGAGTGGGAGGGATAATTATCTGGCAGTCATTACTGCTCCCATAATAGCATTTAACGACATTCATATACTGTATGAACATATTGCGCTTGCTGGAAACATGTAAGTTGAAAGTAATCAGACCAGCCGTTTCTCGAGAATATATGAAATCCTCTGTGCGCCGAGAAATGTAACATGTTCATAATGTCCTTGAGTGAATGATGTATGTTAGTGTGAAATTTATCTAATTATCTCAAATATGTCTCGTGAGAATCCATTCAGCATCCCTTTGTACCTTTTTTTTCTTTCCCTCTGCAGCCCCATTGTGCAGCAAAGCCCCAACAGAGTTTCCTATCTATTAAAATCAATCTCTCATCACATCGCCTACATCCACCATTTGCTGCACTTTTTCCATAACAAATCAACTTCATCAAGCTCATTAAGTGTCATTATTAGCTATTTATTGTTATCTCCCTCAATGTAGCGCTGACAGGTCCACCCCGCCCACGCGTGTCCCCCCTGATACCGGGACCTTTGCTTGTCACAACGGCTCTGCACTCAGTTCTAATTGGCCTTTATTGTGTTGTTCTCGCAAGACAGGAGGAGAGACGTGGCATCATTTTCCTGCACAAGTTTCACGTCTCTTCGCTGCTCTCCATTCTCCAGAAGTTGCTAAAATAAAAAACCCTGTTGGGGAATGAAGTGGTATTTTTTTTCTGGGAACACGGTGCAAGGACGCGGAAAATGGGCATGGAGAAGGTGCCCCAGGTTCCCTTTTGTGTTTAAGTGTGGTGTTAAACGCTGTGGACGCTCCTTAATGCAGCATGGCGAATGTATTTCCACAGCTGTCAGGGTGATGGACAGAGGGGCGAGTCCCTCCATTGCAGCGGCATGCTTCTACCTGCACACAATAGACCTGCAGGATGGGAGCAGAGACTAATGAGAGAGAGGGAGAAAGGAGGGAGGATATATGTGTGTGGAGGAGGGAGGAGGAGGAGGAGGAGGTAGAGAGGTAGGTGGGGGAGAGGTTGAAGGGTGTGGGGAAGTTTGTCCCATAGCAGGAGTTATTAAGTTTGTCTCTCGGACACACTTGGTTTCACCAGGGTGCTCGTCCCTCATTCATAATAGATGCTAATCTGTTCAGGGCTGACTGATGACAGAGCTTCCTGCCCTTCATAGAATTAGTCCTCAGCTTTATCAAAGGACCCAAACTGCCTGCTAATTAGACTCATTTCCTCCAGCATGAATTATTTATTTCCATTGTAACTGATCAGAGGCGATTGTGACGCATCATGCTGCCACCAGTTTTCACACAGATGCGCATGCCGCCACAAGTTCTCAAACTCTCGGCTCAGTATGTGGGGTTTTAAAGGGAGAAGGGACTGGTTCAGCTGCTTCCTCACCAAATGAAGGGTTACACTGTCATTTGAATGACACAACACCAATATAATATACTGAGCAGTTCCAAAATATGAGTATTTCAGAGAAGTATATTTCACTATGAAAACAATCTTCATACGAGACTTATTTAAGAGCTGATCACTGTGTTACAATGTTACACTTAGAGGAGACATTCACATTTTTCACAGTATGTTCCTAAAACAACACTTACATGCTCAGCAGTGAAGCGTAACTGAGAACATTTACTCAAGAATTGTACTTGAGCACAGTTTTAAGGTACTTGTACTTTACTGGAGTATTCCCATTTTCTGCTATTTGATCCTTTTAGTCCATTATATTTCAGAGGCAAATTTTGTACTTTTTACTCCACTATTCTAATATACTATAATACTAATTCAGGTTATCAGCGCAAAATATAATCAACAAATATATTATATTATAGCTTAAACCATCCAGCAGCATATAAATTTAATTCAAATTTAAATGACCTCCATCTTTACAAGCTGCAACTTTAAAATGATGCATTCATAATTTTTGTCCAATAATTTAACATTTTTAATATCTCTGTGATGGCACACGCATAATGAGTACTTTTAGCTTTGGCACCTTACGTATATTTAGATTTTTCCTTTGCATGCAGGACTTCTCCCACCACAGTACATGCTAACATTAAAGCAAGACTTGTCATTGTAATCATCTCTCCGGTTCATACTGGCCACGAAGAGATCTTTTGCGACTTCACTGTTAAAGGTGGGGCACAGAATTCACAGTCCCCTTTCTGCACCCCAAAGTTTAACCAAAGTTAAAATGAGTCAAATCAGGTGTCCGTGTTCCAAAATGTAAGTCCTTTTAGAAGAAAAATTCACTCTTTTTGTTCTGTGCTTTCCTGCAGCACAGCAGGGAAACTATCTGGGGAGACAAAAAAGGGAATTTTGCATTTAAATGACCAAAAACTTTGCAAGATACTCACTTGATTTCATGGATCATATTAGCTTTAGCTGATTTTTGGGATGCCTTTTTTACACAGAACAAGCACTCAGTAACTTAAGCTGCAAAAAGGAGGGAACAATTACCCTAACTAATCGACATGTAAGTATATGAAAACAGTCTTTAAAACTGCAAGCCAATCTTTTGAGATGAGAGACACTACACAAACGTCCTATAGCTACTGTATGTTGTAGAGTGAAGGTTTACGGATATATATATATAAGTTCTGTTCTCCTCATCAAAACATTCACTCCCTAATTACATCTACTTAAGCAATTTTGTTGAGGGAAAAAAAAAATGTTGTGCTTAATTGCATTACTATCTGGAAGGCAGAAATATGCAGAGCGAAAAAACGTATAGCAACGTGAGGGAACTGCTAATTAGTCAGATATTTGGTTTGCATTACCAAATAGCATATTACGCCCGGCACTGATAGGAGGCTAAAGAGAGTGAGGCTTCTGTTCTTGAAACTGTAATCAAACAAAGACAGATGTACAGACAAATACTAGAGGGAAAGTTTGGAATAATTGTTCATCTGCTCCCTCTGCACACTGATCATCTCGGTACAGACGCTTCCCTCTCTGTGATTTCACATCTATAGGTGGCAGGTATCAGATAGAGCGCATATGGCTGAGATGACATATCTCCGACCACAATACCAGCTGATAAGGTTAATAAAAACAGTTCAAGTATTACAATAGCACGAAAAGTGCGACAGACGAAATATTCATGATGGAGCATTGTGCGGCATTTCAAAAGCTTATATTTACAAATCAGCCCAATACAATGTGCTCCAGAAGTCTGCCATTTTCTCTCCAAGACGGGCTTGGTGCACAATAAGGCTCAGTTTCATCTCTCAATATAAAAGTTTATTCAGACTTTGAAGCAGTCTTTAAAAAAAGATGCCCTTCTCCCCACAATAACACTTAAAATGCTCTTTTGGTTGCCATTTTCACACGAACAATAGGAAATTATGTCGAGGCAAGAAAAAAAATCTTTTATAATGAATACCACATTTAGTGATTGCAAATAATTGCGTTAAGTGGCTTATTTGCCTTAGGTCGGGGAGGGTGACTCCTGTATAACTAATATAAGGATCTGAACCCTCACCCTCACTGATGAGGGCTATTCACAGCTCGGCTGCCCTGTGCCCCCTCCCAGCTCCTTATGCTCCGACGTGATGAGGAGTGTGTTGTTAAAATTTCAAAGCAATGATTTTACACAATGATATTCATTCCACTGTTATGTAGCAGGAAGTAACGGACGTATGCTGCTTCTGTCCTCAGCCTGTAGGAGGACAGTGGGTGCTAAAAGACACACCAGAAGAAAACAGCATCGACGGAATTAGAGGAAATAAGAAAGAAACTGTTATTAAATGCAAAATACCACTGTTTTGTGCTTTATTTTGCAGTACACAAGGTTAAGACTTCCATTACCATTATCTATATCTTAATCAGACCGGCAAGTGTGAAAACATTTTTTTAGTTGGTGAGTGACGGGGCTCGCAAACACAGACAGTTTTCAAATACTTCTTACTTAACCTCACCATTTATTATTTATACTACTTTCTACTTCTACTTCACTCTGTTTCTGAGGGAAATATTACACTCTAAAGTACATACAATAGATTAAACTCCTGCACGCTAACAGTAAACTAACAGTATGTAAAGTACTTAAAAATGAACTGCAACTCGAACAGCTACATCATTAAAATGCTGTATGTGAATGCACCTGTTATAAGAACCGATAATATAAAACTTTATCTATATTAATATAACACTTGATATGGGGCCATTCTGCACCACGAGTAAGTAAATTCTGCTGATAAAACATCTGTACATAACAATCAATACATTAACAGTCTCTTCTTGATTGCAATACCTTTACTTAACTGAATAATTATAAAGTCAGTTTTCTATTTAGTTTTTTTTTATTTAAGTGAAGGATCTGATTTTTTTTCCCACCACTGTTTGTACATATATATTCACATCATCCTTGAATGCATTCTTAAATGTTCTTATCAGTTCAAGAATAACCTGAATAACTTCAAAAACAGCATCACATTGCTCTCAAACTGAGATTTCACTTGAGTTTTTTTCATTTCATGTATCTTTCACTCTGGCCTGTGGCTCACTTTAATGTTCACCAATTTCTGATCCCAACGACAGTAAAGACAGGCCATTTTCCAGTTTGATGTACCTCACACTGAGTGTCTTTTTGTATTGAATTATTCAGAAATGAAGACTTTGTAACGTAAACTACAACATGAGAGAGTAAAAAAAAAAACAAAAACGGTTTTCCGCATGGAGTCAATCTGTTTATCCCATCTGAATACTTTCGGATGGTCTTGAAGCAATCTTTGGAAATAAATTTGTGCTGTCTATTATTCATGGGCACGGGCCATGCAACATGAAGCCTACTATAAACACAGTTTAAACACAAAAAACCTGACCTGTTTTGTTTCAGTGCTGACCCTTCCCATTTGGCGGCGCTCGGTTACAGTTTACCTTTTAGAAAAAAAAGCCTTCATGGATTATTAGCAGTATTCTGGTTGATGGTGGAAAACAAAAATATAGAAATGATTGCACACATTGTGCTCCATTTGAAAAGAGATACCCAGGGAAATCATCAAGAGAACAAAAAAACAAAAAAATTCAGGATGCTGCAATAATTACTTTAGGGTATCCAGTGCTCTCTCATGGAATATATCAGTGGCCACCATGTCTGAGGTTTGACCCACAGTTGCTGCGGAAATCTCAAGCAAACAAGGGACAAGAAATGAACCTCCCATTATGGACAGCTAAAACAGTCCCTGGATGGAAAAACATCAAACCATGCACAAACTGACCACCTGGACAATGACCACACAGACCATCAAGAAGAATCACAGTCAACTGTGCCATTCAAGACAATAAAAGTATTCAGTGCTGCTCATAATTTACATAAAAAGTTATTTAGTAAACATCAGATGTTTGAGGGTATTAATGTTACAGTAGTTAAGGGAGGAATTGAAAATTCAAAGATGTCTGGCTTTTTCAGAGAGAGAAAGTCTGACATGGTCTTTAACTCTGTAGAAGGTTGGAGTGTGGTGAAATAAATCTGAATCTGTAAAATGTACAATTAAGAGGACATAAACAGACAGATATTTTACATAAATGTAACAGATTTTCATTTCACTTTGTGGATAAACAGATTTTTTGTTTCACTTTTTGTTTAAGTGTTGTGAAGGTTTTACTATTTTGCTGTCAAATCCTGTGCATTATCACCCGCTTCACGAGCAGTGTTTTGTAGTCTCTTTTGAAAAATAGAGTGATGAAAAACAATTAAAAAGGGGTTTTAGGTGATTCTCGAACACCACCAGCTCCTCTGTTTGGCTTTAGACTAATGTGCAGGGGGTGGATGATAAGAAATAGGAAACGAAACAGATTGGATGGATGTCCTTAATTAGCAAAAGTGCAAATTTGAACAATTAACTTTAACAGTGTTTTCATTACATATTAACAATCATGTGTGCATAATGCAAACAGATTGAAGACCTCTTAAAAATCCAATGTGTAAAATCGGACACTAGTTAGCTATAACCCAAGATTTTGTAATGATGGAGCTACTCTAGTCATAATACTAGTCTATTAGCTCTTTGACAGAAAGAGGAAAGTGTTAGTCAGTGTTCAGTGGGATATTTAACATTAATATACTGCATGTTAGGACAACTTTGAATGGTCCTTGTGAGTCTCCCCATCGAGTCTATTGACCTGTCTGATCTGGGCACTGTTTGAACATTTGGTGGAAACTTAACTTAAACAGACGACATTACCATGAGCTCTGTACGTTTCAACATTTGAACACACTCTGCAGGAACTGAAGCACAGATTTTGGCAGCAGTGGTGCCATACTGAGCTCACCAGGACTGTAACACACGGTGGAGTATTTCCTTTCCTTTGTGCATTTCAGCTTGAATCTACAGAACCTTTACAAGAAATACAGCTTGTTTCAAATTTCACATTGATAAACAGGGTTTTTAATGATTTCCCCAATGATTACACTCAGCATAAAGATTCTTTAGTTAACTAAAATATTGCTGATTCTTTGTTAGCCATTTAACAACACCTTAATGGAAATATCTGTGAAGGTGAGATGCTTTTATCTGTAATTTATTTACACAAATCCAACATATTCAGATCGGAGAGTCATTTCTCAGATGATTGAAATAATTTGTGCCAGAAAGAGCAAAGTTTTGCAGTTCATATACAGTGCATGTAGTCACTGTGGGAGCCAGCACTTAGCCTATTAGAACTAGTGCCTCAGCAGCACGCAATTAAATGTCTCCATGCAAAATGAGCACTCAGGTCATGTTTAATGGGCAGAGAGCTAATAAAGGTTGGGCTAAGCGGGAGGAGAGGTGACTCACCCCACAGTAGCAGCACAAAGGTGTTGCAAAGACAAGAACAGGGAGGGCCACTGGTCACTGTGCGGACTCTCACCGGCAGCCGCAAGCCTGCAAGTGCTTCTCAGTCTGCAAGTCAGATTTAAAACATGTAAATATATTTTCTATACATGCACTCAAATGATAACGTCCTTTTTGTTTCAGCTGCTCTGATGTTATGAATGTGTTATTTGCTTTAGCGGACACGCACAGTATTGCTGTTGTGCATCACGTTGGACAGCTGCACACTCGTGGATCTACAGACACTTTACATTTTCCCAGTAACAGCATAGACAAAGAGACAAACATGACACACAACATAAACCTTTGAGTCGATACTTTGCTTTTAATGGAGAAAGATGAAAATATCAATACCAGCTCATTTACAAATGCGTTTTGTTGCTCAGTTACTTATAGTTAATTGATTTTAACAACCACATGGGGGACGTAGCAAGAAATCAATTGAAGGGCCAAGTTAAGTGACTGCATGACAGCTCATATTGTGGCCAATTCAACATAGTCTAATCTGAAAAGACAATAATCCAAAGGCGACAGGCAGGAGGAGTGAATATTATAGCTGGGTCTGACACCCCAACTCCCTCCGCAACAGCAATACCGAGCCGTCTGGCCAGAAAACATGAGATGAAGTGGAATAAATTCTCCTGGTAAATGTTATTACAAACAATATGCCTTCATGAAACAGAAAGAGGGGAGAGCAATCTGCGCGGGCTGACCATTCTGCGAACCGTTTATCAGCTTGAAATGCTATTTCATGCATTAATACTCCACAAACTGCATTCCCCCCAACACTTTCAGTACAAAAGCCCTCCGATTTATGATTACCAGTCAACTAAGCAATAGCCTGTGGCCCCCGCCGACACACCACTTCCTTTTACTTCCCTCACCGCGAGGCCGTCTCAGGGCCCCTGCAGGTTCAGAGACAAGGCTGTCAGGGTAATGTGATCAAGGTGGATGCAGGCTGAGAGAAGCTAAATCGTGGCTGAGGGGATGACATTCTTTGATTTTTAACCATTACAGAGTTTTCATAGAGCTGCAGTCAATTTATTTTATTTATTCTAATGAAGAGCATTAGGAGTGCCATACTGTGCTGCACTGCACATTGATCGCCTCGTTAATCACACTTTGCAGACACTCGCAAATCAAGTTCTAACAGCAAGCACTGAATCAAGTGCAATGAAGCATAAGCTCCTTCACAATTTATGATCTTTCAAATTGCATCTTTTCAACCATTAAATTGCAAGATACCATAAATTTTTATCCTCTCTTCTTCAGTCCTGGTATTGATTCTGTCGTGTGAAAAATAGAAGAGTAGTAAATTCAGGTAGTTAGACAAAATTTAAGGCTTGTCTTCAGAAAGGAAACTGAATGGCACGAGGAAGGCTGTTAATTTGCCATCGAGAACAAATATCAGGAGTGATAAAAATTTAAAAGTCCAACAGGGGCTTCAAAGACGTGGCTCGGATTGGTTTCAGTCCTCTGCAACCTTGAGCTCTTTTACTTCACTACCTCTGAAATGCCAGTGCACCTTCAGGGTCTTTTACCTACCATTTTTTAAGATTAGGTACCTGATGTGCTGCAGAATTAGAATTAAGTCCTCACCGCATATGAAAATGACTCGATCCCCTTTTCATGTGGCAGACAGTCACAGATCCTGCAGCTTTTAAAGAAGAAGTGAGGACAAACTGCAAGATGTGGCGAGGACACGAGTCTCAGCACCACATATATTATACTATACCTACATATACATGTATGCAGTGCTAATATTTCACTTTCTTTTCTCACCCTGAGCAAAAAGCTCAGTCTAGTCTCCATAAAAAAATCCCCACAAACTCTGAAATTCAGCACATAGAGTGGTCATTACATTTAACCTGTGAAAATCTAAAATGGTTCTTACCTGCCCCATACTGTTCTCAGAAAATGGCATAATTGTTCTTAGATTGCATCTCACTCACACCAAGCTGTAAGGAACACTTGTCAAACAATACAGTCAAATTAGTTCTCTGTGATTGAGCATGTTGAGGATCTATCTAGTACATTATATATCTAGGAAAAGAAACAGAAGTACCGCAAAAGAGTCTCAATTACTGTGATAAAGTAAAGGAGAGGCAAGAAAAAACAGTCAACGGCTTCCAAAAGTGAAGGGTTAAGCTCTTCACGTCTGTGCGGGGACCAACTCTTAAGTTATGATTGGAAAGAGTGCCTGCTGTTACATGTGGCGTGAAAATAACAATGCCTGCAATGTAAGACCCCGTCTCACAAGTCTGACACATCTGCGGGTTTTATGTCTGTGTGTGTGTGTTTTTTTTAAATCTGTTTCATGTTAAAGGAGAGAAGCCGTCTGATGATTCAGGTGCATGAATATCTTAATGCAAAGTGAGGATAAAAACAGCTAAGGTTGATCCCTGCAAGTTCTAAAAAGCTAAGAGTATACAAATGGTTTAGCGGATGCAAATGCCATTTCCAAATGTCTAAATTAATTTTTTACTCCTTAGAACCGTTGAGAAGAAAGCCTTCACTAACCCCTGCACAGAGGAAAGCAGGGCAGCCGTAATCATATAGCACTGTGCCAGGCAACCGCTTTGAAAAGGTGAACATTAAAACTGCAGCAGCATGGCCGACAGGCGTGGAGGATAATGCTGCTCCAGTCATTTTCATGGGAGGTGCTGCCCAACTCAGACAGCACACAATGTGACTCCACATCCTGAGAGAAGTAACGCTGGTCAGGCAGCTAAAGTGTTTTTGACACAGACCCTCCCCAAGGGAAGGCAAATCAGCAGAGGAAATAGCACGTAAGGAAAACAAACCATAATAAAAGGCATAAAAGCTCACAAACATTGGATTGATCAGACAATTACAACCCATCTGGCTTGTTAAACTCAATCTGCTATCACACACAGGCTGCCAGTTTGGCTTTTTGCAGTTGCTGGTGCAGTTGGACTGTTCCCAGACCTGCAGACAGCTCAAACTCAAAGGATAAGTCTGGTGATAATTTATGTTTTTCTTACTGTAAAGAAATGCCATGAAAAGACCAAAACAAACAGCGATTTGGTCCAACAATATAAGAAAGGGTGACAACTACTCTATTATCTATGGAGGTTAAAAGTTTTTTTTTTAATGTTCAAGAGAGAGCGAATGTTATTGTACAGATCTATCATAGAATCAGTGCTGGCTGATGATTTGTTGGCATGGAAATTCAACTATGGGAAACAGGAATTAAGATGGGCAACACTGTGAGGGTGATGAGTTGATGAGCAGCCAACATTTTCAGCAAGCAAATCACACAGACAGCTAAATCTATTACAACAAACCAAACCCTCCTCTATTCAAAGAATTTGACCTCCTCCCCTCTGATCAGATATAAAGGTTTGCAAACATCTCATATGTAGTGAGTACAGTACCATAAAGAGCCTAAAGGTGTTAGACACTCCCTGTTGTTATTGTCACAGTTCTTCGTTTGCTTTCATCTAATAGTACTTGCACTTATAATAACATTAACTGTGTTTTTATTGTGTTTAATGTTCTTATATTTTAATGCAGCCTTACAGCAAAAAGAATTATCTTGTGGGACAATAAAGGTCTGAACTGAAATCTTATCTATAGTAATATATATTGCTTATTCCTCTGAACCATAGACTTCCATTGATGCCCCAAAATGTTTATAAAATCCAGTGAGCCTCAATGTTTCACCTGAAGACATACTGCTTCACTACCATGAACACTGTCTCCATGGTTAATTTTGATTTGATTTCACATGTACTGTCCTGCTGGTGTAAATACACACAAGAGCACCAAATGTGCATTTATCCACCACTGAAAATAGTCCCCCCAAAGTACACTTATTGCAGAGGTTTGTGTTACATTTTGTGAGAACTACAGCACCCAGCTGTTATAGGAAATTATTTAGCTTTGTTTAAACAATGTAACTTTATATTTGTGAGCCATTTTTACATATTTACATTTTCAGTAGAAACAAATAGGTTAAGTACCACATGAGTCTGGAGAAGATGGAAAAAACTGTTATGTATTATAACATATAACATTGGTTGATTATGATCATTTTATGTCATTATATATCATTATATTTTATATGCTTATATGTTGAAAATAATAAAAATATAAAATATTTGAAACCTTATTGCTTAAACTTCAGGGTGAAATTTGAAATCTTAACTGGAGGGAACGACATACTGAACATGGCAGGCAAAACACAACAAAACACTCACCACTTTTGCATCTTAATTCGATGATCCATGACTAAGGGATCTGTGTTGATCTGTAGTCACAGCTAAACTCCACACAATATACCACACTGCACGTTCCTCTTGTGATGACTCAAAGAGATAACTGGACCAAAACACCGTCTGACTCTATAGGCAAGCACATATCAACAAGCACACAATAGTGCACTCAAAAAGACACTTTCACCAGCCCAACAAAGGGAGATGCTACGGGGTATGACAACTTCTTGTGAACGACAAAATGCCGCCTGACAAGCTTTCAAGGGATGGTTGAGCTCTGGCAGATTACACAGATCTTTATCTTTTCATAAAACGGAGTGCAGCATTTAAGTGCCAATGACTGAGAATACAATCTGAATTGTAAAGTGTGTCACTGCCATTACATGGAGATGTAGGGCCAGTAATGGTGAGAGTAATTGTGTGATGACAGTTTCACTGCACAGTGACATTCTCCAGGGCATTGTCATCATCCCTGACAGGTAATACGGGTCCACTGGGAATTGGGTATGTCTTACAGTTGGAGTTTCTTCTTCATAAACACGCACCAACCCCCCAACCCATCTTTACTTACAGCTTTGTCAAACCCCCAGAACTCGCAGTGGCTTTTCAATATAGCTGCGGGTCTGAGTGAGGTAATTAGATGTTAATGTGAAATAATGGAATCATGGCGGGTTGTTACATAGGGAGAAATGCAGACCTTGGCGTGATCTCAGAGTGAAAAGCACAATTGCTTAAAAATCAAAACATGCTGTCAGCGGTTCACCTAAGCAGCAGAAAATGCCCTGACTTTGGAATACATTACAATGGTAATTGCTCTGACAAAATTACCTTGTCTAAGATGAGCTGGAACAGACATCTGAGACATGCATGTCGATTGGCTCAATTTCATGATCATTGGGAGGCTGAAATCAAGTCCTTTATGTGAGAGAAAATCAACGGGGAAATTGACATAAACATCTCGTCGGAGACATTACACTGAATGCTAGAGGGAGCTTCATTTTTACATGGCATTGTTACAAAGCTATTTAAAATGAAGCGTACTTTAAAAGAGCCATTCTTCTGGTTGTTAAGTGTTATAAACTGTAAAGTATTTGACACTCCAAGACGTATATACAGAATATACGGAAAGTATAACTAGAAATGTTGCACGTGAATTATAAACTTAATTAGAAATTAGTGTGTTACTCCCTCTAGTGGTAAATTCATCTTCTGTATGTTCAGTACAATATATTTAACGTGATGTTTACTTCGTACAGCTGGTTCCATCCCAAACAAGCCACTCTTTTTTATCACTGCTGCATTAGTTACCAAACCTATGCTTTTGCATCTTTCAGAGAAACAAAGGAGGCTGGACAACAGCCAAGATAGAGTGAAATGACTTAATAAACAAAACCATAGCATCATACGGGTACTCCACCTTTGATTGTTAGTTGTGGCTCTTTCTGTCTGCGCTTTCCTCACATGTATCAGGATGGGCAGAGTTAAAATGCCTCTTGTGTCTGTGATCTGATGAGGATCACCTTCATCCATTTGAAAGGTGATTTCCAAGCAAAATTGTTTCTCCGAACACATGCTGCTTGAGCCGAGAGCACATTTTTCCAGCATGTTAACAAACATGTAATTTCCATAAACACGTCCAGTAATTGACAGCTTGATTTGGGCTCTGCCAGCAAGCTGACAGACAGTTCTTGGCTGCTTTAATGCAGGCAGCACAGGCTTAAGGCCTCACCAGGCTGTAATGAGCTTCTCATGGCTTTGTCTGGATTAGAGCACCAAACAGACAAAATCTCATACAAATCCCATCTGATGTTCTTTATCTTGTTAGATTATACAATGTGCTGTAATTCAGAATTATATACAATTTTTTTTTTAAAAGAAAGAACTCAAGTCATATACCAGCGGTGACTAATTTTGCATTTAAATATAAATTAACTATGATAACAAGAGGCGGTGAGTCAAACCTTACACAAGGCAGCAGATTAAATTAGTATGAAATAGTATTAAATATTACTCTCTGTAGAAAGCAGAAAATAACATCTAACACAGTTTTAAGACTAAATGTAAAGAAATCTTGCAGGAATGTTTCATCAGATTTTTCTCTGTAGGAACAATTAAGACAATTAATAATAAAGAGAGTTTATCTAAGAGAGAAACAGATGTGTTGCAGGGAAGTATGTGAATGTTAGGGTACATGTAAAGGTAAATATAAGGTTA
Organism: Scortum barcoo; assembly: GCA_023238725.1. Classification (NCBI taxonomy): domain Eukaryota; kingdom Metazoa; phylum Chordata; class Actinopteri; order Centrarchiformes; family Terapontidae; genus Scortum; species Scortum barcoo. Next base: position 13,057,729 of record CM041550.1, read on the forward strand.
ATGGGCACCATGAGATATAAAAACTTGTATAAAATATATCAAACATGTTTAAAAAAAAGAAAACGTAAAATTTGCTTATGTTTGAAATAGTTTGAATAGAAGACAATGTAAGGATTTTTAATATCTGCTATTTGTAATTTTGAATTTATTACATTTTGAAATTCTTTAGAACATTATACATGAAACTTGAGATAAAGACCACATGAATTAAACTATTACTATTTTGCTTGGTACATTTCCTCAGTTTCTGCTAATGGTAACAGCATGTCACACTTTTCAGACAACTTATGGTCATACAATAAAATGTTCCAAGATGAAAGTTACTGCGAAAAATCCCTTAAAAATGTTGAGAAATGATTTACATACATAAACTATGGTGGATATCGTCTGCTCTGTGTGTTGTAGTTTCAGACTACGAGTCTATAGTCTGTACTGAGCCCTGTAGTGTGGATGGGCAAAGATTTGATGCTTGAACATCAGCAGCACATTCAGGTCTATTCTCCTTAAAAAAAGCTGTGGTTCAAGAGCAGCAGAGAGATGATGGCAAGCACAAGGGGAAAAATAGAGTCTGATAAATCTGTATTGAACAGCGTGTGAAGGATGTTAATACATATTAATGGTGACAGGAATATTTGCAAGTGAATACACTGGCAAAGGGGATTAAACATAACTCTCCATAGAAGGGGAGGTATCATCACTCCCATTCTGGCGTGGGACTCGGCCGTATCAGATTCATCCCCATGCACATTGCCAGCAAACACTAAGCCCTTATCTCTCCACTGGGCCTCTCCGGAGAGTTTACAATTTCTCGCTTCGTTGGAGCCTGAGCTGAGCTTGTTACTGGCACAAAGGCTGAGAGGTGGCCTGGTTGAGAGCACAAAGCCGCCCTCACCTCTGGACGGACACATTTCCCTCAGATAACGGACGACTTGTTGGACAGCAGCACTAGAGTGTCCCCATACATTAGTATGACAGCCACACATCCTCCACACAGTGGGACTCACAACAAAGTTAAAGTTCAGAAAAATACATGACACACCAACATGGCTTCAGTGAAAGATCCTTATTAATGAGTTGTGTTAGAGGCGGCAGAGGGACGTGAACCCAGCAGATGCAGTCTGGCCCCCTTGGAGACACTTTACCATCCCGCCGTTGGCCCCTATTCTGTGAAGGCACAAGCATCAGAGACAACGTCCCATTTGCTACTCTGCTGATCACATTAACTCCCAGGGGGATTAATGAGGGGAACACAGACATGAAATTTAGGGTAAATGTGTCTTTTAACCACAGCAAAATCTACATTCAGTCATTTTTAGACGAATGAGCCCATTTGGTAGTTGAACCTATCAGGGTAATGTCCAAATACATTTCCCAGCCCTCTGAAACCTGCTTTATTCAGCTGAAAAATGACAACCACAGATACTGCTGTAAACATCTGTTAGTTTAGTGAAATTCACAGAAGCAAACGACAAAAACGGGGGTAATTATTTTCTGGGGCGACCCTTTTGGCAGTTCAGACACTGCATTTGAAAAATAATTCATGGAAAGGCCAGTTATGAACACCAAATTAATCAACAAACAACTCTGACTCTGGATTAAAACATAAAGTGGTAAATTACAATTTCATTTCATCAGTGGTAAAGACGCCACGTAGCCTGATTTTAGGGATGCAAATTGGTGCAATTTAAAGTAAAACAGGCTTGTGAGCTTAATCAGGAGATGATTTTACAAGAAATAACAACACATTCTGGGATAAAAATGTGATTCCATCACCTAAACATTTTATTAAAATATGTCTGTACTATTCCTCTGAGAAACAGCCTTGTTTACATTAACTTTGGTGGCAAATGAACAGACGTGAAAATAGTGAATTATTCAAGCGTGGGTGACCCACAGAACATTGCCCCCCTCTGAACATAAAGGTTACAGCTTGTGAGCAATTCATAATAAATAGTTCTGGAGTTTTAAAAGTCAAAAGATCTTGTGCACACATGATCAGTCTCCCATTGATTGTCCAATAAGTAACTCAAAGCTGCACTGATGACATTTCAGGTTCAAATGTTGATACTGTAATTTTGGACTTGGGGAGAGTTTCTTTAAGTTCACGCTGATTGCGCTGTCTCAGACCACAGAAACAGATAACTTCTAAAATCTGGGTGATCATAAATGGATGCTTTTACCCATGACAGAATACACGGAGACCTTTAAAAACAGGCTGGGTCACAACACAACAGAAACTGTGCTGATAAAGCCCTCTAAAGTGCTTTGCATGTGGCCTTGCTTTGGTGCAGAGAAGACAATGACGACATGAAAAATTCAAGTTATTTCACTCTATTTTACAAAAGAAGAGAATGCCAATATGGTTTCAGTAGGTTTAAAGTTGACAAGTAATATTGGATTGCTGCTTGTCTTACAGTAGGTCTCCCAGTCACAGCAATTTCAGCAGACATGTTGCTGAGACAGCTCTGGCATTGTTTTCTGGGACACAGTGAAATTCTATTTTCAGTTTTACTTGGTGCAGTAATTATCTGCATTGTTGGTGAGAATAAAGAAAATAAAGTGCATGAATATGTGCCGGTCAATTGGATTCTGTCAGTTCAAGCAGAATTGGGTACACAAGCGAGCAGCTTGCCATCTTGTAATAACGATGGTGTTTGCGTGGAACAATTTCCCCTCTAAAACAGCTCATCAACAGCAGAGAGAGTCTGTCACCCAGGGTACGGAGTGACAAGTCTTCTGCATCTCCGTCTGTTATTAACATGTCTCTTACGACAAGCTCAATTATCTGACACTGCCCGTAATTTCCATTCCTTTTTCTGGCACAATGTAAAGTTCCTCTCCTTCATTTTCAAAGCTGGTCGTTTTGGATCTGGCAAATACTGATATAAGACATGTGTGGGAGGAGGAAGTGAAAACTGAGGGAAAAACATCTGCAAGTCAGAGCGAAGTTGCTCCAGGCTTGCTATGCTGAGGCCTTGATGATTATGTATATTCGTTGTTTAAAAAGAATGAATGCTAAAGATTTTTGTTATAGTAATGTTGTTTGTTGGTTAAAATTTGGAACTGTTTGCCACATTGTAGAGTTAAGGAGCTTTGGTAATTTCATTAATGGTAAAACTTTCTAATGTGTGAGAATTACTCTTAACATACGGATTCTCAATTTCCTGTATTCTTTGTGATGTTAGCTGATGTTAAGCCTCACCAAGAGCTCAGAAAAAAAAATTTATTTGATGGGCAAACTCCATCTGCTCAAGAAAATAATGTGTTATGACGCAAAGCTGTAGAGCAGCTACTAAGTGGACTTTGTGGTGAGACTATTTTGTTGACATAACTGGAGATTTTTAAGGAAAGCAGATGTGAGAAGTCTCTCAAATGTTTTGCTCACAATGACGCCACTAATGCTGAAAATGCAACCACTGTTAGAGCAGAAAACGTTTGTTGAAAATGTTAATTAGACCAGATTTCAGAAGGCTTTGTAATCAGGAAGTTATATGTGTGTGATGTCTTCGACCTCCAGAGATTTGACTCCTGACCTGAATGTAGCGTAGCCGCACTCATTTAAATGTATAACAATTTATTAAGGATTACACTGATGAAAAAGAAAGAAAACGAAAAGAAGAAATTAAGTTGAAGGTGCTTTCTAACAGCAAGTCTTGATTAACTAACTAATGTAGGAGTGTGTTCTTTTTTTAATTCATTTTAATGGACTATTCAAACAGCGTTTTTTCCCTCCATACAGAGCTGCCTAATGAGTATTTTAAGACCGTACAATCTTGCAATCATTTTGAATAACTCAACTAAAATAGAGAATAAATGCCATTCAGATGGCTGACCTCATATCCTTCATATTTTGACACAAAAAAAATGTGGGTCGAAACCTTTTATCTTCAAGATTTTTTGGCAAGGATGGTTCTCAATCTGAGAAGTCTGAAAAGTCAGAATCATAGCTGGAGACTGGGAGCTATTTTGGAAACACTATGTTTTAGCGTGGACCCCAAAGGCCTGTTAAAGGTTACCTTACTGCTTCACATCTTAAAGCTGGGCTGCCTCCACTCGTGTTCGGACGGGATGCATGATAAAAAGTGAAAATGTTCCGGCGAAGTGAAATATCGCTGTAAGTGGGAGTGTCTGAGTTGCTGTGGGGGAACGTTAGAGGAAGTGGTAATGATGACAGCTCTAACTCAGTGCAGGTGCAGTAAAGCATGGCAGGTTGGTCAATTGCCCAGAACCCATTACTTCTCCCCTGAGACCAACCTTGTAATGTGCTAGGTAACTTCTGTAAAGGATTGACCTATTGTCAACAGAGAAATCTCTGAGGTTTTACATAAAGACACAAGTCTACCTCACAAGGTTAGGCGGGTTAAAAGCGTGTTAAATATCTGAGCTGTATGCAAACATGACATATAATGCACATAAACAACCCTTGTCTGCTTTATTATTAGCCCAGTGCAACACTGTCTTTGCAGTGAGAACAGTATTATAGTTACTGGCAACATGTCCTCTGTCTGCATTTCATGGTTGGTCTTGTTGGACAGGTTTAGTGTGGCCTGTTGAGCTGCATGAGACTCTTTGCATTTTGTAAGTGCTGAGCACAATGCCGGTGAATGTAAAATTCATGATATTGTTTCTCTCTTTGTGAGTGCCTGTGCAGGAGCTCTAAACATTTGTGACAGTGCTGGAGATGGGAATAGGATGACCTTGGGTGCCAGATACATCTCTGTTCCCGTGTCATCTTCAGACAGCCACTGTTTGACCACTATCTACCAGATGCATTCTATCCGACACTTGTAACAATAGTGTAAATGGGACGAAAATTGAGCTCACCTTAAAGGCGGACTTCAGTCCTCTTGAAGGCTGAAAGCCCTGGATGAGTCCAGTGCCCAGTGGCAGCTCAGAGTCCTTGTTTTGCTCCCTGAGACGTGTGTAATCAGAGAGAAAGTCCAGCACAGATTACAGTCTTCAATCAGTCAGGGAGGAAAATGATATGTACATCATTGTCTCTGCCGCACATCCCAGGCACTGTCAGCCTGCATGCATATTACCTGTGTCAAAGCTGCCAGGGACATGACGAGAGAAACTGAGAGCCATCACAGAGCCGCCACTCAGGGGGGGTGTCGAGTCTTCGAGCGCAGCAGCCAGATTCAGTCTCCATGGGGACTCTACTCTGACCTCCGAGATGTTGTTGACACCATTTAATGTACATTTTCAGATACAAAACGTCTCCTTTCATATCTGAAATCGTTTTCAATGGGCTGAATAACACTAAAGGCCAGCTCTTGTCACCAAAAGAAAACACAAAGCACACACTTGCAGTTTCTCTCGAGTCCGGGGAAGTTGAAGCTGTTGTCACATTTGACCTTGAGGCGCACAATAAAGACAAAGAGTTATTTCGTACAGTGGCAGAACTGCTGAGAGGAATGGATAAAAATCCTAATCTTCTCATAGATCTCTACATCATCTTATGCAATTGTCTCTTCACTAAAAACAGACACATACTGTGTGTGAGCACAAAGAACAACATAATGCGGAACATTTGATGGAGGTGTCTCATTGTTGTCGATTCAATTTTCACAGTTGGACCTGGAAAAAAAAACATACATACAGTAAATGCAAAGCAGCAGGAGAGAGAGATTTTACAATAAAAACAGCAAAGATTGATCAAACCTGAATTCCACCCTTCTGAAATAGAACCTAGAGTTAGACCATAATTTCCCTGAAACAAGAGTGTTTAATTTGAAGCTGTGAATGACACCTCTGCATATAAAAGGATGATGGAAGATGATTTGCAGCCACACATACACCATATTTTTCTACACAGCGTACATCTCTGAATTTAAACATCCTCCCTGACACCATAAAATAATTGCCCAAAACACATGAAACACTAAATCCACACGCATGCGACTTCTTGCCGTGGCTATTGGGTTTGCATAATAGCCCCCCTGTCCCACACCAGGTAGGTGTTCACCTTGACAAGTCCACACCTAAACACAATGTCAACACAAGCACTTTTGAGCTCGACAATTCTGTTTGTCTCCGCTGGTCCTGCTGGGGCTCCGCAGGGAGGTCACCAAATTGTCTTTGGAATAAAAAAAAAAGAAAAAAAGGCACTGACCTTCTGCTAAATTGGCCACACTCAGTAGACAGGGAATATCAGGTTATTGAGTTGATCCATGCTGTGTTTCCCTGCCTGGGGAAAATGATCTGCGCTATTGTCTGCCTTCTGCAGTTGATCAAGGGCAAGAATGTGTCAGGAATGTAGAAACACGGGACACTTTTTGATGTTGTTCCAAATGTCCTAATGGTTTAAGAGAAAAACACCATTAGTACCCTGCTGTAAACAAAATATTAAGCAGGATGCTAAGTGCTTTTCACTTATGAAGAGGCTTCATAACCAAGAGGAAATTAAATAAAGGCTTTATGCTCTAAATTCTGCAACATGTTTCACAGAGGAGACGCATTGTAAATAAATGCAGCCGAAGAAACCCAACAATTCATTGCACTGTACTTTCAAGTTGTTGATTCCTTGAGAAAGGCAAATAATAGTCACTTTGCAAAATTGCAGGCCTATCCTTCAGCAACTGGGGAAAACAGTTCAAATTGGGCAGGGACAGGGAAGAAGCGGCCCTCTCGCTGAAGTATTTTGTATATTTGGGACTGTATAATGAAATAAGTCATTTCTGCCAACAGTTCACATTACCTCCCAATGGTTAAGAACCATAATCCCAATAGCATTTTCAATTCTATCACACATACAGTTGGAAATGTTATTGCATGATTACAGTATTTCTCTCTCTGTCTTCATAGTTATTCTATTTATGCATTTTGCACATGAATTGGAAGGGAAGTTGAGCACCATGTACAATTACATAGCTATTCAAACTGAGCAAGAACATCCAAAGCTATTTGCTACAATAAAAACACACAAACAACTTGTGTGAAACACTACCTATCACAAAAACACAATACTGACACTGCATTACTGAAAGAGCTTTCCTTTTACTCTCCAAAATAAGACTCAAGTTGAATTGTGTTTCACTCTTCTTTTCCAAAAATTCGCTCCACATAATGTTCGATCTACTTCTGGAACAATGAGGAAATAAGCGTGCGCAGTAATGACATGTTTGCCTCAACAAATCACAGCCACAAAAAGGTTTACTTGCATCAGTGTCTGCGTTCCTTTTAATTCAATACATATGTACTGAAGCCACCTCTCCAGATTCATCACATGGGCTCAAAACAGATTAAAGCCCTGCTCACATTTGTTAGCTAACAGAGGAGCTCGAGCAGTTTGTTGACAAAGTTGGCCTCCAATCCAGGTGGTCAGCTGAAATGACAGAGTGGACAGTGTCATGCTCAGCAGCCACACGATCTCTCTTCCTTCCTTTAACCTGCCGAGCTGCCGGGGAGAATCGCCCACTGATGGCAGCTTTTATCTGCAGCGACCAGAACAACCATGCCTCTTCCTGCTACGAGGTGATGGCACTTTGTCAAGCAAGACAAAGTTATCCTGGCTCGGGCACCGGACAATCGCCCTCCGTCTCAATACAATTCCAACTGTGGGTGTGATTTGCATGATAAAAGACCTGAGGGCAGACCATACACAACCTGTGGTGAACAATATTCAACATAATTCCCCTAAAAGTGCAAAAAATATTCCTGAACCTTTGACATAATAAATATTTCAGGGTGCTCACATTTTCGGATCAGCCACAACTAGAAAAACCACGATTCTCTGTGCAGATTGTCCCAGAGGTCTGTGTATCATAGATTTCATTCCTGCAGGGAAGCAAAGATTATTACAATATTCAGATTACCGAGCAGGGGAAATTAATTGGACTAATTAACATACAAGTAAATTATGATACCGTTAACACATTTCATTAACTCAAACTGTCATTCTATGTTCCTGGTGCACTTGGTATTGCATTACAATGAATTGGATTCATTAAATTATGCAAATGAAAGGAACGACAAAACGGACGAATCCTTTATAACGTTACAGACCACATTTTCTGACTCGTTTTCAGCAAATTGACTAAGACTCAAAAAGCATGTGCTTTTCACTCTGATTTACCAGATAAAGCTTTTCATAGACTGCCGTTTCAATTATGTTCACAGGCACTAAAACCAGGTAGGCTATAATACATTTAACTCCCTTATGCCGCTGTCTTGAGCCTAATATTAAAGAAAAAATAGCAACAGTACCTAATTAGTAAAATGTCCCATTTAGTGTAAGAGGCACAGAGAGCAACGTAGCATGTGTGCAGCAGTGGGCTGGTTTAATCAGGTTAATGTGTCAAAATATTGATAAATAATCATGACTTCTGGCAAATAATAGTGACCAGAGTCTGGGTGCTTTAAAGTCAGAAACAAGACAAAGCAGCTGATCTAAAAGGCTTTCCTGATAATTCACTCCAATGTACATGAATGCAGGTCATAAAACCAGAACCCTTTACCTCTCGTACCTCTGAAGGGTTTGTTCAAAGTCATGAGACGGTACTTTTTTTTCTCCAGAGGCAGAATATGTTCCTGACATTTCTGCGTGACATTTACTTGTGGTTAATTGAGGGTCTGCACCTCCTGTTGGCCTCAGTGACTTCTGTCTGCATCTTAGCAGCGCTACATGGGGAAGGTCAAGGGGTCAAACATACCTCTCGTCCAGCTCCCTTGGCTGTAGTGACATCTACTGGACTACTAACCCACAGAGTGAGCCGTGGGGGGAGAGTGAACCTCCCGGCTGGATGACATGTCTTCGAGAAGACACAAAACAAAAGGCTTCAAGCATAAGGAAAAATTCAAACTTGTCTCACTTGTTTAGTCATTTTAGTACAAAATCGAAAAGCACACATTTTACCATCTTGAAACGTTAAAACAAATCAAATGAAATGAAGCAGAAATCAAAGGAAATTCAAGTGTAACAGAAAGGTTTATATTGATGTTATATTGACATATTTATACAGATTTTTTTTTGGGTGAGAATAAACCTTCAGTGTTTAGTACATAAAATAAAGATGCTTTTCAAATTGTTCAACAGCACCTTGGTATCAGATTCAAGAGGGGAAAGGATAATCTCCTGACGTGATGGAAAATGATCACATCACATCGTTTTCATTATATCACACACAAGAAAAAAACCAAATCAAATATGCCACTGTAATTCACTGTTCAGTGTGTATGTGTATTCATTTCAACAATTCAACAGTTGGGTGGAGGGGGGATCAGAGATCAAATAAAAAACACGTAGTAACATGAAACAGGGAAATGCAACATACAGCTAAAGAAAACATATCAAAGAGAGAAACATTGTACATTTACTGACAATGAATAAAAAGGACAGCTTCTTGGGAAGTATACAAACAAGTATACAAAACATTTTTTATACAAAAGGATCAACAACAAGATGAAAGTGATGAGAGTAGTGCTGTTAAAAAGAGTACCGTTTTCAGTAATACACCGATAGTAATAAGACTGATTTTTCAACTGTGTGATGGGACTGATGGTGAAAGATACGGGTGAAAAATTCTGCAAAGCTGTTTCTATAACATAAACAGGGGACGTCCTTATCGTAAAAAAACAAGAAAGACAAAAAAACTGACATGGTAGGATTCAGTGAACATAGGTAACATGGTGACAGCTTAATTCACCTCAGCTTTTGGTCCATCAAATAACATTTCTTCACCACACCCCACCATGGCCCAACAAGCTACAGGGGTGATTTACTCTACTTATATCACACAGTCACAAGTCACCCTGAGTTTGTAGTCAAATTTGGCAATCACCTCCACAAAAATGGCTTTTTTTCTTCATATTACAATGCATGTTTTTTTTTGTTTGTTTCGAAGTCCTCCAAAAAGGGTTTTACAAAAACACATTTAAATTACATATAATGGAGCCATCTTAAATATTTTGGACTTTTTATATCACAAATGCAATTTCTATGTAAAGCCCAATATAAATAGCTGTTCAGTCAAAATATTTAATAAGCAAATAACGTGTATCTTATCAACAGCAGACGTTCAAGAGGAATTACAAAATTCTGATTGTTTTGATCTTCACCTGCAGTAGGTGTGAGCAAAGATTTTAAAAATGAGGAAGGAGGGCTTGCTAATGTGCAAGCAGACTGACTGCAAAAAGGACACAGAAAATAATGCATAATATTAAATGAACACACAACATGAATTAATTTGCATGGACATAAGCAATACCATTACTTAAGACGAATAAAATTAGATCTGTTTTGAGATTTAGTCTTTGCTCAAAGAATATGGAACCAACCGTGCTTACCAAGGACATCAGAAGAATATACCAACAAAAAGAAAGGCAAGAAGAAAACTGCTCACCTTATCAATAATTGTTTGTGTAAAAACACAATAACAAAAAAATGAAATGGCATCCTACATTTCCAATGACACAATATTGTACAAAATAAGGCATTTCCTTGTGTGTTTACTGCAATGTCTTTTTCCACCTTCATCTTCCTATAGTCTCCACTACAAGTTTTTCCTCAGTGAAAACTGAGTCTGGACATGAACTGACTATTTCTGTGTTAAAATATATATATATTTATAATTTTAGTTTTACTTCAAAACTTGAATAAAAATGCAGGTAGGAGTATACAGTATGAGAGAGGTTGTAGAAGTTCATAAGTGGAGTGTAAATCACTCCATGACTTCGCTGGCCGCTACTGCGGTGACAAGCTGGAGAGGGATCTCTGCGTTGGCCAGGATGTCCTGGGCGTTGCTGGAACCCTGCTGGATGTTGGTGAGGATGAGGGTGGTCCCGCCTGCCGTGGTGATGATACTGTCTGAGGACCCCGCAGATTCCATCGAGGCCACCACAGCGCTGCCAGAGTTCACACCTTTTTTGTTCTGATGAGTTTTAATGTGCTTCGCCAGGTGGTCGCTCCGCATGAAGCGCTTGGAACATTCTGGGCAGACAAACTTCTTCTCTCCTGCCAGAGAGAAAATATAGTTTTAAAGATAAAGAGTTTGATGCTGAATAAATTTGGAAAGGGTCAAACATGCCACCTATCTACCACCTACCTAAAGCGGTACGCAAGTTCAATTTGCTTGTTTCATGAATAAAATTTAATATAAAAAGAAACGCTTGAATAGTCACTGAGGTCTAAATTCCTCTTTAAAATGTTTTTATTGCAGTGCTGTTGCTGTATGATGTAAAGCCAACGTTAAATCACTGAATCAGTTGCTGAATCCCAACTTGTCACTGACAAAAAATGACAAATAAATTGATGTCAGATACCTACTGACTGATTACAATTATCACCAATTAGAAACCTAGAATTACTGAATATCCACTTGCTAAGTTAACTGTGAGCACTAACTGTTAATATCTGGGCTTGAAGCTGACAGCGTAATGAAACACTAGCCTGTACTGTAAGAGGGCCCTCAGCCGAGGATGTAGCCAGGGTTTATGTATTCAACAACAGTAAGACGAGTGGTCATACCTCTTCCAAATGTCTACGCTGGCAGTAAATATCATCAGTATTGAATGTATGTAGTAAATCATTATGTTATGCTTATGTGTTTGACTGGATTTCTCATAGGCTACAAGTTCCTGCTTTGCTGCTTCTTTGCATATTCTGTTTTGCATATGATTTCACCCCATAACAGAAATACTTCACAAAATGAAAAACAGATAAGGTGAGTTGATACAAGAATCATAGGATAAAAATAAAACCAAAAAGATACAGCTCACTACTAGTATCTTTTGTAATGTTTTTGTTAGATAATATGATGAACAGATACTGCAAATTAAACAGCAAAACAAACTGCTGTTGAAACCCCATTCTGAACTGGAAACTTACCACCACATTTGTGGAATCTGGATATGTTTATCACAACAGTCTTCAATCCTAACCTGACATTTTACATGTAAATCCAGAGGGGGACCAAAGCTGTCCTTTCTTACATGACTCACGCTTTGCGGGGCACACATTAACACATTTTACTGATTTTACTGATGTTTTCCTGATGTGCAAACAGTGAGGGAGCAAGGAAAGGGCACCTGTGTGTGTTCTCCGGTGTCTCTGCAGCTCGTCGCTGCGTGTGAACCTCTTCCCACAGAACATCCAGCTGCAGACAAAAGGTCGCTCCCCTGAATGCCAGCGCAGGTGTGCTCGCAGGTGCGATGTCTTTCCGTATACTTTCCCACAGCCCGCAATGTGGCAGATGTGTTGCTTCTTCTTCCCCGTGCTGGACCCTCTGAGAAACACAAGTGTGGGTGGTTAGAGTCCTGATATGTTCTATTTTCAGTGCATCTAAGCACCAGTCGGGCTTACTCACCTCCCGCCGGACTCTTTGCAGTTGGGGCAAGTGCACGCCACTCTGCGTAGCCTCTTGCCCTCCTGGCCCAACTGATCTTCCTCGTCCACGAGCCTGACACGAAGGTGGGACAGATCGCTTGTATTCAGGGTGGAGTCGGTGCTCAGCTGCCAGTCACCAGAGTCTGGCTCTTCCTTTATCCGAATATCTGAAATTAAATGTGTATGTTAATATCAAGACAAGCTCTAGTAAACTTCCCAAAAAGCCTGCACAGTGAGAGCTGCTTTATTATAGCGTGACTGACAGCGTGGCAGCAAATTTCCAAAGTAAAACTCCATATTAAGCACAGTGATCAAATAATTAGCTGATTGACAGAAAATGTATTAATGACAGTTTTGATAATTAATGAAACGTACCCTGTGGACGTTTTGGCCTACATGACTGGCAGAAAATGGATGGAAGGACTTTGCTTGAATAAAAAACTTCATCACAATGTTTTGATAGCTATACTTACATAAAACTGAAACCATTATGTTATGTCATTATTAATTGTTTAGTTAAATTATGAACAAAATAAATACCAAGCCTTTACTGAAGACAGCTTCTAAAATATAAGGGTTGTTGATTTTCAAAAATAAGCTATTGCTGGTTTGCATTTGTCATTATTTCATCAATAGAAATATAGAGCATTTTCATAGCAGACATTTAAACTTGTCATCATCGGAAAAGCCTACGTGTAGTTGAGAAGATAAGCATGGGATGAAATTTTAAAAGTAATTTGCTGACGATGGACCCTTCTGAAAGATAGTGGTAAGATTAAAAATAAATAAAGTACAATATTTTGGCATGTAAAGCTGAGCTGAATGGGGCAACAGGCAGTCAGGCGAGGTTCTACACTTACATTGCTCCACTCGCCTGTGGTGCCCCGCCATATTACTTGGACGGTAAGCTAGCAGGTGAGTCTGCAGATTTATTGTCATTATAGAGTAGGAAAGTACAAAGTTCACAAACAGCCTCATATTTATTAGGTACTTTATTAGGGCTGCTTTATACGCAAGTGTCTTCCATTTTCGTAGAAAACAAAATACGAGCTTACAACAGGTCCAGCTGATAATGAATTTCTGGAGCATGCTCTGCTGGACAACAAAGTAATCTACGTCAAAAAGTCTCTAACGCTTACAGATGGTAAATTCTAAATTCAATCTGATCATTATAGTTTGAATATAACTTTTTCTTACCCAATTTGAATAAATGTAAGAATTTCTAATAAAAAGTGACAGCCCTACTTCGTACCCTTTGAAAGCCCAGCACACCCTAATAGGGCTGGAATTAATAATAAGAAGAAGACTAAGATTAATACAGATCTAATTTGACCCACCCTAAAAGCTGCAACCACCTGAACAAGCCATGGAGATGTCAGTCAAGCTAAGTTTAAGTCCACATAGTCCTGAGACGAGGTCTTAGTCTTTAAGAAAAGACTGTTTCGTACACATATTAATGACAGATAATTGAATAACGCCACTGTACCTCCAGTGTTGTCTATGTCTCCTTCATGTTGTGCCACTGAGTTGACCGTCACGGTCTGCAAGTTGGGGATCTGGCCCGTGCTGATGCTGACTGGACTGGAACCCAGTGACAAGGTCTGGACTGGAGCCAGGGTTATCTGCTGGGGTGGCGTGGTGGGCAGCTGGAGGTTCTGCAGGTTCTGCACTCCCTGCACCTGAAAGGTCTGCCACTGTATCTGACCGGAGGGTGTGACCGTCTGGGCTTGGATGATGAAGGTTCCCGGGTTGATCAGCTGCACGTTTTGCAGGCTCTGCCCGCCTGCTGCCACTGACTGGACCACCTGACCGTTGGTGGTCTGGATGGGCACCTGCTGCAGCTGGATGATGGGCTGAGCTGAGGACACCTGGACGCTCTGCTCCTGATTCTGTTGGATGAAACCCTCCTGGAGTCCAGAACTCGAGTCAGTTTGCTCTGTAGCCACTGATGACAGCGAAGCGTCTTGTGTCAGCAGACCTGATTCGTTTGCTGGAATGTGTAGCTGAGAGGAAGACGTTGGCACAAATATCTCAGGATTTGCATTCGAGTCATTTACCGATAGTGTCTGTGAGAGGTGATTATCTGTCTTCGCCAGGCTTTCTGAGCCATCCATGGGCTGACTCGTCATAATTAGCTGGCCATCAGCAGTGATTCCAGTTGCTATAGTCTGAGCACCAGACAAGCCAAGGGAGTCCAAGTCCACGCTGTTGATGGGAACAAAGGTAATGTTCCCAGGCAAACCCACAGGCACATTAGTAACAACCTGACCCTGGTTGTTGAAGGTGGAGCTGCCAATCGAAACCCCCTGGATCTGCTGGACATTACCAGTCTGTGATATGAGGTTCTGGTTGTTATTAAGGATGTTTGCAGTTGAAGTCACACTGAGACTCTGGGTACCATCAGGTAAGATCTGAATCTGCCCTGTACCATCCTGAGTCAGAGTCGCTCCCTCCACGCCGGACGTGGAGAAGCTCAGCTGCCCATCTGCTGTCTGAATCTGAGGAATTACTTGGTACTGAATGTTAGGCACTGAATTGGCAGAGGAGGTGTCCGTTCCCGACGTCACAAATATTGGCTGACTTTGTAAGTTCTGGAGAGGAAGAACATACTGTCCATTTGACGTTAATATTCCTTGACTTTGGATCTGTATCATTCCAGATTCATCCTTTGCTGTTGTTGTGGGGGTTAAAACCTCCCATTTCTCCGTTCCGGTCAGCTGCGTGGATGTATCTGATGGCTGAGAAAGGAAATGATGGACATTAGGAAAATGTTGAGGCACCTATTGTTAAGGAATTGTCTTAAGCAATGCAGAGATTTTTCACGTTTCCAGAAAAAATGTTTTTAGAGTTTATACACATCTCAATATTGTGAAGGAAAAAAAATTACGCAAGCAGCTCCCACAGTCAGAATCAAAAACACAGGCAGGCAGAGAGCAAAAGAAGGGAGCAAGAAATTTTGAGTTCTGTTTTACATGCATTCTACAGCTACATTTCATTGTGCAGTCCTGTGTTGTACAGTGAAGCTGAACCTTGAACCTAAATTTATTATGAATCATGGCAGATCAAGAGTTACTACCTTGAAGTCCCAACTGGAGTCTGACAGGTAACTCATACATTAGACAATGTCTTCCTGCATCATCAGAGCTACACTGACCCATGAAGGACAATTAATGGCCGACAGCAACTTCTAACAGCGTTTGAAGGTTTTATCTATCTTGTCTGGTGGTCAGCGCTACCTCTTCAGGCGGTCTTGATGCACTTGTTTGATCCACATTGGATTTTGAATGACAGCCTTCTTATCAGCCACAATTAATGGCAGCAAATGGGTAGACACACCGGAGTTTGTGACTGTGTGAGCAGAGCTCCTCAGTTTTCTTACACGCTGTAATGAAGTGTTAGTTTACTATAAATAAGTTCTTGCAGCTGCTTTCAAGTGAACTCATTTAAGTGGTGTTGCTGGCTTCACGTCTTTTGTCAGACTCGTAGATTCTCAGTAGTGTTTTGGTCTCATTAGATTTTGATGGAGAAACTGATAAATATTTAGCAATACTGTGCACTCAGTTTGAACACATTTAAGAAACGGAAATAGAACTAAAATACAGTTTTCTCTTGTGAAAAAATCAAGATAAAATTTTACCAGGAGCATTTATGTTTTCTCCCGTCAGAGACTGAATGTCATCCAAGCTCATATTGCAATCTTACTTTTCATAATAAAATACAATTAAGCAACAAGAAATACAGTATGTGCCATTTCATAAGCATTTTTGATTATCATAAAAACAAAAGGCATTTATAAACTTATTTATATCCAAATAATGGTCTGAAGAACATCAACAAAGACTTGGGATAACAAGATCTTAAAATCTGGACTCGGCTGCCTCTTTGAGCTGCAACAAAAACGTGCACCCACATAGTTTCTGACAGACAATAAGCACAAATGCAAAACCAAATCATCTAACAATAGAAGCAGTCAAAGTACATCTTGACCTACATTAACTTATCTTGAGTTGCAAAACAACTTCTTCATTTTCTCCAATTCACTTATGATTTATGGTTGATGTAGCTTTTTTGTCAGAGTGCAAAACAGATGAAGCTTGAAGCATTAAAGCAAGTTGCCAGCTGTACAAACTGCATCAAATATGGAGGGTCTAGTTACACTGTGCTTCCAACTGTATTTGCATTCAAAATGTCATACAGGCCACTGTATCATTGTCCCATTAAATGTTTCATAGATCTGTCCCATGACCAGAAACTTATGTGTGCCCTCACAGGGTCTGTTTCAGTAGTTAAACCTTCAGTTCTAACAATGAATTGTCTTCCCTTTATTGATGCAGTGGCTGTAACACCATGAAAGCAAGTGCAAGCGTAGTCACACTCCCACCACCAGCTCTGTAAACTGACGGCTTTGCTCCTGCTGTAGCTGTGTCGCATCTAGCAGAGATGCTGACTTACCACATCAGCCGCAGCACATCTGTCCACCTCTGACGACGGTGACCCAACCTTAGTGCAGGTGGTCGCCAGCAGGTCGAGTGGTGATGGCTGAGTGTCCTACCCAGATACGGGCGCGTTTAAAAGGAAGAGAGTGGGTGGCCATTAGTCTGGGCCACATGGAAAGTGTGACTCAATGCCAACAGTCTGAATCTTGGAGGTTAAAGGGCTCTCATGTCCTGTGTTGAACCCCCCAGGCAGCATCCAGGGTGATACCACTGAAACACTGTTTTGTTATTGTGGGTTTTATCTTTACAATCTCTTGCATGTCTCTCTGTCCTGGGAGAGAGATATCTACTCAGTTGCTCTTCCTGATGGTTTCTTCCCTCTAAAATGTGTGTTTGGTTTTTTTTTTTTTTTTGGAGGGACGTTTTTCCTCATAAGAGGTGAATGTCTAGAGGACAGAGGGTGTCGTATATTGTACAGATTGTAAAGCCCCTTGAGGCTAACTGTGATATCGGTTATACAAATAAATATGACTTGACTTGACACCCAGGTCAACGCTCAGGTCTGGACCGAGTTCACAGTGCGTCAGTCCTCGCTGAGGAGGCGGGATCTGCGAGCAGCAGCCCGAGAGGAAGTGTTGCCTGAGAGGTTCAAATCAGGGTACAATCCCCTCCACTCCCACCCCCGCCACCAACAACCCTCCTCCTACAAGTTTTAAATATGTCAACTTGGAAACGCAGCAGCCACGATCCCGAGATCTCACCTGATTGCCCCTGCCTTCCTCCTGCTGCAGAAAGTCGCTCTGACTGCTGTCCAGGGCAGCCATATCTTCTGGTTTCATCGGCTGTTCTGCTGTAGTAAAAAACAGAGAGACACAGCTAACATTACCTAAACAAACCTGATACTCAAACCGGGGCTAACATCTGTAGCAGAGCAGCTAACAATACCACCACAGCTACCGCTACCAACAACTGCGCTAAACTCCGTAAACTAAACTGAAATGTATCGATGATTAATTTAAGTGACTGGCGCTGTGTCCTAAACAAGCTAAGCTAACGAACGCAGCTAGCTTAGCCGGCGATGATTAGCACTATCACCATGGGGAATCCCAGCTAGCCGGCTAGCGAGCTAATTTAGCTTGTTAGCTCAGAAGAATGAGGCAGACATTTACATACCAGTCATTGCTGTGAAAACGGAGAGATCCCGGTAGTCACGAGCTACCGGACATGATCGGCAAATTGAATTGATTGTGCACGCGCAGAAAACAGGTGATAAGTGTCAGATTTTTTTTCTGTTTTGATTGACGGGCGGTTGGAAACACAAAGGGTGGGGCCTCCGCTGTTGACTGGGACAGTGTGCGTCACACGCAGGAAATCCCGCCGTTCTTCACAAATCTGATTGGCCACTCGTCTTACACGCCGTATTCTTATTTGTCAGCGGGCATGTCAATCATCCTTTGTTGGGAGTCTTTTCCTGTTTATTATGTAGTTTCTGTTTTACAGCACTGGTGTTGATCGTATACTGTATATAAATAATATATATATCTTTGTATACAGTCCGAGGTTTTGATGGTACTCGTTCAAGATTTTATTTGTCATGTGCACAACAATTAAAAGGAGGCACAGGCCACCTACTAACAATGCTAATAAAATATATTTTGAAAGAAAACCATACAAGTAAAATGACTAAATATTCAAGACATAGAATATATCATATAAAATAAAATCTAAAACTAAAATACATAACATATAGAATAAAAGATCTGTAATACTGTTGATAAGTAGAGGTGCAGGTGTATTATAAGGTGCAAAAAATATGAATAAGGTACTGAGGACTGTGGCTATATATATATGTGTGTGTGTGTGTGTACATTTTCTTTAATGTTTAATAAAGTTGATTCTGATTCTTACACTTTTCATTTAGCTCATTGTAACTGAAGTCCAGAAGTCACAATCACTAATTCACTAAATGTCACCCTGATGGTCTCAGACTTTTAAGCAACACTGCCATTTACACAACATATTGCACTTTATATAATTTACTTTATATATAATATTTATATATAATATTCATCAGTGAGATGTTGCTCACCTCTTCAAATATGCTTAAGAAGTATTTAGCATAACTTGGTCTTGCAGGTGTGTATATGAGGTGTTTTCATTTCACATGAAAACACAAAATCAGGTAGTTTTAATTCCAGGAAGATAAACCATTTCAGATTTAATACGTCAGTCTCGATTTTCAGAGATCCAACACCAGTGCTCTCCTTTTCCTAAATTTAAAATCTGTATACCTTTCTGTGTCCTGCTTATTGAAATAATTGTTACAGTCTATGGAGTAAGGCGTGGGAGTTGATGGCATGCTGTGATTAAATTAATGTAATTTATGAATTAATTTCGGAATGACACAGGCAGGAAAACAGTACTTAATGTTGCTTGGCAAAGTCATGGGAGACGGGCTGGATGTGTGCATCTCTATTTTTTACGTTTACAAAACCAATTTACTCTATTCTGACTCTGACAGCTGCTGTGGTGCGATTTATCATGGCATAGTAGCACTTGCTTACCTGTGAATAAGAAAGTGATCAGCAGTTTAAGTTTTAAGATGTCTTTTGTGTTAATTACTTGTCTATGGAGAATACCACCCCCCAACCCCCACACACACACACACACCCACACACACACACACACACACCTCGAGACACAATCTGAGTTTGTATTTGACTGGATTTCTTCCCCTCCATCTGATTGTGCACAGTACAACATTGTGAAAGTGCATGGAAATGAGAGCCTGCATGCTATTGTACCTGCTCTGTGCCTGTGATGCTATCAGGACCCCACTTCTGAGTATTATTTGTGGTGTGTCAGTTCCTCACAGTGCGCGACCGCAGTGAGGCTATTTCTCTCAACCTTCAATTCAAACTTGGCCCATTACAGCCAGACTACAAAAGCACTTTCCGTGCACTCAGGAGCTCACGGCAGTGAATGGTGGATATTTCCAATCACTCTGCTGTCAATCCAAGTGTCAGGTAAACACAGGCCAATGGAAACAGCTTTAGAAAAACCTTGCAGCTATGTCTGTCTTACTCCTGGAGTCCTTGGAAACGTATCAACAATTTCTACAAAGACCTCCAAGTTAAAGGGAAAAGTCAAATATCCTAAAAGCAGCACAAATGCAACACCCTGGTGGATGCTGTGGCCTTCATGAGATGTACGACTGCCACAGTGTTTGTCTTTAGACCTGTGAGTGCTGTCCCCAGCTCGAGCTGCAAACAAAGGAAATTAGATTGTATTGACAGACCTTGTATTCTCTTCATGAGAGGAATCTGTGAAGACTGTGGAGCAATTACCCAGTGGGAGATTCAGCACATCTATAAGGATTCAGTGTGATAGATATAACTGTAAATACGGGCATCAATTATCTTCTCACTGCATGTACACATACCTTCTACTTTCAGTTTTAATTTTCTATTGTTGTGGGGAAATATGAGATAAATTGGGTGAGCATGGCATTTTTAACAAATCTTTACAGAATAACTAGATTAGAAACAGCAACCCAAAAGTTTATTTTTCAAATGCAAAATCTTCTTCTCAATATTTTCCAGAAGTGGACATTGTTATTGTGGCATGGTGCAGAACTGTGTGAAGGAAAAGAGGAGTAACTGAGTGAGTCCACATTGGCCCTGAGTGTTTCATATTAACATATTGACAGTTGTTTTCATGAAGTCCAGTCCAAGAGAGAGTGACCCCACGGAGAGAAACTGCCCTGCTGGAGGCACCTTGTGGGACACTGTAAATGGGACCTAAAAGAGAGAATTGAAACTGGTAGAGGAGTGTGGATGGAATATCAAATGTGTGTTGTAGACAACTCTGGAGCACCAGAGACAAAAACAATCATACTACTCTTTCTCTAAAGAACCGAGAATGATTTGTTATACACACAGTGAGGGTTCAAGTCAGAGGCAGTTGCCTGAAAGGTATTCGTATCTTCGTATTTTTCACTGTGGAGGCTCAACATCTTTTTAACTTAGAGGAAATGAATGTTTCCCCAATCTGAATTTAGTATCATTTATAACTTCATTGGGCAAATTTGTTGCCACTTAAGAGGAATTTGAGAAAACAAGATTTAACAAAGATAACCAGACAAAACATATAGCTAGATAAGAAGTATTTAAATACAACTTTTTTTCTGCCAGAAAGCCTTCTTTAGTGATGCAAAATTCATTTAGTAATTCAATTTTATGCACTAGCTTTGATTTCATAGTTAATGAAGGTACACATTATGTGTTGACACTGTCAACACAACTTAATAAACTTCATAAAGTTAGAATTCATGGCAAAGATGTTTTTAATTGAGTATGTTAAAGTGGCCATCATATACACCATACCCAGAATTATGATATATCCAGTAAGAGTCAGCAGTATTAGAGGTTTATTGTGCTGGAATTGTTTTTGGACATCACATAGTTGATTAGTGCTGTTCATAAATATGATGAAATGTGGGATGAGACAATTAGATTAAATCATTTCAATGCTTATCTCATGTTTTTATGCATTTTGTGTGTAAAATGAGTCCTAGCTTGTTGAAAAAAATGCAATAATAGCACAGGTAACCATTAAAAGTCATTTTTGTAGTTCAGACACTTGCAATAAGAACTGCAGGTGCAAACTAACCTTGGGTTATAATTTAAACACCCCAGTCTGTTTATGACATTCTTTTCACTCAACATTTTACAGGCAATGTTTTATCACTCTGACAGAGGGAGCAATAAATCAAAACACTACGTTGAGTCATGATTGAACAACTCAAATGTCAGGAAAGTGTTGCATAAAGTCTCATAAATGAATATGACGTGTTATTTTAGTCAAATCCTGATTCTATATTGACTTCATGTCTATTCTGTATACAGTATATAGTGCGTGTGTCAGACAGAGAAGTCACACAATAGCACTAATTACAACATGGCAACACTTTTATTGTCGTCCAAAATAGAGATAATTTCCTCTGTAATGATATGATACAATACAATTATAATAACCATTGAATTTACCAACACGATCCCTTGTGCATTGTAACTGCTCTGGAAGATGCCATAGTTATTTATATGTTTATTTGTTATAACTCTTACATTCCCTTTTTGTAATTCTTCAAAGGCCTTTGGTGTGCATGTGATTTACAACAGCAGGCCGTGGTCTGTTTTCTTGGGTGTGTGTTTTAAAGAGAGCTTTCCACTCTGTGCCCTCCTTGGTTTGATGCCACTGTGGTTTGCCTCGGGGCAGAGTGGCACCGCTTGATTGATGGTGCTGACAGAACGTTTGTACCGACAGAGAATCTGTCACATTTCTGGACTTGTTTTTATATGTCAGAGGTTATACCAGAGGTTCGAGTGTTTTTACAATCCACCATACATCACCTGATGATGTTTACAAATACTCCTACACAATATTTGTTTTCAGCTCTAACAGGCGTTTATGTTTGCATGATTACTTTGAAATGTGATGTCAGGACAGAAAGGACACCCAATGAGTTTATAATTCATCAATTCTTGCCTCCTGTGAAAGCAAAATTGTTAGCATCAAACCCTGAAACAGCCCATACAAGAGACTTTGTGATGGTGTTTTGTTCCTATACGACATCTGCATGATTCTAAATAGCTTTATTACTCTCTGAAAAGATTTATTGCCACTTTATGAAAAACAAAATACTCCAAGACCCAGACCACTGGGAACAACTCGTCAATCCCGGAGCCTCAAAACTACAGCAGATGAATAATCTTCTATGCAGGGTTTAAGTTGGCCAACACCACCACCACCCCGAGAGGAATGCAAAAACAGTTTTGTCCCAAGCCCCCATTGTGCTCTCCAGAGGTTTTGTATGGTTTCACTTAGAAAACACTGAGCCAAAAACAGCTCCTTGTTGTATAGAGAACAGTATAAGAGAACTGTAAATGCTGGTAGCAACGACCTCCCCAGTCTGCTGCATGAAGTATCTTTGAGTGATTAAAATCAGTGGTTAATGCTAAAGCTACCAAGCAAAGTAAGCATAATGTTATTTTATACACGTTGTCATCTGTCTTTCGCTCTATCTAACCACAATAAACACCATCCTATATTTTGCCACTGATCTCAAACCTTAAAGACTATAATCCACCTTATTTCCATGACAAACACTGTGCTTTGTAGTGCTAGCACAGGCTCAGCTCCATAAAACATCCTATCCCAAACTTGGATATGCAATACTATCTCTGTAAAATGACCATTTTTATTCAATCTTTTTGTTCCCATCAAAAGGCCATTTTGTTCTCTGCAGTCTTAATGGTTACAAGATATTCAGCAAAGCACTGCTGATCTACAGCTCTTTGTTCGGACTCCCACGGAGAATACAATCTTACTTTGGAGCACTGCGGCTGCAGCCATACAATTCCATCAGCATAAACGCTTCACAAACACTTACACACAAAGTATAGGGGCGAGAAAAACACTACTTCAGACAAAAGGAATCGTTTTCTGGTTGTGCTTGCGGATTGTGTCAACCTCTATTTTCATACCATACAGAATATCATAAATGTGGAACATTTCTTTTTTCTTTTTTCTTTCTTTCTTTTTTTTTTGCAGGTGTGTATTTGCCCTCATTGTTAGAAGAAAGAAACTGTAAACATAACTAAGACACTATTTTTGGCAATATTTGAGGATTGTAGCAGAGTACTGTAGGGACAGTGAAGGAGAGGACACATATTCATCAATCATAAATGAAATAAAAATTATAAATAAAGGTTAACTCAATCACTTTGCAAATAATAATTTAAACTGACCAATTCTTTTTGGCCGAAACACCTGCATCCTGCATGTGCCCTTCTAAAATCAGCATCACTTAACAGATTTAATTATAATTGTCCCCTCTCTGCT
Source organism: Scortum barcoo (assembly GCA_023238725.1). Classification (NCBI taxonomy): domain Eukaryota; kingdom Metazoa; phylum Chordata; class Actinopteri; order Centrarchiformes; family Terapontidae; genus Scortum; species Scortum barcoo. Next base: position 13,081,393 of record CM041550.1, read on the forward strand.
ACAGTCAATGTCAGCTGTGTCTTTTAATTCTCTAATCAGTGGTCGGCAGGACCGCTATCACCATCCCCATGCAGCTTCCCACTCAATACAGACATCCCAAAACACACACAGACTGGTTTTGTCAAATGTTTTATTGAGTGTAGACATCTGGGCTACTGTAAAACATGCATTATCTGCTGATGGGGGAGAGGAGCAGGTGGCATTGTCCCCGCTGTCAGCTGTGTCAGTGCTGGCACCCGTGATGGAGATTAATGAAGTATCTGGAGAGTAATATGCTCCTTCAAATGCTGCTACAATTTGGAGTGGGGGCCGATCCTGATCTTAAATAGCAAAGCTGTCAGAGTTTACTGAACCTGTGCTTTGGCACAGAGGGGGGATCAAAAAGTGAGAGCATGGCAGTGGGTGTCAGGCCAAAGGGTGGAAAAGGGGGGGGGTAACAAGCATAGTCAGTTATGTAAACAAACTGATTTACAGAACATGTAAATCACTTTTTCTTTGGTGCATTTGGTGTGTTGAATTTGAAAAAGATGATGTCACCGTCTTCAACAATGTAGTTTCTTCCCTGTTGTCTGTATTTTCCTGCTGCCTGTGAGATAACAAAGAAAAACTGAATTAACATAATAACTATGAACAAAATATTGTGTGATATACAGGTTATAGACTGCTACATACTTTAGTTATTCATTCATTAGTGTAATGGTCTACACAGAGCACACAATACCATAGCACATTGTAAATAATAATATAAAATAATAATTCACTATTAGTGTCAAATCTATTTTATCACCTATAATAACTTTACACCAGTTGCAAGTGTCAATATTACCTCCCTTTCTCTCTCCCTCTCTCTCTCCTTCTCTCTCTCTCTCTCTCTTTCTCTCTCTCACACACACACACACTCTTGCATCCATGTTTTTGTTCAAGGGGTGCCTGAATTCCCACTGAGTGAATAATCCTCTCTTCTGCCCATTTCAGTTTCATGTGCACAAGCACAAAATGTTAATAAGTCTTTGATTACAGCACTATCAAACTTCTCAAGGAAACAAAATAAGTTCTAACATTTCTTTTGTATACAGTAAGTGTTTGTTCTCCTTCCCGGCAAACTCAAAATAATTGACTTGAAGTGCTAATACGGACAGGTTTATGCATTCTGGTTCTGCACAGCGCACAATTAATTAGAAGAATCAATGTCCCTTTAAAGGCTCAGGAGACCATTTAATCCAAGCTCAATACCACCAGAAACACTGGATGGAGAGGGAGACAGGAAAAAAAAATCAATGGCTATTTGTGATTCCTGAGTATGTATTAAACCAGACACGTCTAACTGGTTCATTTGCACTTGAAAGCAGCCATCTGGAGCAGCAAGCTTGGCTTAAGCAGATATGATTACTAATAATGTGATATCCCCGTACACTGGCCCTATTCAGACAGCCTATTCCCACAACTGGCATTAAATAGCATGGACCTTAATGCCACAGTCAAAAACGCTCCATGTTCTTATGAGGCCCAGAAAGGGATTAGCAAGAGAGCATGCAGTAAGGACCTGACACTCAGATCTCAACCTCGGATAACAATGGTGAAAGTCCCCAGGGACCCACACATTTCACCCTCTGTTTGCAGCTTATGAAGGGTGTGGACAATACACTGCCGCTGCATTAAATATTAAATGCTTATTAAAAAAGGCTTGAATAGTAAAGAGATTTAAATGTTTCCACAGTGCTTCTTTTCCGCACTGGTCCCCGCAGGTCCCCGTGTGTCACCATAATTACATTTGTTGAGTCTGTAAGTGGGCAAATGGAGCTGATGGTGGTGATAGTGGGATTGTAACAGCATGGCTTACAGCTGCGGCTCACAAATGTCACACATAGCAAGGTAAAAGTCACTCCTGCTTTAATTCAATTAACTGGGAATTAAATTTAAAAATGTGTCCAAGCAGAAATTAAATTATTTTTTTCAAAAAGAGCATCTTTGATATGAAATGCATCCTACAGCGTTAATTAACCGATTATTAACTCTGTACCTTCAATTACTAAATTACCAGTTTGCCAATATGAAAGTAAATTAACGCCAACCCTAAAAACAACACTTGCAGTTGAAAAGAAAAGCATTTGGGAACATCTAGCAAAATACCTGCTGTACTTGGCGCGGAGTTATTGTCTTCACAAATTCACCATGAAATCAGTTATTACATTTGACAGGAGTGTGCACATGAATGACCCTCAGCCTAGTTAAAAGGTCAAAACAAACACTGGCCATCATAAAAATAAGATATGCAAGTAACATTTCTGCGCTGCCCATCCATGAAACAGTCCTTATTTGAGGAATTTCACACTTTATTTAACTTGCCGCCTTACATCACTGTCACATGCCCACAGTGGCTTGGGGATTTGGCAACAGAGAGCTGTGAGCTAACAGCGCACTCTATAGATCTGATAAATGCCTGGTGAGGTGAGGAAGCGCTACCTCTGAGCGACTGCGACGAGCCGCGAGCGGGAACTACCCTCAGCCAGTTAAGACACATTGTGATAAAGATATGCACAGCTGGAGCAGAATGGCAGTGTTTAGAGCCAGAATCAGTTGGCTTGTCAGGAGTGGTGCTGGAGTGTGTGCAGTAATTTCTTCCCCTGAGTAAAGGTGAAGAGCAGTTTGCATTAGGAGCTGTGTGGTGACTGTCAGCTCCACTGATCACAGGAGACTTCCCCTCATCCTTTGGCACCCTGACTGCTCACCTTGACAGCGCTCTCACTGCCTTCCTCTTTAAAATCCTGGAATTTCATTACTTCCGCCATAATGAAGCCCTTCTCAAAGTCTGTGTGGATCTTCCCCGCAGCCTGTGGAGCCTTAGTTCCTTTCTGTCACGAGGAAGGAAAAGAGAGGACAAATGAATTGTTTTGGAGAAGATGGATTACAGCATGCGAGCGACATGGTGTTTGATGGGGCGATAGCGTTGTGAGCATCACTCGGGGGTGTTTTCGGTCGGGGGTATTCTTGCCTCAGTCCTGATTTCTGGATAGCTTTCCACTCGGCTGTGCCCTGCTAGGGCAGCCTGGACACCGATAAGGACCCAGCACTGCTATCAATGCCTTCTGATTCCCATTTCGTGGTGGTATTGATTTCTGTCCAAGCAATCTTGCCTCATTGTGGGTCGCTGCTCGGCTCTCTGGTCATGACAGCAAGAAGACCCAGTGTTGCAGTGAGAGGCCAGGGTGGTATAGACCTCACTGCATTAGGCCTTACTATTCTGGCACACCAGAGTTTGGTAATTCAAATTCATTTCAAACCTTCAGTAACATTTGCTGTGTATAGATGCAGTGCTGCTGGAGAATGTGAAGCTGTTTTTGATGTCTTTAAATTGACTTTAAATGAACATGAAAGATTTTATCTTCAAAACATACATTTAGACGTGACCCTAAAGTCATTTCAGATGCCAATTTACAAAATACAAAATAACAATTTAACAGTCTCATAAATTCTTTCTACCTTGAATCCCCTTTAAGACACAACTGGTGATAAAATGTGCAATTTATATGCGCTGAAATAATGCTGGGCGGAAATGACAAATGACCCAAATAAGTGACGTGGCTGCTGTGTATCATTATGACTCCTGCCTGTCGACCTGCTCGCTCTCTCTCTGCTCTGCAGCTCTGTGCTCAGGAACTGTTGAGCAGTTTTAATTATGTATATAATCAGGTTGGGGTCAACATATTTCATGCCAAAAGAATGATGCGTATTTAATGACTCTAATACATTACCATCTCTTTGCAATCTCATTGACGGAGTGCTTGTGAGTTTAACTACCATTAATCAGCATCAAGGTTTGTCTATCTGGAGAAAAATAGATTAAGGGAGGGATTTTTTTCATACGGAGCATTACAAGAGATCCACATTGTCCTAGTTAAGAGCTATGCAGAGCAGGCTGATAGATAATGGTCACCTCGAGGCTGCCTAATAAAGCATGTTAAAGGACTTAGGAACACGACATTACTGAGTGTAGTTTTTACAATGCAAGATGTATCGGCTTAATATAGTTACTCACTGATGCTTACCTGACTAAATGCCCCTCACACACAATCAAGGCTGGCTGTAATCAGTTATGTCGAGGAGGACAAGCGTGTTTTTGAGGATGCCTTTGAAGTGTTTCGGGACTTTTTTTTTTGTAAATAGCGAGGACATCAGTCATGCTGAGATGAGAGTATGCCTAACCCTGGTGATGTCATCTGACTAAAATGTAATGTGTGCTGTGTAAAAGAAAACAAGAAGGAAGTGAGCTCACCTTCCCCCTCTGGCCTGTACACAGCCATCATGAAAATATTTACCTAAGGTTCACATGGAAGTGTTAACAATACATTTAATATTAATACTAAAATAGATCCTAATTACTTTAGGTGGATGTTCCTTACAGAGAAGTTTGAAATTAATGAAAAGCAGCAGCATTAAAATAATTATCTGTTCAAATCAGAGGCAAAAGATTATTGTAGTTGTTCATTTGCTGCATAGAGATCAGATTTGCATTACTGATCAAAAATGTGTCTGTCTGTCAGCATGGGGCGTCCTGTTGGCAGGCGGTCTAAAGCTCATACTGTATAACTGAAAGTGTTCATGTCTGGCCAGGGGGCATTTGTTGTATGTTCCTTTCGCTCACTCAACTTCCTGTTTTTCTTCTCAGACACCCAATCAGCCACCCAATAAAAGCAACACCCTGAAAAAATATTTTAAAAAGAAATCAGAGTGTGGGTACATAGTCTGTATTTCTTTACATTTCGCAACAAAACACCAAAGTATCAGATGCCGTGATAAATTCCTGAGTCATGTGTGCACATCGTGAGTCAGTTTAGAGTCACTTAAGGGCACATTTGGCTCATTCGTATGTTGACCTCCGTCAGTATGAGGTAACATACTAAGCTGTAAATGCAATTTACAATTTAAATTTGTGAGATGACTATTTGTATACTTTATTGATTTTGTATGCTTAAAAATAGTTTTTCCAGGCTTTGACTGTGGACTGATGTGAGGTACAGTTTCAGAAAAATGTTTACAATTGAGAATTAATTATTTTCTATTGAATATAAATGCCTTGTTATCTAGTTTGATAAAAGTTGTAATGATGTTTATCTATCATACACATTCTCATTTTTTTTCTTTGATTTAGTTCACTAAGAGCCGTATATAAATCTTCTACATGTGTAGATTTTTTATAACACTGATGCTTGTTCCTACAAGTTCTAAACTTTTCAAGAGAACAATAAGAAAACATGTGGAATACATTTACATTTAAACTTCTTGAGAAAAACATTGTGTCATGTCAAAGATACATGATACACAACACAAATACAGCTTCTCGTGCACGTTCTGTAAATTAATAAATATTGTCCATTTTAAAGCAGTATTGGCAATGAAAACTAACTCACTCCATGAGATTCCTCTCTCATTATTGCTTCCAAATAAACATAATTTACAGCAGCCTATTCAACAAAATACTGAACAAAGACAACCTGGAGAATTTCTGGATTACTTGTCCTTAAAATGCAAAAATCAAAGTATCTCACATTCAGGTTACAAAACTTAATGATCTGCTTGCCAACAACTTCTTTCAATAGGTGCTATTGTGGAAAATTGCTTTAAAAATGGTCTTCCAAGTTATGTTTAGAGGATTGAAAGCATTCAGAATAGGGAAAGAAAAGTTTTATTCAAAATTGCAATCCATTGAAATCTCTGATGGGATGGAAGATTGGCTGTCATTAAGTATGACAAGATACAACCCAAATCTTTGGTTTTCAAAAAGTTTCTCAAAAAGTTACTTTGCTCTTTTTTTTAAAATCATCTACATGAACTTATAAGACGCCACTCCTGATCAGTCTAATATTGTAATATATCCGCATTCACTCCTTCTATTTGCTTAAGAAAAAAAAGAAGATTTTTATACACAATACCAGCATGCAAAGCCAACATCTGTATTGATGTAAATCCTGCGATCCCATTGCACAAAGCTCTTGGCGAGCCGGGCTCAGTAAACTGAGACACACAGGGAGGAGGAGCCCCCAGCAAGGCCCACAAACAGTCGAATGAAAAGCGACATCAATTTTGGCACAGACAACCTCCGTCACACAGATTAGGCAGGCACAATGCACAGGCTCCTTATCTCCAGCGGCAGGAGGAGGGCAGGCAGATCTGCACAGGATGGAAACATTCTCATGGACGTAATGGGCAAAATCAATTGTTGCCCTCCTCAATCAATGTAGCCCCCACTTTCACTGTTCAGCAGCTCACCAGTAATTGAAGTTATCCTTGGCCTGTAATGACTAGCTAAAGCACAACCATGACAAAGTTGAAAGTGTGTGATATCAGTGAGGGTGCCAGCAGGGTGGAACATGGGCCACTGTGTGTGCATTCTGCTTGTGTGTGTGTGTGTGTGTGTGTGTGTATGTGTGTGGTACACACCCTCACACTCCTTGCACACGTGCACATGGTGTGCACAGCAGCTGGCTCTTACCCGAATGGTCCATGCACGGACCTCATCTGGTCCGGCAGTGAAGAAGTACTCCAGCTGCAGGACTGCGTAGCCTGCCTTGATGATCTTGCTCAGGGCACTGGTGGAGAGAAATTTCACTTTGAATCGGGGGGTCTGAACAGTTAAAGTATTATTTATTGCCACTGATGCCTAGACAAAGTTCACTTCAGTGGCAATGCCCCATTCATTCCAATATAAACTCATTAAGTAAATAAGATGGGTCACTTCGTTTCACATAAGACATTCAACTCTCCAATGGTTTCCTTGATTAATTACAAAGCTTGTAGACTCATTTAGCATTTTTAAGAATTCAACACGATGCCTCGTTCTGCACCAAGAGGAAAAAAAAATCTGCTGTCACAATTTTTCTCTCCATAGAGGTTTTCATACGAGAACAATAAACCCAAAATGCCCAAGTTATAATTATACCTACAGATGACAGATGACAGTTAAAAACTTAATTTAGAGGAAAACCCTTTGACTGAGTTGTTCAGTAAGAAGAGGGATCCTTTGCTTTATAATGGTAATTACTCTGCCATTTATTATTCTATCAGCACATGCAATTAAAGGAGTGCATGGAGGACACAGCTGATAATAAAGTGTGGGGAGACTGAATGCTAATTAACCTCTGCGTCTTGTGCTCTGTGCAGTACTTCTGCTTCTCCTCTTCGCTCACGTCCTGTAGCTGGCTCTCCATGCCGCCACTGAAGGGGATGACCAAGGCTCCAGGGTCATGACTGTCCACCCACTCCTTGATTTTCACCAACCTGGTAAAAAATCAGCAGCCACAAAAGTAGTTGGAGGACTTGATTAGCATGAATGTATTTGTTATCTGCTGGTGCATGCATATTCATGAGAGCAGCTGAACATACGAGTGTTTGCAGGAGCCTGCACTCCACAAGGTGGTATTTCTTTCAGAGACTTTGACTTTGTTTCCATAAAAGTTGAGCATTTGACTTGATGTGTGCTCGTAAAAAAGAGCAGACACATAAAAAGCAATACTAGCAATATCACACTGTGAAAATACAGTACATACATAACTAATCTCCTCAATTCCCAATACTTTTAAGGCAATTCTGCCTATAATTGAGTCTTAAAAAATGTTCTTATGTTAAAACTTGTTTAAAAAATCTGCAGTAAAATTATTTAAGCCTGTTTTTAATTGAAATCAACTTTTAAAAAAAGTGTTTATATCTTGAAAGAAGAAACTAAAGGAGAAGTCACTGCACTAGAAATATGATTTAAAAAAAATACTAGAAACACGTCAATATTTTTACTGCACTGGTGTATAAGAAATAAGGTTTAAAGATGACTTGTAAAGAGGACAGTGAACCATGTTTTGGAAATTGATCATATCTTTTATGTGAAATATAATCTGCAGAGTGACTGTGGTTGTAAAATATGTAGCAGGGTAAAAAGTACAATATTTTCCTCTGAAATGTAGTAGAAATATAAAGTACAACATAATATATATACTTAGCTACTTTCCATTCAGGTCATAACACAAACAAAGATTTTTTTTTTGCTATAACAGAGAAATAAACGACTAAATATCCATGAAGGTGTGTTTTATGACTCATATATGTCTTTTTCATTCCCTTTACCACCTGAGTTTTTTTTCTCTCTTTTTGTCTTCCAGTCCAGCAGGACACCTGACATTGCAGGACAAAGATATCCTCACACTTAATGGTAACTCTCAGTCAGAACAATATAAGGGGGTTAGAGCAATTATGAGATTAGCCCCACAAGCTCTCAGGCTGGGATTGGACAGGTCTCAAAGAACAGCATCGCACAAATCCATTTTCACACGGTGGCCCTGACAGAGCTCCTGGGCTGGATTGATTCTAAGCGGTCCCTGTCATTATCTGTAATCCTAGTTTCCTGTTTAAAGCCCATAAGAATCAAAGACTGGGAGGGACCCGACCACCTCAATACCACATCTATTCCAATAACAATGTCATCGCTTTATCACCTACAGCACCATATCACTGCTCCTACCTAATGATTATCAATATACAATATATGACAGGATAACGGGCGCAGGAAGGGCACAGTTTTGCTTTGATTGGATGTTTTTCCCAACAAGCTAGAATAACACTACAGGGTAAATTTGAAATGCCTCATATGCCAGTTTGTCCATCTGTTCAGATGCACACCTATTAAGAGCTGTAACCTAATATTTCCCTTTCAGTTCGCACTACGGATGCGGAGCTGATGTCTGACTGTCACCGCAATAAGGTAGTCGCCAATGTCTCACCAATAAAGGAAAGAAAAATAAAACACATTTAGTCAAAGCCTGAAAACCTGAAAACACAGGAGATGGCGGGCACTCCAAGAGGGGAAAAAATCCAATCTGAGATAATAACAGATGTAGTTTGTCACTTTTAGCAGCACAGCTGTCTATTTGGTGGCACGTTATTTGCATTCCTCAGGTATTGCGTACTCTACAGGCGGCTGAATAATGATTCACAAATCACTCTCTCCACACCAGTCAAGGGCTGTGATCCTTTGAATAGACCATTGTACCTGAGACTGTAATTGGTGAAGACTTGACAGAGCTGAGCCAAGCCAGCCAAGTAACAAAGAGGCTCTTGGTAGAAGGCTGAGGGATGATTTTAATAATGTGAAGCCGAGACGGAGAACGTGAGCCGCAAATGAGCACGGGGGTCTCTGGGTCCTTGCACTGAGTGACACAGGACCAGACAAACACCTTGCCACGGGAACATGAAACACCCCCTTCCCACAACTCCTGAAACAAAGCACTGTCAATTAAGAGCTTTGATGCTCCGTCAACATGAATCCCAAAACCAATTCTGTCAACTTCGACGCTGTCTACCCATGTCACTTTGCAATTTGTATTTATGTGCTTTCCAATTATTCGTGTGATTTTTTTTATGTGGATGTGTAAATTGGGGAAAATATTTATGTAAAACACGCCACAGTTTTTTTTTGTCTTTCAATCATTCATGAAATTCTAAATTATAAAAATGTATTCATGTAAATCTGTGTTTCAGATAAATTGTTTGGACAAGAATCGTGTTTTCTGTGCATCAAGGACTGTTTACAGTTTCAGCTCAAAGCTCAAATCAACATGACATAAGAAACTGTTTTTTTAATATAGGGTTTATTAGCTATTTTTTTTTTCTGCTTATCATTCACATCTTTTAAGAGTTTTTTTTTAAATACTCAGTGTGGATTTGTGAGATCTCATAATAGAAATAATAAATAAAATATTTTTAAAAGTGTAAGCTACACAAAAAAGATCCAGCGAAAAAGATGTGTGTGTGTAAAAGTGCGTGCGTGTGTGTGTGTCTTGTCAGTCTCCCATTATGTCCCAGCACTGAGTGCCATCTCTCACTGCTCGGTTAATAGAAAGATTCAGCACTTTCTGGTCTTGATATCCCTCTCTGAACAAATGATGCCTGAAATTTTTATTCTTTTTATAATGGAATTCCAATGGCCTTTGCTGCAAATCAAGTGGAAATTTTTGCATATCAAGTGGGAAAAATTAAATGTTAACCACGTTTTAATGTGATTAAGGGTGACAGGGACATTATTTCTGCTAATCATTCACCGGCTTGAAGGCTCAAACAAAGCTAAGGAACAAGCCATATTTGTGTGCTTTTCCTGCTGCCCTCAATTCAAAGAGGAAAATAGTTCTCTCACATGTGCTCCTATCAAAACTTTTACAAATCTAAAACATGATATGACACTTTTTTTGTTTATGTTAACTGATAAAAACAAGGCAATATGAGTCACTATGTGTTTATCCCTCTAAAAAACATGTTACACATTATTTGTTCTAAGCTTTAGATTTGATGCCTGTTGTATTTACAATACATCTAATTTAAAGCACAATATAAAGTGAAATGACAAAAACAATTGGAGCTTCCACAACAGGCTGACTCTGAATGGAGATGTCCCACAGGGGGCCACCCTCTGGGGCTAGTCTATTTGTCTTTTTGTGTGGGAATCCTGGAGGGAGGGGGTGTAATTCCTGTGTTTCCGCATGCCTGGGGCTTCCCTGGGCTTTGTCAGAGCTTTGATCTGCTTAAATGGCTCAGGAGGGAAAAAACAATGGGATTTCTAAAGTACAGGCGCAGCTACCTGAGACAATGACCTGGGCCTGTGTCTGACATACAGTCATACAGGTCAGCTTTATTAGGAGTGCTTAGCTAGTTAAGCCTCTAAAAGGTGGGCCATCACCTCCCGTTTGAGTGCTCCTTTCAGATGCAATTGAATGCTGACAGACCTGAAGAGTAATCCACTACCACAGCTTCATCGCGCACAGACACACCCACAGGTGGAGGGCGTCGCTCCTGAACCTGGGTACACCCCACCAAGTAATAAACCCAAGGTCCCCTCTGCCATCGCTGCTCCCAGGTTGCAGGGACAAGCATACTAAGGGGCTAGGATGCTGCGGCACACAGCGTTTGCTCACCCCCTCCTCTTTCCTGTGCGAAGGGAGACAGATATGAGAGGTATGAGCTCATGGTGGCTTTTGAGGCTGGGAAGTCAGCAGCTCTGTGGGAAGCTTTTCATCCTCCCAGTGGTGAGCTCTGAGCGACAAGAGTGCAGACGCTCTCTGCTCCCTGTGGCCGTGGCCGGATGGGAAGGCATTACACATCAGCCTCTGAGAAGGAAGGAGATCTGATGCACACACACACACGCAAACACATGCACACTCACAAACACACTATCTCCAATATTGTCAACTTCTTTCAGCCTTCAAAGCAATCATGGGCTGGTGGAAACAGAAGCCAGTGCAGGCACAATGGGAGCAGCTTTAATTAAGAGCATCATCTCACATCATACCTCAAACAAACCTCGAGGGTGTGCTGGTAACAAGCTTTTTTTTTAACAACTTTCTTTTCTTTGATAACTACACCCATTAAATTCTTAAAGACAAATCTTGTGACTTTAAATGTTTGCACATGACAGATAAAACCCTAACAAACCATCATCCCCCAGTTCCATCTTTACAATGGTTGTTGGGAACACATTATCAAAGCCGGGACCTTGTTTCAGGATATTTGTGAGATGGGGGATGGTGGGGGAAAGGCATCAAACATCAGAAATTCAAACACTAACCCAGAGGAGTACATTCTACATCACCCAAAATAATTCTCTATATGGGGTATCCATGCTGTCATTCACGGCAGTTGACTGGGCGAGAGAAAATAAGGGGGCTGAGGTAGAGTGGGGGGAGTCATCAAGATGTGACAATTGTGACAAGAGCAGGCAAAGTGTAGCGCTGAAGAACACCACATGGATTTCTCCATCTCTTCTTTTTTTCCAGGATGACAGCTTAATGTCTACCACATGCAATATTTATTCTCATCGTGTCAGACTGTCTAGCTGTCCTACGGAGTACAAAGAATGCCACTTATTAGAATAAAAGCAGAAGGAAGGTAATCAAGGACATATGTAACATCAGCCAATCATGCCCCCTTCCAACCCGGCAGCGCCTTTTTTTTTTTTTTTACCCTTCTCCCCCCCCATTCATAATAGTTCAACAATAATCCTGATAATAGGCGTTCAGGAGCTGTATGTGGCAACACTAAATTCATTTATCATTTATTTATTAGCATCCTTGGGCTCAGGTCCGATAAATGAGGGAGAAGTGACAATATGTAATGGATTTTGGAGAGTAAACTGATTTCGCTTGGGGTTGTTAAAGAATAAACACGGATGGAGAAAGTCTCTGTCAGTCTCAAGTTTAGGGTCTGTCTCATTAGTTACAACAGCGGCGCTGTGTCTTTCACCAACAAAGACAACGCAGCGACATGTGACATGTCAGCAGTGTCCTTTCATTACCTGGAATGGGGACAGTCAATAACCAGACTAACTGGAATGACAGTACTTTATTAGCCCCAATCTGTTTTCAGTTTAACTATACAGCCTCTCCTGTTGTTTTTCCTCATTGAAAGCTAGCTGAAGGCATCCATTAGGAGTGACTGTAGGCAGTAGGGTAGACATCTTACCATGGGAAAGTGTTTCTCAGGATCCCACACTGCAAAAGGAGAGAGTGGACGACAGCGCACACAAAAAAAGGAGCAAGTGATCGTATATCTCTCTCATGGCTTTGAAAAGTGAACTCTAACTCCCCAGATAGTAGTTCCTAAAAACTTGGATGGAGCCAGTGGTTTTGCACTCAATAAAGTTTCAGTTGTGTTTATGGGAATTATGGTTTGGAGTAGCTGAAGTGGGCTACAGTGACTGCTTTCATGGAGTGGCTTTCAGTGAATCATAATAGTCTTCCCCCCATCTCAGTTTTTCTTCTGTCTCTAAATCCTGACGGGTACCCAGACATGGCTGGCTGTTTGTCAAAATGATCACACAAAGAGAAAATGCAACAAAGTAACTTATTACTGGGCTTATTCAAAACCAAAATAATGCACATGACAAAACACAAGTCAACACTAAAGCTGAGCGGACAACGAAGGATCTATTTATCCGTTTGGAAATGGCTTGGGGAAAATAGGCGTGAGCTCTGAAGGCAGACACACTGCAGATCCTGACAGGGCTTCCTTTACTTTAATTGTGAAAGCTCCTCCTACAGACCGACTCCAGTATCAGCCATTTTCTTGCCCCTCTGCTTCTGTGGTTGGATTTCTTTAAACTCAGCATTACGGACGTCACCTCATCTTTTCACTGCTGTAGTCACTTCAGTAGTGGTTAAGGATTAGGCTGATGTTCTTCTATATTTTTCGTACTATCACGTAAAAAGACCAAACACCCCCTGTCTGTGGAACTCACCTCCTAGGCCATCTATTCCTACTGCAGAGATTTTAGAAATATAAGTCACTAATATATTGTTTAATTCTTTAACAATGCTAGTATGTAGTTCTTCACAAACATCACTCAGGCACGAGTACAAATGCATTTTCAGGGGACCATTTTCAGCCTCGGACAGATACACATTTTGCTTGCTAGTGAGTATTTACAGCGGCAGGACGGTGTGTGGGGGATTGATTACAGTGTCCGTGTTAGTTAGTTGGAATAAAGGATCATGTAACCCGATGCAACTGTGTGACTCATTCATGTGTTTTTTATATCTTTTGGACATCTATGGCACAAAGAAATGAGATATATCCGGCTCTTGCTACAGAGAACAAAACCTTACAGTCGGATCAATTAATTGTTGATTTTCTTCTTTTCTTGTGATTTTTTTGGCTAAAAAAAAAATATTTTATATTATATTATATATATTATATTTTATATTATACCTTATTGTTTAACTTATAATGAGAAAAGCAGATAGGAGTTGGTGTCTTGCTTAACGATACCTTAACATGAAACAGGGTCTTTTTGCTGAGATCAAACTGGACATGGACTTTTTGAACACTTTAATTATTGTCCAGAAACAAGCTGTCTTTTCAACATCGTAGTTTTCAGAAATGGCTGATCAGAGTACAAGCGTGGCATACGGTGTTCTGAATTGCACCATGCCAGACAAATATGGGGGCAATTAATTATGAAAGATCAATTTATGCCTTTGTGGCAGCAAAAAAAAAAAGATGATTAAAAAGGTTGACTGGAAGAGCAGATCTGGTATGTAACTACTTCGGCTGTGGTTTCCAGACATAAAGCATAAAGAGTACAAAGACATTTAGAGGAAAATTATGTTCAAAGAGATAAAGTATTACAGAAGTTGAACGAGTGTAATAATAAAACTCAAGGGACGTCTAGACTAAACAGATAAGTACACGGGCCCACACCTATGCATATACACACACACACTTTCATACAGACGGGCAGACAGACAGACAAACAGACCCCCCCACCACACACACACACACACACTCAAACACACACATAGACACAGTTAGTTAATAAAGCTCCAAGCAACGGTACCCTGCAGCAGTTCTTACACTCACCAGGAAAAACCCACACTGCAGAGGCACTCACAGACAGGTCACGCTTACTGGTTTCCTTAAAGGTCAACTCATCTACTTAAGAGGCACCAATTTACTTTAATGCACATTGTCCAAAAGAGGAAGGGAAAAAAAGCCAGAAAAAGAAAAGAAACAAAAAAAACATCACAGCATATCTGGAGCATTCTCTCCTGTGTCTTTTTCCATTATAAAATATGACTGCTCTTGGTTCTCTGAGGAGGGACGGAGTAAAAATCTAATATCAGACCCATTAAAAGAAGCAAAGACTGATAAAGACGGCGAGGCTGCAAACTCGTAAAATAAACAATAACTTAACTGACAAGTGAAAACACACTAACCCTGGGCCGGCTGCAGCCACCACATCATCAACACGGCTCTAATGACCCTCTCTAACACACAAACTACGGTATGTGGCACAGAGAAAAAGTCTTCCAGGCAGCTCGCTGACGCCGGGGAAAGAGGAGAAAGCCTCTTGATAGACTCTTGTAGATGCCATTCCCTATCACGCAATGCCTCTCAGTCATAAACACATGACAAATGCGGCCTTAATCATTTTTTACGAGCGGGGATGTGCAGGGGGCAGTGCATGGTTAGAGGGGAGAGGGGAGCGGCGAGCAGCAGGCGGCCCCCTCTGCACAGAGGAGAGGGCTGTGTGGTAAAGTCTCCTCTGGAACATCACTCGGCCAGCGATCCTTTGATCTCCACACCGCAATTACGCCAGCATCCAAATGAGCATGGACTCGCCTCTGAAACAGACTTCAAACATGCACATGTACGCATTCTCATACACGTACACATACACTGTATAGGATTGGAGCCATGTGCTCCTCTCAACAGTAAATGATGTACTGTCTCCAGCAGAGAACCTGGGGATGAAAGGAGGCCTTGCTCCTCGTCTGATCCCTCCATTAATGATGGCTTGCTAAAGCTAATACTGTGTATTCTTGTCTAAACAAGGGCAGCTTGGTATGTGGTTCCCATACTCCAAACAGGATGATCTTGGTTAACAATGGATTGTTTCTGGAGGCTCAAAAAGTCAGATAAAACCACTGTAATCTCCCACGTGAGACAAATAGCTGCAGCAATTATCGATTGTGTACTCATAACTATGTCTACAACCTGCAATTGAGTGTTTGTAATAACGAAATCAATTAATTTACATACATTTAACTCATAAAATAATGTTACCATAAAGCCTGAGTGGCAGCATGTTCTGAACAGAACACCTAAAATATAAAACAGTGAAAAAAAAATGCAGGCAACTGAACCTGTGAAATGGCCTGAATGGGTGTCCTGAGAGACACAGATAAGATTGGCTTATTTGCCTCATTCTAGGATTCGCCTCCTTTTCCTCCACACATTAAAGCTGAGATTGCAATTTGTCTAGCTGTTTGCTTTGAATAGTCCTTAACCGTATCATCATCTCAACTGTGCTGGTGGAAAAACACGGGGGCATGGCGACAGCCAAATGGCAGTCTGGCGTCTCTGCTGCAGACTAGCTGCCATTAGGGCTGAGAGCAGCATTTATTGTACAATTAGGGCCAGCTAGATCTACCTGTAATCATCTCCATACAGGTGTGAGCTCCTCTCTGGACAAGGGAAGTGACTCATCACTTGTCAAACATCAACACTTTGATGTCGGCATTGTTCATTGCAGAGCCCTTAGGACACCTGAGCACTACTGTTTGCCTGTTTAAAACACTCTAAGATTTATTGCATTTCACACAGTTAAAAAAAAAAAACTCACACACACACACAACATGAAAAAAAAAATCCCTCTCTTCCTACTGATGACGGATGTTCCACATGCCATGAATCATTTGATTTATGAGTTTTCCTCCTCCCTTCGTCTGACAGTCATACTTTCGTGTCAGGAACATTTTAACAAACAGTCATAGGTAAACAACTTCCCTTGTAATACAATGCTGCCAAGTAAAGCACTAAAACAAATTTTGTTAGAACTGACACCACAAGCCTAGAGGGCAATTGGAAAACTGCGATAACAATCCACAAGTTGGTGTTATTGACAAAACGGCTGTAGTGTGGAAAAGTAGCCCTTTCAGATATAATGGATGTCTAACACCAGCCTTCTAGATCTGCTCTCTCTGAGGCCAGATGACAACATTACTATAAAAAGTGTTTTTGACAGAACAAAGGATCATAGAGCTGGAAACAGTATATTTAGTGCATTAAGGATCATCCTCAGTCACTTCACATTATGAATAACGTTGCTGCAAAGTAAAAAATACAATTAAATGTATACTAGCATTAAAAAGCCAAACATATTGTGCCTTTTTTTTCTTGTAACTCGCTGACTATCAAGAAAGCCTCAGCTGCGATCTGTGGGAATTTGCTAAGCTGTAAAGTGACGCTTGTAAAGCTACTTGAGCAACAACATGTGAAAACAGAACCAAATATTTGGAGCAAAACAGTTTTAGATATCGTTTATTTAAAGAGCGTGATCTTTATGATTTACCGGCTTCTTCCAGATGAAATTAATTACTCGTTTGGCTTAGAACATACATAAGATTTTTTGTTTTTTTAAATCTAAAGCCTTCACTCTCTTTGATATCATATGGAAATGACAAATTTTGTTGGAAAATGGGGACCATATGCTAGTATGTGCTTAATGAAGTGCAGAGCCTGGAGGCTGGTTGGAGTTCACAGAGCTGGATGTTGTGTTAGAGCTTACTTAGTGCCACCTCCAGGCAGATCCTCTTACAAAGATATGACCGTTTCTGTCAGCAGGAGACCACAGTCAGTAGATCAGCGAGGCTAACTCACTCACACACACACATTTCTCATGATCCAGCATAGCACACACACACACACACACACACACACACACACACTTTTTTTTTAGAGCTGAAATGCAGATTCAATCAAAGTTAGTAGAAATCAATGTAACTCCATACATAAGTAGAAGGAAAGCTCTTTAGTGATGATTAATGAGCGTAATGAGATGGCTCGCGCCTTTCTTCGAAGCACTTACCATTTGTTCTTTTTCCTGATGTAGTCTTTCTCAGAGAGGTTAACGAGGTAAATCATTGGTTTGGATGTCAAAAACAAGTATTTGTTCAGCACTTCGATCTGTGACAAAGACAGATAAGGCAAGCACTGAGAAACCAAACTTTCCAAAGCAGCCTTTGAGGACGGCACAGACAGAGATAAGTGAAGCCAAATCAAATTAGGGTCTGGTGTATAGGCACTGTGGGGTGCGACTATAAAGCCTCTAAATCAAGATCAGCACGGCCAGATGTCATTAGCTTGCACAAAAATAATGTCAAAATACAACCAACAAAAGACTGTGCATAACATTAACTTATGATTTGCACAAGAGACGTGTTGCTCTGAGGAAAAACAAAAGAGGAGGAAACAGCAGTTGTACTTTTAGGTCAGATGAAAAGATTAGCGAGATAAATCGCATTAATAAATCTGACTGTAACATCAAAGGCTTACCTCCTTGTCGTTCCAATCGTGATAGTAGCGGACGTGTTTTTTTTCATCCACTACCCAGCTCTTGATTTTGCACATAACGTCCTGTTTGGGGTTAAAAGAGAATGAACAAGAAGCCATTAAAGGAGATGAAAAAGAATATAAACCCAGCAGGGTATGGGGTAATTATTTCCTAAATGCATGGCATCCTGATGCCAAAATGAACAATGGCTGTGCTCGCATTCAAGCAGGAGTGGCCCGGCTTTGACAGGGATGGCATGCACAAGACCCCCTTCCCTCCTTTAAATCATGACAAAAATGCCTTCTGGGGTGTCTTGCTCAGAGTCGCAGTTTTGAACATCAATATTCCATCGGGACTGTTTAATAAGAAGGATAGAGAGGGGAGACAAAATTGGAAAGAGCAGGGAACTAATTGGAAGTTGGTTAGTTAGGTGTAAATTATTGGTCCTTCCTCAGGCACTTTGCAGAATGTAGTCATACTGAATAAGCACTAGTGAGGTACAGAACTAATTATTCACTGTTTCTTCTGGAGAAAATATTGAGCATTTCCAGCTATGTGTGCCACATTCATTACAGAGGTACTTGTGGGTTGAGACCACAGGCAAGACTGGGTCTTGACAGGATCTGGAAGCGGAAAAGGGTGGGAAAATGGGAGGGAGGTAGTTATAAAATTTGTAATAAAGAAATTGAGCCTATTATTGTTGATCCAGCCCCACAGAAATTAGCGGAACACATTCTTTTTGTTCCTGTCAACTTGACCTCCCCCTTCATATAAAAACTCCCCCACCCCCTGCAACACTCCCCCTACCTCCTTTTCCCTCCCCAAACCCTTGCAGCACTTCACAATCATACTCCCTTTTGAAAGAACTGAGGAAAAAATCCTGCCAGAGCCTCAATTACACAATGGCAGAAAAAGCTCCACACACTGACCCCCAGCCAGCTGCATTCACTCTCTGCACATCTCTCTCCACAGGAATTCTAAAGGCCTTTTAGTCAGGCAGCCAGAGTGCAGCCAGCGGGAGAGAGCGCAGGAAGAGCTGCATACACTCCGCCCGCGCCGTCCCAAGTCTTCACAGAGAGATTAATCATCTGTGAAATGGAAACAGCAAACGGCCAGTGACACAGGCTGAACCCGCTCCAGGTTTCCCTCATCAGCTCGCAGCCGCCGTGCAGCGCTCCTCTAACAGGCAGGTGTTAATAAAAGGCATATAGGTCCCACAGGGGTCAAACACATATGCCTGCCACCATGAAGCGCCGCTGGTGGGCCGGCTTCTTATTATTGTTTTGTAAGGATAGGGATTTTGAGGATTCATACGGACAAAAGCAATGAAACATTGTTCTTGTAAACACAGCACCAGCAAAATGGATTTAAATGTTGATAACAATGCATAAATATGAGCACTGTGCCGCTGCATGCACATAAATTTAGCTCAAACTCACAATGAAATACTAAGTGCTTTTCACTGTGACAGCAAATTTTAACCACAATATACCATTTTATAATAAATTCCCAATTTCTGATTTGGTTGTTTTTCTCCTTGCAAAATCCCATTTTTAGCAAACAAATAAAAAAACAAATGAAACAAATAAAATCTTGACAAGTCTTTTTCATTAATTTTGCCCTCCTACCAACTACATAAAACAACATTCCTTGCCCTAACTCATATTGTCTTTAGTTTAATATTTTAAATACCCCATTATTTGTTTTTTCTTGCCCCAATGTCCCATTTTAACAAGAAGTGCATTAAAAAAGAAGAAAAGTCCCCTCAAAACACATCACGTTTTATTTGTGTCACAAACTGCAAATGTTTATCATAATTTTTTTAGGAGGGCATGTGCAAGGTATTAGACTCCACAGCATAATTATATACTAATATGTATAGTAGTTGTCTCTCAGAGTAATATGGTGTGTCTATACATCTTGTATAGCAGTAACAGTGTAGCAGAAATTCATTACACTGCCTACATTTCTCTGAAAGAAACTACAAACTACAAAGCACTTTCAGTCCAAGACAACCTAAACACACATTGACTCAGAGACCTTAACTCATATTTTGAATTCTGCAACATAGTAACTTGTGTGGTTATGTTACTTCACAATTTCACATAATTTTAATACAATTCTTTCACACAACAAATCACTAAGATTTGCTGTAGTCTTATTTCACTTCGACCAACAAGACATATAAAAATGTGTCTTTAAAAAAACACTTAATTAGGATTTTCAGGGCACAGTTTAATGTGCACTGGTGTCCACTAAACCAGCTCTAACAATATGAATGGTGCTTCATTTTGAATCAAGTCAGGTTTATTAATATGATAATAATCATATTTCTAAATGGTAAAATAAGCGTCCAGCTCATTTAAACACCATTAAAATAATTGTTTAAATCTACTACAAGCAGAACAAAAGCAGTTCTTTTTTCATGAAATTTCAGGCCACATAAAGACCTGTGGAGCTTATAGGAAACTGAGCGCAATAATGGAGGTGACGTGTTATTTCAGATCTTAAAGGAAATATAAAGACATAATCTTTTTAATAGCTGAACAGAATTTTATTTTTCATTTCATGGCATCCTGTGGCTTTACAAAAGAAAGAACAAGTAAAAGTGTTTCATTTAAACTGTATATTTCTCAACATAGTCTGCATGCACATGTTCTGCATATAGATGCTGACATAAACATGTGTATATGTGTCTGTGCACAGCTGAGCGTGTCAAACGCCAGGCTCAGCCTGTGAGACAATCACACAATCCCTCCCATCTAAAAGCTTGGTGCAGCCTTTGATAAGCACCATTCTTTGCCATCTAAAGAGGTCTTCTATAGATTTCACTTGCCGACGTGTGCACAACCTTTGACAAGTAATGTATCATTTTTATTCATTGCCTAAAATTGTTAGCAATTATGTGCGTAAGCGGCCACCTGCCTAGCCTGAATGGCTCCTGTCTGTGGGGCTACAGGGGTGTGGGGAAGTGCTGTTGGCTGCAAGGGGGGGTTTAGTCTGAGAGGAACCAACCAAACACAGGGCCTCTGCAGCAGGTGAAAAAGCCCCTCTCGTTAGCGTAATGAGTGGTCAGAGCCTCGGTGTGTCGGGGCCTGAAATTGGGCATGCCGCTCCAAGTGAAAGGCCAGATCCCCTTGCGTGCTAGCCCATCCTATCCTGCTCCGATGATGGAGGGACATCATGAGACATTTACAACCAAATCATTGCTAATGTTGGCTGCTCAGCCTCATTACCTTAACAATATGACCATCTGAGTGTGTGTGCGCATCCGCATATGTCGTGATCTGACATCGAGGATGTGGATTTTTTTTTCTGATCTTAGCCTGCATTTTGCCCTGCACCTCGCTGCATATAACCGAGGTATCCTCTGTCAAAGAATATTCTAAATATTTACGGTATTCATTGCAAGGTATAGGGATATGTGTCACCCACTGTATGGCCTTATACAATTTTCTAAGCTGCTGTAGGTGTATAAGCATGAGCAAGAGCTGTGCCATGATTTGAGTATTACTTTAGATGAAAAGAGCTGTGTGGAAACACTTTCATTAGCCCAGTGCTGTGACCCAGGGTCAGCAGCTGAATAAGTAACTCTCTATTAATGATTTCTACAGCAGAAAACCCCTGACCCCTGATCACTTTCAATCTCAGAAAGGGAAAAAATGGGGCAGGGGGAGGGGTGAGACCTATTGGAGGGAGATTAAAAAAAACATACTTTTTTTCTCCTTGGCCATGTGTGTGGGAGGGTTATTATTTGTTCCTTGCTGTGAGCGGGAGCAAAGGGCCTGCTGGGACATTGACTCACGTATTCTGGTTTGAGTTTCTTGTCACCGCCTCTAATGGCCGTCTTCTCCAGCTTGTCAATAATAGGGCCGATCATCTCCTCATCCTTCAGCCTCAGCTCCTCGTGGATGATCTCCATATCCCTCACTGGGTCCACTGTCCCCTCAACATGGATGATATCCTCATCCTCAAAAGCACCTGCAGCGATAGCACACAAACACACAGAGAGAGCATCTATATATAGTATAGAATTTTAACAACAACAACAACACTGCTTCATACGAATACATAGAGTGCAAGCAACAGAATCACAGCCACAGAATCAATGACATTGACTTCCTGAGATCGAATATGAAACAGTGATTAGATTTAGCCGCCCAAAAATCATTAGCCTTTTGCAGAGAATATGGGAAAAATAAACATCCACATGAAAAAGCACAGTGGGAGTCACAGGAAAGTCATAACAAATACAATAAAATGCTCTGGAACACATTTAATCTTTCTTTTCAGTGTCAGAACTGTAAGAAACCAGCTTACAGTGTCAAAGTAAGTTCCACTAAAATTGGCTTTTAGTGCAACAAAACAGGCTTGTCTGTCAATCTGCATGAAACGGGGAGTGTCTGGTCATGCATTTTGTACCCCTCTGTCGTAAAACTATTAGCCATTAAATATTTGAGAAATAAACAAAAGTGAGTATGATTTAAGGGAAAAATGTCAACATTCTTGGATGACAGATAACAGTCTTCCGTCAGTCACTTGCGTCTTAACTGTGGCTGTGCTGATCATTAGGTAATGAGGCTCTGAAGCAGACCATTTAGCCAGCAGCGGTTCTAAGGACTCCTGATTCTCCAGCAGAGCTCGGGGTGGGAAGGAGGGAGTGGGGGGTGGGCATGGATGTACATCTGTCACATGAGAGTGACAGCCTTTAACATGAGTAGTGGCAACTGTAATGGATTGCAATATGTTCTTTCATTTACAACCCATACACTTTGTGCACAGTTTTGCAAATAAAAGGGGGACAATGGGACTCGGCGGTGGAGAAACTATTCAGGTAATTTATTTAAGTAAAAGAAACAACAATGCAATATAAAAAGTCTTGCATAGAAAATTTCACTTAAGAAAATCGTGCAAGTAAATCAAAGTCACAGAAATGGGCCCTGTCACTGTAATACTACTATATATTATATTATAATATTACTTTTAAAACTATATTATTGGATTATTATTACTGAGCCAAGTAGGTAGGTAGCATTTTATGTTGCATATGTAAAACCCTAATCTTTTTCAAAAGATTATTCAACAGGTTTGTTTTTAAAGCCTGTCAAATAAATGTAGTGGGGTAAAAACAGTATTTGCCCCAAATGAGAGTGGGAAAATTTATTTATTTATATTCCAGACTGGCACGCTTTCATCAGTGTACCTATATATATAGCTGGATGTGGAACATGGCTACACACACTTTCGTAAATCAGTCAGTAACAGCAACCTGTGAAGTTTGGCATTATGGGAACGTCATATCATTCAACAGGGAAGTGGATGTCAGGTAAATGATGACTTGGCTTTAAGTATTGCTCTGTTGAGGGACACTATGTCTGGAATGTGCATGGTGGAGTCACTTGACTTTATAAACAATCCATATTCATGTGTTGACATCTGAACAGTGAAGGTGTGTTGACAGGTGAGCCCCTGCGAGATAATAACGTCACCCGAGTGATCCGCAGAGCTCATCACGGAGCTGTCACAGCATCTCTCAACAAGTTGTAGCAGTGATGCACGTAGGAAATATTGATGATTCATATCTGTGCGTAAAGATACCTATGATGGGCGACAGCACGCATGAGAAATCTTTAAGTTATCAGATCACAGGGAAGATTGCTGAAGAGAAGTTTATTTAGTATGAATGGTATCACTCGCCACTCCACTAATCACATAAATGTCCTGGTTGTCTACAGATAAAGCCAGATCTTTCATTAACAAGAAACAAGAGTGTTATAGTGTATTACATTAGTGCAATATTAGTCTGCCAGTCAGTCAGTCAGTCAGTCCACCACCTTTGGCTGAAACAGTTGGATTGCCATGAAATTTTGTACAAACATTCATGGTTCCCAGAGGATGAATTGAAATACTTTTAGTGATATTCTTGCTTTGTCACAGGCCACTCCATGAGCTCGACATTTATAGTTTTGAGTGAAATGTTGTGACAACCATTGGAGAGCTTTCCCTGTAATTTTGTAGACCTTCATGTTCCTCATAGAATTAAGTATAATAACTAGCATGCTAACATGCTAAACCAAGATAGTAAACATCAGCGTTATTTCATTGTCAGCATGATGATGTTAGCATTTTGCTCAAAGCAACACTGTGCTTATGTACAGCCTCACAGAGGGATGCTATATTGTAAAATGAGCCAATATGAAACCCCTCATCCTTCCACGCACACATACACACACACAGAAAATCGTGTCTTGTTCTTCATGGGTTAAGGAGGGATAAGTACCTGATTTTCCTGGATACTAAACTACAGGGCTTTTACAATCTAGCACCACTCATCAGTCATGTCTAAACATCAAAGCTTAACAACAAAATGACATACACCCCAAAATCCTACACCAGTGGCCTTATTACTCATGCAAGTCAACAGAAGCTGTAGACTTTTGTGCAAGCTGTCATCCTGTGCGTTGTCCTCATGGTGAAATGAACTTATCCAATTACTCTTTGCCTAATCAGGCTGTTTTGGTTCCTCTCCTCTTGCAGAGGTACTCCACAGTATAAACAGTTCACTTACGCCACACAGAAAGGGGCTAATCAGTGGAATTATTGTTTTGCTGCTCCAATTTACCAGCTCCCTGTTCAGCACTGATTGGAATGAAAATTTGCTATTGTCTCTGCATGAACTCAAAAAATATAATGCAATGTAATCATTTTGTTAGCTGCAAGAATATACATACATTATAAGCAATTACGATGTACAGTTTTGATACACTGTGTTTCAAATTGAAAATGCACACAAGTCTGTGGTTCAATTTAGTATATTTTAATTAGGAGCAAAGACGTTTAAAATGGGTTCATATGCTTAATAAACCACTTATGACAGGTAGAAATCACTATTAAAGAAAGCATGAAAAATTACTGCATGCCAATCTTTTTATCAAAGATTTTGAAAATGCCCAAAGCAAACACACGTAACACATTTCTTACTTAAAAAAAAAAAAAGTATACAGTTTCTACCTATTGTTATATATCCTTCATAAAAATCTGATAAATCAAAATATCAAAGAGGCTTTCAAAGAGGAGCAGCTGATCACTCACTATTTAGTCATCAGCTGACACTCTGCTCTGACTGCCACATATTCCAAAGTAATTTGCTTTAATTAATTTCGCCTAATTTAACATTCACATCTACTTTACCGCCGTCCCATTCAGGGCTTAGAGCTGGAGAACAAATGCACGAGGTGAAAGAGAGGAGAGAAATCTGAGGGGGCAATCTCCACAATTAGTCCTTTAACAACTGGGTCTGGGTAGGGCTCTGTGAAGACAGCTCTTATGAGGTTGCGGCGCCACACAAAGCCACATGCAAGACAGTAAAATACACACATACACACACACACAAAAAGGAAGAAAGAGGTTGGAAAGGCCCAGTTTCAGGAGTCAGGTCTGTCTCACAATTTCAATTTTACTGCTTCATTTCAGATAGTGTATGTTTTGAAGACACTATTAACAGGTGCTCCTTTATTAACAGAACAAAAGGATTAGTCTCCAGAGGGCGAGTGGTGTTCAATGGCCTGATTAGGGATCAGACTAAGCTCCGCAAAATTATGGACTTAACAGTGGCACTGCAGGCTGGTGTAGTCTGAGAGGATAAAACTCAATGGACTGACATTTACAAATGAAAAAAAAGTATATATGTTTGTGTGTGTGTGTGTGTCTTTATGTATATTTTAGTGACTTTGTTGAAGTTTATATATTAACCTCGCCATGCAAAAGTTCACCCCAACACATTTAAGCATATAGCAAAACATAACAAATAAAACTTTCTATCGGCAGTTTGCACAAGTATAACACCTAAAAACACCAAGTGAGCTTGAGCTTCCTTACATCATTACTTTTCTGTCAGGTACACAGACAAGGCAGTCATCTAAGTCAAGTCAAGATCAATACTGATTGAGCTGCTTCCTCTGATATTGCTACCTGGGAGGATATGTGGTCAACATAATTCAGTTAAATTACAGTATTCATTGACTTTTAACTTCCTGTGCGTGTTTTGACATGCAAGATGGGTAAGAGCACATCTAAAGAACTTGCATTCCTCGCGCTGCTTTTAAAATGTTCATGCAAACTCAGTGCCGCAATTCTCCTGGTATTCAGAGCAGTAAAAGCTATTTTATGAGTCTGTCAGGAAAAGCACATTATGGATGTCTTCCCAGCATAAAAACACTGGCAATGCACACAAGGGTATTTATGTTCATTCAGGAAACATCTTCTTGACATTCATTTTAGGATACATGAAATTGACAGCAATTTGTAGTATGCTTCTTCTGTAACAGAGTTTGTGGCATATTCAGCCTTGTTTCTTTGCGTATGTCAATTATGGCAAATACATTTGCTGCTAAAAAGCAGTTTGACACCAGAAAGTGGTGGGTTTGTGCCCTTCAGAGATACACTCATGTTTTCTACATGATCCCATCTTTCAAAATAGATCACAGTGAAATCACAGTGCTCGATAGTATGAATATCACTACCTCACAAGGTGTCTCCAATTCCTATGTAATCTACTGTCAGCTGCAGTGTCTCATACCAAACCAAGTATTAAAAGGTGCATCTTTCCACCATGATTGATATCACTTACTGAAAAAAAAGTACATGAATGGGAAAGCCACCCAGACAAGCCTGATCTGTGTGCGGTCAAAAAGTAAATGTGCTGAGGAGGCTCCAGTTTTCATGAACTCTGACAGAAAACAACGGTGTTAATTCCCTTATCATTAGCTTAACCTCTGTCATTCCATTTATTTTGTTAAACCACAGAGCATGAGAGTGCTTTGATTGAAAGGAACCGACATATGCACACCACTGTTGTCCCACATCATTCAGAGAACAAACCTTTTTAGATCCTTAACTACTATAGTGCTGCTGATTGCACAGGCACCAGCAATTTCCTAACCAACCGCCACCTGAACAATGATGTGTTCAGCTTTCAGGCCCTCCAGCCTTTCAAAGGTGAATCATTTCACAGTTTGGAGCGAGATCTCCATAGCAACTCCTCTTTGAAGGGTTTAGAATCACCATCCAATAATTCTATGATCATCGGGCCTTGCCATTCCCAGTGGTTCTTTTCACAGCGGACAGGCAAGGGGGGCATGAGGAGGAAGCAGGAAGATTCTACAGTCTATTTCAGGCAATTCATCTTGCAGCCCCATTAGAATTCAAAATATTGCGACCTTCAATCACCGAGCATGTTATCTGGAGCTGTGGCGATCTCCAGTCAAGATGGGTAGACATTTTGCTCTAATCATCCACGATGAGTGGAGGCTGACAAAAACTCTTCATTCTCGCTGAAGCAAAATGCTCATTTAAATGCTGTGACAGCGGCTCAACACGGCCCTGTAAAACACACAAAAGGAGGATGATCCCTACAGCTAAATGATCTAGATTTAGAATGGCAGTATTGGTTGAAACAAGTAATAACATAAACAAAGACCCACATATAGCCCAGTGCAGCTTATTATTCTGACTGATTTGTGGCGCGTCATGCATGTTTTTACTTGAGCTTAACAAGACACAAAAGTGAGGCAGGTGCTAGGACCCAGCTGAGACTGTCATACAACGCAGTGTATTTTTGTCCAAGTATGGTGTGGAAAGTGGGTCGCTCGCTCCTTGTAAACCAGTTAACTTTACTACAAAAGACTGGACTATGGTTAAACATAAAATAAAAAAACTGATAAAGAAGATAAGAGAGAACAACATGTTGAAATCCAACACTTAGACGCTTCAGTATAGCCAGTATCTCTCAAAGTGTAAAAGCACGACTTAGACTCACTTCAAACTTGGTGTTTTTGTGTTGTTACTTTATCTTTTCAGTAGGCCATGAAGTGAGCTAAGCTAGGCTCATCTCACTGTTCAGGTTACCATAAAGAATGAATCTGTTATCATTCTGTGTTATTCTTATTGTCAACACATCCCATGAAAACACTAAAAACAATGATTCAGTCGATCTAATAACTTTTGTCTTTGTACCAAATGTCGGATACAGAATCACATATTCCTCTGTGGTGTAGATCTCTGTTGTTTTCCAAAAACTATTAAAACACATCAATGAGCCACAATGGAGCACCGAGTTTCATGTTCATTCATTATGATGAGTACTGTTGTTTATTTTAAATCAATAATGAATACAATAATAATAAACCCCAGTGGCTAAAATATTCACTGGCACACCAAAATTTATATTAATCTGCTGCTAAAAATAGTCCCCACCAAAATCACTACTTACCCCAATTTTAATGATGTGTGCTAAAAACTACAGTGCCCAGCTGTTAAAGGAAGCTACTCAGACTGTTCTTTTTAAAATGAAGCCATATATTTAGCAGTTTTTTTTAAAGACTGGCATCTACAGCGGACCGGGTAGATAAGTCTGGGATCTGGTGACAATATAAAATACAAACATCACAGGATTAGTATTAATGAAATAATTTAATTATTGGAGGTCATTTATAGTTATACAAAGTTAGAACTTTGTAAATGTGTGCTTTAAACTTTACAATAGTTTATCATATATATTATATTGTTAGTGGTAGTTTATTAACAATAGTTGGATAATTTCTCTCATTTAAACAGTCTATCTGTGCAGTAAAATAAAAACACATTTCTAATACTAATACTAGTGGCTGTTTAAATGAATACATCAACTGATTCTGCAACTGAAAGGCTGAGAAATCTAGTCGGTGCTTGATCTGTTTAGATAGTCACACACGGAAGTCACTGGGCCGGGTGTTTTGGATGTTTTTCAAGTTTGAGAATTTGTGAGTTGGTGAGTGATGAAGCAGATTTACTGGAGAGCAGCCATCACTGGCGTCAGTGAGGAGGCAGGTTGGCCATAAATCATGTCCGTCTGAATAGTCAATCCAGTTTGTTCTTAACGCCTGCAGCTAAACAATCAGTTTGATTTGTTCACTGTAAGCGATTAGTGGAAGTGTGGGCTGACGTCTGGATGATGCAATAACCAAACACAAATGCAGCGTCCGACCGGATTCAGCAGTGATAGCCAACTAAATTAATCACTCGCTCTTTATCATTGTTTTTGGATATTCATCAGGCAATAAGGCGATAATTCATGTGGAAGTCGCTGAGGATGTTGGCGCTTTTTAAATAGTGAGCATTTTAGAGGTGAGTGAATAGGACTGATGTCTGTTGTCAATTTGTTGTTGACTGACACTCTGATTTGATCACATTAGCCCCACCACCAAAAAAGTGATGTAGACAGTTAAATCTTACATCAATAATAATAATGATAACAATAATCATACACAGGACAAATGTATGCCTATATCTTCATTTACACTCAGTTGGAAAACATCAAAAATGCATAGTTTATGGTTTATTATTATTATGGTTAATTTGATTTTTAACATAGAACTAAGACTTAAGAGTAAGACTTAAAAAATATTAAGTTTAGTTTAAAACCATGACTTTTGAGGTGTTCATCCCTTAATCAGTAGTTCGTTGGGTGTTGGTCGGTTAGATGTTTCTACGGTTACAGTAGCTGAGGGCACAAATCCAAGTTTACATTTATGCAGAATTTTGGAATACAGATGATTCAGATTTGTCACATCTGTCATAATTTACCATTTAAGCACTAAGGATGGCATAAGCTTTAGGACTCACCAGAAACAAAAAAAAAACAAAAAAAAAAAAACAAATAAAAAGTATTACCATGTAGTACTGTATTAAACAGAGCACTGGGTGCCAACACTGAATAACACTTAGACACCTGCACTTCTGGTGTTATTAGTTTATAGGTGTTATTGTTAGGTGGTTGACCGATGATGGCGAACAATGCACAAGACAAATAACCTAAAGGTTTAGGGCTGCAGCTAACAGTTATTTTTACTATCAATTAATCTGCCATTTTTTTAAATTTTTTTCTCAGTTAATCAATTAAATATTTGGTCAATAAAACATCAGGGAATTCAGAAAAATGGCCATTACAGCTTCCCAGAGCTCAGTGAGGTCTTCAAATGTCTTCTTTTGTCTAATGAACAGTCTTAAACTCTAATAATTAGTTTACTACAAAAACCCATTAAACAATGAAATGATAGTTGGCGAATCGACTAATACACCAAATTATTAGACCAAATGTTAAAGTTCCATTAAGGATAGAGAAATGTTTCATCTCTATTGCTCTATAGCTGAGATCTCTGAGATCTGAGATAACTCATCAGGTTTGTTCCCCTAAAAGATACACCCATTATTTAATAAAATGGGCAGACTTTCTTGTGTCTGCTTCAGGCAGTATAGGAGGAGAAGGAGGAGCTTTAACTTAACCAGAAGTTCAGGTGCTGAAAGCATGAACATCACAGTGAGAAAAGACTCCAACGACGCCAAAAATAACAGCGACTTTGCAGCCGGCTGCCCACAACCACAGCCAGTCCCTAAAGATTAAATGTGCTATACCACAGTATCTTAAGGCTAGATTCTTACTGAGTGTCGTGCAACCGTAAATAAGTCTTCATTAGAAGTGAACCAGAGCCTTCCTGCAGTGTTGGGAGGGAGGGGGGGGGGGGCACTGTGTGAGCATTCAAACATCTAATTGCTGGAAACCAAACATCTGGGAATAAGGCCAGGTGAGCTGGCAGAGTCGCTAGCGGGGAACAGAAGAGCAGATGAAGTAGAACATGTCTGTGTCTTGTCTCAGACGGCGAGGATCCGGTCGTGTTCCAGTCACCGCAGAAGCACTGGGAACACTTAGCCTGCAAACCATTTTGTTATGAGACCAGAGAGCACCAGTCATTCAACAGAGTCAGCTTTCAGGATGTCATCATGTACCTTAATAGTTTTTGGAAAGTATTGTTGAAAGCAAACCCACTGTTTACCCAGGCTTTTCAAAGTCATTAGGGGTTGAAAAATATTCATAAAGTGCACGCTGCTGGGGGAATTTTGAGACATCAAGAGAAAATCCAATAAAACTCCCTGGAAAAAGTAGATTCTTAAGGTAACCTGTTCCTTTTTGCTTGTGTCCTCAGTTAGCACTAACAATCGCACATCTGTACTGAGCTGTTTCATGTTGCTAACGATGAGCTCTTCTAATATCTCTATAAAACCTTCTGCTAATTCCTAAACAAACAAAAAAAAAAACATACCACTCCAGACACAAAAAAGAGTGATCCCCCACAGCCATGTAATCAAGCTATATAAAAGCAGTGGCTTCAACATTGCAGTCTGCCTGACAGCAGATAGATATAATTACAAAACAAAACCAGCTATTTTTAATGGTTAACTCGTGAAACATACCACATTGTTTCCAAGGGCTTCACGAGAGGGGAAACAATGGCATGCCAGAGCAGATAGCTGTAAACAGACACACAGAAGAAGCTTTCGATCTTCCTATTTCCGATTGTTGAGGATGTTTGTCTTCTTTGTGTGAGCAGAAACAAAAGAGTTGGTTTTTGGGTTAGGATCTGGCATATACATCTGGCCCATATATAAGGAACTGTGCGTGATTTTTTTAACCAATGTGCCGTGTAAGTAGCAATAATGCATAGATCACATCATGTAAATCTTAGACGAAGTGATTAAAAGTAAGAAAAGTAAGCAAATCACCAGAAAATTAATAGATTCATTTTGGATATTTTGATAACACCGTAATGTAAACTGCAAAAAACCTTTAATAAAATGTTTTATATTTTTATTATTGTCAACAAATCTTGGTTGGTCTTGAGCGACCAAACCCAGCAATGACTTTATAACACTAACAAGTATTGCCAGTGTGGCCAAAGCACTTCATATCTTATTCCTTTGTGCCATAAGAGCTCCAGTGCTGCTGAAAAACTGACAAACACATCAGTCAGCCACACTGTCACGTTCCATGTACATGGACAATGTAGTTTGTTTTGAGTCAATCCCATATACCATCCTGCTGTAAATACTCACTAGTACAGCAAATGTGTATTAATCTGCAGCTTAAAATAATCCCCATTTAATACACTCTTTATTCATGCTTCAGTAAAGTTTGTTAAAACTACAGTGCACAGCTGTTTTTGGAAAATACTAGTCCTTAAACTAAATATTTATATAAATATTTTTAAAGTTTTCTAATTAAGTGAGAGACATAGAGAAGTTTTGGACCTCAGAAAGCATTGAGAGATAAACTAACACATTGTTGGCTTTAGTCTTTTCAAGAGATTTATAGACATCAGAAAAATATAGAATGACTCCAGCCTCATCCTTTGACTTTTGTTGAGCCAAAAGTCATTAAAAAATGAACTGGCAACAACCCATTCATCTCACCTTACCTTACATGCCTTGTGCTCTCTGTAAATCATTACTAAGTCTTACAGTGGGTGGTCTTCCAGTTCAACTTCTCACAACTATACAGAGTCAGTGGCTATTTGAAAACTGTGCAAAAACAGGAGTGATACATTTTTAGTGATACACAGAGACAACTTAGGAACAATATAGGAAAATGGCCTTAATCTTAACCCTTTCTATCCGGCCACTCCATGCCTGCCACCACCGACTCTCTAATCAGAGCCCCTTTCACACTGTGGGAAAGTCAATAACGGCATACAATCAGTAAACAATTCAGCTATTTTTAAAGAACCTCTGCATTTATTTCAGTTGCTGTAATTTGACTTATTCTACCGTGTAATACTTAAATTGTGTAAGACAAAGACCATGTCAGAGACACAGAAGAACTTGAGACAGAGGGAGACCTGGGAAGGGATTTGAAGCCTTGCTGAGGAGGCTGACAGAACAGACTAGGAATAATTTGGTGAGATAATCACATCTGTACACCACACCACCATCTATCTATCTATCTATCTATCTATCTATCTATCTCATATCATCTCATCTCTATCTATCTATCTATCTATCTCTATCTATCTATCTATCTATCCATCTATCCATCTATCCATCCATCCATCCATCCATCCATCCATCCATCCATCCGCTCTGATACAGAAAAGACAATAAAAATAAAAATGCAATAAACAGAGTATGTACAGAACAGAATATATACAATAAATGCAATAAAGATACATATAAATATAAATGCTGCTTATTGCATGGATGAGTGTAGATTGAGGATATTGCACAGCCAGATAATTGCAAATAGTTATTATCAGCAGGTTCATGTACGACGTTTGGTGCAGTTAATAAGAGTGGTGTGTCAGTGGGAGGAGTTGTAAAGTCTGATGGCCACAGGCAGGAATGACTTCCTGTGGCGTTCTGTGATGCATCTTGGGGGTCTGCTATAAGTCTGCTACCGAAATATGCTTATATTTAGATATATTCTTATACCTTATACCTTATACTTATCTATAAATAATTTATTTTTACACTCATAAGAAATATGATGGGTGTAAAAACAACAAAAAGGAAGGAAAAATTCATTCTCATAATATGTTTATTAATAACTTACTTACCTCCAATGTATCCCAACTTAATAGAAAGTGGCATTAGGCGTCATATGAAAATATCATGTGGTTTTTGCATGTCTTATGTCTTATGTCTCCAAACCTCCAAACCAATATGCTCCTGATGGTGTGAGGCCTAGACTAGGCACAGACCCTCTCACTTCCCACTTCTGTGATTTTCGTTCAGGGAGCCTCCCTGCAGGAATGTGAGGTTTGGTCTGACTTCATTAATCCTGACTGTTATGTTGATCTTGGCACCCACCACGCAAGATGCCCTACCAGCAAAACTATAGCACAACTAAGGCGTTTGCTTTAAAAAAGCTGGTAGTGGAGCAATTTAGTATGACCAAAAGTTGCCAATGCAACTACAACACTATAAAATAAAAGATAGAATTGCACATACTCTATAAGTTTAATGTGATTAGTTGATCATATTAACTGTCAACCTGTGACTTACGTGTCATGTGGAAGATGCCATCACAGGCGCTGATATGGGACAGGAAGGCATTTCCCAGGCCTTGGCCATCATGAGCACCTTTCACCAGACCAGCAATGTCAACAACATTAAGAAATGCTGGGACTTTGCTGCAACCCAGGAAGTGAAAAGAAACGGCTATTAAAGACTTGAAATTTAGTCATTATTAGCAAAACCAGAATCTGTTGGCACTGTGATGCAATCGATAGCAACATAGTAAACGGTTCTATATTTGTGAAACTTCACATTTGTGCCAAATTAAAGATATAACCTCAAAGATTTTCACTTCTTCTCACATAAATGTATGTAAAGTCACAATATACTGCCAAATAATGAGGCAACACAGTGGTGACTGAGTCTATGGCCCACTGATGAAAGCCTGCAGCATTTGCAATATTACGACCCCGGTGTTGGTGGCGGCTTTCCCGGAAATATACAAGTGGTGCACACTTTGGCTTTTAACAAGGCTTTTAATGCAACAGACTTGCTCTTTAACTCACCTGTGTGTGAAGTGGTGTACTATTTTTTGCAGTCTCTGCTAGCGTTGTGAGCAAACGGTTACTATGGTCGAGCAAACAAAGGAAAAATTGATGACTACAGACAATGAAACTTGGAACTGGAACTGACGTGAGACCCAAAGACACACTTGCAATTATAATGTGATTATCGCCATAGGTGCTGCAAAAAACAACAAAATGAAAATCTTTGAGATTAGAACCTTTAAACTGAGACTGTAGTTTGTAATGTTATTATATTGTACTGCATTAGATTGTATGGTGGTTTGTACATACATATATATTTTAATATGTAAAAGTTGTGGACAAAATACCAGATATTCTTTTTTAATGTAACGTATAATATGTAATGTTCAATCATACAAAAGTATCTAACCAGCTAACTAAATAAGTCTTAACACAAAGTGAATATCTTTAAAGATAAGTTGTCATTCTACATCTCTTACTGTCAACAAATGCTGACTGAAGATTTAAATCTTTAAAAAAGATTATTTTAAAATGTATTATTTATATTTATTTAAAACTCAATTCATTGTTGGCTTTGTTCTTTAATGGGAGTTTTTTCAACAATAAGAATTATATAGAATATCACCAGCCTTTATAGGGGGTTGACAGGTAGGTATTGCAGAACTGCAATTCTGCAATTGCAATGTATTGCATCAATGTTTTTTTTTATTCATTTTATTTTATGGTAATTGGTGTATTTATATATTAATAGCAGTGTAATCTCTGTTGCACATGTTTAAGTTACAGTATAGAGCATTTACAGCTTAAGCAGGGCAGAACAGGATCTAACCGTGCTAGTGAGATTCATACTGCTTTTTGAAAAGCAGGCACTTAGTTCTTGTGACTAAAATTCATGCACTGAAATGCGCTGTGCTTTTCAACATACCAATTCTTGTCATTCAAAAATGGATATTTGCCAGTGGCTAGTGATTTGTCAGGATAGCACAGCAAATCTGAATGCCACCTGCTTTAACAACCTCTATAAACGTGTATGATAACCAGGTGTTGGAGGTCCAGATGCTTCAGATTTTTCCTTAACAGAAAACCTGCAGCAATCATACATCACACAGAACTGGCAGCTACATGTCAACAACATTGTTATATGTTTTCTCATACCTATAGCAAGAAGACCGTCAGAGACTACAGGTCTGAAGTGTGAATAATAGGTGAACGATGAGACCCCATACCTGGCAGGTTTGTGGAATTGGCAGAGGAAATCATAGCGTTCATCTGGAATGGGCACTCTGCTTTCATTTGGGTCAATGGTGCAGAAGGGGAAATTTTCAGCTGCAGCCTGACTCTTTGTCAGCACGTTGAAAAAGGTTGACTTCCTGAAAATAAAAACAGCAGTGAGGCCAATCCATCTAAAAGTGTTGGTGTGTAGAGCCTGATGGTTCGATAGTATGATCCTGAAACACTTCAGTAAATCATGCAAGATTGGCTTTTTTTTCCTGCACAGGAAGGAAACGGTTATTCTAATTTATTGAATATTTGAGCACTTGAATCAAAAATACTGTATAAAATACTATGTCCAATTACAAGGTCAGATAATCCCGTAATAGATCAATTGTACATGGAATCGAGGGGCAAATTGCATTTCTGATAGATCTCAGCTGTAGAATGGGATCAGCCAAATGCTGCCCCATGTTGTGATCAGTGATTTATTTTCTATGGCACAAGCAGCTCAAGTGTACTTCAAAATCTACAGACAATGGCAAGCGTCTAAGAGTAATAATGGCATGGCAGTTAACTATAATCCAGGACTTTCCATCTTTATCCCCTCACTTGATGCTTCACATTGAAATGATTGTTTGCTAAGTCCTATAGGCACGAAATTGCTCGAGATTGCTAAAGAGCATGCATTAATTCCTTACATAAAGCCAGATTGTTTCTCTGCCATACTTGAAGGCTATTCTTGGGTCACCTTGGGGGAAAAAAATAAAGAAAATCCACAGTAACACTAGAACTGTCATCAATATGAATAATTACAAGGCAAATTACTTACTTTCGAAAATGCAAGGTAGAGTATAATGTGCTGGTCAGTAATGAGCAAAGTAATGTGAATGTAAAGGTTTGCAGCCAGATATTTTAGTTTGTTTTTCCACTGATGGGTGGTGGAAACTCATTCATATAGGGAAGTAAGACATATAGCTGTAATACATTACAAATCTATAGATTTATAGCTCGTACTAAGGGCATGTGAAGAGCAAACTAAGGAATATCTCAAAAAACAGTCGGTAAGTGGATCTTGATTTAAGATTCATTTGTCCATTCACAAAAAGTGTTCAATTAAAAACACAGATGATCAATAACTACTCAAAAGTTACAAACAGGCTGTAATTTAATTTCAAACTTTAGTTATTGTGAGATTTAGTATTGGAAATTATGTTTGACTCAGATTCAAAATACTTAACGTTAAAGCATCTCTAATTCCAGAGTCACGGGAATACTATTGAGTGGAAAAATGAATCAATAACAAACACTTGTCACTTGAAATCAAAATCTGTCCAGCCTTCCACCAGATTATAGGTGGTAAAAAGATATTTCTCCTTCAGTAAATTAAGAGCTTTAATACAAAGTTAAGATGGAAGAAGGGAGAGACAAGGAAGACGATAACTGCACAGTCGACGCACACACTATTTACATTTTTTTTCATATTACTCCCTAATCACACACATCCATTTCCCTAAATAGTCTTATATCAACTGGAACTACGCTTCTGATAAATCACATGACCTTTGTGATGGTTTATATTTGCATTAACAACAGTTTGGATCAGAAGGATCTAGATTCTTTGTTTTCTGCTTGAATGGTTCGTTAATCTCAATCATCTTGGTTATCCTCCTTCAAGCTGCCTAATTCACTTTCATAATGACACTGTCAGATTGTTTCTCACTATTAATCCAGTCTATAATAATAAATAAAGATATAAGAATAAATAAATAAAAAGCAAAAATGTCGACTAGATAATATGAGAGGAAAAGACTTTTGTATGTCTGTCGAAATACTCAGACACATTTGAGACATATATATTGTCCCAAATGTATAAATATGGGGAAATATGAGCATCTTAACTTATTAAATTGGGCTTTTGGGACTTTCAAGTTAATAGAGATTCACAAGATAGAAGAAGTAATTATCTAGAAATGAACTGTTCACATTGGCTTCTTAATTTACATCTGCCACGTATACATGGAGACAAGCACAAGTGCATAATGACTTTCATGAGTCAGACTGAGCTGATGCACTACAGGCAGAAAGCTGTTTGGTCATTTACTGTGTATACTGTACAATATGTCCAAATGAGGGGTTAAATGGAACAGGACTAAATCCTTTTCATGTCTGTGAGCAGAAAGAACATCAGTAAAAAGAGCATGTGCCCGTCTAAGAGGAGAAATAGCTGCAAGTTTGGCTGAATCAAGCTCTCAAGTTTCCTGTGTGTTTGAAGAATAGTCAGTTACGCCCAACTAACAGCAGGCTGGCATCTGAACATGGTTCATTCATGAAGAAACCGTAGGAGGGTTTACACGTTGTACTTTGACACAAATGTGGTATGGCATGCCACAACCTCAGTGAGTTCTACTTCTTACAACAGGAAGAAATTGTGGCTTCACTGAGGTTAGAAATGAAAATGCTGGACTCCAGAGAGTTGGATCTTTTAGTGCAATAAGCTCCAAAAACTAGAAAAACAGCCAAGGCACACTACATGTGAAGAAGCACAAACATAAAAAAAACTGAATCTATTTGGAGTGTTTATTCTACTTACTACTTACTACTATCAATATCCAGACTCCAATCACATAATGAAGTGATTCCTGTGAAAAATACTCTCAGCCTGTACAGAAACAGGAGGTCCCTTAAAGACCTGCAGTTTTCATGTCTTACAAAACTTTGTAGGGTACTTGAGTACAACAGTCCTGCTGAAAATAAATGTTTTAAGGAGCTGCAAAAAGATGAGAGCCTGTCAGCTGAACAGAAGATAACCACTGCCGCGTTTCCTGTAGCTCGAAGGGGGCTACAGGAAAGTCATGTAGGGTCTGCCCTGTGATTACGCTCTGTCACTGATGTTGCTGAAGGTCTTGGTAGATGCTGACAAGGTGGATTTGTCTGACCAGGTCTGACATGAGGACCGTGTGTCAGCCTCCTAACATGCACTGCGGACAGGTCGTCCAGCTAACCGATAAATCTCATGGACTGAGTGACTCTTGCACTCTCCATTTGTCGCAGAACTGGTTCGTATTTCAGAGAAACGCTCAAACTGCAGCTCAGTCGCCAATTCAAACAATCATCTGCGTCAGTAAATGCTTCATCCTTCCTGAACTGCATTTACACTCTTCATATTAACTGACTGTGTTTGATTATGAATTCAGTGATGCTTCAAACAGACATATACATACTCCCCTGTTCAGCATCTACCTGTTTGTCTTCAAGGTACCATCTGTTTTGTGAACGTCATATACATACACTCCTCAAACACACCCTAACCACTGAGACACAAGATCCGGGACTCCTTCCTATACCCTGCAAGTAAAAAAAATGACTACATACAGAAGAATCTGATTGGGTTGGAGAGTTTTAGGTTAGCTACAAAAGGTTTTGTCATGATTGCAAGATACCAAAGCATGTCTTCCACATTATAACCCTTCTTCCAGGAGGTGAGATGAGATCAATGGAAAAAAATACAAAATGACACAACATGGTACTTTTATAATGCTGGACTTTCTATTCAGTGTAGCTTAACATTTGATCAATCTGAAAATGTAGAAAAGTTGCTCGATCTCCCACATAATTATTTTCATTAAAGTGCCGGGCAGTGATTGTACCTGTGAGAGCTGGAGGTGTTTCAAGCAGCAAAGGGCAAAGTGCTGTGTCAAATTCCTGAACAAAGTACTACTTCTTGGAGACGGTGTAGACAGTTGTGTCGCAGTGAACACACAAATGAATTTCATACAGTTTCCTCAAACATATATTCCATGTATTGACACACAATGTGTTTAAACAACAGTAGAAATAGAAGCTGGCCTGCATGGTGGCTTAGTGACAAGAACTGAAAGTCCTGTTGTCTTCTCCTCTGGTTCCTCAGATTTTCTCCCACACTTCAAATACGTGCATGTCCGACATATGACTGAGATAGTGAAAGTGTTTTACTGCCTACAGCATGTGTTTCCCTGTTATTGACTTGAGAGCTGTCTAGGATCCCTGACCTTTGACCAGTGCATTCGATAATGAGTGATGAGTGGGTATTTAAAATGAATAAGCAGCAGTTGTTAATACCTTTCATTCATTTAACGTTCGTCTCTGCAGTCGTAGTATTGTGGTTGCTTCACTTGTGCTCACCGTGGCACAGTTTTCATTCTGATGTAGATGGTTTGAGACACATACTAATCAATAAGATGTCATGCATAGGTGTAAGCTCTTCTCTCTAACTGAAAACACACTGCTGTATAAATAAAACCTACATTCATTAATATACTATATACTCATAGTATATATTGTAAAATGATCAGAAGTTGCGCTATTTTATCAAAACTATCTTCTCTGATGCACTGCAGATCTTTGAAGTCACAGATTTACCCTCATTTGCTATGATGCTGAAAAAAAAAGAAATAAAAGGTTGAAGCATTTTATAAACGATTTGGCAGCTCACACACTTTTATTCAGACAGAGGGAAAGTTAAGACTCTGGGACAGAAAAATGTGTGATGAAAAGCTCTTGTGGGATCTGATCCTTGGCTAGTGGGGGGACACGTGGTTCCAGACACTTACTGTATCACCCTTAGCAACACTCTTCAGGTTGTTAAGGAACACTTCATTTTTTTGCCAGGGACACTCACCTATTTTTTTGGGGGGGTTTGGCTATCATGTACATTTAAAATAATTTACATCACGCTACACATCATTTTGTTTGTGTCGATATAAAGTGTGGCATGCACAGAGGTGTTAAAGCTCCTTTTGAGGCAAAACTCAATGTGTATTTGTTCTGAAATTGTCAGTACGTTTATATTCATAGCCTTTCTTTAAATCTAATTTCTGCTCTTCATGCACTACTACTGTAACTCAGCTTACATCCTGCCTAAGATGCATTTATATTTATGGTATCAAGGAGGGCAGACATAGTTCAGATGTGGACAGAGCACATGCTGGTGCATGCAGTGTGAATTGTGAGAAGGCGACGCTATCCATGCAAATAAAAACCTTTTACTTACCCAACATTGGGCATGCCAACAATTCCTATTTTCAATGAGGTGCCAAACCTTCCAATCAGTGGCAGGGGCTTTTTTGCATCATCTCCTTTTCCCTAATAAAGACAATGTGGAGATGTCTGCAGTCAGGACGAGCACTTGCCATTACATAAACCACATTGCATGCTCATTTTTGAGTGGAGCTTTTCCTCATGTAAAAGAAAAAAGTGCACCTTCTTTGGAGCCATTCCCACAGTTTAGTTTTTTGCTGACTTCCACAACAGCTCACCAACTCAGAGGAAAAAACACACTCATTGACAGAAAATGGGCTAAGCTAACAGTCCTCACATGCAACCAGTCGACTGGCACTTCAACTGGCTTGCTCCCCGCACTCAAAATAGAACATGCAGCCCCTGGAAATGAAAGTTGACACTGTGAGCTGGCAAGCTGACCTTTACTTCCAAACTTAGCTGTCGATAGTATCGATGCAGGTCGATGAGCTGCTATAAGATCAATCTTACACAGAGTTGTCGGTTGAAAAGTGTGTCCTGACAGGGTGGTTAATCTTTATCAGAGTCCTGACTGTGCTGTCAACAGCTGCCTGCTTCCTATTAACATTTGAATCATCTGTCCTGACAGTCGCCTAACTGAAGGCATCCACAAGTTGCATCTCTGTGCTGGCAGGTCAGAGCAAATTTGCCATTTCCCCTTGTTTTATGGCTTATTGACGTTCTACAGCAATAAATCCTTATTGTTGAGCAGTTTATTTGACAGCGCACTTTAATGTGCATCAATTCTGTCTCCTTGCTGTGGTCTCTACTTACCTGCCACCACACTAAACACTGACCTGGCAACCCTAAAGTGAAAGTAATAAAACAAACTCACGGAAAGCAGCAGATGAGACACAGACATTGTCATTTAAAGCCACATGCAAACAAAAAAGAAGAAAAAATATGTTTTTTTATAATTGCCTTTGTATTAACAAAATGCAAAATGTTACAAACCAAAAATATCTGTGGGAAAATAAAGACATCTTCAGCAAAAGCATCTTCAGAAAATCTGAACAATCTGCTTTTACGATTTAATGAACTTCCTCTGATCTACCATGACACAAGTGTAAGTCAGACAACAACATACAGCTTCACCACAGAGATAAAGTGTGACATCCTTGCACTCAGACTTTCCTCCAACCCCCTTTGAGAGAAACAGGTGTGGCCGCACGAGCACACGAAATTACAACAATTAGTTAAATGTCCTCAAATAAACTTCCCTCTGCAGAAATACAAATTAAAGCACACAGGGGCACAACCAAAACCAGCGCCCAAGATCCAGCAGCCTGTCTGGTTTAACATGCAGAAAATGAGGCTCTAATAATCTGGATTTGAGGCAAGTGAGGGTGGCTTTGTAGAAAGAATTTAAATGAATAGGTCTGAATTAATCATTTATCTTTTGTTGATGGATGCACCCCCACTTACACTCATCACAATAGATGCAGAGCGTTTTGTTAGACCAAATAAATCATTCCCATTGTTT
The DNA here is from genome assembly GCA_023238725.1 of Scortum barcoo. Lineage (NCBI taxonomy): Eukaryota > Metazoa > Chordata > Actinopteri > Centrarchiformes > Terapontidae > Scortum > Scortum barcoo. The sequence goes on from CM041550.1 coordinate 13,123,379, forward strand.
AAGGTACATTGATCAATCTAATGGCTTGTAATAGGCTCCTAATTGCCACAGAGAAGTGCTCACGAATGGAGTCCAGAATTACAGATTCAACTCAAAATTCTCACTTGAATGACAAGGCGAGATCATGTTCTCCCCTTTTGTCCCAAGTAAACATCATCTGGTGGGGGATAAAAAAAAATCCCTATTATTTTATCATTGCAGGTTAATGTGACAAATGAATTTCCTTCCATATAAATTTAAGTAAAAAAATAAAAAGACAAGTGCATAAAGATCTTGTGATGCCAATGCAGATGTCTTTGTTAGAAGCATCATTATTCCAGTGAGAATGGTCACACTGATCCATATAAAGATATAATACGAATAATCATGCACACAAGAATATTAATTTGAACAAAGGGAGAGAGGGCTGTAATATCTATATATTATTAATGGAGACTGAACCCTGAGAAATTATGTTTTTATTTTACAAAATTGTAAGCATAATTAGAAGGTAAATCTATTGTCTTATTTTTAATATTATTAACGTACAATGAAAACAAATGTCCTCACAGTCTGCGTTCATTTTCATTTAACGCCCCAATTATTCTGACTTCCTCAGCAACAATCAACTTTGTTTATGTAGAATAGACATTTAATATTGTTAACAGCACTCTGCCAAATTGTCATGATTGCAAAAAATGATTCCATTTTCTTGGCAGCGCTCAGTATTTGATGAGACTGATTTTTATTCACCCTTCCTCGCAAAGGTGGGTTTTTAAAGCAAAAAAAGGGGGGATAAAAAGAGAGAGTATTTGAACAAATTGCGCCTGTGTTGACTGGCAGCATTCACACTCTATAATGGAGCATTATTTGCCCGTTTTGAATACTGTAATGCACATCTTTCGGTCAAGCCTTTCTCTGGAAAATTGCTTTAACTTTTAAAGGGATGATGATTCACGTCAGAGCAGGTCAATTTTACATTATGCCATTATCCCTGGGCGTTTTAACAAGCTATGGGATATGCCGGCTTATCGCATTGTGATATTAAAAAGGAAAAAATAAATAAGTAAGAGCAGTTTAGAGTTTATTTTGTTGCATCGCGGCATCCTTTTAATTGTACACAGTTTAATTAAATGGCGTTAGATTTTATTCCTGCCTTCTGTTAAATCTCTTTAATGGAGGTGTCTGGGGGCCTTTCAGCAGGCTTCTCCTGGAGCCTGAAACTTTCTTTTTTTTCCTTTTTAAGCCTATAAAATACCACACGCGCTGATCTGTCATTTTTAAGTAACCCCTCACCTGCAGCCTCCCCACCTTCACACACAAACACAGGAAGGTGTGTGTGTGTGTGTGTGTGTGGTGTCACTGCACGGCACGGCCTCACGCGGACACGAACACACGCACGGGCGCGAGATATTCCGACTGCAAGCGTGCACACGTGCGCGTTAGTTGATCGATTTGGACTGATTTTTCTTTTCCTTTACGCATTGAGAGAGACGCGTTTTTTTAATTCTCAAATGATCAACCCCGCGCCAGGAGAAGTGATGTCTGCGCTGTCAGGCCTGTTTCTGGACTTCTTCAACTACACTTTAATCCATCTGGGAGTTTCCAATAAAAAAGTAAAAAAAAAAAACAGAAGAGAAATTAGTACAGAGCGCGTAACAACATCAGTGGTTTCCCTCGGAGCAGTAACTGCGCCCTGACGCACAGCAGCCGGCCACACACTGTTTTGATAAAGTCATCAGCAACAAGCGGCGTCTCTCGCGTCTCCTCCAGGACACTGTGCGCTTAAATAGCAACATTTCCCTCAATGACGTGTTGCGCATCATCTGGATATTTGGAAATCAGAAGGGAAACCTCGAGCTACACGGTGCCACCACAATGCGCAAAAAGCATTTTTAAAAGAAAAGGGGAGAAAAAAAGCAGTGAGAAGCTTACCTCGTGGAGAACTGACGTGTGAACTCAATTCTGCAATGAAAGGAGACATTGAGTCTCCGTGTGAGAATACATAAAAATAACTGTATGCATTTAAAAAAAAAAAAAACCAAATCGTGTCTTGTATGACAGTCTGAGCAGAGGCAGCACAACAGATGATTGACGGCGGGGTTTTTGGTGTTTCTGTCTGCGGTCGCGTCTCCCATTGGCTGACTCCGTCCCCGGCCACGGATGCCGCCTCCAGATTGGCTGCGCGTCCTCTCCAGCTGTACTTCAAAGAACACGCTCCCTACAACTAGGTAGTGTTGGGGGAGCCGCGAGCCAAGAGAGAAACCGTGTGACCCGAGACGAGCACGGTGAGTCGGAATCACATTGGAGCCGTACAGCACCGAAATCGCGCGCAGTCCCACCACAGCACAGACCCTGGATATGGCTACGTCTATACTTGGGGTGAGTCGGACTTTGTGTTTATGCGCAAAAAGTTGTGCGTAAAGTTGCCGCGGCTCAAACCGAAGGGAGTTTGCTGCTCTCATAAACACGCTCGCTTTCAAGTCTACAGTCGGGATTTACTGCTGTGTTATTTACAGTCACTTTACTCGTTTATTTTTTTTGTATTTATTATTAAGAAAAAGAGACAAGTAAATGCAGAATGGCTGCATCCGGATAAAACAGGAGCTGATTAAAGTTTGGAGTGTTTTTAGTATTTTCTGTTTACGGGAGAAATCGGACGCAGTTTGTCTCCTGATAAAGTTTGTTTAATTGTTAACCATTATTACTTGTGGGCTAAAATGTATTTATGCTATGCGCTTATTATACCACGCTTCCCTCCCCAAACACATCTACACTTTTAACAATTACAGCTGTGGTAATTCACGTCCTGTTTTGTTGTGAATCAGTCTGCTCGTCACTTATTCTGCTTCTTCTTCAAACATTACCCACGCTGCCTGTTTTAAGCCCAACGCTGGTGTGTGTTTGTTTTCCAGGAAGAGCCACGGTTTGGAACTACACCTCTAGCTATGCTGGCTGCAACTTGCAACAAAATTGGCAACACCAGTCCCCTCACAACTTTACCCGACTCGAGCGCTTTCTCCAAAGGTGGATTTCATCCCTGGAAACGATCCTCCTCCAGCTGCAACTTGGGGTCCAGTCTGCCCGGTTTCACGGTAGCAACGAGCCGCGCGTCGACAGGACTAACGCCGACCAGCGGCGCCGGCAACAGCGCCTTTTGCTTAGCCTCCACCTCCCCGACCTCCTCCGCGTTTTCCACAGAGTACAGCGGTCTGTTCTCCAACTCTGCCAGCGTCACGTCCCAAGAGTCCGGCCAGTCGGCGTTCATCTCCAAAGTCCACACATCAGCGGAGACTCTCTACCCGCGGGTGGGCATGGCGCACCCGTACGAGTCGTGGTACAAGTCCGGTTTCCACTCGACCATCTCCGGCGACGTGGCCAACGGCGCGTCCTCGTGGTGGGACGTCCACACTAACCCGGGGTCGTGGCTCGACGTCCAGAACCCCGCGGGCTCCCTCCAGACCTCTCTGCACTCCGGGACGCCTCAAGCCATCCACTCCCAGCTGAGCGGCTACAACCCGGACTTCTCCTCGCTCACGCACTCGGCGTTCAGCTCCACCGGGATCAGCCCCTCCGCGTCTCACCTGCTGTCCACCAGCCAGCACCTGTTAACGCAGGACGGCTTCAAAACGGTCATCCCCACCTACACAGACGCTTCCGCCGCCAACGCCATGATTTCTGGGGGCAGCTCAGGAATAAGTAGCTCGTCCAGGTCGTCCAGGCGGTACTCCGGCAGAGCCACGTGTGACTGCCCGAACTGCCAGGAGGCCGAGCGGCTGGGACCCGCCGGGGCCAGCCTGCGGAGAAAGGGACTCCACAGCTGCCACATCCCCGGCTGCGGCAAGGTGTACGGAAAGACGTCTCACCTCAAGGCGCACTTGAGGTGGCACACCGGCGAGCGGCCTTTTGTCTGCAACTGGCTTTTCTGTGGCAAAAGGTTCACTCGGTCCGACGAGCTGCAGAGACACCTGCGCACCCACACCGGCGAGAAAAGGTTCGCCTGCCCGGTGTGCAACAAGCGCTTTATGCGGAGTGACCATTTGAGCAAGCACATCAAAACGCACACGGCCGGTGGGGGAGGCAAAAAGGGGAGCGACAGTGACACCGACACCAGTAACCTGGAGACCCCGAGGTCCGAGTCCCCAGAACTTATTTTGGAGGGGGTGAACCCCAGAATCACTGTAAAGGATCCGTCTCCACACGACGAGCCCTAATGAGGCGTCACCCCCCCTCCTCCTCCTCCTCTTCCTCCTCCTCCCCAAAAAATAAAATAATCAAAACCAGATTCAAAACTGCACAGCGTTGAAAACGGGTCTTATCTGACGGACAATAACGGAGAAAATATTTCAAGAAGCGGTGGCAAAGTCTAAAAAATATATTCTCCACAGGCGTAACGAGTATTTCATGCGTAAATCCATCTAAAGAAAACAGAGCGGTTTCCTGTAGGCCCTTTGGGGATTTTTCTTCTTTTTTTAAAGGGGAAACTTGAAAGTGAAAATGGATGTTGGCTATAAAAAAGAGGTGCGCGAAACCTGTTGAACTTTGGTTGGACAATGTGAGCTCCATCTTGTATATTGACGACTAAACTATATGTGTTACTTTCATGTAAATGTTAGGCTATGATTGTTTTATTCGTGTTGGTATCCTGGAAATCAGGGAGTTTACTTTCGACGCACTTTGTGGATATGTATGTACAACAGCTTTTTTCCCCAACTTTGGTTAACCATTTTATTTCTTTGCTCAAAAAAATATCTATATATAAATGTTTACCTGTATAAAGTCACACGTATAAGACTTTCATTTTATCGTAATTAAAACATCTTAAAAAAGGCTGTAATGGTGTGATGTAGAGTTTATATATATTTATATATATTATTTGTTTGTGTTAATTTTAATTTGAAAAAATATAAAAAATATATTTAATTTAGAATTTTATTTTAAAGTATGGCTCCTGTTATGTGCCATTTCTCCCCTTAAAATCACCTATAATACCTTGACTTTCCCCTATGGAATAAATCAATGTTTAATGCCCCGGAACAAAACATTTCATGCCCAAATGAAAATCTTGTTAAATGGTATTAATTATGACTTGGAGCACATCGCAGCCCCATGTGTCTTGTATTTGCGATTAGGGATTCGTGTCTTATCAAATATCTAATTAATCTCCGAGACATCTTTTGTTCAGTTTCACTTTATCGAGGGGTTTCCGAGGGGGTTTGATGACAAAGGTCCCCTGAATATTTATTCTAATTGTCCAAATTAACTGCTTTCATTTGCATAGCAATCCGTGGACCGACAGCGTGGATACGGCTGCTTTTTTTTTTCTTTGCCAGAAGCCACATAGATGTTCTGGGAACAGTTTTTTAAACTTTAGAAAAAAAAAGGAAAAAAGGGGGCAAAGAGTCACATGCAAATGTTGAGTGTGAAACGCTCTTTGCTCGGCGCAGTCAAATGGTGCCTGCGTGTTATTTGAATATCAGTGGCCCCGCATTGAAAGGGTTCAAGGATGCTCTCTGACTTCTTTGTGCTTACCCAGTGCAGCGTCCGACTCTCAAAGAAAAAGCCGGGGAATAATTACAGCATGAGTCCAGGACTGGGAATACGTCAGGGAAAAGCATCTCATCCAGACACCCCTTTTTTTTTTTTTTAAAGAGGATGTTAAATTGACCAGAAGGCAATAGAGGGAAATTATTTTCATTTCCTTTTGTGCGACAGCGGCTTCAAGGAAACGGCCAGAGAGTGAAAACTACCAAATTAGATCGCCCATTTGAATTTCATCAAAATACACAGCGACAAAAACCAGAAGCAACGCAGAGTCCAACATGTGGAGATTCAAAAAGCCACATTTAGAATAAAAAGTACGTTTTTTTAGAGTTAAAAATTTAAATGTTGATGGATTTATTGAAATTGAAATGATTTTTAATACTCTACATTTTAGGAAAAAAAATCTGGTATTTATTTTAGGTGTAAAAGTAAAAAGACATTTAGATGACTTAAACTAAATTAATTTAAATACTGCACCGTTTTCCCAACATCAAAATCTAAAATACTTGTCTCTATTAATTAGAAAAATACAGTATTTATTATAGTTACTGCATGGTTGTTTTTTGTTTTTTAGTATAAATCTCATTTACACGCTGAATATTTGAAATCAGATTTGTTTTGTTTGACGCTCGCAAGAACCCGGCAGGTCCGATTTCACAGCTTTAGAGTTAATATTATAAAAACACGAGAAAAAATTGAGATGTGCAAAAGTGTAATAAATGTATAAGTGTAATAAATTAGTATTTAGTGTGAAAACACTAACGATAATCAATCAGCAGACAAAACAACATCTTCATTTCCATCAGATCTCTGACGCTCACATTCACTTCATCCACCGAAAAGAAACGCATTCAATTGAGGTGATTAAGAATTTAATCAGAAAATAAAAGTCCTGATTTTGTCAGGGAAAAAAATGCCGTCTAAGCGTTACAGTCTGCAATGTCGATATTTCCATCAATAAAAAAAAAACAATAATGTGAGGTACAATCTGCATCCAGAGACAGTCTGTCTTTCTAGTGGCCAAGTGACCATTAAAACGAGTCCAGCATTTCCCCATCAACGGATCATGGCTGCAAATTGCCTCCAATGGTAATCAATTAATTTAGAGCCTTTCACACAGCACAAGACAACACAAGGGTGCGCAGAGCTGCGTGGAGACATTAACTGTCCGCTGCTTCCCTCTGCTGGAGGAAGAGGAGACCAGCGCACCTGTTTTTTTGTTTTTTTTATATAAATGAAGGGGGGAAACTGTGATTACCAAGAATACAGAGCAGTCACTGCAACAAACAGGGAAAAATGATTCAAAACATGTTTTTTGTCCAGTATTGTAAGAGGGAGAAAACAGTCAGTGCTTTCTTTTCGCTCTGTCTTGGCTTCTCTCTCTTCTCTCCCTGCTCCTACTTCTTCCCCTGCCCTCCCTTTCATTCCTCCTTTCCCTGCTTCTGCTCCTCCCATCTGCTGTTCCACCTTTCCGTTCCATCTGTGCCACTTCTGTTCCTCTCACCATCTCTGCTGCGACGCCCGTCTTTACCTCTGTCCTCCCTGTCCCTCTCGCGGCTCCCACTCCTGTCCATGCCGGACCTGGAGCCGCTTGCTCTCTGCCTGTCCCTGCTGCTGTGCCTCTTCCTCTCTTGACCTCCCTCCAGCTTGATCTTGATCTTCTCCGGGCCGCGATCTCGACTCCCGCTCCTCTCTGTCCTTGTTTGTCTGTAATCTCCGGACTCCTCCTCAGGCCGCCTGTGTCTGGCGCGAGGGCTCGGTGACCTGCTCCTGTGAGCGGAGGCCTTTTTCTGACTCTTGACTCGGCGCTCGCTCTTAGAGCTGTTATCCCGACAGGAATCTTTTTTCTTGTTCTTCTTTCTCTTCTGGCTCTTGAACTTGCCATGGCTGTCTGAATCCGAGCCACTGTCACTGTCACTATCACTGCTGCTGCTGCTGCTAGCGGAGGAGTCACTCGAGCTGTCACTACTTTCTTGCTTCTTCTTGTGCTTTCGTTTGCTTTTCTTCTTCTGTTTTTTGCTCTTCTTTTTCTTGGCCTTCTGCTTCTCCAGACGATCGAGTTTTCTGTGAAACAGGAACACAAACATTCAAATGATGTTTTTCAACATGACATTGAAATGATCTCTTAAACATATAAAAATTTATGGTAAATGTAAAACGCTCTATCAAAATGGACAGCAATGTAAGCAATCTGGTTTAAAGTGGGTATATTTTCCTTTTCTTTTACATCTGATAAACTGTATATAATAGGCTACAAATACATATGTATATTTTAAATTTAGAATAAATGTACAGGAAAACATCACAGTAGCCTTGAAATTCATTAGATCATTCATCTGGGTTTCCCCTCATCTTATTCGATCAATGAGGCTTAAAAAATTCAAACAATCTAAAAAAAAAATTTCAAAAAGAATTTCAAAAGCCTTTTTAGTTTTAGTTCATTAAGCTTCATTAACTGTGCTTCATTTTTACCTGAGGAGCTTCTGTTTTTGCTTGGTTGTTAATGACTTCAAAAATTCCACCTCAGGATCATCCTCTTCATCGCTGGCAACATATTCCTATAAAAAGGCACAACACTTTGAAATTTGCACTAAAATCAAAACATGCAGATTAAAAAAAATAAATAAATAAAACACTCAACGGAAAATTTGAGCAAATCTACGTTTGGTTACATCAGCTAAATACCTTTAAACATTGATAACATTTTTTATAAATCAAATCTGTTCACTTGACTCAAGTTTCCCTAAAAATGGGTCTATTTACACCATTTATATAAGATAGGGACATACCAAAGACATAGTCTTTTCTCTCTGAAGGTGCGTGTGTTCGTATGTGTGCAAAGATGGAAGTGCGAGACAGACAATTACCTGCGATAGATCACAAACAGTAGCATTCCTACCAAGGACACATTTTTTCAGGGCAAACCCACTGTTTCGCATCTCCGCCATTAACTCCGAGGGGTGCATCGACGGACCTGTTAGCACAAATCACAGCCTCAGAGTCCCATTGATGTCAAACCCATGCCAACCACTATCTCCACAGTGGGAATTTCAGGGGCGGCTTTGTTAACAGAATGGGACATCAAATCAACTCACTCCACTTCCGGCTGAGCAAATCATACAATATCATTCCCTGCCAAAGCAGCAGTTATGGGAATCAGAATACACAATAATTACATTTTTTCTCCCGGCACAGGAGGGGGACCATTACAGCACTCCACCATCAACACCATGCACTGACTGGACTCTCCCGGGGTAAACATTATTACTTTACAACTCAACTCGCTGATTGCAGAACTCAGAATCAGCTCGAGCCTGGGAGCTCCAGCTGAAACCCGAGAGGAAAGATACAGTAGGTGTACATGCTGCAAAGTCTGCGACAGGCTAACACACTGGCCATAAATATCAAAATCCTGTTTTTTTATACCTCATGCAATTATTTTCTGTTTTTTCTTTACAAAATTAACAATTAGAACCCACGTTTTAATGAAATTATATTTTTGGGAGAACCAAATTCAAGCAGGTAAAACGCTAATGTGTACTTATATATAAAATTGCAATGATTACACAAGTAAACCAAATATTTATATAATGTTAATACGTTGCTTAACTAATACTCATTTTAATTAAATCATTACTCATTTTTAATTCACAACAAAATAACATCAAAATAAAATATGCACATACAATCATTATGGTTATCAAAGCACGCTGACTTTTAATTACAGTGATCCACAGAAAACTGCAGGGGAAATGTCTAAAACGATGTCTGTTTGTTGTATGTGCTCTACCTGCTGCCTCCTCTGTGGCCACAGAGCTGGCATTGATGCCCGACAGCCCGTACAGAGGACACTCTCTGTCTGTGTTCACGTGGCCCCACTTGTGACATTTGATGCATCTCACGTTGCGCACCTGAGAAAGTAAACAACAGACAAAACTTTGAACTACATTTGCAGAATAATTCTAACAAAATTACACGGTACATATTGTTAAATAATAACAACACCTCGCTGTGAGGTAAAATATACTTAATTTGTGTGTTAGGATTTAAATTCATGACAAACTCTGGTTTTATTTATTTACAGTGCGTTGTATTTAATCATAAAATTGTTGTTAATCTTTTCATCTTGTAACCCCAAAATTCAAATCCCTGTCCACACGCCACCTCTGGTCACAGGTTTTGGTTTATGTGAGGGCATGTTTTGAGAGCACTGCAACCGAAGCTTAACTTTTCCATTTATGTTTCATTTGATTTTCAGGGAGATGGTGAGATGAAAGTAGCTAGTAATTCACAAGAAAAAAGGAAGAATTCTTAGAAAAATAAAAGCATTTTAACAGAGATTAGTTTCTGATTACTTTAAATCAATCTGTAACCACATTAGTCTTAAACCCAAGGTAAACAATCACTGTGTATCTGTTTCAAATAAATAAAAATCACCACATACCTGGATTCCAAATGGCTGATCTCTAATATTCATGTCATCCTTTGCATACCTACAAGAGAAAATTAAGGGTAAAAAAAGAAAGCAAATTCCGGACGAGTGATTGACAATATGCCAAGAAACTTCTCCATGTATAAAAATCATCTGCTCACTTCTCTCGAGGAGCCACCTTCTGCCACTCAAATTTGTACTCTTCTTCCCCATCCTGAAAAACAAACACATTTTCAATATGAATATGTAAACCCTTCTTGAATGGAAACCAATGTAAAGTGAACCTAACATGTAGACACAGTCTAAGTGCAAACATATTGTGGAATTGTACAAATTTAATATTTCCTTTAGTTTACCTCTTTCTTTTCCTCTTCAGTCCAGAATACAATTATGAAGAATAGAAAAAAGATAAATGAACACGTATTAAATGTTAAATGTCAAATGTTATTTGTCAAAAAAAAAGTAAAAATTCAAAGTCTGCAGGGATCACAATTGCTCAGCTCACATGACTGTAATGATTTACCTTTGGATGCCCCAGGTGGAGCCTCGTACATAAAATTGAGGCCATTTTTAACACGATCATCACCCATCAACAACCTAAAAGGTGAGAAAACAATATGTTTAAACATTTCTGTAAAAACTATTTAAAATGGGGAGAGTTCTTCAGAAAATGTCCATTAGCCTCTAATAAAAATCTTATAAAGTTTAATTCATTTTTACACTAATAAGTTAGCTTAAAATCTCTCATGAATACAGCAGTTTTGTAGGAAAAACTAGGTTTCACTCTGCAGCAGTGCTCTGCAGTATTTATCTGACCTGTTGTTGTAGGTTTCCTGCTCTTTCAGATAGGCCTGCATGAGTTCTTCCTGCTTGTTCTTCTCGAAAGTCAGTTTCTGTTCTGCTATCCATACCTGTCAGATAAAGAGAAAAGGATGATTATAGCACATATTCTTCCTGCTAGTTCTTGCATTTCCACTCTATGCAATTACAGACTTACACCATTAAATAACCATATAAACCATATTAGAGTATAAATGATTTGTTGAAAAATTAAATGGTTGATCAGCTGATTGACCGATGATGGATTGGCAACAAATCTGATAATCACTCAATGCAGTTTACATAATTTTTCAAGCAAAAATGCCAAAGATTAATTAGTTTCAGCTTTCAAATTAAAGTATTTGCAGCTTTTCTTTCACTTATGTGATAGTAAAGTGAATATCTGAGGACATCAGCTTTTGCTCTTGGAAATTATGATGGGCATTTTTCAGTATTGTGTGGTATTTTATACACCAATTGACAAATCCTGGAAGTAACTAAAATGAATTTTTGTTGCAGCTGTGAAGCAAATTAATGAAAAACGCATGCAAACGTGGATTTTATCAGTTTCGAGATGTATTTATGAAGGTATGGAAGAAAGATTGTCAGGTATGTGTGTATGTGTAAGTATATACACACACACACACACACACATAGAAAGAGAGAGAGAGAGAGAGACATACAACACTGACACTCAATTCATGTAACCAGGGGTGGAAGAAGTACTCAAATCATTTACTTAAAAATAGCAAAAAAGAAAAAAAAAAAAAAAAAAGCAATGCTACAGTGTAAAAATACCAGTACAAGTTAAAGTCCCACATTCAGAGTCTTATTACAGTAAAGTATCAGCATCAAAATATACTTTATGTGTATCTAGAGTAAAAGTACTTGGCTAATTTCAGAATAATGCACCTTATATTTTTGGATTATAATGAGTGATGTATTAGACTATTGTGTACGTCACTCTGATGTTGCATCTGACAAAAGGAGGGGCAAATCTTAGTTACTGCACATACTGCTGGGTAGATTAGTCTATAATGAAATAACACAATTATTATAAATGCTCTAAACCTGATAGTAACTTATGTTGTCAGATAAATGTGTACGAGTAAGAAATACATACATTTTACGCTAATTCCATAAATTAACACTCAAGCGGTGTAAACAATGAATGTAGCTCAGCTGTAACATATCCTGTATGTTTTATCCACACTCATGTTTCATACAGAATAAAAAGTAATCATCAAATTGACTCTGTTTGCTCCCGAAGCAAAGAAGAAAAGAAGCGCACGGTTAGCATAGCTCGTTAGCCGACATGCTAACCTAACGTCCTCCGGCTTCAAATAACAAGTCCAAACAACCCTCACCTTTTTAATATTTGACTTCGACGCGGGGTGAAAATCCTTCTTGCACATGAAATTCGCAAAAGACTTCCCCATGGCTGCTGTTTTGTCCCGACAGCTGAGAGGAGCAGAGTTAAATTCAGCTTTTAGCTCCGCATGTAAACACAGCAGACCTGCCTGAAGATGGTTCTATATTGGTGTTGAGCTTCATGAGTGCCTCAGCAGTCTGTGTGGATTCAATGAAAGTTACTTCATTTGGAAACAAAGCACACAGTATTTGATGATTATATGACGGTGTTGTTAATTAAAGGGGCATAAAGACAAAGCACTGAAGCACTGTTTCAGTGCCCATTATATCACCAAAAGCCTGCAGAAAGTCCTGGTTTGTTTTCTAGGTCATTCAGATTCCTTTATAAATGGAGACTTCAGTACTTCTTTACAGACAAGCTGTTTCACCAGTCAGTGTTGAATGCCTACCAACAGTGTAGGAGGGCACTTGTCTTGAGAACCCATGTGGCTTAACACACACAAAAAAATCTTACCTGTATTACATTCACATGGATTAGTAGGTCACACTGTTGGCTGTACAGGACTGTTCAGTATCACCTGTAGATGAGATACTTGGCCATACACAGAAAATCACAGATTAGGAACATTTACCAAACATAGTCAATATTAAAGAATACTTATAGGTATTTGTTTACTAAAATATGAGATATAAGATTTAAGGTGGTGTAACATTACAAAGAACTGTACTTAAATACCAATTTGAGGTACTCACAATCTCCAGATGTAATTTTTACAAGCCAAACAATCAATTGATTAATGGAGAAAATAATAGGCAGATCAACCCATGATGAAAATAATCCTTGGTTGCAGTTAATTTTGAAATTTGTGCTTTACAGAAAGACTTAATTTGGATGCAAACAATATTGGTATCTATCTATCTATCAACAATAATCAATGCTTTGCTTTTGTTGATTGTTTTTCCACAACTGGATTAACTACGAATACAAAACTTACTTCAGCTCGGTCACGTGACTGTACTGCTTCCGTGTCAGAGGCTGTGACGTCAGAACTCATATGGACGCAGAAATGAAAATAGAAACTGACAGAGCTCCTTAAGACTGACAGACACAGGTAAGATCAGCTTGTTGTGATGAGGAGTGTGTTCACAGCTCAAAAGAGCACGGTCACAGCTCTAAATCTGAGCTCTTATCAGTGAAGTGTGTTAAAGGTGTTGGTGCAATGACTGCTCAGTCTAAGGTGACCATGCTCTGACTTATCAATCAGTTTCTGGTGACCTTTAACAGGTTTGCGATTCAAAATGCACCCATCCTCCTGTGACACCTTTGTGGCTCTGCCCCCCTCAACTGGGACACAACACATCATCTTTGGGAAAAACTCTGACAGGCCCTGTGATGAAGTCCAGGAGGTGGTGTACTTTCCTGCCAGAGACTATGCTGCAGATGAGAAGGTCGAGGTAGGTGTGATTCAGAGAAGACAGCCTCCAACCTTCACTTTCCCACATTGTGACTGCTCCTCGGTGCCTTTCAGATAACCATTAACAGCGTCTGCCCTCTGTGTTCCCTCTTGTGAGCAGTGTACGTACATTGAGATTGAGCAGGTTGCCCACACTCATGCAGTCATCCTGAGCAGACCAGCATGGCTGTGGGGGGCAGAAATGGGCGCGAATGAGCATCAAGTGTGTATTGGAAATGAGGCAGTGTGGGGCAGAGAGAGTGCCGATGGAGACGAAGCTCTTCTTGGCATGGATCTTGTCAGGTGAAGTCCACGTAAAGGCACTTGTTTGTGTTTCCACAGCCTCTATTATTACTATCCCAAACTATCTTCATCTTGAGGCGCAAAAGGAAATTTGATGAAAGAGATTAAACTAAACGTGACCCTACAATTTTCCAGGCTTGGACTTGAGAGAGCTGATACGGCTGAGAAAGCTGTGGATGTTATTACTGAGCTGCTGGAGAAATACGGCCAGGGAGGATCTTGCATGGAGGACGAGAGCGGCTTCACCTACCACAACAGTTTCCTCATCTCTGACAGGAAGGAGGCATGGGTGCTGGAAACGTCAGGGAAGTACTGGGCAGCCGAGAAGGTGGAAGGTAATCTGAAAAAAGAATACTGAAATACGGCAGTGGAAGATGTTTACTGTCCGGTATTATCGGTTATAATTGAAATTCACAAAAAACAACTTAGAAAACCATATCAGCAGCCTTAGGTACAAAAAAATCTCTTGTAGGCACTTATTTCTAAAACCTGATGTCTCTCAAAATAAGGAAAAAGGAGCAAATTACGAGACAATTATGTCACAGCCAGAACTCGTAGCTATAAAGTGGTGTGATGTGTACATCTTTGGTAAATCAAGCTTAGAGCTTTCAAAGGAAAAGTACTTGGGAAAGTTTGAAACTGCAATTAGAGACTGCCAGATAAATTATATTGTCTGATATTATGGTCATCACAAATGAGCTTAGTTTTGATATTTTTGCCATCTCTGTATATGTAAGCTAAGAAATGTCAAGAAAATGCAGTAAGTTTACAGTTTGGATACGGTGGTATAGAGCCACCTTTTATACAGTTTGTCCACCAGAGGGCGCTAGCGAGTTAATTTTGCAAGCATAAACTATCCCAGTTAGTACTTATCCTGGTGGCAATTCTTTAATAACTAAATTAAGGGATTTCTAACCCCAACTCTCAAATATATACAATGGTTTTAGCCTCTAAAGTGGTCAGGATACAGTTACAACCCAGAGTAGCCCATGAAGACCTGGATTTTGCCTTGTAAAATCGCTCAATAATGGAATTAGAACCACTCTTATTTTACTCAATAAATAATGCCTTTTTCCATCATCTCTGATCATGACAGGAGAAATGTAAATTAAACATACTAAACAAACAACAGCGTGAGCACTCCAGCTGACCCTGCCAGTCAGTGGGTCAAATCATGACATTGTACCTCAATGAGCAGTCATGTAAATTGTTAGCTACTTCAGCTCTCCTGTTAATAGATGAAACAAAATAAAGCTTATCCCAGCTGAACTGCATAAAAATTTCACTGGGTAGTTTTACAAGTATCTCTTCAGTGTCTTTCCTTTAGCTTCAAAGCAGCTGAAGCCCTCACAGTTCTCCAGGACTCTAGACGGTCACCTGGAAGACACAGAGCAGTGATTAAGGACAAGGACAAATACTTTGTATAATTACTTTCACATGGATTAGTAGGTCACACTGTTTGCTGTATAATGGTGTGGTCGATATCACCTGAAATCAATATCATGATTAACTGTCGCATTTACCTCAGTAACAATTCATTAAAAGAAGACCTGTTTTACATCTTATGACCATAAAATAAGCTGTTTTATAATCAGATTTGAACAGTGATGGAATGTAATGTAGCACTGTACTTAAATACAGATTTGAGGTACTTGTTCTTTACTTGAATCTTTTCTTCTCATGCCACCGTCTGCTTTTACTCCACCACAGTTCAGATGGCAATACTGTACTTTTTACTTTAGCTTTTTGTATACATTTAATAATTGACATTTAAAATTAACATAGCAGCAAGAGAATGTTCAATGTTCAGTTCATAAAAAAATTAATTTATGGGGTCATAATACCTTGTTCCACTTGCAGCCATTGAAAATGTCTTCTTATTCGTCCTCCTCTTACACATACATTATCTAAGGACAACCACAAATACAACATATGTGGTTGTCATTCGTCTTGTCTGCAGGCAGGTCCTTCTTAGAGTAGCTGCTAGTTCAAGCCTTTGCTATGATCATCATGACTTTCTTTGAGTTTCTGCATTAAAGGGCTGACTTCCTTTTATCTTTGTGTCACCGCACTCATAACATCACAGCCCTCCAAGAACATGAAGCAATAGATAAGCAGATGGAGAATCGATTACCATCTTATCTTACCATCAACACATTGCACTGCTGAGGCTGCATAAAGGCATTATGTGTACTGCAGCTTAAAGTTTTAATATTAGTGATTAATCATCTATTTTTACGCTTCTCTAGAGGGATATCGCAACATCTCAAATCAGTATAGCATAACGACGAAGATAGACAAGGCACATCCAGAAATGAAGGAATATGCGCGAGACAAGGGCTGGTGGGACGGACAGACTCCGTTCAACTTCGCCACAGTCTTCTCCTTCATGACGACAGCCAGAATAGAGGCCTCTGGTAGCCGATACTGCGAAGGGAAGAAGCTGCTGGAAAAGAGCAACGGTCAGTGATGCGCAGGAGGGGAAAAAGTTACATGACTTCTACCATTGTTTCTGCATGTCCTAATTTTTCATTTACCCTGCAGGTCACATCACTGCTGAGACCATGATGGACATCCTGAGGGATAAAGATAGCGGCATCAACATGGAGGGCATGTTCATGACCACGGGTAGCATGGTGTCTGTGGTACCCTGCGATCCCGCTCTGCCAGGGGTTCACTATGTTACAGCCACCCCTGACCCTGAAAGGTGCAGCGCTCGAGCTCACTTTATCAGCACCCTTTAACAGATTTTGAAATGATGATGACAATGATTTAATAAGTTCTTCTTTTGTACGACAGGTCTGTGTTCAAACCTTTCATCTTTGTGAAATACATCAACCCCCTGAAGGAGACCTCTTCTCCTAGTTACGGTGCTGATGACCCCGTGAAGAAGAAACCCCGCTTCCAGAGCAAGCCTGACCGCAAACATGAGTTGTTTGTTAAACATGAACTGGTGGCTGCCATCATTGAATGCCACAAGGTTTTAACAATTTAATTCACAACTGCAATTTACCTAAATTTGTCACTTGGCTTACATTTGCTGATTTTTTAATTTTTTTTTTTCATCTATAGGTGAGAGGAAAGACGATCATGGAAGGTATAAGGCAGCTAGAGAAGGAAACGATGACAAAGATGGAGGAGATTCTTTCACATGGTTTTGAGGAACCCGATCTTTTGGTGGATCTGTTCTCGACTTCTGTTAAGAAAGAGATGGATGTCTACAGCAAAAAATAAGAGGCTTGCTACATGTTCACAATATTTCCCTTCTAGTCCAGTATAACTACAAACATGCTTGTATCATAAATCAGTGAATCAGAAGACAACTAAAATCGCTGTATAAAAATTAAGCAGCCCAGGATACTCATGAATCTCATATTGTACAATATGAACTAAGATGCTGAATGACTGTGATGAATCATCGACAGAACAAAATCATTTTGTGATACCTTTTGAGGGTTCTGTAATAAAATGTATTTTTAAACAAATCCATATCATAAATATGCAGCCTTCCACTGAATAAAAATTGTTTTAACATCAGTTTTCTCAACATAACTGACTTAACAATAAACACAAACCTTTGCATTTAAAAATGCCACAAGTATTAATTCAGCAGTTAGTTTTTTACTTATATTATTATATACCTGAAAGAAATCAAACAAATTACAGCAGCTTGTACTTTTCCAACTTCAAATTCATGAAGTGTTTCTGATAGAGAATATCACATTTTTTTCGAAAGTAACTCATTTCTCATTTCTCCATTCGTTCTTTGGGTCATGCTTGGTTACATTATGGTCACTAATAATGATGGCTTTTTACATTTTTAAAGTGCCAGTTTCCTTTGTCATTAATTTGAAAAATCAACAATAAAACAGTCTAAATATGCCCACAGAAAATGCTTTCTTTTAAACTGGCTTGCTGAAGTGGTGTATTAGGACACTCCTAACTTAGCCCTGGAAAACAGTGTAACTACTTATAATACTTATATGTCCAGCCATGTTAAACTGCATGTTACCGAAGCTACAATACGCATGCTTCATATTATACTACCATTTAACTAACTGGTGAAACTTAACTTTGAATCATAAATTAAACTGAATACAAGCAAACTCTTAAAAAATGGATGAAGACATCTTCCCTTTTTTTCCTTTGGCAAGTTGCTTTGGTAGAAGAGTGATAATACACTCTGGAGTGTTCACGTAAAGGAAATAATACATTCATCCGAAGAGTGAGATTTTTTCCCTGCAATTATAATTTGTTTTATGAGGATATCTCTTCGTGCATTATCGCCCAGACAATGACTCAACATGGAATAAAACAACTGAAAGTCCAAGTGCATCTACTGGCTGCTAAAGTCATGAAAAAGCAGCAAAGTCTTGTTTCGCTCTTTAAGATAAATAATACCTTTTAGTAATGGCAACGATAAAAATTCCTGTTAAACAAAACCAATCTTAGCTCTTATTTTTGTATCATCTATCGGTCACTATTCAGTTAATATTTTACTGATGGCTCATGTTCCTGTCTTAACTGACTGTTGTAGCAATGCTACCGTGACTTCAGATCACAGCGATAAACGACAGTAAATGAACTGTTAAATGGAGTGAAAATAGAAAATAATCTATACTCTGCTAATTCCCTTTATGATCAACTCTACACAATGGCTTGTGACTGGTCTTTTTGGTTTGAAAGCTTCAGGTCTGTTGCACCTGTGAACCTCCTAACAGCCATGGTCTATTCCAGCACCAAAGTGTGACGTTGTGCTGTGCCGAACAGGGTGTGAACACAGCAATGCAGTGAAAACACAGTTGTCAGTCTGGCGCAGGTACTCTTTAAAGGTCAGTATTGTTCATTGTGTTTCCCAACCTCAAGCTGTGTTTGGCAGTTATTTTTTCTGAACTGAAATGCCAATTACCTTTGGTTAAAAAAAAAAAAAAAAAAAGAAAAAAGAAAAAAGAAATGTCAACCCGTGTTTTATGTCATGAAAGCGGTAATAAAGGCGACTGTCTTGGAAGTCGTATTCCTGCTTGATGTGCTGGAGCACGCCGCCCTGCTGCAACCGCGTTCCGTAGAGTACGGCCTCACCAACGTCCTGAGCCAAGCCCACCTGCTGGAGCCACTCCACAAGTTCACAGCCAAGGAAACAGTCCACCATAGTCCTCTTCCCACACCTGAAAGTGAAAAGAAGCTTTCACTCAAAAGGTCTGATAACTAACTCATAACTACCAGCTACAGGAACAGAGAAGATGCAGACAGAGGTCACATGCTCCAAAACTGATGACTAACAGGACTTGTTTTTCCACTCATCAGGGGAATGTTTTTTTCAAGACATTTTCTCATCAACCTCTAACCAGAGCAGCAGTGAGTAAGACTATGTATGCTCACCTTCTCTTTTTGACAATGTCATGAAAACACTGGTCCTTGTGGTATTTGGTAAATTGGGTGCAGGTCATCCTGATATCCTCAGGTAGATCAGTCTGTGACTGCTCTTCTTGCTTCTTTCGACACCACAGACTGTATAACCTGAACACCATCCATGAAAACAACACACTGTTTAGAGTACACATCGTTTCGTTTGTGTGTGTGTGTGTGTATATGTAGTGTATAGTGAGCAAAGTTGTGAGCAAACTTTTATAATGTAAGATTTTCTAATAATATATATATATAATAATATAAAATGCACTTTACCTCTTCTTAAATGGCAGAATAATGAAATGCTTGTCCAGCCCAAACAGAGCAAAGGACAGAAAACCCTGGTAACAGAAAACATGCCATGACACTGGTACTGTGCGACAATTAATTCTCACAATCTTGGCACTACAGTATGAGGAACACCAACCTGTCCATAGTTGGCCACAGCACAGAAAAACTGCAGCTCCAGGTAGAGTCTACCAGGAACTTTGTTAAAAAGCAACCACAAGCCGCTTGATAAGTTCTGTCATAATGGGAGAGACAAGACACACAAGTCAAATTGACTGGACAAGCTTGTAGAACCAGCTGAGTGAAATTAACTGCATCAGCACAATTCACTGAGTGGCAGTGACAGAAAAGTGTGTGTGAACCTGCTTAAAACATTGTTTCGATCACAGCTTTTTTAAAAAAACATTTTTTATAATCACAGACAACACATTAAAACATCTGCAGAAAAATCTATTATTTACTATTGAGTCTTATCTAATATATGTATTTATCATCGTTATAGTCAATACATAATAATCCAAATATAATAAATCCCTAATGGTTTTTCTGAAGGGGTTTCTTTGGAGAAGTCTTCCACTGATACTGACAGCATTTGGAAATGACACAGTTCAGCCATTTGTATCTGAGTTGGTTTGTGATCCACTAAATATAATAATGAAGGCAGTTGGGCTGACTTCATGTTATTGTAGAAGTGAAAGGTGGTGGTTTACTCACAGCAAGTAAGCTGACAGTCAGCAGCAGACATAAGAGCACATGGCGGGCTACTTGTCTATCTGCAACCTGTTGGAGCTCCTCCACTTGGACGAGCAGGCAGTCGGTGGACTCGCACTGATTCTCACACTGACCTAAGGGGGGCAGCAGAGCAGCGATTCAGAATCTCATTTGTATGTCAAGAAAAGCTGCACATTCCTCGAACAAAAAGGTTGATGCGCTTTTTGTTCTTACAGAATGGTAGGGTGCGTCTACTGCTTGTCGATACAATACCTGTGAGTACGGGCGGTGTGTTGTTCATATTTGTGCTGATGATCATGTCAGGCATGGGCTGGGGTGGTGCACAGTCACATATGAGGCACGCTGATAACAAAGTGGTAGAAGTGTGAGTGTTTCTCTTTTACCATATTACTACAACACAAGAGTGCATACAATATACAAGTAGGAGCATAATGAAGTTGAGAGTAATATTAATAAATGCAGCTTCACATCACTGGTTGAGAAAAGAAGAGAAAGAAAATGTATTAAATATTTTGAGGAGTTTTTGAGTTAACAGGAGAGTTTTCATGCAACTTAACTTGTGACCTGAGTCAACTTTTCTTCCAGCTTCCCTTATGATCTGAGCTTTTCTAAAATGATTCAGCAGCTCCTACTTTATTTTACCTACTTTATTTTATTTATTGCTAACTAAACTTTTATTAATATATTTACAGCTCCTGGATGTGTTGCTATGAGATGTTAGAATCATAATATCCTGTAACAACCTAGTATCCTAATAATCACATTGATATATTGAGTGTTTTCTTTTAACTCTTGCAGTACAGGTCATTGTTTCTTTATGACTATTACTGTGATCTTTAAACTTAAACAGTCTGAGTGAAATATTGTTTGGGTGCTTCATGCAGGTAGTACAAGACCAGTAAATTTGACTATTCCTTTGTTGACCTCTGTTATTAAGTGACAGACATCACTTGTGAGAGATCATGCGCTCACTGTTAACTCTACATAAGGAACTTATCAACTTAACAACATATCATGTTTCCTCTAGATAATGACACCCAAAGTGTTTGTTTCCTACTTTTGTCAACAGTGTCTGCTTTGTCATGTTGCAAGTGCGAGGCTTTTTTTCCTACTCATGTAACTGAAAATGATCTGGTGGTGGTGGGGGGTGGGGTGGACATCAGATAGAAGCTGCGTTGCCTATGTGGCAGTTTGATAGAGACGACTGGTAGATAAGGGTTAGTTTTGACTTTGCATAACTGATAAGTGTTCTTCCTTTCCTTTTAGACTTAGGCTTTGACAAATGAAAGACCATTTTAGGTGTGAGTCCTGCCTATATATGTTAGAGTGGTTCTCACGTGTTGTGATTTTGATCACAGAATCACTCTGCTTGGCCTTTCACTGTCATCAAAGAGACGTGTTCAAACAATTGTTTGACATAAACATAAAAGTCTCAGTACCTCTGTTGAGGTCTCCTGGTGGGGTAACTCCCTCAAACAGATTCTGGTTTTCTGGTTCAACTTCAATCAAGAGATCCTCTGCAGAGCCTCCATCTTGGCTTTGTTCATTTTGGGCCCAGCTTCCTCTGCTGAGACACACAAGGGAGCCCCCTCCCAGCAGTATACTGAGGGCAAGTACGACCGAGGTGCAGATTATCTATGGACAAATGCATATACAGTTACGCAAGTTTAAGTTGTTCTCTGCAATCTGTCAATGGCAGGAAACAGGAAAATGATTTCCAATCATGTTGTTACCTGTTGCTTGCCATAAAATATTGATGGGTCAATCGTATCAGGCATTTTTTGCCCAGAAATGAGCAACACAGCAGTTACTAAGGTTGGGAACCTGTTGATATAAAGGCAAAACGAAATTACAGACAGTAACAAAATGTAAAACACAAACCAGCTCAGTGACACTGAGTTCCTGATTAAGTTACCAGGACGTTTTGCTTGATAAATAACATTTAAGTGAGGCATCATGATTCCTGTAAAATAACTCTCTGTTGATCTTAGCTTTGAATGTTACCTATTCATCTACATAAATCTGAGCTTAATTGTCAACCATGTAACTTGCACTTCAGACAAGGTACTGTGGTGAAAGCCCCACTTTCTAGTGTACCAGACAATCTAGCTCAGTTTCATTTCTGCTTTTGTTCTTTTTAAAGTGACTCACCCCCAGCCAGTAATGACCAACATGCCTGGTGAAACTTTCAGATCCTCATACTTTTTCAGGAGCACAAGAGACAGTGCTATCAAACCTAACAAAAACAAAATATGCATTAAACATTGGCAATCAAACTTGAGATTTTGGTGCTCAAAATAATAAATGAAGTTTAATGGTAGGTAAATGTGGGTATTTGGCTTCTGTGCATACCTGGCCACACATAAGAGCTGTAGAGTGAGGTGCATAATAATGTGAAAGTCAGAACCTGCCCGACAAAGTTGTCTTCTTTCACCACAAAGTTCCACAGGATCATCCCAATGCAAGTTAGAAACTAGAAACCATACCATAACAAAACACAGGCATTTACCTGCAGGAAGATTAATCAGAAAGTAACAGATAATAAAATGAATTAAGAGAGAATTGTGTGTGCTCACCTGTGCCCAGAAAAGGTTGACTGTAAACAGGTGAGGTAGCCTCTTGCATTTCTTAGTTAAAAACATGACACCAATTGTCCAAACCTATCAGAAGAAACATAAATTTCAAGTAATTCATGTTTACCAACAGAAAGAGTTTTGCAAAGATGCTAAATACAACTAATACTGAACATTGTTGACCAGTTATTCCATTGAAAAGCATATTTAAAAAGACATAGATGTAAATAAATACATGTTTAAGAACAGAAATGTGGAAGAATACAGACACAAATGCAATGTTTCATCCCTGCAAATATTCTCATTATTTATAGCAACTGGTTTCAGGTTCCTTAAAAGATAAACTGAAAGTAAGAATAAAGAGGAAGATGATTTGTATATCAGTAAAGCATCTGTTTGCTCAAAGGTCCTCTAAATGACTGGTACTTTTTAATGTTTCAGTTCAAACATGAAATGAGAAGCAATAACTTTATATTTTTCCAACACTTGTCCAAAATGACCAGCTGAAAAGGGGATGTGTAATATCACCAGCAAATTGTGCCTTGTTAGGGAAGTAACTGATTTTAATCACGGCAGGCTTCCAGTTAGGAAGTGGAATAAGCCATAACAAATGCTTTATTTATTCATCCTGACTTCACTTTGACCTCAGTTTCCATACAGTGAGATAAAAAAAAAAACAACAAAAAAAAAAAACGAACCAGTCGATTAAACAGTTACAAAAGATTAGACTAGTGACAAGATGACATTTGTCGCAGTGACATGACTCACCAGCGCAACTAAGCTCACAATGCTTATGTTAAAGCTGACATTCTGCAGCGAATTCATCAAAAGCTGAGGATCCATCCACGGGATC
Source organism: Scortum barcoo (assembly GCA_023238725.1). NCBI lineage: Eukaryota > Metazoa > Chordata > Actinopteri > Centrarchiformes > Terapontidae > Scortum > Scortum barcoo. The sequence goes on from CM041550.1 coordinate 13,147,133, forward strand.
GTGAGTAACCAGGCAGAAACATACATTATGGGAGCTGAGAGAAAAGTGCTGATCACCATCCCTGAGGTTACCTGTTAGGAAGCAGAATGATTGAGATACAGAGAGGAAATGGTGTCGTTTCTGAATGGGAGCTTGGTGTGTAGATGTAAACGACTCACAACTTCAAGCTCTGCGTTGTAATAGACAGCATAGATGGCCACACTTGGTGCAGTGGGGAACACTCCGTAAATAAAGGCATAATTTGAGAGGCTTGAGTGGTTCAAAGCGCTGGTGTTGCTGTTGTCCAGCAGGTCCACCATGTCCTTGCATATCAGAGGCATTAGCAACCTGAAAGTCAAATTAAAAGACAGCGTGTCATAAACCATTATTTGAGAGGTTCTTTAACAAAGGGGAATGCAGTGCTAGTTAAATATTTACATACACTAGCTATTACCATGCTACGCAGTCAGAAGAAGACCTCTTAACATATTACCCATTTTGGTTAAAAGATTGCGGTCTGCGAGTCCTGAGTCACCCAAACCAAAAGCACAAAACAACATGTTGGGAGTACTTTACAAAGCTCTAATCTGCTGACACTCTATACTCCCTCAGCATGTCTAATACTAAAACAGAGGCCATCTGATATCACCAAACCTTCTATTAGAGCAGTAAAGGTGTTTCCACTCACAGTTTTGCTGTAAGGAGTAATATCAGTGTCACAACTGTGGATTTGGTTAGTTTCCTCAACTGGCCCACCATGGAAAGACCCAAGTAGAACAGAGCTGCTCCCCCAAAAGAGTTGGCCAAGCCATCCACAAATTCGGCCATGAAGGCGGGAATCGTCTGGTGCAGTACAAAGTGGGCGATGATGCCGATGACTACCATGAATACTATGGGGTTCTTCAGGACCTGTAAGATTACAAGTCCCACGATCAGGAGTTTGCTCTGCTGGTGGTTTCCCTGATTCTTCCACTTCTGGATCTCACAGAAGGCAAAGCCGATGGGATTTAAAAGCATCAGGGATACTGGGGCAACCAGGTAGATGTACTGGAGGTACTCTGGGAATGTGCTCTGGTACAGGGCCTCAACTGTGGATAAAGATGAAGACAATTTTCACAATATTAACAAAGCCTTCTGGTACATCTGACTTGTTTGAATGCAGCATAAATACAGTAAAGAAAGACCAGAACAAAAGCATCTGAGGCCTCATGTATAAAACTTTATAATAATTTGCTTTACACACTTTCATGTGTAACAACTGTTAACACGCTGGTCCCTGTGTGCTGTCAGGTCTGAAAGCAGGCATGACCACACATGTCTGGGTACAAAAGAAATCTACAAATTTGAGAATGCTTTCATTGTGCAGGATTTTTCACATCTGTTTTGATAAACCCCAACATAAAAAGCACCATGCTAGTGTACAGCAACTCTCATGTCAACAAATGGCTCTGAATATGCTTGCATTTAAAAAACTCTCTGTAAGACAGACCAGGAGCCTCTCCTGACTTTCAGCATGAAGCAGAACAAGAGTTCAACTTTGAAACTTTGTTCATGGAAATGAAACAAATGCATTGCAGTGAAAGCAGTAAAATAAAAGAAATATCACTATTGGATCATCAATTGTGAGAAAAACATATCTTGGCAGTAAGTAATGCGAAAATTAAAAGCACAATTTGAAATTTGCCTAACTGTCAGTTACGTAATCATGCTAGTTACACAATCAGTCTTTTTGGGATGTTATCAAATTAATGAGCAAATCCATTTCAGCATATTCGAAGGAGAAGAAACATGTAAACAGACTATGCACAGTAACTTTTGTTTTTTAAAGATGTTTTGTCTACTTCCCTATTTCAGCCACAGGTGTGTTTGTATTTCTGTAAACCCTTGTGTGTGAGTACAAAGGCACAAATAAAGTCACTCTTGGTGTGGAAACATTTATGCATGACTGCACTGTGGATTACAGAAGGCCCTGAGAGCAGTGGTATCAAATTGTGTTTGCCAAGTTTACGGTGTAACAAACAGATAATTATACTTTTGGTCTGATGCATGTGGGTTCACGTTAAGACAGCACGATTATAGCTGAAGCAGTCAAAGAAAAGCAGCGCTGGCGGTAGGCTCAAAGGTGTTACACTCACCAATGGGATACCCCAAAGCAAAGTCATTGCTTTGGGTGGCAAATATCGAGAAGAGCCCAGCTTTGCTGTAGCGGCCCTCAGGACTGGCAACTATGAGCGTGAGGACACACACAACGACAAACACAGACACTTTGGCGATGAGGATGCTCCACAGGAACGGCCAGATGACATTGCCAAAGTCCAGCTGCACCATGTTCTTGAACAGCAGCGCGGGGAGGGCAAACTTGGACACAAAATTCCCCAAACCTTTGGCCTGGGTGGAGGTGATGATGTTTGCCCTCCCTGCGATGTACCCACACAGGATGATCCCAAAGCACTCCAGTAGGGCCGGGAAGAGCTTGTCGATGGACATGGCGGATGAGAGAGCAGAGGGGCCCTCATGAGAGGAGTTGGCCACTGGTCCCTCCATCATCATCTTCATCATCATCGTGTAGATCGTCCCCTCAGTGTCACCTCGTCCCGTGATTGTCTTGCTGTCATGTCACTGGAAGAGGGAGACACACAGTGATGAAAGAGTTAAAGGACTTACAGCCACTCACACGCCTGGACCAAAGGTGAGCAGATAAAAGCTTCACACAGCAGATTTATGGACAAAAACACCAACACGGGAGCGAGATCACTACTTTAAAACAGGGGGGTATAGTGGCCACACGTTCCTCAAAGTTTGTCTCACCTCTGAGCGCACTTGTTTCCCCCTCACGGAGCATGTGTCAGTCAGCCCGTCGGTGTTAGCATGTTAGCTAAGCTGCGTTTTCGAGGACAGCCGCGGTGTTGTCGGAAACACTGCGAGGAGCCGCTCCGGCTACATGACAATACTTGACGGTGTCCACTGTGAGAAAGTCCCTCACATGACTCCCGGCTCTCTGTTTGTGTGCGGTGTTACAGAGACGTGACTTTAGTTCCCATCCAGCAACTTTCATAATCGACGACTTGTCAACAAGGGGCTGTGGCCAATCAGATTTTTGATGGGATGGGGATGGGGGGGCAATGGGCGGGGCTTAGTGTACCTGCCTTCCTCAAGCTCAAACATCTCCAATAGTCAATATGATCGAGAAGAAAAATATACATAACATTAAAAAAAAAACTCCTGCATCAAAATGTACTTTCAGTGCTAAAAGTAAAAGTACTCATTTTGCAAAGTGGTCCATTTCAGAATAATGCATATTATATTACTGGATAGTAGTAATTGCATTCATGTGTTCATCACTTTAAAGTTGCAGCTAGTAAAAGCTGAGATAATTTCAACATTGTGTAAAAGCTGTTAATTTGTGCCCCCAGGACTCATTAAAGGTTTCTCTTAATCTGCAATATTACACAATATCTGTTGTGAAATCTGTTATCTGTTGATTAAATTGTTACTCTTAATCTGCTCAGTAACAAGTAACTAAAGGTATCAGATAAATTTAGCTCAGTAAAAGGGACAATATTTGCCTCTGGGATTTAGTTGAGTAGGAGTATAAAGTAGCAGTAAATTAATAAAGTATAAGTGCCTCAAAACTGTAGGCTACTTGGGTTTTGTACTTGAGTAAATGTATATAGTTGCTCTCCACCACTGCAATACCCTGTTTTCTCTTAATCTTAATCAGGTTCTTCAGCTTGCTTGCTTATTCTTTGGTCAGATACTTATTGATATACATCAGGGAAGATATCTAACTTTGGTCCATGTTCTATTTAGACAAAACACAAATGGATAGAACAGTTTGATATATATTATTAAATGTAAAAAATAGGAGGAAAAACATGTTTATATCCTTCCAAGTAAAGGTCTGTATAAGCACCCATACTGATTCTCAGACTTTCATTGCATTATCTTTGTTCTTCTAAAAGTTTCCATGTACTGGTTCTTTCACGCAATCATTATGTGTTCATTTTTAAAAGCAGAATGTAAATTTCAATAACATTTTAAACTCCTCACATTTCATGAACTCATTCTGCTGTAATTTTGGTAAAAACTGTGGAACATCTCAGACATCAGGAAGACAATCACAATGATACAGAGAGAAGGACACTGAGCAAGGCTGCACTTCTATATTAGACACCCTGAAAACGATCAAAACACATTTTATTCATGTTAAGGAAAACTGTACAATATCAAAAAATGTTAGACCTTTTGAATTAATTCAACAACATTGCACACATATATTCCCTGTAAAAGATTGATATATAATATATAATATAAATATTGTTCTGTCATGAAATATGCTGAAGATACAGTTTACAACAATACCTTGTTCAAACAGGACAAATCTTCAAACACCAAAGAGCACAAAGAGATTTCCACATGCAGTACAGACTTGTGAATGCTTCAGGACTTCTTCAAAGAATTCAAACAATGAGCAATAAACTGTTCATCTGAGAGGTTAAAGAGGTTCAAACATCATCCCAAGGCCTTCAGAGCATGCTCAACTCAATGAGACGACCTGCGAACACACCTAATGTGCCAATGAGACACACGGCCATGAACACACACAGCAGAATATGATCCAACACCATGGCCACAAACTTCCACTCTTCAGCAGCCTGGAAAGAGAAGAGGGACATCGTGTCACATACACAAAAGCAAAACTCATTAAAGAATCAGAGACTCTTTCTGTGTGAGAGAGATTACATTGTTGGATTCCTCATCTGATTTCATCGTCTCTGCGATGTATTTCACTCCTTCAATGGCACTGCGGACATCAGGATTCTTGGTGATGGGGGAATGGTAGGGAATAGAGGTGGTCTGGTTGCCAGAGATGTCTGAGATGTCAAAATCACCACCATAGACATTTTTTGTCTGCTTTTCCTTTCCAGGGCGTTTCATTGTTGAGAAGAACATGATGTTGGGAATGGTCTCAATAAAAACCTGCCATAAAAACACAAAAACATGCATTGTGTCCAAGAGTTTACAACATTGAAGCAGCTGGATCAAATAAAAAAACATATTCTAATGTATTAAAACATAATTATTCTGCTTGCTACCACTAGATGGCAACATAATCCAGAGAAAAAAGATCATGGATTCTTCTTCAGAGCTGGACAAGCTTGTAAATGGGACTGATCCATGTCTTGTTGTTTAACTATACAATCGATGATATAAAACATTATTTGGTTCCCCTCTGCTCACCTTGCGGACCCAGTCTGGCATTGTGTGAGTGCTTGGGGAGCGGTGGTGGGTGTTGATGACAATGACAGTGATGATGATGGAGGCAATGACGAAGACCATGGTGAAGAGCATGTACTTCCCAATGAGTGGTACGGCACTGGAGGTAGAGGGGATCAGCTCCACAATGACCAGCAGGAACACAGTCAGAGACAGCAAGACAGAGATGCTGAGAGTCATCTTCTCACCTTGGAGAAACAACAAACCATCTTCACTTCTCTGACTGACTTTTTAATTTGCCTGAAATTTCCCACGAGGCACAAATCTTCATGCAATACAAAGTTACTGTGTAAGAAATATTTGTGATCAATCAACATCCAGATCAGTGTTTTCCTGCCCGGAGGTAAGGAGGTCAGACTAGAATAGATATCATGGGTTGTGAGAAGAGTAACATGATATAGGAAAGCACAAAAATCATTTGACAAAACAATGTCACCCTATGGCCAATTTAGTAGCACATGGTTCTCATCAGCAGATGGATTTTTCTCTTGTGATATGATGATATGATCAAAACAGCTCCAAAAGGACTTTCAGGTGAGACTGTTTTATAGATGCAGCTTCCAAGCTTTAATTGATAAATCCAGACAAAAAAACATATTTTTTTGCAGCACAATATTAGGCTTATTTTCCAGACCTTTTTCTAATCTTTGCTTTTTTTTCTTGTTAATTACTGGAAGATATTACCCCTTTAGGACTCTTATACCATTAAAACAAGACAAAAGACAAATTGTGTTTTCAATAAGATGATTAAGAATTATTCAAACAAATCTTTACTACTTAAGAAAATAAGCCTGAAACCTAATGTGGAGCTGCCATGTTAAGCAGTATGTAGGTTTATTCCCACCAAATGCAATCTTATTACATTGCCACAAGGGAGAGCTGTTTCTATGAGCCCAATACTTCCCTTCCCTCACCATCCAATCAGGATTCTACCTCCAGTATTTACACAACAACACAATAACTGCACTGTTCACCCAGACAAGCATATTACATTTAAAGAGTGGGAGGATTTTTTTTTTGCTTGGTTCCAAATCCAACAATAGCACCAGTAAACAGATTCTGACACCATTTCACAAGTAAAATGCAAGACGTGTCGTTTTTGTTCCTCAGTAAGAGCAGTTATTCCAGAGAGAGCATCTTTTGGCACCAGCTTCTCCTCCACACTCTCCTGTCAGCAGCCATATCAGAAATAGGGATAAAGTGATGTATTATACATTAAAGCAAAGGCCCGCTTTCAGACATGACAGCACAGAGGGACCTTGGGTAATGAGGCAGACCTACACACTGGGAACATGGCCAGATGTGCACACAAGCGGCGCAGTTTCTGTAGCAGGAGATGTAGGGACACCTCAGACTGGCAGGAGGAATTAGGAACAAGGATTTGTTCAACATGATGACAGCGAGCGTATCACATCTGTGTTTTCAAATCAGATCATGAAAACATAGATAATAAGGAAAATGCATCAGGTACAAAGTAGATAAGGGTTTTTTTTGGACAATTTTCACTATTTCATGGATTTTTTTGGATCATTTATGATACAGATATATAGTTTACATTTATATACTGTATTTGACATTTCAGGAGTGATTAATATTTACTGTCATCCATTTTGAACAAATGGTTTGAAATTTGGGGAAATAACTTTATTTGCTTTCTTTCTCAGAGTTAGATGAGAAGCTCACTAATTAACATGTTATATCGCATATGCTTAATCCATTAAACAAAGAAGAACCTCATTTACAATTTGAAGTTTTATGGGGGGCTCTGAGTGGAATATTTCTTGGACTCCTGTCATCTCCTTGAGGGTACCATGCAGGGAGGCAATTAGTGAGCTTTAAAGGTGCTGGCAGGCAGATTTTTGTTCTTAAGACAAAGCCAAGCTAGCTGTTTTCACCAGTTTCCTATCTTTGTGCTAAGATAAGCTAACCAGCTGCTGGCCTTAGCATCACATTTAACAGACAAGACTAATCTTAAGTGCTTTTCAAAATTTTAAATTCCTCTCTTTTCGGGCAAATTTCCCAAGTTTCCCAAGTGCTGATGTTTCTTTTATATTATAATTATATTATAATGTCACTGTGCTATTAACTGACACTGCTTTATATCCCCGTGAAAAGAAAACAATGTGAATACAGTGTCAACATACCAGAGTCTGTAGGAAGATAGAAGACAAGGCCAGTCAGGAAGGAGAAGAGCATGCAGGGGATGATGACGTTGACGATGAAGTACAGCGGGAGCCGCAGCATCAGGAAGTGGTAGGTGATGTCCAGGTAAGGGGTTTCCGGGCAGCAAGCGTAGTACACCCAGTGCTTCCAGCCACGGAAGTCCTTCATCACCCACTCTCCACTTTCCATAAAGTTACTCAGATCAGGGCGGTCATTATCCTGGTGAGGAAGAGGAGAATTTATTTCACCTTTACCATTTCTTTCTGATTGATTTATTGTTTTTGCCTCTACTGTTTAATTATTAGCTTGTCACTTAACTGCAAAGCACTGTCTACATTTGTACCTCATATACACCATCTGTTTTATAGGATGTTGTGATTTCAGAGTAGGTTGTGATGTGATGGTGCAATGTTTGTTAGTATCTTACTGTATATTATTGTTCATTGTGATGACAGAAGTTTTCCTTCCTTGTAAATCTTGGAAACACTGGCGCATACTATGGTGCCCTGATGAAAGCTTTTTTGCCAAACATATCATCATGAGAAATAAGGCAGTTAACTCAAACCATATTATTTATTTTTTTCCCCAATCCAATTTTTAAACAATAAAGAGGTGTTAGAGAATATAGCGGCATTGTTAAAACGTTTTTTTCATGTTTTCTCTGACATACTTTGAGATAAGTTCATCCAAAACCATTTATATTTCTCAAAAGTAGGGATTTAAAGTATTTGATTGGTTGAGAGAATAGTTTAACATTTTGGGAAATACATTAATTCTCATCTAAATCTTGGTATGATTTCCCAAAATGTAGAACTATTTGTTTTTTGAACAAATGGTATGAATGACATTACAGGTTTGACGACCACCAAGTTGCCATCGTAGGTCCAGGTGCCCAACTTCATACTGCAGTTCTGGAGGTCAAAGGGGAAATGTAGCACAATAATTTCACAGTAGCTCTTGAAGATGGCAGGCGGGTTCCACGTGATCATTCCTGTGTGCTCCAGCAGCACTTTGGTCTCATGAACGATGGCAAAGTCGCCATCAGCGCTGTGGGCAACAGACAAACACAGGAAGCATCAACATGGGAGATAATAAGTTAAATATTAACGCAGGGAGACATCAGCGCCTGGGGATGGGTTGTTGCTGCTGCTGCACGATCCATCCAACCAGCACGTAGCTTGGCACAAGTTGTTGTGGCAGTGGTGGTGGTTGTCACGGAAAAATAGCAGTGTGTCAGATGCAGCATATGGTGGGAGGAGTGGGGGGGGCTGCAATATAGAGTCCAGATTTAGCCTCATGAAATCTGAGCTTTCACATGTTGCATACTGGAGTAAAGCAAAGTGTGAAACATCACTGGCCGGTGTGTTGATTGTTTCTAGTGGTCTGGGTGCTTTATAAATTGAAGTATAATGAAAAAATGGGTTTAGAAAGAACAAAGAGGGACATGACATGGCTCGAGTACAGCCCGATAACATACTTGTTGTAAAGAACCAGATCAGGCCGCCAAATGTCAGTGGAGGGAACTCTGATCTTTTTGATGCCACCGTAATCTTCTGGTTTCCACTGCAAGTTCACATCTTGCCATCTCTGAAAAAAGACAAGGACACCCAGAACAATGGAAACTACCACCATTACTATTATGAGCAGAAAACATCATGCAGAACGAGATACTATATTTTAAAAGTAGTGACATATTTTCTACAGGCACACATTTGTTTGAATAAGTGTTACAGTGTTTAAAGTAGTCTCTTTGGAACAAAACTCTTGATATGGAGAACAGCACATATGGATTATGTGGTTCTATAGAAATAACAGGAAAAGTGTTAATTATTTTTATGTTACCCCTATTGTAAAATGTGACCCATTATTATCCAATCCAGAGGTTTGTCTTTATATTTTGCTTGTTGAGACAAAACAGTATCTTTTCTTCTAATGTTAATAGTATATTTTCAGCATTTTCCAAAACAAATATTTGTTATAATGTCTTGACATCTTTTTTCACATCTTGGGGATTTATAATTTGTATCTAGAAACACAAGGAGGTTTCTTTTTTTCTTTATATGCTATATCATGGTCTTTTATGATATCGCAACAACAAAGATCAAAGTGTCTGTCAGACCTGTTTCAGTCTCACGTTGCTGCTGACGATCTGGTTGACCTCATCCTGTGAACTCAGATAAATGCGTTAAGACAGTTGATGAGAGTGAATCTTAATACAGATGGGGTGATATTGTCGGTGACGTGAGAGCTCACCACACTGATGAGCTGGATGAGCTGAAGGCCGACAGTGACAACCACCGGATCTTTGAAGTGGTTGACAGGACGGACCACCTTATTGTAGCCAGTGAAAAGGGTTTTGACCAGACGTGTTTCATCAGTAGAGGCCCAGACAACACCTTGAATAAAAAGGTACCATACCATGACGTTGAGAGTCAGATGGTCACACATGCCTTTCTGTACTCCTCAAGGTGCCTCCTGAGTGTGCTGGAAAATGATTACGTTGTGCCAAAGTAGAATATTGCTTTAAGAACATTTGATACTTGAGGTGAGTTCATTCAATATGAGTTGGTTGAAAATAGACGTGACAAGTGTCATACTATAGGAGTAAGATATGCAAGCCTATGTGCATGCATATATTTTTTAAGTAAGCCGTAACTGACCTACTATTACATGATGTGTGTTCATTGTGCACAGAGTAAAGCTTTGGGAATGCATTTATTTGTATTAATTCATTTTCAATGCTTTAAATACATAGGCTCCCTTGGCTATAAGTCAGACACAATTGCACAAAAACATGCAAATGAATACACACACACACACACACACACACACACACACATTTGCAAGGCAATACTGTATTTAAACATGTGATGGAACTCCTCTGAGGTCATTAATAGAGATGTTCGTATGGTCTTTCTTCTACATATCTGACACAAGCCAGAGCAGGATCCCCTTTCATTTTTCAGCTGACCTTGAAACGAAGGTCATTTCACAGCAACATGTTGTTTGAATGGGTCAATGCTTCACAAGATGTTCAACTCAGAAAACTAACTGAACATAATTATGCAGGTGACTTCTTGTGGTGACAGACAGGCAAAAGGTTGAAAAGCCAAAACGTAAACACCACACACGCCCTTGTCAATCAAAATTAAAATCTGCTTATTAGTTTTGCTGTTTGAGTTGGATCGGCTTACACTGACCTGAGAGCAGTTTCATCAAACATATGAGGGTAAGGTTTAGTACTTAGGCTGCAAGTTCCCCTAACCATTATGCTTTAAACATTAAAAGTAAGTAAAGTAATAAGGACACTTGTTTCCATAGGTAATCAACACACATTTTCCTCTGTTTTAAATAAGTTCTTACCTGCTATAATGACAAGATGAAAAATGAAACACACAGTATTCATTCTTGCCAATAAATCCACGAATCCAAAACACCAAGATCCAACTTAGGCAAGTTTCCCGTTGACTGCTTAAGAATTAAGAAGGTTTGACCCACCTAAAACATTTTTTCAGCGCTGGCAAATGGCTTACTGTGCAACCTCCAAGCTCTCCACTGGCAGCCTCGTTGTTATTGTCTGACGGCGGATGTGAATAACTGGCTGCCAATGCTTGTCATTTGAGAGGGCCACATTCTTTGACGAGTCTTATAAGATCAACATGCTAGGGTAATCCACCACTGAAATATCCCACCAAGAACTTGGCCACACACAACCTCGAAGTGCAAAGGCACGACACGTGCTTGCTGACAGCAGTTTCTCTTATCAACTATCAATGATGCCTTGTAGTCTGTGTATATATATTTATTTATTTATATATCCATGTAGAGGACATGTACAGCCCAATGTTTCTGTTTGAGTAAGGGTTTGACATATATATCTGACATATATATATTCCTTCAACGTTAAAGTCTACACGTGAGATTTACTTTTTCATGTGAATTCTCAAATTGTTTTTACTGTTTATATCTGTACTGTCTTATTATCACAATGACAGTCGATGGCAATGGCTGTTGGAATACTGAGATATTGCCCAGCTATATGAATATATTAAGATTTTTTGAAAATATACAGTATATGTATGCATGTACAGTTAGATTTATTATATATGTGTCTGTACAATATCCCTAATCCTTGAAATACATTTTACAAACCAATATAAGTTTCTGAATGGGTCACTAGATGGATATATGCTAAGATAGGGGAGCAGGTATGTTTAGTCTTTTTTTTCACCAATGCTATGTAATATATGGATAGTCTGAATCTGTCTTTTTTGTTTGTTTGTTTGTTTTTCTTGTTTTCTCTTTGTTCTCCGTGTTTATTTAAGTATACAATAAAGAACTGATTAAAAAGAGAAATGTCTACAGTTTATGTTGAAGGGAAATCTGTAACACTTCACTTTAAGTCTCCTTCTTTAGCCTTTATAAGCAGTATACAGACATTTTGTATAGGTTTTACACACTTTAATGTAGTTGAATACAGCTATCAGGACATGTTTAAGTTTTTGTTAATGTACAGTATTTGTCAAATTGTTGCACATATGAAGCGATATTTAATATTATTACAACTGTTATTACTATATTGTCATTCATTATCTGTTTACAGTTACTGGTGCACAAAGAGGGAGCTGCTGACAAATACGTACAATTAAACACTTATATCTGCTTACAACTACATGGTAGTGTGTTATAAGGCATCTATAATGTTAATGTTGTTTTTAGGAATGCTCCATAGAGGTTGATAGAAAATCTTAATTCTTTAATGATGTAGTTAATGTGGACAATGAGGCTTTATTTGATTTGTTAAAGTATTCTTACAGTGTCCCTCATGTTCAGTCACAAACCTAAAAATAAATAATATTGTAATCTTATATCATTCAAATGTTCAAGCTGCTTTGTGTTTCCTGGGTGCCAGGTGTTACACCCATATCTCCCTTCGTGGCTTTGCTCTACCCCCCACCCTGTCCTGTCTGTGATGGGTCAGGCAACTCAATTTCCTCACATCCCCAATCCGTTCAATCAGCCGGTCACTCAACCCCTCGCCTCATTCATCTCACTTAGGGACCAATGACCATTTTGGCAATGTCTGAATTAAGAGAGATTTGTCCCAACCCCCCCCTCTCTCTCTCCAATCACCCAGGCCACCTGAATTTACACCATGTAAGCACCGCTTTGCCTTTCTCCAAGTCTGTCATGTAACAAGGGACAAGCCAGCATTGTATCTGCTCAGTCGACCTACAGTCCTCGGCAGACACTCTGTCCGGTGCTCTGTCCTGTCTGTGCTCTGTCCTGTGTACAATTACAACACTTTAAAGGCTCACACCACGATTCCAGCCTCTAGAGGACTGTGAGCCGTGTGTTTGTATCTGCTCTGTGAGTGATTAAATGTTCATTGAATCTGAATGAAAGGGTCCGTGTAATATCTGCAGGGGGGTGGACAAAACACTGCACAACATACTGGATGTTTGTGGCTCAATAAAGATTAAGAGGATTAGAGTTTTCATAGAGGAGATTTAATGTGCATTGAGTTATATACTAGTGTGATATACTAGATAAATATAGCAACATCTAATGAAATCAGAATTGTTTTTGTGTACACATACAAAGAGTCTGACTGCAGTTGATCTCAATGTATTTACACACAGAGAGATAGAAATATATCTGAACAGATGTAAAAAATAAAATGACTAAAAATAAACATTGAACTATTATGTACATACACGTAGATGGAAAAAAACATTGGACAACATGAGTAATTTTTGTGCAAAAGTGAAAATTCTACATTTTTATTATTTAATACCTTCAATTTGGTAAATACTTTACTGTAGATTATTCTGTGTGTAAAGTATGAAATAGTATGAAGGCAAATTAAACAGAATGAGCATTTCCATTTCACAGACCTCACATATGTGAACTGAATATTTCTTTATATTTGAACATTTGAAAATGTATTCAGGTCAGCCATTTGCGAGGAGGAAAGTATTACCATCCAGTCAACAGCAAAAGGTCAGTTATCTCACGGATCACAGACTTTCAAATTTAGTCTCATTACTGTGAATGAGCCACATCTACCACACAATACATTTACAGGCATTACTCCAGCACGGTGCTATCGCAGCATCTGACTGTGAGATAGAAAGCTCAATAGCTTTATTGGTGCGTTTTCCTTTCATTCACAGTCAATACCTAATGTAGATTAAGGTATGATGTATTTCAAATGGCTGATAATGGCGGGGGAGGCTAAACGGTTGGATGAAAATCTAATTTTGCCACACAATCACCAGAGACAAGTCTGAATTTGGCTTAACTCAATGTGATGTGGTCACAAAACCCCAAGTGATTAAATGTCAAGCAGTGATTGCTCTTCAGATGCTTTGTGGGGGAAATTTAAAGAACAATAATCTAAATGCATAGAATGTGACGCCGCAAACACACATAAGAGTTTATATCAGTCAATATTAATCCCACCTAAACTCTTACATGTCCACACTCTAAGAAAAATTAGAATTAAACACAAAATGTGGAATAAAGAGACTATCCAAATACAGCCTGCTGATTCCCTGAGTCAAAAGCATATGAAACAGTGACCATCTAATGAGCCACCGATGGCTGTGCATGGCTGGTTCGTAGAAATTGCTTGGAAAGACATAACCTGTGGGTAATTAAACCTAGAATGCATAAATTTAATATGACATTGTTTGCACATCTATCCAGTAATTAACTATCTCCTAAGTGTAAGAGTGGTGTTGCCTTAGGTATTGTGTGTTTGGTTTTAATCTCACAGTGAATCAGTGTGACTGATGCGTTGTTAGAGGGGTTTATGGAAAGTCACGTGATGTGCAGCTTTTAGGCACGACCTGTCATTTTGAATATGCAGAATGTAGGACTATCAGTCTTATCTGCCAGGGTCATCTTGCAGCCCAAACACATAGGTTGCTCATGTCAAACATATTAAGCAGCAATAAGTATTTTATATTTTCTTTTCTTTTCTATTGTCTTTTTGCCCATGAAAAGACCAAATTACCAATATATTTGTCTCTTAATAATTTCTGACTCTTTGAAAATAGCTCACATAAATGAATTTTTCTTGTCTTTAAAGGCAGAGTAATTTCTTTAACAGTTGGGCACTGTACTTTAGGGCAAACCTTACTCAAAAGGGAAATAAATGGCATAGTTGTTAGCAACTATTTTTAGTGATGGATTAACACATAGGGTGCTGCAGTGAGTATTTATAGCAGCAGGATGGTGTATGTGGGTCTAACCCCAAATAAACTACACTGTCCATGTTCATGGCAATGAAGAACGTGTCACTGAGAGCATTTAGGTGACAAAGGCAGCTGACGGCACGGGGGAATAAACATAGATTTGGATGTACTTTCAATATTTGTTAGTAAGATAACTAAATTGTTGGTTTTGGTCTTTACATGTCTAATTTCTTGTCCATACAACAAATAACCTTTACCCCAAAATTTGGCAGCCAGAGTGTCGAAAAATAAAATAGATGGTGCGAGATTCAAACGTGATTTCAGTCATCTGCATTGTATATCTATGATGTTTACCACTATGCAACCACTAAAGCAAAACTTTGATACTCAAGTGCTATATATCAAAGCTGCTGTAATCAATATTTTTCATATTAACAATTAAATGAGCAATTGAAATATTAATGGCTAATTGTGATAAAGTATCACCCTACTCTGCAGCTCTATTCAGCTCTTCAGAGATTTTATTGTTTTGTTTGTCTGGCTTGCAACCGTACTGTTTTCGTTTATTCTCACAGCTTCCAGATGAAGCAGGCAGATGTTTATATCAAAAAAAGCTCTGATGAAAATTTGACCTCTGTTACAAAATAGGGCACAGACACCGTTAGTGATAAGCTGCTGGACATAGCAGCCAAAGACCCAGATATTTCCCTTGGGAGTTGGTGGAGACCAGAAAAGATAAAATGAGAAGAAATACTAATGACGGTGGATTGTCAGTTTCAGCTCAAGAGTTGCACTGACAGCTTGTTTCAGCAAGACAACAAGAAAACTAGTTAATGAAGGTTTATTATGGAGATTCAGATGACTCATTGACCAATTTGTCAGAGTAAGGTTTAATAAATTAAAGTGATCATGCACAAGTTGTGTACAAAAACATTACAGTAAAAAATTAAATTCACAAATAATGTTGTTTATGACACAATAAAAATGTTAAGGTCAGGCAAATGCACCAGTGTGTACACATAGACAGGAAAGGCTCATTCAACTACTCCAGGTTACATAAAAACAGTAGAGGAGATAAAAAAATACAGCATCATAAAAATTACCCCAGAAAACATCAGTAGCTTATTTTTACATCCAGCCATACAGTGTTTCACTGAAAGAAAAATGCGCAGCAGGCAGCAGGGAATGTGGACTATAACTAGCACAGAACAGACAAAAGCAAAATCACAGCGATACACGATCTTAACACATGCTGGGTTACGACTACAAAGCAACAAAGACCTCGCACCATGCATGCTGGTCTGTCAGCTTCTGAAAATCCCCCGACAAAAATGGGGAGACATAGAGTGAAGTTCATCATCCAATCCCAAAACAGGGGAGGGCAGATGTTAGGTTAGCACTAGTCCGTACGCGGGGTGTTTTTAAAAAAGTATCAAGAGATGTAATACAAACAGTCATTCAAGTCTTTACACAAAAGAATGATTAGATAGCCGTGCTATGAAAGTCCTGATCTGTGTTTAGAAGAGCACGTCTTCGTTTTTAATGAGAACCTCCACCACTTGTCTCTGGTAGCGGATGTCATTGAGGGCTGTCATTGCGTCCAGGTTTGGTGCACGCATGAGGGTGGGTCCGAAAACGATGGCAAGGTTCTCTGCGTTCATCAGGTTGAATTTCTCATTCTGTGTTACCCTGCAAATATGCATTAAAGTTAGACACATAGACTAGATTTTTAGGGACTGTATGAGTGGTGGGGAGGGGGGCAGAACATAATGCTGGACTTATTTTTAAAAAGTAAGGCCCTTCGCATTGTCATATGTCAATATATATGTCAATAACAATTTAAACCATAATATGTTAAATAATATGTTAAATAATAATTGTAACAGCTACCACACTGCACAGTAGATGTGTGAATTTACAAAAATAAAAAGGTGATGTTTCCTGTTAACTGAATATTCCAGTTATTCTGGATCTTTTAACTAAGAACTATCACTGAGGGATTGAGGGATTGACATTTTCTTTTATTTAGTGTAATTCTGCTATGAGTTAAGATGCCAAGAAAAGTGAACATGGGAGCTTAAAGCCTTGTGACAAATAACATGCTTGCTGCTGATAACACTGAATCAATAACAAAAAAAATGTGACTATTCTCCCCTCAACAAAAATAAAAAATCATCCCACTTTTCCGAAATCCCCTCCTCCTAAAAATGTTCACACAGTCCCTTAGCTCTTCCTGAGTTTGACTGGATTGCTCACCTTTTTAAGTGTGCCATGAGGTACTTCAAAGTTTCAATGTGTGATGGCGGCAGCAGAGATAAAGCTTCGCGGAAAGCTTCCAGCTTCTTTTCCGCGTCTGTGAGCTCTAAGCAGAAACAGAAATGGAGCGTGCTGTTAGAGCGGCCAGAATACACTCTCTGACCTCAGAGAGCACAAACAGGAATCAATGTAGTTATTTCCTTTGGTAATAAAAGCCATTAATCTCTGAGAGGAAGTCTGAGGCTGCTTGAGATGGCCTATGCAAATGAACACTGTGAATTTTCTCTTGATTGTGTGGTTGTGCTTTGTGCAAATTAGGGGCACAAATGGAGCTGAATACTTGTTCAGGACTTTGGGTCAGTGTGGAGTTTTGAAAGTCATCGGCTGCTTCTGAGAAGTTGGCTGCATTTCCACAGTTATGTTTCAGCTGTAACTGAGGAAAATGATGAACGTTTTCCTTTTTCTCAATAACAACCTTAAAATCTATACAAGCGTTGTTTTAAATGACAAAGTTAAATGATAAAGTAAAAAGAACACACAACAAAGTGCATCATTATATTATTATATTAATATTATATATATGATATTATTATATTATATAGATCACCATTTATGGACAGAAGTCAAACATTAGCATTGGTAGGAGGTTATTGAATGGGTTTCAGATGAAGATTTTTGTATTATTTTGTCTATTCTCTTCAGGCCAATATACTACAGCTGACATCTGTCATTTTCCACATGAACCATAGAGACTACATGAAGCAAAGG
The DNA here is from genome assembly GCA_023238725.1 of Scortum barcoo. Lineage (NCBI taxonomy): Eukaryota > Metazoa > Chordata > Actinopteri > Centrarchiformes > Terapontidae > Scortum > Scortum barcoo. The sequence goes on from CM041550.1 coordinate 13,164,778, forward strand.
ACATACAGCTCAATAGCGTATGTTTGACATCTTTAACTACAGCAAAATCAACACGCTGACACAGGTGTGTTTTTTTCCCAGTTTGTGTAGTTGCAACTTACTTGCAGCCTCGATGAACCTCGGGTAAGCATTGTATGATATGACTGGAACTGGCAAATCCCTTAGGTACAGTTTCAATGCACCCGTGATGATATTGATGTCTTCATAGGCTTTCCCAGATATGTCTGTCTTCTCGCCATCTGTGAGGATGTGCGGTGGAACAAGGGAGACAAGAAGAAGAGACGGATAGGTTTTCACATTGTAAAAATAACTGACATCAGCAGTTTCACATCACCGTGTGAATTGAGGAATGAAGAGATTGTGTTGCTGTGGGTGGAAAAAAAAATCTGATCTCAGTCTGTATTTTGCAAAGGAGCTGCTATCATTCGCCTGGCCTGTTTTATTCTGACTTTGCCTCAGTTATGCATGCTTTCCAGAGAGGCCATGGCCTACTTGTGCTGGCAGACTGAACATCACAGTGCTGTGAGCTGGAATGACACTCTGTCATGGATGATCTCCCACATGCGGATCTGGCTAAGAGTTTAGCCCACTGCTGCAGGGTTTTTCTTATAGTTAAAATTCACACTGCACTGGGCCAAGACACGCTCATTCTCACTAAGTCTACTACTGAATCCCCACACAGCGCAAGAGTTTTTTTAAACAGCTATGTTTAAGGCAGTGAGAGTACATCCACGGTTTGCATCCCCTGAGGTGCCCCCTGTCTGTCCACACTGTGAAACCCTGCGTGAGAGCGACATGTCAGGATAGGATCTGCGCTCCCAGATTGACAGTAATCCTTCACAAATGTGTCACTTTCTTATTAATCCACAATGTTCTGTGTGTCTTATGTAAACATATAAAAGCGTGTAATGCTTGCTGTCATATTGTGAGCAGACAGAATTGTATAAAGCGGGTACCCCATGCAGAACCAAAGGAGTACACACCTTTGTCAAAAGCCATCTTGACTTCTTCCACCGAATCGCTGAATCCAGATATTCTGTAGAGGCCCTCAGACTTCAGTCCTTGAGGAACAAACATGAAACAAACAACCTTTCAGACATTGTCATGGCTGTCATGAGTAATGTAGAAAAATTCACCTGCATGTGTCGCCTTGGGTAATTTAGAAAATACCATTAAACGCTCTTAAATATGCATAAGAAATTAAGGATAAAATGTCCACAATGTCACACAGTGGAACAACATGGGCAGATGCTAATAGTTTTCTGCATCACTGGGCGAAATAATAAAGACATAAATCAAACTTAGCGGCAGACATATATTAGAGGGCAGACAATGAGGGAGCAATGCATTTCCTACATAGTCAAATGATTTAACTGAAATGCAATCAAATAAGGCAGATGTAAACAGAGTAATGTATTCCTCATTACACGTTTACAATTACCAGCACACTCATCACTCCTCTCCATCATCCCCCCACCCAGAAAACATTAACCCAGTTAGTAATCAGACTTTTAACACCTCAGAATAACTAATGCATACAGTGAACAATGAATGAGGAGGAAAGCTGTTTTCAGCAACAGTCATAAACACAGTGAACAGAATCCAGAAAGTTAATTTCAAATTGTATTCTAAAAATGTCATTTTCAAAAGATTTAAAATTAATTCTGCAAAATATCAGCTAAAAATTAGTTGAAGTTGTTAAGTTTAAAGCCATTTCACTGGTGGAACATGAGCCTAATTGGTTGTCCTGCAAAAAGTACTAAATGTTTTTATGTGAGAAATGAACGAGTTTGGATCTTATAAAAAAACAAACAAAACAAAAAGTAATATGTATGTATGGAATTTAATCACCTCTAAATACTGAATACTGAAATTTAATTCATAGCTTACTTTGAGAAGTGACTTGACTTACTTTGAAAAACATCCATCTGAATGTGAGTTGTATTAACCTTTTTAACAATTTCCAAATTTATTTTTAGCCTTCACAGAAAATGTAAGTGTCCACTATCCAAGTTGTTTATATTTTACACACAAAAATGGTCTTTTTTTTTATTTTATCTTTTTTTATCTTTTTTATCAGGTCAACATATCTAGCTTCTTAATTTGGGGTGGCTCAATTGTGACACCAAATACAAGATAAATGCTGAAACTAGCTAGAAACTAAAAAGCAGAGCTGAAATGATCATCTTGAAGTTTAGGGTTGTAATCACATCACAAACATTCAGATAGATTGTTATTGATAGACTGATGTTTCAGTGCTATAAATCCAGCTGTGCCTAGAAGATTTAAATTGTTTTACACATATTTACTTCCATAATTCTCCCTCTTCAATTTGTAGCTTTTCAGCTGAAATCCCTCAATGAAAGTCCTCCACTGCGCTCATCACATTCACATCTTGGGGAAAATATTGCACTATATATTTGAAATGCAAACACAAACACACGTCCTATACTGACCTCTTGACTCGATCTCCCGTATGCACATGTCCACCACCATGGGTCGCGCTGTGTTATAAGCGTTCACCAGAGTCGTGAGGTCACAGCTGTAGACTTTACGGATGTGTTTCAGGTCTGGCTTGCAGTCGTTGGGTACCAGAGATGAACATTGTTTGTGGACGTTCATACCACAATCTGCAGAGAGACACACGCGGTAGGTTTAGCTCATGAATAGCATCAGCAGCTTAAACAAAGTCATAACGGAGGCTTTCTTATTTGCACTATAAAATCTGTCAACCAGAACACAAAGTCAGCTGAATTATTTGTTGTGGTTCAGCCACTTTAGCTCTGAGCTGAGGACTATTGTGTAAATTCACATTCAACAGCAGGTTCATTTGGATTTGGTTGGATGGCTCCATGTGTGTTTTGGCTTGCAGAGTGTTAATTCCCTTGATCAATATTTGCCCCCTAAATGTCGCAGGACCACTGGAGAGCTCTTCCCTCTCTACCACACATGGCATTGGAGTCACCTTGAGCACTGGATGGATCCAAAGTCACCTCCAAAAGGCCATTTATTTATTAAAAACAGTCAAAAAAAACAAAGATAACCACAAGACAGGATAGTAATCATTTAAATAAATTAATAATCATGTGTTTCTATTTTGAGTTTGTATGAAAAAATCTCTTGGTAATTCAAACAACAGATAAAATGCATTTGATAATTATTTAATATGAGGAAATTGTCCTTTGAGGAAATTGTCTCCATTATGACACTTTCAGGATGCACCTTGCTGGGTGTTCAAATAGCACATTAGTCATGATGTCAGTGTGAGTATCCCACGTTGCGTCTCGTCTCAGTCACAGTGGACGGGGCCTGAGGCACAGCTGTTTCGGGGCAGCATTCACCTTGTCAGGAACAGAGGAGCCCGTGGAGAACAAATGCAGAGAGAGACTGCAGCGCTGCTTTGTAACAGAGACGCATGGAGGGAATTAGAGGAACACTGCAAACGCTGTGGCCAGGAGGAGGGATAGTCAGCGCTGCTGCGTGCTCTATTCTTTTCCAAATCCAAGCTTGCACACAATGGCTGTGGAAGCAGCAATTGAGGCGCTGGAGGCTACACTAGACCTAGTTTCCCAGACTAAAATGGGGCAGCTCTTCAAGCTCTTAGATCTTTTGAGCCATCTCCCAAGTTCTGAAAGATTTTTTTTTTGTCAAATGCCATGTGTTTTTTTTATTTCAAAACAATAAAAAATAAAATGTGGATCCCCCATAAAAATTGTTTTTTTTTTTTATTTTAAAAATACTTCTACTCTATTCTCCTGTAAGACCTCTGACAACATTTAGATTTATATGGGTCCCTAGAGAAATTCAAGCAGCCTCCCTTTATATGCATTGATGCAGAAATGTAATTACCTTAAGAGATGATTCTCTTAAGGATATGAGACAGGCAGTATAATAGAGGGAAGCCTGTCATCAGACACAAGCCTGCAGAGCTCCTGTTGTCCATGTGAGCAAACTGATGGCCCTGGGTCCCAGGTGGGGCGGGTGAGGGTGAGGCAGGGGCCCGAGGGACACCAGGAGCCTGGAGACAGGGGATGCCGCTTTACTGCACCGTCAGCTCTGTCTCTGTTGCTATGGGGAGGAGACTTCAACTCTAACGGGCTCCGAGAAGAGGTTTAATGGTGTCTGGTTGGTAATTTCTAATCAGCACATTTTCACCATGTCTGCCAGTGGAGCGACCAGTTAAAACCGGTCCCTTCCTGAGTGAAACTGAAAACAAAAAGCACCATGAGTATTTGTTAGATGTTTTGGTTTTTCTACCAAGCATTTAAGTTAAATAGGGGTTGAGCTGCTTGACCTAGCTCTTTGGTTGAAGCCGCTGAATTTTAATGTGTGTGGAAACAGAGCTCTTTCCCCACGCTCCGAGCTCTGCTCCTCATTAAAGAGACATGCCAGCTTTGTTTTCCTTCATGAGCATGATGGGATGAGGCTGGGGGGTGTCCTCTGATGAGGAAATGTGGCACAACAAGCACAAGCAGAGGCTGGCTTCCTGGCACTCAGCCAAAAACAGTTCACACATACAAAAAGAAAAAGGGGGTGGGAGAACATTTTTTTTGGTATGCAAATGTGAGCATCATGTGATACTTTGCTGCCCTAGATTCTGGTAGCTGTGGTCGAGTCTGAAGGAATGGCGATATAAGAGTTTACAAACATATGTGCCTTTCTTTGGTTGTTGTCAGCTTTCAAAATCCAAACGTTAATAATTCACGTTGGCGCCCCCACAGATTTGTGTGACATACTTTGTTTCATCAATAAAACATCAAAGACACACATCCAACTTTATTATAGCACTATTCTGGGATGTGAAATGAATTCCAACAACAGCAACAGTGAAATCTCACCAGATAATCTGACAAGTAAACGGGCAAAAATAACAGAACTATTTACCTCACAATAACAAGACAGAATTTGTTTATGTTGCATGTCTCACACAAAGTGAAGGAATATTCGTAAAGGACTCAAAGTGATTTCAGGTGAAATGCTCACACCACGGAGCGCATAATGACAAAGTGCATTCAGGAAAATACAAAGAACTGAGCTGTAAACTACCACAGTGACGGTGGTGATGGAAACACAGATAGCCTTTGTTATTATAATAATGTCAACAAGGTGTGGAAAAACAACTGCACCTCCAGCCAAAAAAAAAATCAGGTCATCATTTCCAAAAAAAATTAAATACTCTGATTGAGCTGAAACTCATTCTTCTGCTTGTTTGAATTGATTACCTCATTCACAAACCCAGTGAGGAAAAAAGTCGGTCACAAATGAGGTTTAACACAGTATAAAGTATCTGTTATGTCATAGCTATAGAACCCACATTTCAGCCTATTATACAACCCCATAATCCACAAACTACTGTTGAGATTTTAGATTAAAACACAATAATCCAGCTCCAAATGTACTCAAAACCAGGTAACCCACATACGGTAATGCACTTTGTACACCATGAATGTAACGATAGATTGCTGCAAAGTGATAAAGCAGTTTAAATAAGAGCATCTTAATGTGGCCTGAGAACAGGATGTACCTGAACATTTGACCCCCTGAGCCATCAGTCCCCACATGAAGCTGGCACAGTGTTCACACCAGTGAGGCCCTCGAAAGGTATGGACCTGCAACAGAGAGGAGGACAGTGAGCGATATTAGTGATGAAGTGTGATGACAAGACAGGGAGAGAGCAGCGGGGGGTTGTGGCCATTTACTCCACAGACGCCCTGTCACCTTCTCCAGACAGGAGACCTGTAGGTGCTGCCACCTTAAATGAGGCAGAGGAGGGGGATTATCTGTGTGTGGAGGAGCATTGTTGTTCAAACACACCCTCAAACTGACAATACTGAGGCGGGTGACTCCGAGCAGGGGAGGCTTTGTTTGCCATCACGGCACAGTGGGATTTGACACATCACCAGAGTGAAGGTGTAAGTTGTCAAGGAAGCTACAGAAACAGTAGGAGGCCACCTTGCTTGTGGAGGAAAGGAAGGCCCGAGCTCCACCAGGTAACAACAGCTCTTTTCATATTTACAGTTTAACGTGTATCTTATAATTCTGTGTTGTTATTGACTTTTATTTAATGAATTATTGTTTGTTTAGTCAGTGATACTGTATCATTACTGTATAATGATACAGTGCGTCCGTATCCCACACTGTTTCAGGCAAGAAAAAAACATCTAAATATAGGCGATGAAAGCTTTTAGTATTTAATCTACAAGGCTGGGGAATGAAAATATAGGAATGTGTAAGAAGGTTGCTGTAACTTGTATGCAGTGCCTACAGTCCCCAGTTAATCATACTTAATCACTGAAAAACAAACAACAACAACACAGAAAGAACAAGATAAACTAAGATAAATTTGAAGGTTTGAGAGTGAAAGACTTATTTTAGCATTCGGGTGTTATTGCATATATGTTGTGTACATTAAAACATTCACTTTTTTAGGAATTCATTTAAATGTTACACTGTCCTTTAGCTATGGGAGCTTTCAACGCAGGAACTCCTGCTCCTAAAATGTTCAATGCATCATTCAGCAATACAAGAGAACAAAGCGGCAGAAAGAGATTGGAAAGCATCAGCAGTTTGAAACCCTTGAAGGTAATATTTCACCTGCTGCTCTCCATCCCATTAACCAGCCAAAGTAGGAGAGTGAGCCAGAGCCAAATAGGGATACACTCCTCCACTGTTTCCCCTTTCCATCGGCCTAATCTCTCCATCTGGTGCTCAAACTAACAGCAGTGGTCCACAGACCACCCAACAGATTTTCTTTTGATAAAGGCTCACTGGACAGACCAAAACAGCTCTGTTTTTCATCCCCTCTCTCACACTCTGTAACAACCCCCCCCCTCTCCTCCTCCTCTCATCTCCCACAAGGGAAGCATGAGAGGCAGCCCCCTGGCCACACATGATGAAATTAAAGCAACGTTTTAGTGGTGCAGCTGCTGAGAAGAGTTCTGTAAGTCGATTCAAGCCTCACCTTGAAGTTGTGGACTTTCTCAGATCTGGGTGTCCGCTCACTCTCCTTCAGTGTGGCTCTGCGGACCAGCGAGGTGAGCTGTGAATAGGCGAATAGTTTAAGTGGCTGCCAGAAAGTGGCTGGAGGTTTCTGTGGCCCCATCCTCATCCCAAGAGCTGCCGCCAGAATATCCTCCTGATTGGCCTCTCGCTTGGCCTTTTGCACCAGGGACTTCTCCTCGTTGTGAACCTCGTAGGACTCTCTAGATGGCATGCTGTTGCTGCGGTCTCCCAAACCAGATGAAGCAACAAACCCAGTGGAAAAGTCCCAAAAAATGAAGGAAAAACTCTTTGATGCTCAGAGCAAGTCTATATCAAATATTACTTGCATTGTCCCAAATAAATAGAGACATGACAGACAATAACAATAAATTTAGAAAAGAGTCATTTAAAAGAGTCCAAAAGGGGAAAAAATGGTCCCTATTAAATCCTCTCACAGCAGTGACAGTAGATCAAGTGGAGCCTCTGTGATAGGAGTGCCAGGTTTTATACAAAAGAGGTGCAGCTCTGGAAGCTCATGTGGTTCTCTGGGAACGTGTATGCAGATGAGATGAGTGGTTGCGCTAATCCTCTCCTCCCTGTGCAGAGCTGATATTCTCCCTGGAACAGAGACAGCACACTGTTGTGTATGGATGCTGTCAGGGCGGGCAGAGCGAGGGGGAGGAGTGCATGGGCGGACCCTGTAGTAGTCACAGCAGATTAAATGGATCTCACCAGCCAATCGCAGCATGGAAACACCAGCTTTATAGTAGCCAATACCCCGCCCCCCACACACAGCCGTCTCCATCAGATATGGGAGCCTGGGTAGGATGAAATGAGAGTGGGATGATAATGAGCACTGAATGAGTCATGCATCAAGAGTGGGCTGATGCCTGCAGAACTTGCGACAGCAGTGGGCCGTTGGAGAGGAGCTATTTTCAAAATCATGTTGCCACAGAAACGGGTCATGACTGGGACCACGATATGCAAAATGCAAAAAAAAAAGAAAGAAAAATATGAGATTGCTAATATGAAGGCACATTTTAATATAAAGTGATGCTCTAGCATTTTGTATTGGGAGACACAAACAAAACACACATCAATAAATAAATATAAATGAAAAAAACAGAAACATAAAGCAATTCCTGGAAAAAAAATGTGTCCGTAAGGGCATTGTACTCATCAATCCACACAATGATGAAACAGCATTGAAATTTCCATTTTGACACATTTACTCACCATGAAAGGGATTAAAATCGCATGCCAACGCTCTACTTAAGAAGACTCATCTGCTTTTCTGTTTTTAATATCTATTGATGCTGTCTGTCTTTTATGCATTATGTGAAACTCATTGAATTGCTTTTGCCTGTGAAATATGTTATAAAAATAATCTTGCCTTACAAGTAAATAATGTTAACACTACCATTAAAGAATCATAAAATACATTTTACATTTCATATAATTATATAAAGTTTAATAATTTGTGTCAGAAATCAATATTCACTAGCAGTTTATTTTATCTGCTTACATTATGATAAGATATACAATAAAGAATTAAACAACGTCTTTCAGTGGCAGGCATGAGATCCAGAAGCTGGGAGCCTCTTCTGTCTTTGCAGTCTTTGTCTGAACATTCATTTCCTTGAGGTTCACACTGACACAAGCGTTGTATTCTGTGTATGCAAATGAAGCATCAAATATAGCATGTGGGAGAGAAGATCCGTAACCTGCTCCCGTAATTCACACTGCAAGTCAAATGTGATTATGCTCCCACGTCTCCGAGTCTAATTCAGACTCAACTGTGAAAGTGCAAAGCTCTCACCTTTTACAGAGGGCGGCTGGAGAGAAAGTCACTGTACAGACTCTCTCCTCTAGAAATCAATGAGGATTGTTATGGCTCCCGCTGCCCACTCCACCTCTTAAGCAGAGAGGTATCAAAATGAGAGTAGGAAGAGTGGAGGGGAGCAGAAAAAGGGGCTTTGAACATCAGTGTACTTATGTAGAATGGCATCACAAACTGGCGCCTGGATCGCAACATGAAAGACGCGAAACAGAGGGCTTCCAGTGCAGCTCTCCCCTCTCATGCTCCGGGAAAAGTCTGCTCAGGAGGGTACCTGAGAGTGGTGCAGATAAAAGACAGTAAGAGCCTTTTATATGCACCGGTTCATCCTCTCAGACCCTGAGCACTTTAGAGGGTTTTTGCAGCGTAATTGCATTGCCTGCTGTTAAGTGCAGAACGAGTGTCTGACTCCCAGGATGTGGTTTCCTTTGAACGCAGCTCTAATTGACACTGATTGATTTGCTTGTTTCCCCAAACATGTCCGGAGATGCGACTCTTGAGGATGGATGTATACAGTACAGTACCTTTTACATCTCTGTGATGTCTGTCTGTCTCCAGTCTGGACATTTGAGCTTATCTGGATGGATCCAGACACATTTAGGATTTCTAAATAATAATTCAGTCTTTCTAAAACAAGTTAATTCTGATTTTACCCTGAAACTAGCACAACCACAAAACTTTCTCATCATTTTTTCATTTAAACTTTATTTCCTCACTGCCTCCCACTCTCTTTTAAGCTCTTAAGCTGCTGAGAAAATGCTGATCATTTCTGTGGGTTGGAAGGTTGTTGCATAAGGAAATGTTCCTCTAATGCACCTCTGACCCAGTACATCATAAAGACCCATTAAGAGGACATTCACTCTCATGATCTGACTGTAAACTGTTTTCTATCTCAGTCTCTCACATGACACTCTGCATCTCTGAGATGAATGAATGTTAACATAGTCACTATAAATCATGGCCAAATGCCAATGCCAAGATAAAGAAATGCACTTTTGGTGATGCGCAACACTTAAAAGGCTTCAGATTTATGTAAAAGACGCCTGATCCGCCAATATCATTCTCCATCCTTACATAAGGTTATATAACCGGAAACTACAGCATGATAATGAGAGTGAGAGCCAGGATATTAAAATAGAGTCCAAGACGTCAGAACTAGGCACCAGCACACTAAAAGCATTCAGTTGAGCTGCATGCCATTTAACTTGTGAAATGACCACAATCAGTGTGAATTCTGTCAGTGATTTTAACATTTTGTAGCTATTTAAAATGAAATAACACCTGAAGAAATGACACATTCATTATTCATCATTTATTTTTGGGCCAGGGAGAAAGAGAACAATGAGGACCACAGACACAGAAAGCCTACATGCTTTCAGCCACCACTTCCACATATGCATAAAGATGCAGCTCAAATAGCTGCATTTTTGCTGGGCTTGCAAGAAAGCCAGAACAAATTATACCATATTTTACCAGGACAAATAGATTACCTGGATGTGGCTGGAGCAGTCTGTGCTTTGACAGTGATGTATGGTCGGCTGCTATCACGGTTTGCTATTCACACAGCAAGGTCAGAACATACGTTGGAGACACTCTTAACAATGCATAGGCAAAATGCAGTGTGAGGTTATAGTCATAGCTGCATTTTAAACTGTGGACTTATCCTCATCTGTGGTTATACTCTTGAGAAATAACAACATATATTTGTATATATATTGCAGTGGATAAATCTGTGCCACCTTCTTTTAAAAAATCTGTTTTATAGAGGAATCTATGCTCACTGAACCAGTCCTGATAGATGCACGCAGCATAACAATGTAGTCAAATGTCAGGAGCACAGTGCTGAACATTAACAGTGACTCAGTGCCTCAATGACGAGCAGGCAAATAAGAGCGGACATTACTGCTGTCTCGTTTCAAACACCCAGCGAGCAGCACAACAGATATCCTTTTAAAAACTCCTGTAAAATGTGCACAGCAGTCCTGAAGATAATAGTTTTAAATACAGGTATCATTTCTATTATGAATTAGTGGAGGTCCCACAGTCAAAACTAACCTCACTGCTACAGGCAGTCAAGTGCAAATGCTCCCATTAATCCTGTCGTGAGAAACAATTTTGTTGCCACAAAGCCATCTGCCTCAAGATCACCTTCTTTTATAAAGAACGACTGTATTATATGGAATGACAAATGGTTGCAAAGAATAATTAAAAGCCTTGAGTGGTCCTTTATCTCTGTGTGCTTCTGCAGAGAGAAGTTTCCCCCAACAACAGTCTGAATGCCCGTGTTTAGAGCCTGATGAATGACTCATTGTGCATCAGCTATTTTGGCAACAAGGTGATGATAACAGGATGGGAAGAGTTAGCTAATGCCTGAAATATTTAGTCAGTCTTTGGGTATTTTAACAGAACAGCAAAGGAATGCCAGATCTGTGTAATACGAAGAGACTGTGCTAATTTACTTTACTTACTGCGAAATGTGTTATTTCTATTCTTAAAGAAATAGTAATTCTTTTAGTTTTCCAAATACAAATCTATCAGTCTCATGTTTGTGCTGTGTTCATATGGATGAGGTGACACTGAAAAACTCAAGATGGTCATATGATTAGAGTTTTAGAGTTAGTTGTTTAAGGGTTAAAAATACTGTGCCTTGGAAATATAACAGGAGATCCATGAGATTTAAGTTTAAACACTATGAATGAAAGACTCTTGCAGACTTGAGGCATTGTTTTTTGTTTGATTTTCAGGTGCTTATGTATTATTATGTACTCAGCTGAAAATAGACTTTCAATGTGTCCCAGTCATAATTGTAATTTATATGTTATTTATAGTCTGAAACTCATAACCATGATAACTTGATTATGACATAAAAAATTTGTTCATCTTTTAACTGTTTGGTCTTTCTTTCTTTCTTTCTTTCTTTCTTTCTTTCTTTCTTTCTTTCTTTCTTTCTTTCCAGCATAGCTTGGGTCAACATGGTGTAAGCGTAGCATAAAGACTGGACATAAACAGCATAAACAGCTGGCATTGCCATCTCCAAAGTTAAAAATATGCTCAGCAGTACCTCTTAAGTTAACCTCTTGTTAACTAATACTAATTGTAAACATTAAATGTATCTGGTTCTTTTAGATAACAATTTGTGGTTCAGTAATACAGAGTGGTTTTCATGAGTGATAAAAATTGAATAATATAATACATGGTAATAATGAAAAACTTTGAAAGCCATTTGGGTCGATGAGTTAGGTTACATGTAATGGGGTCATTTGAGATTATGATATTTGAGATTATGATATTTCTACTTGTACTTAAGGATCGGTATAAATGTCAATATCAATAAAACAACCACTAAAGAAAACATTAAAGATTTACACATTATTCACTGCTTCGTGTTCTGTTATTTAAGATAAATATCAAGATATCTGAAATAAGCCTGTGAAGGTACCATTTCTTTATAATCGCCTGAAAAGCTCCCTGGGAGTGCAGATCATCACACACTGGTCTCATAATCATGGATTATGATAGAGCAGCCATGTATTTTTTTTTCACTTCTTATGTAACTGTACCTTACTCCTCCACATCCCTGGAGAGAATACGTCCCTGCAGCTCTTACATAATCAGTTTCAGTCTCATCAATAACAGGCACCAGGTCAGAGGTCCTGTTTGTTCTCGTCACAAGAGAATCAAGAAAAAAGAAGATGCATAAATGAACATTTGATGAAACTTTCTATGAAGACCACATCTATAGAGCATTATGAGGTGAGTTATAATGAAATGCAACGCAAATGCTTTGCCACAACACTTAAAAACACACATAATGTTCTGTGACTTATAGTGAATTATATGTTCGGGTATCTTATGGATGCTTTTGACTTGTTATAGACTAGAGGCTGACTGACGGGGCTTATATTACATTATGACTCCCTGTAATAAGGACTCAACTGTAAGAAGGACTCACAGTGTGGTATAATAGTTCAACCACTATTATAAGTTATCATTGTATATGTTAAGTTAAGCGTAATACACAGTGTTGCACTTGTAATAATGGATGCTTCCTCATGATGTTTTATTGTCAGTAGTAAGTAAGGTGTAAGTGTTCATGCATTTAAAAGAATCTATGCAGCATCAGCAGTGCTTGCTCAGAACAGGTGGACTGAGTAGCCTCTTGCTATATGAGTCTTTACTATAGTTGTATATATAGGTGTTTGTGGGTGAGAATAGGTAGTCAACCTCTAGTTTATAACAAGTCAAAAGCATCAATAGGACACTTGAACTCATAATTCATTAATCATCTATAATGGTTTATGACTCTTAATATAGTGCATCAGAAAGTATTACTTGTGTTTATAAGTGTTGTCATAAAGCATTATGAATGCATTATAATTCACTATGAATGACCTCATAACACACTACAGAGAGGGAGAGTCGTCAGAGACATTGTTACCAAACATTTACACCCTCTAAAAACATCCAGATAAAAAGCTGGGTGTGCAGCAGATCTTTAATTATTTCCTGACATATTTGTGACAGTTGCACTATATTTTGATACAGATAAAATATATTACTATTGAACATGATGTACTTAAAATGATCTGATTACAAAGGTAGTGTAACTAGATGGTGCTTATTCAATTTCATCATACAGTATGAAGAATTAAGCTTCCAGTAATAATAAAAAAAAGAGATTTAATTATTTACTTTTCTTTACATGGAGCCATTGTTCAAACTCAACAAGACTAACATAACATTCTCAGATCTTCGTCTCTATCTGCCTTATTTTTACTCTTTATTAGGATTTATATTACCAGCAGCATATACGATGGCTATTCTTCCCTATAACTATACCATTACCTGCACTGATTAAAACAAGTCTTTCCTAGAAAGTACCAAGAAATCTTAAGGACATCACAGGGAAATAACTGACCTGTAAACTGACCTGAATGCTATAAAATAAATGACATTTTAAACAATAGTTTTCTTCCAACTCTGCAGCAGCTGTGTGGGAAAGACCCTTTCCTGCACTAACATGACAATGCCTCCATACCCAAGGCGGGGACCAGTAAAGAAATGGTTTTCCAGATTTGGTGTGGAAAAACTGGCTTGCAGAGAGCCTGAATCCAACCTCATCAGACACCAGAACGATCACTGTTAGCCTCATTGTCCCATGCTCAATTTCATTAATTCTCTTGTGGGAGTAAATCCCTGCAGACGGGTTGTTAGGAGAGTGAAGGCTGTTTTAGCAACATATCAATGCCCGTGGTTTTAGAATTACATGTCCCCTTTGCTTGAGGGTCCATATACTTTTGGTCATATAGTGTATTAATAAACACTGGGACTGAATGATGCACTGTTTTTACTGTAAAGGTTCAGTGTGTAATATTCAGAAAATGTTGGTTAACAATGACGTTTGTGGCCATTAAGTCAGCTGCAGTCAGCATCCTGCTGCTCGCATGTGCGCTCAGCAATGTCAGCAGAGGTACATTAGCTGGATGAAAACGCTAATGGAGAGGAAACTAGACAAAACACTATAAATGAGATGTGTTGCCTGTGTCGGGTTGTGAGCCTGTGTTGTGGTGTGTGCTGGTCATTTGTTGACTCCACTTACTACAGTGGTATGAACCCATGACAAACAGATTTTGCTGTGATTTAACTGCAATAAACGGATCAAAGGATGCCGAAATAACTTCATCACAATGCCAATTTAAAGTGTAGAAAATCTGAATGCTTTGTCTGGTCTGTCTGCAAGATGACAAGCAGACAGCTTTTGAGACTTTTGTTTTCTGAATGACGTTTGGATTCTTCTGCTAATGTTGTAGCTGCTCTATCAATACTCAAAATAACATCACCTAAATTCTGTATAAATATAAAGCAGTATCATAGAGCTAATGTTAGCTTGTGTTGCACACTGTTGGTGTTGTAGCAGAGCTGAGGGAAGGGGAGATGCACTGGGGGGCACAAAACTGAGTCTTTTACATAAAAATCAGTCTATGTAAAACCTCTATGGGGTGTTACAGTCGACAGAAGTCGGGGAAGTTTAATTTAAGATATACATCTGTTCTCATATTGGCAACAAAAAATGTAATTTGTTACATACAGTCCCTTTACCTAAATGAGAAAATGCACCTATAAATAGTGGTATAATCTTGGGGCAATAGTGATTAATGTCTATTCTTTCAACCAGCTCTACAACAGGAACATGATCCCTCACCAGATCCCCACTGAAAATAGTCAGCTGTGTTCACAGAATCAAACACCAGACATGTGAAGTATTATAATTGTATGTTTCATTAGAGGAAATATCCTGCCCCTGTAGCTCTGTTGTTCAGTGTCGGGGACAGGTGGCGCAGAGTCACATTCTGGCAGCAGGGCTCGACTCTTTGATCAGTAATCTGCTCACTGTCTGCGCTGGCTGTAGAGGACACAAACCTGTGGAGCGCTGACCATATTGTATCTTATTATGTTTCACTTGCTGTAGAAGCTCAGCATCTGTTTAGAGCACCAGGTTCCCATGAGAACAATGTTTCTGAGCCGGTGGACTTCTTTTATACACTGCTGGTTATCTTACCAGCTGAAATTAGCTGACAGGTCCCATGAGGAGGCAAAGTTAATAGATGTTTTAGGAGGTGCTGATGGATGAATAATTTGATTAGTGCGCTTTATACTTCGCTGAAAACACACTGCATTGTGAGCAGGGCTTTATGTTAAAAAAATGCATCTCCCATTTGTATATAACACCAGGAGGAAAGAATAAAGAGAGAGAAAAATTAGAGTAATAACATAATATTGTGAGAGTTAACTCTCCAAAATTGTGGTAAGGTAGCCTGCAGCTCAGATCATCCCGGGAAATATTCTGGGCTCAGCTCATGAAAATGCAAAGGACGGTTTTAGAAAGAGCAGCGTGAACGCTTCTGGAGTGAATGACAGAGTAAGTTAAGGACAGAGGTAGACAGCTGAGTAAAAATAACTCCCCGTTCTCGTCATAAAATACGCCATACTCCCCCTAAAGTCCTCGCAGTCAGAATGACTCATCCTCTGCCTGCCTAGAGGGTGCCAAAACAGCAGCTGTGGTTAGTTTGAAGTTATAGCGAGGGTGAAGGGTTTGTGTTCATAGAAACTTGTCAGACCACTTCCACTGCATGTTCCATTGATCTCTATTAACAATATGTTTATTCAATACTTGTTTTATCTGGACAGGATTAAATAGATAACATCTTCACCTCCTCCAAAGGTTGGGCCGTCACCACAGAGTGTATAAAACTGCAATAAATGCTGTTTGATTTCCAGTACAGTTTGGTTTAAACTGAGCCAATAAGTTAATTGATTGAGACTAACTGCTTCTGTGTTTCTGGTTTGTAGCTCCTAACGTATGCATTATCTTTCGTTTGTCGGGTCAAATGAGGTGATTGTAACAAGACTAACTTTCTATAGCCATGCAGCGGCTGTGGCACAGCTAAATATGCTAACATGCTAATGTTTTGCAGAGCCATCATCCTCGATCTGTGTGAAGGTTTTGTACAAATGTAGATTTTTGAACTCGTGGTGGCGCTCACTAAAAGTCACTTCATTTATTATACTGAATAACATGACTGCCTGCCCAAACTCTCATGCCAGTTTTCTGCCCGTCATCATAAAACATGTGACAGCTTCACTGTACTGTTCCTCTTCACTCTTCACTGCTGAACTCAGCTTCATACTTTGTCTTGAAATGCAGACGGCTTCATGTGTTACGTTCACAAGTCACATCTCCACAGTCACCTTTCCTGTTATCAGCTGTAAAATGAAGCGTGTGATTCTTATTATCGTTTGTCACTTTCCGGTTTTCACACATTTCAACTAAGTGCAGACTGGAAAAGTTGTGGAACTGATTTAATTAAAGGATTTTATTGCAAACCAGCATGTGTCTTTTCACGCGCAGAGACTTTTGGTTTGTTAGTTCTCTGGATGCTGTAATTGTGGGATGGAAAACAGAAAATCAGACTGTCCCTTTTGAGTTCAACATTAAATATGTCAGAGATAAAGGGTAATTCAATTTTTTTACCTGGATCTTATTTTTGTGGTTTGGGTAAATATCTTTCTATCTGTAGCAATAATTATGCTGCACTGTACAATGTATTTGAGTTCTGAACATGGTGGCATTGCTAAAAAAATGTGAATGGGAAATGGGAACAAACATGAGCAGCTGAACAGTCATCATGGTCATAAACCTCAAAATAACACTCATTTCATAGTGCGTTGAAGTTTACCGACCACCTTCCTGGTCAAACTTTGACCTACCATACATTCTGTGATTTTGTGCACACAGTTTCCTGTGTAATAAAGGATTACTATTGATATTCAATTATGGGTTTACCTCTAAATGAAGTGGTTCAGATAATCACGCTGATGGCTTGTGTTTCTTTAACAAGTAAACACCTCGTTGGTTAACTGTGAAACCATAGCGTTTGGATAGTAGAAATAATGGCTAAACATATGAAAGTAAAACCCATTTTTTTGTAATTACCTGGAATGATCCCTGATAAACCCCCATAATATTAACAGAGGTACTAAACAAACTTGTGTAATGCAGTGTGGTGGTATCATAGCAGCTGGCACAAGCAAGGTGATTGACACTGACTGTTGCATAAACAACAAACCTGCAGTTAGGAATGAATGTATGTGTATTTCTATCTGTCCAATCCAAGGCATTTGGCTCGAGGCAGTTTTCAAATCAGCAGGCCATGAATATGAAATCTTTCAAAATTACCCCAAACTGAGCGACTGGTGGACATCTGGTAAACCGGTGTCTGTGGATGCTACTCTCCCCATGCAGCCTGCTTGTTAGCATATCAAAGACACAAATGTACGGACAGAGGAAGGCTGAAAAACATAAACAATGTATGAACTGAAAAAATATTGTTCTGTCTGGATATTTTAGCCCACATCCACTTTACATAATACTCTGAATAAGACATTACACAAGCGGCGGGCTAATGACTGTAATCTGCCAAGATTTTCAAACAGAGTTGCTCTTTGTTTTTAACCGCTGAGGTTGAGCTCCCCACCCCCCCACCACCACCGCTATTATCCAACCTTGTTTATGAGTCCCCTGCACTGTGAGACCACATAACACACACTCTACACAAGAAAGGGAAAGTTTGCTGCAGAGGTAATTCAGCCGCAAAAAACACCCTGAACCATTCTCCAGTCTCTGAATTTATTTCAAAGCGATGTGAAATTGTCAGGTTCTACGTAATCTCTTCCTGCACCGTTAAGCAAGGACAATCTCGCTCATTGTCGACACGCTGCCTCGCTTGCCTCTGGCTGGTTGTCTGTTTTCAGAGGGCTGCATTTTCCTCCAGAGGCTTCTCACTGTGAGGGCCAGAGCTCATTTACCATCCTTTGTATCCGTCGGATGAATAAACAACTTGTGATGGATCAGGGTTAGTTCAGTGTAAATAAGCAAATGTCTTTCTTGTCTATTATTAAACGAACAAGTTTGACCCCAGCTAGCTGAACAATACCTGTTTCAGCTGGATAAATGGAGTGCCTGATGTCACTGTTACACAATATTCAAAAATAACTTCAGATAGGCTTCAAGAGCATTTCTGTAATCACGATTTCACTGCAGCTCTTACTTTTCATAAGCAGTTTACAGGTGGAACAAAAACACCATAATGAATGTTTCCATGTGTGCCAGTACAATGTATTTCCAGCTGTACAGCACAACACGAATAAAAGCACTTTTTTTAAACTTTTGTTTTATGTGTGCTGATGTATAAATGGCTATCCCCGCCCGTTAACCACTGACTTGGAGGCAGCGAAGTGGAAACCATTTTTCATTTTGATTATAAGGGCCTCCTCCTTGTGATTGTTCAGGCAGGCCTGTCCTGATGAGCAGAATGAACCAACACTGATCGCGCTCCCTGATTATTTTTATTCTCAGCCACTCAGAGAGCTCAGGAGGCGAACTGATTATTAATGGATCAAATGAATAATACAGGTATGAGGTTGATAAAAAAAAACAATTGTTATGCAGTGAAGTGAAGATGCAGCATTTCCCTTTTCTTGGAAACTGTTTCTGTTCAGGCCATACAATGCACAGTTCACCGAGCAGAGCTTTACAGAGCCTGGCTTTCGACGTGGATGGAATGATTGTGGATAAAGTCACCTTAATCCTTCATTATTGCCTTCCTGACCAGGGAATGGAGGAGAACTGCAATTTTAGATTTGGCCCACTATAGAAAGTCTTTAGGTGTGTTTGCACAGAGACATAAATGTAATAAAAGAATGAAAATATCACTGTGTCAGGACCGATCAATATCTGTCATGGCTCTCATGTACCAGAGCTGCATGTTTACCCAAGGACAGTCCAGAGTGTGTAAGGATAACAGGAACAGGTGCTATCAGGAACTTGACATTTTATCTGTAGATTTACTAACTATAAAAAAACAAAAAGTAATAATTTGTTGAATGATCTAAATAGTTAAACTTCCACTCTCAGCTGATTGCCTGAGTAATTAAACTTAAAACATTTAACAATTTTTAAAAGGGTCATTTTACCAACATTATTTTAACAACACATTTCCTCAGTTACCTACGTATTCCTGTGCAAATGATTTTGGATTGATACTTTAACTTATACCAGATTAACGGTTCACCCAAATAACCATCCCCAAAAAGACTTCCATTTTATTGCTGCGGAGGCATAAACAGAGATAAATATCCCAAAACAAACAAACTGGACAAAACTATTTACATTGTCTGATATCACATGAACTAAGTAGGAGTATATGCTTTATAGTAATATGGGTGACCTTTAGGTTCAAAATAATTTTGATTTGAAAAACTGCAGGCATTTATGTGAGAATTTTGTTTTACCCATGTACATATCACATACATAGCTGAAACAAAGTCTGTGGATTCTGTATCTCTGTGCATAAACAAAAAAGAGATGCTAACATCAGCGTCAGGTTAGAAATCAATCAGTGACTATATCTGACTCCAAAGCAATTTAAAAAATCCTGAAAGCCTGTCTTAAAGCACAAACAGTAATTAGCCATCACTTCATTTAATGGGGGAATGTTAAAACAGTGATTAGCTCGTCTTTGTTGTCTTGATTAATTCATTCGCTGGAGTGAAAGCAAGCAGCTGCAAGTCTGCTAATCAGTGGCAACAATCATCACAACACGGCAATCTTCACAACTGTCTGGTGTAAAGAGAGTGAAGATATTATCACACACAAAACTATCGATCATGATTTCAGGACAAAATTGTGCAAAAAATAGACAGAATTTTCAAAAAAAATAAAAGGAATTTTCAAAGGATTTAGTATAGAAAATGTGATTAAATATATTTTCCATATGCCAGTAATGGTGATCATGTCTTTGTTGCTTTAGTTGCTTTGTGCTTTACCTACAGTGCATGTCCCATACAGATAGATATGAATTATTCAAAATCACATCTGATTCAACAATAAACCTTTATGTGAAAGAAAGAAAGGATTGTGAGACGTGAAAGGAGTGAAAATAAGGAACGAGACAACTCTAATGCCGCATCTAATAAACTGATGAAGAGTTAGATGAGAGATTTCTTTGTAAACCTTTAAAGAGATGTCATCTTTTGATGTCTTTTCAAACAAAGGACCCATTTGTGTCACAGGTTTGGGAACAATCTGACGTTCCTACACATACAACTGCCAGCATCTAAGAAGACATTTTCAGTTATCATCTATAAAATGTGGCTTCTTGAAGGTTATTTTGCATGTAAAATGTTGTCTATAAACAGATGTAAATGGCGCATGATCAAGTTTTTGTCTGTGGTTAACAAGGTCTTTTCTATCTTTATACGGAGTGATCTAATTAACATCACTGAGACAATAGATGCGGTTGCTCTCATCAGCATGACAATATTGTGACAGTGGATCAATAAAAGCAATCTCCATGTTCCCCATGTCAAAAATAACATCAAGCAGCTCCCTGCAAGACTATAAATATTCATCAGTCAGAGATTCATAAAAACACATTATGCTCTCTGCTTTTCATAAACCAAGTTTTTTTTTTATATCACCAAAGACCTTCCCTGTGAAAGTGGACATTTTGACATGTTATTGCAGGAAAACCACGGGTGTAATTGATATCACTGACAATGACTTCATTCAGTTTCAGGGATTTGCAATAGTGCACAGTGGCACTTAAATAAAATAGGGACACAGTTAATTTTGTTAATAACACCTTTCTATTATGAGAAGTCAACATGTCTGCTCTGAAAAAGACCTTAAATGACGGTGGAGGTGTCGGAAATCTCTCTCTGTATCAACATATATACCCTCTGCCATTTTATTTGAATGCCTGACTTCTAAGACTGATATGTATGCTCTTTATAGTGACCTTATAGATTTCCAAAATTAAACAATGTGTTCAAAAAAATGTGTTCGCACATACGCCGTTTACTGAACAGCTAACAATCCCACAGTGCAATGCGTGGCATATTAGAGATCTTATCACTGTTCGCCTCGACGCCCGTCAGCAGTCATGCGAAATGTTAAAAAAGTGTACAAAATCTCAATTTACTGCTCACTGTAGAGAAAAATACTGAGAGTTTGTTATGTAGGGGTTTTTGGACATGCTTAAAGATGTGAGAATAAGCAGTGTATGTTGATAAACATACAGTAATAAAGGTGCATTTATTTTATTAGTAGATCATTTTCACTACTGTCAGCATCAACCTTGTCTGTCTTTCAATAGCTGTTTAGTCTGACACTGACACTTAAAGTTATAATCTTGAACATTTCAATTTAAATAAATGTCTATTAAGTCCCTATTTATCACCAAATGATGCACCACAATGGTGACTGAGCCTATGACCCGTTGATGAAAGCCTTTGTATTTGCAGCCTTATAACCAAAGTGTTAGCAGTGACTTTCCCGGGAAAAAATAACACAAGTGAAACCCAGTTAGGCTTTGAACGAGGCTTTTAACACAACAGACGCACTCTTCATCTGCGTGTGAGAAGCAGCACAAAGTTTTTTTAGGTATCTGCTAGCGTTGTGAGTAGCAAAGAAAACATCAGTGACTGCAGACGATGAAATTTGGGTAGTGAGGTCCAAAAGCACACCTGCAGTTACTAATTATCACCACAAGTGCCACGAAAGACGTTGGATTGAAATCTTTAACTTTAACAAAAAGTAAATCTCTCACAAATACACAATATAGTTTAATTCTTAGAAAATGCTTAATACCTTGTATAGCAGGACAATGTAGTTTTCAGCAAACATTAGTTGAACAGGAGTAAATAGTGTTTTTGTTGGGGACTATTTTCCTTCTTGGATTAATACACATTTGCGCTCTGGTGAGTATTTACAGGTGGATAGTATAGCTCTACCTGACAACAAACTACTGTGCTCATTGCATGACGACTGTCTCTCTCACAGCTCAGTGTTTGGATTCACAGCTTTGTCAACAGCTGGCACAGCAGAGCCGAGGAGTCTATGTCGTCTCCACGGGCCTGTCGGGCAGACACGATCCTCGTTTCACCTCGCTAATACAGTTTATGAGCATGAGAAGCATAAGACAGACTTTAATACCGCCAATAAAAGCGGCAACCTCACAGTCCCCAGTGTCATCTGATAAACCACAGTAATCCAGCTCCCCTTCATGTGCGATGAGAAGTGCCCTCATTAGCTCGTCGCTCTTCTTAAACATTTGATAGTTAAATTCTGGGTTAGCAGCCTCTTCTGTAATCCCATTAACTTCATCAAGCTCAGCCCGGACTTAACTGCTGGGGAAAATGGGTGTGAGACCAGGCAGGAGTTCTCTGAGACAGAACTAATTCTGTCAAACTGTGTGCATCTTGAACATATTCTCAAAGTCCACGTAAGGATTTTTGAAATCCACATCAGGGGCGAGACTGTTTTTAAACCCATTTAGCAGATTTATGGAAATCCCATTAAAGGGTGACTGACTTGAGTTAGTGCTGCAGAAATTAGAAGATACAGCTGTTGTGACAAAAATGGACTTGGCTCATTTTTTTAGGGCTCATGATGAATATAAAAATCCGATGGCACAATCGCCAAGCGTGGTGGGGGGGGAAATTACAGAAAGACGCCTGTTCGTCATACTCATTATGGTTACTGATGAAAAGAAAAAGATTAATTAACTTCATAAAATACAATTCAGTGGAAAAAATAAAACAGCAGAGTGTCTAGATTAATATAATTCAGAGTGACAGACAAAAATAGACGCTTTGCATACTGGATATCTCTGACTCTCATGTGCAGTTCTCACAGACATCCCACAAGGTCATTTCAGTGGAGCATAACCGTGAGTCAAACCTGAGATGAATGCTTCACACATTTAGGGACAATGAGGCATCATTTAGAAGGCAATGAGTTTTATGTAGATGTTTGCAATTAATCTAAATTTTTACATGCAGAATAAAGAAGAAGTCCAGGCAGCGATGCAGAATCATGTAGTTAACCTTGAATCTGGTCTACAGTGTGCTGTTGCTTTGATAATGAATGAACAAATGAACAGAGGAGCAGCAGCAGCAGCAGGCGCTGGGTTTATTTGCAGATGTTTTCAAAGCTGCTTACTCTGTACATCTCATCAAATTAGAAACTAAAACCTTCCCTTACTCCAAACGATTAGTCAGTTGAACGCTGAGCAGGATTTATTAAATGCTTCCTGATGTAGCATGAGGGGTTTTATATGTTTGTGAGTGTAGCTAACAAAAGAACAAAACCTTTGTCAAATGAAAGCCTTAAAATGAAATAAATCGATCACACAAGGAAAACCACAGTAGCAGAAGTACAGCTGAACAATGTAGATTGGTGTAAATTTTAATTTAATGATGCAGTTTATCCAATATCCTACATTAACCTGACTTAGAGGAATAAATATCCTGTTATATACGCTGAGGAAATTTTTCTGGTGTTTTAATCTGTTTTCACACATTTCTGAAAAACTCAAGCTCAAATGTAAGAAAAATAAGGAAATCCATCACAATAATCGTCAACCACAAGAATGTTCTCACAGCCGGCTCAATAAAACTCGGCGTACAATATGGCCCACCATGAAATGATCGACGGCGTAATGAAGGAGCTAATGAGGGGGATCAAGATTGCTGCAGAGCCAATAAATCAACACAACTGTGCCTACAATGATACAGGAGCAATAAGTAACACTGGTCAATGTGGAGGGAGTAGAGGGGGGGAGGGGCGGTGGGGTAAGGGACTGAAGGGGGGAGGGGTATCAGACATGGTCGACAATGCAAGTCAATGTCAAGAGCACATTGATGGCGTTTTATGGCTGCTGAACGAGCACAGCTTCATTGTTCATGCAGAATATGAAGCGAGGAATTATTCTTAAACATGATCATAAAATAATTCAGCAAAGACTTCAGAACTAATACACATAAATATGGTAATTATTGCAATTAATAAGAACTCCTGTTGACACCTCACTAGATGAGATCAATCCTCAGATCCCCGCTGAAGTGTCTGACAATCAATAAGGCTTGGCGCTGATCAGCAGTTAGTGAAGAGGATTCCCCCGTGTAAGCATGTTGAGCGAAAGGTCAATCAGCGCTCCAGTTAAGAGGCACTGTCGGAGGCACCTCGACAGCACATTTTGAAATCATTTAAAGATAAATTGTCCTCACACTGAGATCAGAAGGCAATTCCACCGCTGTTGTCATCAGTGAATCAATGTTTATGAATAATGAAACAGAAACAAACATCAAGACAGTCACGAACAATGAAAGTGAGATGCCAGTGGAGGAGACAGCTTTGGGGATTCATCTTGAGCAAAAGACGAGAAGCAGAGAGCATGTGAAAAGTTAAAAGATAAGGCTGGTGGTATCCTGTATTTTGCTATTTGTTAAATGATAATTTCAAAGTCAACAATATTTCTGTCCCTCTTTCAGTGCTTTGACTTCCCTCCCCTGTCTGTGGCTCTCAGCTCCAAGCCAATTTGTTCTTCCTGAAGATGTAAATCTTTAAAAACAACTCACAGCATAATCTGTAAAACGCTCAGTAATTGCCTAAAAGAGTTTCAGCAAATGTAACTAAAAACAAGAGTAAGTATGTGTATTTCATAGGAACTATTTTCAGCTGTGGAATCATTCACATTTGGTGCCCATCTGCAGAAGTTCCCAACCTGTGGATGGACGCCTCCACAAGAGATAATGCGATAAATCAAAGGGTCTCAAGAGTAGCAAATATAAAACGAATTTAATTCTGCTACACAAATTATGTGTTTAGTTATATTTGTTTGGGTTTTTCTCAAATTTTTCCCTTTTTCTAGCAAAACACTGTATAGTTTCATGCACCTGAAAATTAGGTGGATTTCTCGTTTTAGTTGTAGTGAAAAACCAGGAAGTATTTTTCTCAACATGATAAGATAAACATACTGTACAGTGGGCTCAAGGTGGCCAGCTGGGGCAGAAATAAAGATATTAGAGAATGAATTACTTTCTTTGGATCAGGGGTGCAAAGACACAGGAAACTTTTTCAGTATTATGTGGCTGAAAATAACAACTTCAGATTTACCAGTGTTATATTGTGCACCTTTATTTACACATCTAACAACCCTTGGTGGAAAGTAACTTTATGTTACTTTCTACTTTGACTTGACTTTTTGCAAATATCCATCGTAATTTAAATACGGTTTTGAATGCAAAACTAAAGGAGGTATAAAGGATTACTTCAGTGTGGCAGCACTGATATTTTTGAATATTACAATCATTTACTTTTCAAGAATCTAGATACTTCTTTGATCACCACTACAGCAAACAGTAAATACCTAGAAAGACTACTCCCAGCTCTGATTGTACCAGAAAGTGCAGTCTTTTATCATTAGTGTACTTGGATTACTGAACAGGCCTACCTGGCACAGGCCAAAGAGGCCTGCAAAATATCACTGAAAGAGACACACAAATGACCACAAAAATGCAATTTGATTATGAAAAGGATTCAAATGGCCACAATTAAAAATAAATGGATGACAAATCTACAAGGTGACCACAACAACACTCAAAAACAACCTGAAAGAGTTTAAAAGGACTACAGGAAGGTGCAAAAATAGTAAGAAACGAAAGGTAAAATGCCCACAAAGGCACAAGGTGACCACAACATGACGAAACAACAACCATGAGGAGATGAAAAACAGCCACAGAGAGATGACTAGAACAGTGCAAACTGACTACAAATTACACACCCAAAACTGGCAAATCACTTAGCATTGTTTGTGCTTTTTGCAGTCGGTTTGTACCACAAAAATGCTCAAAATAACCACAAAGACTTGTAAAATGATCTGAGACACAGAAAGACCATGAAGAGACACAAAATGATTTGAACAATGCATAAAGACTACAAACAACACAAAAGATCCAAAATGACTTGCCCCGTCATTTGTTTCTGTTTCAGACTGGGGGTCTTCTTTCTATATAAGACGAGTAAGGGTACTTTTACATGTGTGTCTCCAGGCGCCAGTTGTTTCATAATCGGCCCGCATCAGCATCGAGACTGAAGTGGATCACCATAAAATATTGCTAAGAAAATCAGCATATGTACATAGGAAACAGAACTGAGTAATAGAGGAGGACCTGCACATGGAGTAACAGGCCTACTGCCATCAACAGACTTTCATGTGTGCTAATGTCAGCAGAGACTAATGGGAGAGACATCCTGGTGCCTCCAGACGCACCGGGGAGTGCAGGTGCCCAAGGGAGGGATTGGTAGAATCAAGCTCACTCCATGCATCCACACTTGCCCGCTGGGGATTTGCATCCACCCGTGCACTGCACTCTGTGATAGCTGAGCTGATACACCCCTTTAATACTATTAAATAGATACACATCCCTGGTGGTGGAACCAAATGCCATGCCCAGTCGCCCTCCAATCAAGAGCAAAAGCAAACAGACTCAGTATGATAGTATGTGGAGGTTGCCAAGTGAAAATAATGAGTGGTTATCAGTATTTGTAAAAAGAACATATTATATCTCATCAAGAGTTCAATTAAATGCCCAGACCATGTGTGAAAGTAATATTTTATTCCCTACATTTGAATGACAATAGAGGCCATCTTTGCTGGGTGCTGCAGGCAGCTTGCATTGTGTCCCATGTTTGGTTTGGGACACAACCAGTATATTTACATAATCTGAATTAAATGTAAATCAAGCTGTTTCATCTCTGTCTCCCTGGATTTGAGGGGTTAAAGAGTGTGCTCAAAAACAGCACCCCTCACCAGGGGGAAAGAGCCTTCATTGTTGAGAAATCTGGAGTTTAAGGCCTGAAGCATCCTCTTTTCAGCAAACCTCTGCGTTTTTTAAATTTACCCCTGATGCCCCCTGAAGGAAAAAGGGCAGCCAGTTTGTATTTATGATACAATCCACGTAAATGAGGCTGTTTGGCCTTAATCCTTGCCTAATTAAGTGCCAGTCTGCTGAGGCAGGCTGCTAAGGGCCAAAGCGTAATACCTGTCGAATTATGGGAACAGCTGGAGCAGCCTGCCTGTCAGCAGATCAGCTCCACATTATTATCCTGCTCATTTATCGAGAGGGTAAAACAGAGAGACTCCCAACTAGTACGCTGGCCATCTTTATTTCTGTTGCCATTCTTTCCCAATTAGGCTCTGCCGTATGTGATGGCTCCACATCCATGTGTGGCTCGTAATTTTGTGAAACACAGAGACTGTTGCTGTGTGTTGGAAGAGGAAAAAGCTAATTAATTTATAATGCTTTTCATGTCACAAATAATGTAAGGATCACCACACAGGACACTGAAAGCTTCCTTCCCTGCTGCAGAAGCCAGAAAATGGTGATACCTCTAAACGCCATGCATTCATTAAAGAAAACCTCATCAAATTAACATTAAAATCATTATGGAATGAATAATGAATAATGCAGAGCCGTTTGCCAGGGGGAATTCAATTAATCAAACATCAGAATTAATAGTCTGCGTGTGGAGGTGAAAAAGAATAGAAACGTATCACTGGGATGCTCCGCTTTTTCTCCTCCTCTTTGATTCAACTTCAAAGACGCAGAGCATCACTCAGTTCCAGCTTTGTAAATAAGCAGCATCAAGCCAAAAGTGTTGTTATTCGCAAATGCTGTGACCTACATAGTAACATTTACAATTCTCCCCTCTGTGATCAGCAGCTAATCAAGGCTGCCCCAGTTAAGCACTGTTAGGCAGAGCCACTGTTGGCAAGCAAAATTCAGTCTCGGTGAAAAAAAATATATAACTGAATGACAGAAAAAAGACATTTTTTCTAATTATCACTGACTCCACGTGATGCTGACATTTTAGAGAAAACATATTCTCAAATTGAAATTAATCATTAATTATAATTCTAAAAATTTGCTGTTTTTTCTTGAGTAAAAAAAGAAGCCTTTGTGAGTTCTGTCAACATGAATATGAATAATATCACAATGACAAACATATATACATTAAGTCAGTCTCTTCCATATGAGGCATTGGTTTGGATGTATCGCCACCTGCAGGACACTCATTGTTGGTGCAGGAAATATTCAGGTATGAGTCTTGCAGATCATTGTTTGCTCATGCTTTCATATTTGTTCACATATTGTTT
This sequence comes from Scortum barcoo, assembly GCA_023238725.1. NCBI lineage: Eukaryota > Metazoa > Chordata > Actinopteri > Centrarchiformes > Terapontidae > Scortum > Scortum barcoo. Next base: position 13,193,158 of record CM041550.1, read on the forward strand.
GAGGAACTACGAAGCCTGACCTTTTTACAACCAAGATTATCAATCAGTATATTTTATTACTGCCATGCGTGCTAACATTTGTTTAAATCAGATTTAAGCTGCATGCAAACACAATTCCTACACTTGCATGACCTGATGTTCAGTACAGCCACCTTTAATTTGATTTACAAAAAATGCAGATGGGCACTCAAATGGAAGAACTGCAACTGGAAATCTGTTGAAATGAAAATACAGAGGCCTGTCACGTGAGAATGATGGATGCAGGATGTGCAAGTCACGTCAAAGAGACAGTGCAACAACATTTCAGTCTTAGCTGTTATAGTGACAGTGGATGTGTTTTCTGTACAGTTTGCTGACAGACAAATGTCGGCTCAGTGTTGGCTCAGTAAGGCAAGTTTATTTGTATAGAGCCTTTCAACACAGAGCTTTATATAAGGCATAACAAGGCCTGAAGAAAATAAACCAAGACACACAAAACCTAAACCTAAACTACATTTAGTAAAGGCAGTCGCAAATAAGAAAGGTTTCAGTTACATCTGATTTTCAATGAAGAAAGGGTTCGAACAGACCTCAAGTTCTGCACCTTGATAGTAGCTCAGTTAGCTGTACACAAGCTGGTTGAGGTGGAGCAAATTTAAACTTCTGTCAGTTCTTCTGAGCAGTTTAATCCACAACAACACATTATACTTCACTGATCATAAATCTTGGATTTAAAATCTTAATCTGCTAATGTAGTGTAGAAGAAATGTAAAGTGCCATGAAATTAAAATATTTAAGTAAAGTATGAATACCTAAAATGTTGTACTTAGTTATGTCCAAATAATTGAATCACTCACAATCAGCAACGTCCTTAAGTGATAAGTGGTAGAAAGTCACAAAGTACATTTACTCAAGTACTGTACTTCAATACAATTGTGGGGTACTTGTACTGACTTTTTCCATTTTATAATTCTTCTTCACTATATTTCAAAGTAAAATATAAATCTACTTTTTACTCCGCGACAGCTGACATTTATATTTATAAGTTACTTTAAAGATTAAGATTTTACACACAAACCAAATACACAAAATATATAAACACAAAAAAATATAATTTTACATTTAAATGCAGGACTTTTACTTTTAATCAGTGTATATATTTTTTCTTCTGTGGTAGTTTTACTTAAATATAACATATGAGAACTTCACTGTTCACCTCAAAGTTCACTGTGGTTGTGGAAAAATACATGAGAAAGGATTGCTGTTTGAGAAATATTATTAAGTACAAAATCCGTACCTCTAATTGATTAATTGTGTAAACTGATTTATTATTAAATACATGGTCAACCCTAGAACTTCCACAAGGTGGCAGGATACACCACAAGAAATGTTTTTGTGCACCAGAAACAGCTTGTGAGAGTCTTCAGCACCTCAGTTCAAATATAAAACCACTGTATATATACTGTATGTGCAGTGGTTTTATATGAAATAGTTTGTGAAATCTACAATGAGACACTGTCCTATGGTACAGTTGGTGAATCATATGGTGAAGACTGGGTTTGTCCACTACTGACATCTTCATTATCTTATTGTAATAAACATAATACACTGCCATTTACTGATGAGTGTATTCAGAGTTGTTTCCATCTGTAGTTCACTGTGGTGGAATCACACTGGAGGATTAAATGGAAGCAAAACTGGATTTTAAAGAGATATTAAAAGGTTTATTACAACTTATCAATTCAAATTTTATACAGTCACAAGTCACAAGTACACTTTCAACACAGTATCACACCCCTTTTTTTAGTTGATCCAAGGTAAAACAAGTAACCAAACCTTTCATTAACTTAGAGCCACAACTCAAGTTGAAACAACTTGTTTAATGATATTTATCTGACTGAGACATTATCGAATGAACAGTTAAATTCTCGCAGAGAATTATTATCTCATGCAGATAGCACATAACAGTAAAAAAAAAAAAAAATCATACAATGGAAACAATGTGTTAGCTTCTCATAAAACTACACAGTAGTAAGCCAGTACAGACTAAGAGAAAAGGCAAATTGACTTCATGGTGTGATTTGCTTCCTACTATTATTTCAATGATGAAATGCTTACAATTCTTACAAGCAGTAGTAGTGTTGCTCTTAATATACATGATGTGATTCCAGTTCACATCTGAATGCTTTAAGTTTACATGACGATGTATGGAGTCAGGGAGAGGCCCATCCTAATGACTGAAAGATTAAGATCAGTTTTAAGAGTTAATGTGATCAATAGGGCTCAGCTACTGAATCCAGACTATCCTATAAAAAAAAACAAAGTACATAACACCTAGAAAGATCACATACAATGTATCATCCATGTCATTTACAATGTTTCCTAAAAATGTCAGAATTGCAATAATGAAAACAGCATAATGTCCTTAAGTGTTCTGCGTTAGACACTAAAGCCATAAAACAGCCAGAGACGGTATACAAAGCAAGATATTTTCATACTGAAAAACTTCATGAGACCCTTAATCAACTCAAGCTAACCTGCATTAAAAATGTACGGAGGTCTTTTCTACAAAAACATTAATGGCACTGAATGAAGTCAACGTCACCATGATTGAGTAATGGAAAAGGTACTGCAATCCTACAATCACTGCTTCAGGAACAATCAGACTACAGGTGGAATGTTAATGAAATAACACACATTTCTAACCAGCTCACCTCCTTAAGACTATTTTTTACAAAGCAGAGGTGAGCTCAAACATTCAAACTGCACGATGCGACTACAGTTGATCTCACTCACGGAAAAGTTGTCTGATTCAGCCATTTACATTTGTGTAATGTAACAGTATTCAAATCTACTTCTAAAAAGCTGCCAGTACTTAACATGTGGACTGTCAAACTCTAAAAAGGTAAAACCCGTCATCTCTCAAAATGTGCAAAATGAGAAGGAAAAGAAAAAAGTGACTGCTCTTAATGGAACTTCATCATAAAGATAGTGCTTAGAAAAAGTCGTGGAAACAGAAAAAACAAGCAAACGGATTACAAATGAGCCGCAACACACTTTGGTAACATCTCTAACAAGTCAACCTTCAGGCTGATCGCTTTCAAATAAAAAAATATATGAGAATAATAAATAAGTCACACAAATAAAAAACATTTTAGAACCACGTGTTTTACATCTTACACCTAAAGTGCCTTTTCTTTTGTCTTCATCAATTCCAGAGAAAACATTGCATTTTTAAAAGCATTGCCTACAGAGGACAAAATGGACCAAACATAAACAAACCAATTAAGAATAAATAAAAGAAAAACAGTGCGGCCCAAACTGAAGCTGAGAGAGAATCCCCTTTTTTTCCCCCCCTCTGTTTGTCGACAGCGCTCCAGTGTTGACACTCGGCCACCATTTGGGATGATCAGCTCCCTGAAGGCTGAGACTGGGTGGTGCCCCTCCGCGGCTGGCTCTCCTCTGTGCTCTGGTTTGATGTGGCGGCGGCGGACGGGGCGGAGGCAGCCGGGGTCGCGGAGGAGGAGCTGACCCCGTTGGAGGTGCTGATGGAGCTGTGCTGGATGGCCTCATTCTGGGGGCTGCCGGGGACGGACATCTCCTCGCAGCTCTCGTCTTTGTCGGAGACTGTGTTGGAAAAGATGAGGAAAATTCGTCCCTTTAAAACCTTTACATTTTAATAGCGTTTACCTGAAATAATCCAAGAGGGCTCAGGGAAAGCGTTGTCACGTAGGCCTAATCAGATGTAGAACAGCTATTTGCATGTGGTGTATGCAAAGCGTTTCATTAATCCCCATAATGCTACTTCGGCACCCCTTCCTTTAATTAAAACTCCAATGTCAATTTAAACCCACATCATAAGGGTACATTACATTCTGGGGCATGTGGCACTGTTTCCCAGCCCTAACTGCATTCTCATTTGTTTTTTGTTACCTTGCCAACTACTGCAGCGACAGATGATTACAGCACCTGATTTTAATGATGCTCACACTGGAGAGTAGGGAAGACTTGGAGTCGAAATGCCACCAGCTGTTAGGCAGTTGCATTGAATTAATTGGATCCTGATGGAAAAAAAAAAAAAGACTCTACTCTCATGCTCTGTTTCGTAAAGGAATAAGGAGCACGATGATAATTAATATTGTTAATGATATGAAGTCACTTGTTATGGCACTTTGTAATTAATGACTTGGTTTCATATTTGAGAATGTAAAATAGAGATTCCACAGCAAGAAGTGGCAATTAAAGTGCAATACAAATGTCTTCACATTAGAGGTTTCTTGACTGGACTTTGACCATGTGATTTAGTGCAAGTGAATGTCAAAGCGCTATAAACTCCCTCGCTGTTTTACTATGCAGAAGGTCAACCTCAGAATAAATCAGCTTGGTGGTTTTGTTCCATGTTCAAGTGAGCATTATTACTCCTAACGACATTAAGGGGCGGCTGGCTGATATATCATAATACTCGGAAATTCTGGTTCCCCGGGCAGCCTGAGCTTCTTTCTGCTCTCTTGGTTTCTAAAGTGGGCTTTGCCGTAAGCAGATGGACAGCTCAGTGTGCCAAGTGAAAACGTGTCCTGGCTTGTTTGTGGGGCAGTCTGGGTAATTTCCTCCCACATGCCACAGCTATACCTGGGCAGGACAATGAAGGGTATTACCGGGTCTGGAGGGCAGCGCAGCCTTACGGGACATGTAAACAGTGAGAAAATGGAGGGCTTGATGAGGCCTTTACATGAGAGAGGGCCACGGATCAGTCAGGATTAAATAACGTGCTTTACTAATAAGCTAGCAAGATAGATTATTTCAGTGATTCCCAACCAGGGGTACTCATGCCCCAGAGTGTACTTATGCAGCTGCCAAGGGGCTAAGTGGAAGGACTGTGGAGTAGCTTAACTAATTTAGAAAAAAAAAAGTAAATTTAAAAACATTGAGTCAGCAGTAACACCTGTAAATTACATGCTGCGACTGGAGGTGTTTTTTAGAAAAAAATAGTTAGAGCAGTAGAGCAATAGAGCAGACACGTTTGAACAGTAAGATAAAAGTAATGAATAAGTGGCTGGCTTACTATTTCACTGCTTGAAATAATGACAAGTTCAAAGTAGTGGATAAAACTTGAAATGCAAAGCTAGAAGTAATGGACAAAGTTGAAATGTCTGGCTCACTCTCAGTGGTAGTATTATAAATGGAAACTTGACCTAACAGACCCACTTCTATACAATAAACTGTGTTTACATCTACTACAGCTAGTTTAAAATTCAAATGAGAACATTTGGAACATGATGGGTGGTTTTCACGAAGGGGTAGTTGAGCTCATCTGATTGGACTGCAGGGGTACATCAGACAAAGACTGTTGGGAACCACTGGATTATTTCACTCTTCCTTTCTACTAGCCATTTATTTTCACTCTCACATTAGTTGGCGTTCCTTCTTGGCTTGTCTAAAACCTTCCCCACCTGTCATCATGAGCCAAAACTGATGAACTGGGGGTATTTGGATGAGGTTATATTTTCCCAAGCAGGGTAAAAAGTGCTCCAAACGTCATCTTTCAGAAAGGTCTAGAAACACAGGACATACGTCCTCGGCAAACACATGAGAAAGATGACCCAATTCATCTGCAGATCTCGCTAAAAAACAATCCAGACGAGACCAAATGAGACCTGGCTCTGACAGCCCACTCTAGCCTGGAAACCATCAGTCCCATAATACACATGACGTGTGTCAGTGGGATGGTTAGCAATAAGGGATGCATAATGAACAGCCTAGCTTGGTGGACACCCCACAACATGAATGCTCTGCAGTCTTGTCAAGCTTGCTGCTTTAATGGACTCATTTCAGAGGCAATCATTGTCAATACAAGTCAGCGGAGGCGTTTAGAGCACAGTGGAGAAGTGGCTTGGAGCACACTTGTTCTCGTTGCATACTGACTCATCTGTGAGGGAAGGTGAGTTATGACCAGAAAATCAGAATGACAGAGCCCCAGTCTCAGGAAACGAAGAAATATTGGTGATATTATTCTAAATGAGACCGTGTGATGAACAAGAACTGGCGCAGAGACGACACTGTACGGACTGACAACAAGAAATTTAAATGAAGAGGTTGCAAATGGCAGAATTTTCTCATATATTCAAAATACTCATAAAGACGATCATTGTGTTTAAGAAGAGGACACTAAAAGTTCCATTTTAATTACCGTATGAAGGTGTTACAAAGACGCAGATTGTTCAACACAAGCATTTGGATTCTGCAGACATTTATCTGACAAATGCTTACTCAGATGTCAAATGAGGAGAATCTATTTCTTTCCTGTGGACACCACCTGTGGCCTCTTGGACAAAGCCACAAGAATTTGTCTGAAACAACACTGCCCATAAATATCTAAACTTTTGCAAAGTTTTTCAAAAAAACACAACAAAAAAGTGGGTCTAATATTTCAAAAGCGCTTCCTGTTTGGCCTTAAGTAAGACATGTCCTTCTGGTGGTTAGCTGGAGCTCATTTTACACGCGTTTCACTGGAAGCCTCGGGCTGGGAATAATGGAGCATTACTCACTGTGATAGCCAGATTTCTTCTGCATGGCGGTTACAGGGCAATCTTTATGAGCCAGAAGAAGCTGCTTCAGCTGAGCCACTTCGTTTCTCAGCAGGGTGACTTCACTCTTTGGGAGAGAGGAGACGCACAGCAGCACTCAATAAAATGGTCACTCTGGAGCATATAGAATGTCAGATTATAACATGAAGACAAACAGACAACATGAGAATATAGTTCACATCTGTAAAAAACATTTCCCAAAACCAGATGGATCAAAATATGACTTACAGCTTTTATTCAATTAGTTTTAACCTTATGATTGAACTTCCAACCGTGATGCTGATATTTGACAGGTCACACAAGTCTGAAAACACTTACCATAACATTTTTGATAAGGATCACTTAAATTAGATTATTTTCAAGAACTATGACCATATATATTATATTATATTATATTATATTATATTATATATATATACGTATATATATATATATATATATATATATAAAAATCCAATTATGACACATTTCAGTACTGAGTACTTGGTACTAAAAAAAAAACTAAATATCTGCAAAAGATCATTTAACTTATTGGTCTAGTCTCTAGTCTGAACCCAAATAAAGCAGCTGAACATGACCACAAAATACATTTTCACTATTAACTAAATATTCATTAAAAATACACTCCAAAAACATCATATATACAGAAGATGTTAAATATGCTATACACACCAATATTGGGACTTTAATGTTGTTTTCTGCCCTCTCTACATGAATAGCCACACTTTTTATCCACCATGGGAGTTTAAGGCCAATTATTAATGGGATCGCGGGGTTAAATTCTCAAGACCTGCTTTGTACAGTAAGCAGACATGACCACTACACTGCTGCAGTTAAACTCATGTTTCCCTCCGCCAGAAACAGCGAACACAGGGAAAGGTAACAACGTAATGAATGAATTCAGAATAAAGTGCAATGCACTTCTTCATTTATGTTTTTCCTGCACAATAATTACGGCCTTCACTGGCTTCCGACCAGCACATTTGTCAGAGGTGAGCTGTTCAGATTGTCGGCGCAACTTTGTAGACGCTGCCGAGATTTACACTCCCGTGTCGTTACAGCTCCCAGGGGAGCCGAGGATTTCTGCATGTCGTAAAAGGGAGCCACATTACGCTGAAGGTGACTTTAACTGGATTTAGAGCGGCCAGGGGCCGGCGGAACACCCAGTGGCAGATTTAAGCTCCTTCTCTTCTCCTTTAAAAGGACTATGGGCGGCTTAATCTATTAGTCTAAAAGCAGCCAATTTATTTGATTCCATCTGTTTAGTCCTACTGGTGTTGGCAGGGCTGAGCTATTGTACGACAGATTTAAACACAGCTGGATAGAGCGTATGTATCACATGTAGCCAATGCCATATTCACTGATCTTCCACCATGACTGCTGCCAGTTGCAGCCAACATAAACACCAGCGTTTCTTTAAAACTCTCCCCTTTTTTGCTCAGGGAAGAACAAAAGATAACAATTGTAGACAAAAGTCAGAAATGTCAACACCCATTCAAAATGCTGTCTGTGGATGTGAAAAAAACTAATACTAATACCAATGTTTGGTTGATTTACAAATGCATTTGCCTGCAAAAATGAATTTGACTTTGACAGTAATACAGCCATTGACACTACTGCTCCCAGCTAACATTAACCTGCATCACACCTGGAATTTTACACCAGACTCCACTGGACTTTTGAGAGTTAAAGTTGTTTCTAACTTTGCGAATTAATCGAAATTGAGCAAATGGGCCTTGGGTGATGCTGCGAGCCATGTGAGCTGCCTGGTCTGACACCTCATTAAAAAGCCAGTTAAGGATGATGTTAAAATAATTGTGCATCATTAGAGGCAGTTTCACTGATCAGCTGGGCCATGTCAGCATGGGGGTTTTAACAAAAACTGCACTGCTGATTAATGCCTTCATATAAAGCGCCCTTTTATTCTCTGCCACATGTTGTCCCCTTCTTTGTAGTTAACAGCGATGCGATCTGTTTATAACCCCATTCACACACCTATCCTTCCCCTTTCATCTACATATAGTTAAATACAATCTCAGCAAGCGCACCCATGACAGGTGGTGATAACTTGTTTTTGAACCAGATATTAACGACATGAACCCAATTCTTTTCCACTGCTGTCTATCCCCTCCTCCACATCTTACTCTGCTTTCATAGGAAAATAAGACAGTGAGCAAATAAACACCACATCTCATTTAATTGTCTGGAACACCGATGTGCCGCACCCCCGGCTCACACTTATCAACAGAGACAGCAGATACATGAACTGTTTCGAACTTGTCAGCATCAGATCCTAATTGCTTCCAGCAAAATGAAGGTTCAAAAAGACACCTTTCCCTAAGAGATTTTTGAGGCCATTCAGTAAACTGCTGAGACAGAAGCGAAGACACGCTTGTGCGCGGCTGACATCTGGAGGATACATCTTTATTGACAGGGACATATCGATGTAAAGGGCTCACACACCGCTGCTGTCACACGGCAGCTCTTCCTAATCGGCTTTAATGACTTCATCACCACAGAAGGGAAAAGTCTGTGTACACATGCTTACACCAACAGCACACAATGATAAACACACATAGGCATGCACACGTGCGCGCACAAACTGACATATTGATGCAAAAGAGCACAAAAACAAAGACAGATGAAGTAGTTGTTGTTTACATACAGTAGCTGAGGGGAAGAGGAAAAGAGCACCTGTAGTTGTCCGTTCATAGAGCTGAGGTCCTCAGCCTTCTTCTCCAGAGACTGGACCCACACTTTCCTCTTCTGCCTACAGCGAGATGCTGCCGCCCGGTTACGCTCCAGGAACTTGCGGCGCTTCTCATCGGGGTCTTCACTTGTAGTTCTGCGCCGCCGACCCCCTGTGCTTGGAGGGTTTGGGGCAGGGGGCACTGGGGAAGCCTAAACAATAATAATAATTATAGTAATGCAACACAATAACTGGTGAAGCAAGAGTAGCTAAATGGGTAAGGTGAATACGTAAGATAACGAATCTGATAAGAGCGTTTGGTACTTGATGGTTTGATTTGTGGATACGTACAGGTGTCTCTGTGGTGGAGGTGGCCGGCTGCTGAAGGGAATGGGGAGACGGTTCCTCAGTTGCGGGCAGGTGAGGAGCCGGAGCTGGAGTTAGGGGTGCGGCCGGGGCTGGAGTTGGGGTCGGGGGCGGAGCAGGAGAAGTGGGAGCAGCAGTGTGGGTTACAGCGCTGCTCTGGACTTCACCACCATCTCCATTGGTTACCTGAGGAAGCTGCTGGCTTAACGTGGCTTTCAGTTTCTGAGGAAAGAATTTGGTAGAGGGAAAGAAGTCATGAAATGTTCATTCTAAGAAGTGGTTGATATGAGAGGGAAACAATCAGTCACCAGCGAAGAGAGCAGTACAAGAGAAGGTAAGGTATCACTACTGTCATGATTATCAAAGACGGGTACTAGATCATGTGAAATATCTTCCTTCGATTTCGCTTTGGTATTCAATTTCCTCCTAAAATTAAGGTCATAAAACAGGATTGTAAAATGAAAAATAAAAAGTACAGAAATGTCTTGAAATAGGGAAGAAAGTTAAACTTATTTTACAAAAGAGAATACCTTGCAGAGATACAAGGCAGAAACTGAACTGTCTGATACAAGCACGTAACCACGCAGTTATTTACCAAAGGTGACAGACACCCATGGCCCATAATGTGATCTACATCATCAAAAATATCCTTTTCTGAACATCAACTAGGACTGCACACAACATACATGACATGGCCCATTCACAGAAATAACTTCTCAACAGATTGGTGTCTATGATTCACAGGCCAATTCCTCTAGTATCAAACACTGAGCAAACAAGGTGAAAGTGAATGAGCCTTTCGAAGCAATAACAAAGTGAGAGGGAATACATTTACATGAGAAAACAGAGGACCACATTATTCTAACAACTACCTTTGCCAGACCAATCTATCTACCAAATTAGTTTATCGTGTAATACCCTTCCAGAAGCTCTTCTGGCAGAAACAAGATATTATTCTCTTGGAATGGCCCATAGAAAGAGGGAAAAGCCAGTCAGATTCATATTTCATCTCTGCCATGGAAACCTCATCAGTGTAATAACCCTCCATCTCATGGGTGTTATTCAACCATCTGCTACTATATTACTTATCTTTATTTTGCAACTAATTAACAGCATAATCTTCTAAATTCAGCAAGTTAATTATCATTATTGTGGTCTTTGCAGCATCATCAGTCCTTGTAAAGTGCCTTCTCCGCGCCCCCTGAGAGCCGGGTGGGTGGGGGCGGGGAGCAGGCAGGTTGAGCGGGGGTCTGTTTTCTTGACGCGGGCTCATTAGGTGTTTGCTGATGAGCTGAGTGTGGTGGGAGGCGCCGCGAGTAAGAGGGGGGATGCAGGTCAGGCAGGATTCTGCTGAACAAAAGGTTCCATGCAGGGTGAGGCCGACTTAATGTGCCTCGCCGAGCGTGTGCCAGGATGCCCCCAGCTGGCTTTCGCTGGTAGCCCCCCTCCGGTTGGCCCCGGTGACGCCGTGCTGAGCACAACGCTGTCTCCACGTTTGTCATCTCTCCGTACCCCATGATCCCCGACATACGCCTCCCCCGCCCCACCTTCCCCTTTCTCCTCCTCGCCAGTCAGGATCAATCCTTCCTCTCCCAACACACACACACACACACACATCCTCTTCACAGTTTATCTGTTAATTTCTACGGGCAGAGCATGCTGCGAACACTTACAGGTTCTGTGATCCGTGCTTCATCACATTGCCACTGATCTCTCTCACAACACTTCATATCCCTGCCCTTCAACCATCCCCTCTTTTACAGGAGGACTCGGTTGGCTGTCTTCCTCCCACAGATAATTATGGAATATTTCCGTCCTTCTTCTTTTAGTAAATAGATTATTCTGATTCAGCCGAGCTGATTATTTTCAGAATAGATTAATCTGCTGATGATCTTCTCAATAAATTCATGAATCATTCAGTCTATAAAATTCCAGGAAAGAGTAAAAAATGTTCAAATGTCTTGTTTATTATAATGTATGCCAAAAAAAGTTTATAGTTGTTTCTATGACCTGTTTTACCTATTGAAATTCTTTATTGGCACTTTTTTTTAAAAAAATCCTATTTTGTATAGCACATCCAGCTGCATCTTTTCATAAAAGGTGCCATACAATTATTATCTTCCTCATCATTACTGTTGTTATTATTACTACTACTACAACTTTTACTATCATCATTATTATTATTATTATTACAAAAGCTAAAACAAGCAAGGTTTGGCATTCTCCCTAAGAAAGACTTTCCCCAAACAGCTAATTGATTAATCCACTAATCGTTGCAGCTTTATAAATCAGTATCTATATTTAAAGAAATATTACATGGTAAAATCCAGATGGAAAGCCCACTGATGAAAGGTGGATGGTAATTGGTAATCCAACCCAATTTTTGCTGTATTTTATGCCCAGCCTTTCACTAGCACCCTCATCTGGTCAGAGAAAGTAACCGCTCGCTGATGGTCAAGCTCACTCATTACTTCGGCTGTTATTATCTCTCTCAGATGGGAAATAACAGACTCAACATGGAAATAACAGTTGATGTAAAAGAAGAGATAATTAATACCAGCTTTGCTTCTGATTGGGCGGGCTGTGGCTGTGGCGAGGGAGGTCCTGGGATCCCGGGGACGTTAGGCACTACGGTGACAGGTCTGACAAGCTGACGGCAGAGACACAGAGACAGATCAGCACAGAGAAAATTAGTCTTCGGCAGTAAAAAGGCAGGCAGCGGCGCCCCCCCACCCCCACCCCACAACACACACGCAGCCTCGGCAGGCTCTCAGAGTTTCCTCATATCTCAGCCTCATTAGGTTGGATGGCCTGTTATTTTGTGGAGGCAGCGCCACATGGAGATGCAGAGTGCACGCTAATGAACCTCTGCCTGCCTGCGTGAGAGCATATGGACAGGGAAGCTGAGGAGAGGATGGAGAGACACGAAAGGAAGGCCAGAGCCAGGCCTCCGCTCACACCCGCCGACAATGCGACAGAGGGAGGAGGGGGAGGGAAGAGATGATGGAGTGAAAGGGAGGCTCAGTGGTGGCTCATGTTCTCCATCTACTTTTGCCCTCCTTTGCTTGTCAACGGCTTTCCCAGTCCCCACAGACTGGGAAGATAGAGGTTTTTTCCCTGCTGTGCTGCTATCAGGAGATAATCATCTGCTGCTCAGCGTTCCACACAGACAATCAGGACTACAATGAACAACAAGACAAGCTTCCACATGGGGGAGTTAGGAAAAAAAAAATACCGACAAGACCTTCATTTACAACATATCTCCTATATGAGGCACTGTCATGGCTTGCAGTTATAATTGGTTTGCAAAACATATTCGTAGTATCGTGGTATCTATCTGCTCTGCCAGAAATCAAGAGCATCGATTCTAATTGTACAAGGACAAATAGCAGCAAAGTATCCTGGACCGGAGCCGGCTGTGCCTCAGCCAAACCCTGCGTCTTTGCCACAGTGACACACAGCTGTACTCTAAAGTGCATTATTTCACTCAACCTCTCCAGCTTCTGAACTGACTGCCAAATCTGAGGTGCCAAAGTTGTAAATAGCCCCTCTGTCCAAGTAAAGCAAAGAAAATATGTGGTATTAATGCATCACTATGGCCTATGATAAATAGTATAGTCTGAATGACACTTCAGAAGGACTTCCAATTTTCCCCAAAAAAAACAAAACAAACAAACAGTACACTTGAGCCCAACAAAGGATGAAGAAATTCGACACAGTCTAGTGATTTTGTTATTCGACACACTGGACTAAAATAGTAATCTAAAATTATTCGGCTTGACAAAATAACTGCTTTGGTCCATTAGTTAGTTCAGTCTCATCCTTGGAAACAGCAGTCGACAAAGCAATACCACCACAAGGTTCATTTAGTGGTTGTTCTGAAGCTTTGTGATATGACTGAAAGCTCCAGGGCAACTACAAAATGGACTTTGAGAAGAGACTGTTTGGTCAGCTGTTGCTTTCATAGTCAAGCATGAACTCTGAGGTTCCAACTTTTCAGCCTGAAAGTGCTCAGAAGAAAATTGAGATGTAAACATCTACATAACTAGGCTAACTGTCTGCCGATCACGTGATATGATCGTAAGCTCAAGAACAGCTAGTACACTGACCTTGAGATGGGACTGATTTAAACAAAATCTTGGTTGTTAATTTTCTTGCTAGTGACATCTCTATTTGTTCAGTGATCTCATTCACTGCATGCATTCCTAATTCTCTGATCATTTCAATCAAACTGTCACCAAATCATCGGAAATATCTAGAAAAAGTCTCATTTCAAGAATCTGCTTCAACTCAAACACACTGAAACACAATAACAACATAATAAACATAATATCAGCAGCAGGACACTCACAGGGATTGTAGTTGGAATATGTACACTTGAGCTTGTAATAGACGCAGGTATAGCAACTGGCATGGTCTGGCCGTTAGGCAGCTGTAAGAGCACAGGGAAGGTGCCAGACACCGGGCTGAAGGGAGAGAGAAAAAAAAATCCCAGTCAGGACATCAACAACAAACTTTGTGACTAACACACAAAATCAGAATTTGTCATAAATTAGACAATGATGGCTTCTAATACATCAACATTAACAATAATAACATAATCAGGCAACAACTTATAGAAATAAAATGGAACCAAAACAAAATCTAACTCAAAATACACCTGTTGTGTAACAGGTTCAAGCAAAATTACTCATCAGACAAAGTAAGTGATATCAGTCTTGCCCAGATATGGACTTCAGGTTTAAAACACATGCAGTTCTTACTAAATCTTCTGTGTCTGGCTTTTAAGACATTCATTTAAAAACAGGATATTTTTACTGTTTTCTGTAAACTGTCATTAAAGTTGCATCCGGGCTTTCACTTTTAATACCCTATTTCAATTTGAAGCAGTTACTTTACTAACAAAAACCTTTTTTAAATATTTGGTTTGTCGATCATTTGGTCTTGGCAGCTAAATTGCTAATGCATGGATCCAGTAAGACTCCTTGGCTAATTAACCTCAACTTTGACCTTTGAAATGTACCTCTGGTAGCTGTGGCTCTGTTTCACAACCAACTGTTGATTATAATGAATATTATACATGCATACATACATATTCATGTGGCGTGTTAGCGTGCTTCAACCCACAATGTCTTTTCATTAGTTAGTAACATTAAAGCACCTCATCTTTTTAACAAAGATAAATTATATAACTTATTATATGATTTACTTTTTACTTAGTAATATAGTAATATTTGATTTACTAACTAACTAACAATAATCATATTTTTCTGTGTCTTTGTTAAACAAGAGACTTGATGCACTATACAGTGCTGTATATAAGGGCCCTAATAAAGTGCAGAGGCTTTAAAAGCCTGTGCTGAACACACACTGGGATTATTATGTGAAAACTCTTTTCATTGTGTCTTTTTTTCACCACACAGACACTGAACTGGAGCTGTAAGTCCATATTTGAGCAATGCTGATGCTTGTTCTTAAAGACGGGACTCATGAGGTCTATAGCCAAAAATAAAAATACTGTAGATACTGCAAATAAATCAAAAAACAAGAACATGCCTCATGAAATATGAGCTCACCAAGACAAAACTGCACAAATATAAATGAAACAAAAGATGACTTAAAACTATGATTTTTAAAAGTGGACATTTTGAGTTACTTACACTATAGGCCTATTAGTGGATGGGACTTGGGTAATAACAGAGCTAGATGTTGGTGATGGGAGAGCTTGCTGTATTACAACATTAGCCTCTGAGGTTGCTAGAAGTACATTGGGAACTTGGAGGGATGCAGGATGCACTATAGTGGATGTTGGCAGTGTGGCTGGCTGCAAAGATAAGTCCTGAAAACATCATACAAGACCTTAGCTGCAGAAAGTGTTTAATCAACACCAGATTCTTAACTTAATTACTTCTTATGATACAATGAAGGCCAAATTTCACTGTATTCTTCTCAATGTAAGGAATTAAAAAGCTAAACACATGAAAAAAGAAGCAGTATAAGTCATCTCATATCTCTCATGGATTTCTCGAAATAATAAACTTCGGAAATACTGTTCGTATTTTTTTTTACTGATTGAGACACAAGTATTATCACTGAAAGTTGAGACAAATCTAACTGAAACAAGAAAAAATCTGATTACTTATAAAATTAATATTCATACCAGTTGCCCTGTAATGCCAGAGTAAATCACGAAACACAGAAGCACGACAACACCTTTCACTCACTCTTCATGACAACCTTGTAAACTCTCTACGATAACAGAAACAGTTTATTTAAAAGCTTTACCTTGTCATCATTCGTAGTGGACTCAGGGTGAGGCAGAGGGCTATCTCGATGAGCCTCCATAGCTGTGGGTTCCTCAATTTTGTTGCGTATGATAGGCGTTGCAAGAGGCGACAAATCCAGTGGTAACTGCGGAACAATAAGAAGAAATCATCTCTCTGACTGTCAGACAAACAGAGGTTAGATGCGCTGAGGAGGAGTTTGACAACAAGAGCAACCTTTTTAATGTCATCTTCAGCTGCTTTTTTGAAGTCATGGTCGAACGGACTTGCAAGTTCATTGAAGAGCCCAACCTCCTCGCAGTTCTTCAAAAAGCGGGTCGGTGTAGGAGTTTGGTCTGCAATAGGGGAAAAAATTTCTTCAGTGCAAAGACCGCAACGTAAAGTATCAAGTAGATCAAAATAGCTCGACCTCAATAGTACTCACCAGCAATAATGACACTGTCATTCCTTGCTGGGCCAAACTTCAGGGTCATCTCATGTTTGTGTTTGTGGACAGCCAAGTGGTCCTCATTCGTAAACCTCTATTTAGGGTCAAAAAAAGAGAAAAAGTGAACAGTGAGACACAACCTATACAGATGCGGTCTGAGGAACCTGTCATAGAGTTTAAGCTTTGAATAATGTGCAGTAACATTTCGACAAACATCATGTCATCTATTGGTGGCTTTACTGTCATTATTCAGTTGCTTCTAATAAATGTCCTCATTTACATACTGATGAGGGTAGACATAATGCCACAAACACCTCTCTAAAACTCTTTCAGTAAAAACTAAAACTTAAACAGATTTGAGTTTCATGTCTGTCAACATTAAGAAGGCAGAGATCTGACTTTGAGGACTTTGAATTACTTTGAAATTCTAACCTATAAATGACACTTATATATTGTTTTTTTTTTAAAGATGATATAATCACTTTCTACACTCAATACCTCTGAATGTGATGTATTTTAGAAATACTAAAATAAAAATGAAGACAATGAAGATTTAAATTTCTCACACTGTGTAGAAAACTATTTTTGTAGAGTTTAGCAGTTGAATAAGTTTAACATGGTAAATTATACACATGAACAAAAACTTGGCTGCTTGAACTTTTGACCTGACTGTCAACCTGTCTAAGTAGGATGACTAACCAAGTATAGCGAGCAATTACCCGCTATATCACCCTCAGGAACCCCTGAATGTGATCATTTGACTACTATTCTTCTGGTCCTTTCTCCTAGGGAGATAATAAAATACCTTTAATATGTTAACTCATAATATGCTCATTCAATGCATTTTTTTCAAATTAAGTTGTTTTACATCTATTCAATTATCACTTAGACTGCAACTAATGATTATCTTCATTATCGATTAATCTATTGATCATTTTCTCAATTTATTTATTAGCTGTTTGGGCCATAAAATGTCAGAAAACTGTGAAAAATGCTGATCATTGTTCCCTAAAGCACCGAGGTGACATGCTCAAGTGTCTTGTTTGGTCCACAACCAAGTTCACTGTCACAAAAAATGAAAGAAACCACAAAACATTCACATTTGAGATGCTGAAATTAGAGAATTTGAAAACTTTATCTCTTAAAAAATGACTCCAAACTATTAATCAATCATCAAAATAGTTGGCCACTCATTTAATAGTTGACAACTAATGGACTAATCGTTGCAGCTCCAATCGTAAGTACAGCAGACAAAGGTAGGATTCCAGTAAACTGAAGGTGAGCTATACACTGGATCTGATGGGAACCTCGACAACAAATTTGAGCCTACGGGCAACAAAACAGTTTGATCAGGGCCTGATTTTAATGCAGGGTACCTTGAAATAATGGCACAAAGCCTCGTGAGTGGTGACAGAGATGACTTACCTGTCCACACCCAGGAGCAGTGCACTGGAAAGGTTTATCATCACTCATAGTAAGGAATTCCTGTTATGTCACCCTGAAATAAAATAAATAAATAAATAAATAAAATGAAAAACAAAGGAAAAAGCACAAGCAATAAGTTAAATATCAAACCTAAAGATGTATGTTAGAAATTATACTGTGGCTCCGTCAGGGTGCAGAATAAACACTGAGGCTTTAGTAAACAAAAAAAATCTATTGAAGCTAATGTCCAAAAGGTAATGTCGGATTGTGTGGGAGGGTTGCAGTGAAGACTGAGAAAACACATCCAGAAAGAAATGTGCACAAAGCATATGGATGAAGGGCGGCTGCTGAGGTTGTTTACACCTCAGTGTCACCAGAAAAAAAGACGCTGGATGCTCGGTCCTTTTTCTTATTCTCATCCAAATCACGCAGCTGAGCTTTTTCTCTGCAGACACATGTACATCTTTTAATTTGACTGCTCACCAAGTAAAAAACAAGGCGTCACATAAATCCTATAGTGATGTTACAGAGAGGATAATCTGCTCCAGTCGTTTCTACGGAGCAGCTCTGCGTTAACATGCACCCGTCGCCATATTTGGGGCTGTTATTTGACTGTAAACAGACGACGAGTCGGCGACATGTCGAGGCCGCCTCATTGTACCGGAGCACAGGTCCCCCTCGGTGCAGGGGGGAAAGAGAGACGCCTTTTCGCGGCAGCTTTCAAGCGTTTCGCCATCAGTTTTAGTGCTCACTTACCCTCAGCCACAACCCTTGGTTTCCAAAATCCCACGTCTGTGCCAAAGTATCGCGATAACTGCCCAAGCGCTTCCGTAAACGTCACACTAGGGCTGCGCCTGCATCACAGACTGTACATAAACATGTGGCGTCACTGGCCTGCAAATGTACTGTTTATTTAGTTTAACTATTTGCTTTTTAACTTAACATAGTGATGAAAGTTTTACTTTACTTTGGGAGGATGTGCTGTTTGGTCTCTTGTAAACTGATATATAGAAAAACACTTACATATTCTTGATGAATTTTAATATAACTGGAAAGAAATCTACATGAATGCGTTTAGATTTACAGACAATAAACCTTGCCTTATTGCTTTTATTCAAACAAAGCATTTTTCAACTCAAGATAAAACTAAAGGTAGTTAAAACTGTAATAGCAGGTACAATAATAAAAGTGTATCTTTAGATAGGGCCTTACACCCTCTAGTCTTAGAGATAATATATACTTCTTTCCTTTTATTTATGTATTATTGTATTTTTTTTGTACTTGTTGTGTATTCATACACAGTTGTCTTTGTAAGAAAAAACAATGTTTTCAATAAATCTTTAAAATAAAAAATAAGGACTTCAGTTTCACTCTCATATCCATAGACTATACATAAAAATGTATTTACTTCAATTCTATATACAGCCTATGCTCATATCTCATAAGTTCTGGAAGGCTCTAGAGTCTCACTGTTTTTAAAACTCACTAACTTTGCCTACTCTTTCGGTCTTATGGATATTATCTGTTACTATGATAAACCAGATGATCTTGAATATCTGATTAATTATATTATTTTACCTGCATAGTTCTTTATTCATAAACAGAAATGTGTTGTAGCACTTCTGAAGGTCCTTCCTTGTCTTTTAGAATTGAATTCTTTAAACACTCAGTTTACTAAACAAGAAAAAATGAAGAAAAAGAAAGAAAAAATGAAAGAAAGAAAGAAAGAAAGAAAGAAAGAAAGAAAGAAAGAAAGAAAGAAAGAAAGAAAAAAATAATTAATTTATGGAAAATTGTGGCAATTTTATCTCAGAAATATCTAAATGAACATGTTTCAGTTTGTATATCTGTTTACACCTGTGCTTTAATTTATTATCATTGACTTTAATGTATACATCTTTTTATATCTTATTGATATCTTGATATATTTTGTCTCATTCATGTTCATGTCTGTATATGTGCTGCCACTGTTCACCCTAAATGTTACTATATATTGCTTTTGTCAATAATAATAATATTTTAGCCTCATTTAGAAGTGTTTATACAAAGAAACAAGATTTCATTTCCCTCCCTCAGTTATGTTTTAAGATTTCTACAAATAAATTATGTTTGATCTACTGAGTTAACTGCTCTTGTAGTTTTTATTTCATTCTATTCTTTTTTATTGTACTTACATAAAGTTGATCTTTATATTTAACTTTAGTTTGTGAACTGTTGTTGTGGTGTTATGGTGTCTAATCTTTTCCACAAATTAAAATGAAAAATTCTTTAAAAAGCACATCTACTCCTTCTCTCTTGTTTAAAGATCCTAAATCTATCAATATAAAATATTTTAGTTTGAAAAGTTTCATTAACTGAGCACAGTCGTTGGATACATTGTGTTCCATTCCCCATTCACATCCTCTCCTCGAGGTTTCAGGTTACCGCTCTACTCTTATACAAGTCACACACTTCCTGGTAGTTTAGTTTCAGTGCCGCTTGAAGCTCCTGACAGCTTGCCCATTGATTTAAATTTTATAATGACATTGTTGTAAGCTGTGTTCAATTTTAATGGTTATAACTACATAAGTGCTTGGCTTTCAATTTTATCTGGCCTCCTCAACTGTCAGCGATAATAGTTTCTTTTGTTTGGTATTAACCAATAACGTAAGTTTGGGGCAGCGACTGTTCATTTAATCTTTTGTAATAGATTCCTCAGTCAAATTCTTTTTCAGAAATTATTGAGTATACAAACACAAAAAACCCATCACCAGCTCCCAAAGCAACATCTTCAAACTAATGTTATCTGACACCAGACCAATACCAATATTCAGTTCATTCTGAGACAAGTGACAAAGAAAAAAAAAAAAAAAAGCAGATGCGCTGGACCCTGCAAATATTTGTAGCCCATTATTAGGACTGACTACACTGTACTTTTTTTTTTTTTAAAACAACCCTGCAGACTTTCATTCATGACATCCAAAGAAGTCAAAACCCATTATATAGCTCAATTAAATCTAGATTTATTCAATGCCATTTACAAAAGCAAGCATTCACTTGCTGCCTAATTACAGTACTATTTAACTGCAGCTGAACCAAGTTTTCATTACGGTGGACCCCAAAAAGCTTGCATGTGATGGTCTGAGAAAACAAGGCTGAGTCATGACAAGTCTAAGCAGCTGCTTCACAGAAAGATGACATTCATGAAAGCCAGCTGCTTTCAGTTGTGCTAGCATGATATTCCAGACATAAAAGTTACTGCCATTGTTAAATAGTCAAATACATGTATTTTAATCACGTAATTTCTTACATTTGTACAATACATGTTTTTATTTCGACAGTGTCTGAAAGACTTGAAAATGTACATTTTCAGGACACCAACACGGAACAATTTTGGTAGCCACAATAAAATATGTAGTCACATCTGTAATGAATGTGTTGAATGACAGCAGAGTTTTACATAGCAAACAGGATAAGGAAAGCAACCATCAAACAGAACAGTCCCATGGCTTCAGACAGGGCAAATCCCAGGATGGCATATGAGAACAGCTGCTGCTTCAGAGATGGGTTCCTGCAAACAAGAACAAACTGTCACTGCATCTATAAAACAAAACAAAAAAACATAGCATGCTCCACAAACCTAATCAAAGTGAATTTTAATATTTTCAATATGTCTGGCAGCGGAAACAAACCTAGCGTAGCCGATGATGAGACTGCCGAACACTGTTCCAATTCCAGCTCCGGATCCAGCGACTCCGACTGTGGCGGCTCCAGCTCCGATAAACTTAGCAGCAGTGTCGATGTCCCTGCTGATGGCGCTGGTCTGGAAGCCCCTCAGTGCCTGGGTGAGGGGGCTCTGTGGCATCACAGCGACACTGCTCTGGAGAAACAGACAAACAGTAAACTTTTAAACACATGGTACGAGATACTGATTAAACAAATATCAATGATACAAATGACTGATTAACAAGGGCTTGAGTTAAACGTTCATGATCAATTTTGTCAAGTGCCAAAATACGACCATTTTCTATCATGACTTCAATGATTCAAAGACTTTCATGCTTTTCTTAATTTCAAATGGAAAAAAAAAAATCATCGCTGTGAAAAGCTGGTAAGTGTCCAAGGACTTTTGGATAACAATGTCACCTTGAGGACTAAATATTTGTGATGGGCATTTGGAATTATTTCTGATGTTTTATAGACCTGACCTGAACCAATTAGTCAAAATCAGTTCTAAATAATTAATACTGTGGAGAGACAGCTGCAGTCCCTGTGGGGAGCCTGTACTTCTTACCTCTGTTTTGAGCTCAGGCCTGGACAGCACTGAGGCAGAGAGGGGTCTGTAAAGAGCCCGGGAACCAGCACGGACCTACAGAAACAGAAATACACATTTTAATCACAACAAATGCATTTAAGACACAAAACACTGTAGGCAGCGACTTGCAGCCTGTTGACACACAAGCAGGTGTATGATACCATTAATGTGTACCATTAATGAAGGACAGTCTGTGCCATCACTTCCCTAAAAGTTCCATTTTTGTTGCATATTTGTGGTGATGGAAAACAATAACCACTGCCAGGCGAGCTTCACAGTAAAAATGGTCTTGCTAGGGTAGCTGTAATCTGGTTAGCCTGCTACTAGAAACAGAAATATGACCTTGAACGATCACAGAGGCTGCATCTATTTCGAGTTAACAATGCTCACATGGATAAGGTGATAATGTGCTTTTAACTGCACGGCCCTTTGTTTTATTTCACAGGTGCACTAAATTCAGCTAGCAGAGGCTTGTGATGACCTTAGTTAAACTAGTTAAAAACCAAACACTAGGAGGTAAACCATAAAGGCACAGAGGTAGTTATTATAGATGACTTATATGCACATTATTCATTAATATTAGCTTTGCACTGGCACAGTGTAAAGACTGTCCTTCTGTGCTTTAGCATTAGCAGGCTGGCTTGCCGGCCTAGGCTGCAGATACCCTTGTCAGTGAGCTGCAGTCAAGTTCAACCAGAGGCCCACCGGATTCATTGGAAATATTCAAGTAGCACGACACGGATTAAAACAGGAGACACGCAAAGAGGAGGACAAACTCACCAGAGCCGGCGTGGAGACGAACTTTGCACAGGCGTACATCTTCTTTTCTTTAGGTAGTTTTAACCGGTTCGGTCAAATCTGGTAGAAGCCCGGGTCTCTCTGAGGAAGGAAGACCAGAGAGAAGTAAGGTCAAACGGGTGTAAAAACGCCGCACAGAGAAAATAAAGGCACTCAAATGCACATTCACATCCAGTCTGCAAGCCGTCCTTACGCGTTCACCTGCGGCGCCGCGTTAAAAAAGAGGATGAAAAGGGATTTTAGGCGGACAGGCTGCTCATTCAGTCTGCCATTACACACTTACCGACTGCAGAGGTCGAACCACAGTGGAGGGAGTGCGCATGCGCTATTGGTATATACGTAAAGGGCCCGGATGATGACAGGGGAAGGTCATTTCGATGAAACTTTATTGAACACGTTGACAGCGACAAGGTTCATTCACAAAAGTATAAAGGAGACAGAAAAATACGTTTCAACTATTTCTTCCTCATAAAACAAAAAAGCCATCAGAACAATACTTGTGTGCAATATCTTTAATGTCATGTGAACCTACCTTCTTATTCTTGTTGTTTATTTTATTTATTTATACTTAATTTTATTTACAATATATACAATTTAGTTTCTGTAGTCTTTTGCAGTCAATACTACTTTTTGGTTTCTTATTTCAATACCTCTTTTGTATGTACATGTTTCTGGTGCTTTCTTTGATACTGTGTAAGTTAATTAGGAAAGAAAGTTGTTACAAAAAAAAAAAAAAACGACAGCAACAAAAAGTAGTTTATTGATGGATGCAATTTTAAAGAGGTATATTGACGAGAATTGTCATGTCATGGCTGTGCTACACCTGTAAAGTATAAAAGGTTTTTATAAAATAGAGTGCAAGATGAAGGTATTTCAATTTTAAGGTGGGTTGATAACACTGACTGTACGCTGGTGATCTCATTTACAGATCTCATTTAGAGTCTGTGCAGTACTGATGGAAGGAAGAAGCCGCGGTATTGAGGTCCTGCCCACACATCCACCCAACTCAATCCATAATCAATAATTAGTAAATTAGTAACTGCTAATTAACAATCACCCGTTAAAGTTACATTTCCTTTTGATGTTTCCACTCAGCATATAATTCCTGAGAGGTTCTTTGAGTCTGCAGGTTCTTCCGCAATTATTTCACTTTGACTGACAGTCGTACATCATGATGTTCCACCCCCTTTTTATAACATCAAATAACTAATTAAAACCAAACTTATTAAAGAAATTAACACTTGAACAAACATCAGATAAGAACTATGTAAAAGGGCAGAAACTACATTTGGGAAAAAATAATTTGGCACGCTCTTTGATTTTTTTTTAGTTTGGCCCATGTTCCATCTGCTAACATGGAAGGGGCGGGGTTTATGACCTACGCTGCAGCCAGCCACCAGGGGGTGATCAAGATGTTTTGGCTTCACTTTGGGAGCTGTCACGTTGTTCATCTTTATATACAGTTTATGGAGAAAACAGGTAGGTCAATAGAGACTAACTCACCAATTGCCCTGTTAAATATCTAATATTAAATATGAAC
The DNA here is from genome assembly GCA_023238725.1 of Scortum barcoo. Lineage (NCBI taxonomy): Eukaryota > Metazoa > Chordata > Actinopteri > Centrarchiformes > Terapontidae > Scortum > Scortum barcoo. Next base: position 13,217,544 of record CM041550.1, read on the forward strand.
CATGTAAAGCAGGTGGACAAAACAGGACCTGCCTTAAAGGATAAAACTTGTCCTTCAAAGCCACTCGTCCCTTAAGTGTTGATACTTTATTATTGTGAACAAATCCCAATAAAAGACCAAAACCAACAATAAACCAATCGTACTAACAAGTACTGCCTTGTAACCAAAGCATGATATAATTTATTTGTGCGTGCCACAGACCTTTGTCGTCAACATGTCAATGACAACCAGCACTATAGTTTATTTTTAGTCAGTCCCAGAGACACAGTCCAGCTGCCAAAAATAGTCTGATGTGCTCCAAAGCCAAGGCTTAATGTTATAGTCGATATTGATGTCTGTAATATGTCACATGTGTTAGGTTGTGTTAATATTGCTGTTGCTACTTCACCTGCACACCTGAGGGCATAGACAGGTAATCACTAAGTCACTCAGTCTGCATTGGAGAGTCACAGGTGTGACAGCAACAGCTGTGAGGGGATTACGAATGTGTCTGGGCAGGTCTTTTTTTTTCTTTTTTTTGTATTGTCTTATATTTATGAGTTCATTTTTATATCTTTCATTCAGTGCACCCGGTTTTTGACAGTGTTTGTTTCATATATTAAAAATAAAGTATTAAATCATTTGCCATGGAAGACCTCCTTTTTTGCACCATCACATATTGCAAACGTCTTCAAATTCCCTCTAGTGGCCTTTTTTTGTTGTGCGATTGCCACTATATAGAAAACAGCCCCCAGCAAATGCAAGATCTATTCATGTCTCAGTGGCATTTATAAAAGTGACAGTGCCCAATTGCAGCAGGAAATTATTTACCTTTTCCAAAAAAAAAAGTATATATATAAAATAGTATATATTTGTGACTTGTTTTTAAGGGTAGTGAAGTTGGGCAGTATGGAAAGCTGCACAGCACATTGCTGTTTTTTGTCTAATAAGTTTATTGACATTAATGAAAATGTTTATAAATAGGAACAACATTTATGGCAATGATAATCTCATTGGATAGTGTGTTTTAGTGTTGCATATTTCCACGCAAATTGGCAATTACCACGAATCATCTGACACACAATGAGTGTCTTAACTTAGGGATTCCTGCCTTGGGTCAGGTTGGTTAGTCCAGCGTTAGGTGGGTTTAGCTTTGAGCCCATGTGCACTTGCAACTAAAATAGCTATCCAAAGGTTTTAAACTCATTCATTTGTAGCCCCAAATGGCAATATAATGTTTGTTTCTGACACTGGGTCATGGATAAGCAGCATGTCTACTTTGGATCAGTTACTCTTTGTGTATTTTCTCCAAAAAATGCAACTGTATCTCAAGTTCTAGCAGAGATCCCAGGATACCAGATATGTCAGGCAACATTTTGGGGTCATGTGTGTAAAACTATATATAAGACATCTGGTATATTTCCACTTGGAGGAATGATTCTGCTATAAAAATATTAAATATTGCAGTCACTGTAAATGCTATAAACAATGGCTACAATGGACAGCTGGAACAAGCTAATACAGAGTATATGAATGTGATACTGTCAGAAAGTATTCACTATAATAAGTAACTATGTCAAAACACTGATTTTAAAGGTTTTACATTTAAAGTCTTTCATGGTGAATATAATGTCATGACTTGAACTCATGTAATGACACACAACTCACTGAACTCAACCTAAAGATATAACGAGTAGGATTGATCGGATTTGTAGATCTGTTAACCGGGTACTACATCTTTTAGCGCCCCACACCTCACTTCCTGTACGTGTTATTGGCTTAGGGGCAACTCACCACTGCCCAAAGCTTGATGCCCAGAGGAGTCCTGAACAGAGCAATTAAAGAAAATCTAGGCTGAGGGCATTGTCTCTGCAGACACAGACGCCACACACTTCTAGTGAGTCATAAGTGATGACTGATGGGAAGTATTTTTATATGAATCTACATTGTTTTCATTACATTGTTTAGAAAATCCTACTGCTTATACCTTAAAGAAAAGTTCAAAAGGCTTCTGAGGGAGCTTACGCATTTAAAAGTGTCCAGTTATTAGACATGCTATTGTTATTGATAAAATTTCTGTAGGAAAAATGAGAGGTAAAATATATCCACGAAGTTGTCACCATTATCATTAAGATACCTGTTCTTGTTGCACGGCAACAGCAGACCTTGGCTTGGCTGTGGGAACAGCAGTCCGTGCCGATGGTGGAATTCTTGGCTGCATTTCTGTGAGTCAAACCAGGAAATAAAGGCAGTTTAAATGAGGTTAGCGTGATCCTAACTAACTTATAAAGGACCATGTGCTTCCCTTTCCTGTATGTTTGTGTACTGGGACAGTCATGAGCACAGCAATACCCTTTACAATGGATCAAAAATGTGGCTGTACAAAACAAGCAATGGAAGTTTCTCAGATCCTTTACTTGGGTAAAAGTACTAAAACCACACTGTAAAAATAATCTGTTACAAGTAAATGCACTGATAATGTTACTTAGTTAAAGTATAATCACATAACATAGTATTACACGGCATGTGTAATCAAAGTATTATTGCAGAAAAAGGGCCTCCGTGTTTACTATACCACTGTGTGTAAATGCCACTGTATATACATACAGTATATACACATATGTATACACATATATACACATATATATACATATATACACACATATACACACACACACACACACACACACACACATATATATATATATATATAATTTCACTAGTGATTAATAATCAATAATTAGTCATCAGTAATTAATTGACTGATTATTTGGTTTGTAAAAACACACTTTTGTTTTTGTCCACAAACAGTCCTAACCACACAATTATTTAAATTGATTAAATAATTGAATTTATTAAGAAAAAAAACAGCAAATGCTCACATTTTAGAAGCTAGAACCATGAAATCTTAGTTTCCAGTTATTTTTTGTCATTTCATCTGTACATGTTTTGTGAGCAATAATCTTAATTTGTAAAGTGACTACTGTCAGATGAGTGGAGTGAAGAAATAGTAAAATATCCCTCTGAAATGTAGTAAAGCACAAATATAAAGTGATATTAGAAGAAAACACTCAAGTAAAGTATAAGAACCTCAAATCTGTACTGTACTTTGAGTACAGTACTTAAGTAAATGTGCCTAATTATACTCATCCACTGATCAAATGTAGTCTAAATTATGTTATGATCAACACCACCACAGTGAGATCACAACATCTGAGGACACTATTTTTTTTTTAGTCAAAGCGCTCTAAATCCTGTGGCTGCAGGAGAAGCAGAATTTCAACTAGTATTTCAAAATGAGTTTTTCCCTCATAACAAAAGCTGCCTGCCGGTGTCCACTACTATCACCTGTTGTGGTGTGAATTTAACAGTCTGCCCAGAGGGACTGATGGCTCGGGGCCCTGTCTGTGCGTCTCACAGGCTGATGGTGGAGCTGTAGGCTACCAACACCGGGCGGATTTGTAATCGTGATGAATGACTCCACAGCAGCTGGTATGTGATGGAAAGGTAATGAGCACAGGGAGTCTGCCTTTGCTGCATGCTGGCTTTAAGGAAAAAGCGTCCCGGTGACTCCTCAGGTTTGATCTTTTCAGTTTCACAGCAGACATAAAGCCACAGACACCTGACCTCACTGAGCGCAGACTAGCACTAGATCATACATGAACAGAAATGCTGAAGAAGACAGTAAAGCATCTTGTGCACACAACAGCACACAAGTCATTCTACTCATTCTCTATTATGTTCTGATCTATATCTATCATATTCTACTCTGCTCTTCTCTTTTCTGTACTATTCTATTCTGCTCTATTCTATTGTATTTTGTCCTGTTCTATTTTATTCTATTCTTTTGTGTCCTGTTCTCTTATTCGACTCTGCTCTACATGTTTCTGCACTGTCCAATTCTATTATATACTATTCTGTTCTATTATATTCTATTGCATTTATTCTATTTTTTCCTGTTCTATCTTATTCTGTTCTACTCTGGTCTACACTATACTGTTTTACTCTATTATACCCTATTCTTTTCTCTACAGCTCTACTATTTTGTTCTATTCTGGTCTATTGTTTTCTATACTATTCTGCTGTATACTATTGTATAGTATTCTTTTTTTGTTCTGTCCTTTCCGTTCTGTCCCAGTCTGTTGTATTTTTCTGCTGCTCTTTTCTGTACTCGTAGTGACTGAGGACAAGGTCATTTCTTTAAAGGTCCAGCAGAGGGTGCAATGGGGTCTAATGTGATCCTAGCCTTTGTTGCCGGGGTCATGGCAACTGCACAAAAAAGAAGAGAAACAGACTTTGCACAACAACGTGGTTGTAAAATTCACTGGTACAATAATCAGGACCTAAATAACTCCCCTTAACATAAATTAAATTTACCCCATTTTTGTGATATTGTGTCTGGTTTGGTCTCAGTCTTACTAATGTAAATGCAGAAAGAGACAGCTTTGGGAGCAAAACTATCATATGACAGATCTTTACATTCACACAGATTGCATTGTATTTCTGTTAATGCAAATGTAAAAATGTATTGTCGGCCTGAGTGTAATGCAGCCACTTATAGGTCAGAGCTAACCGTATGATAAAACATGAAGATTTACAATATATTAATTGCAAGGCGGCACATATCAAGAGTGGCCGTTAACTACCTGAGGTCAATGTCATACTGTCTAATTAACCGGGCAGCGGCTGTGTGGTCCTACATGGCTGTGGAAGGTGGAGAGAGCAGCCGATCTCACGCACCCCCCACCACCCTTTACCCACCTTTAACTTCCTCCCATTCAGACGCACGCACGCACTCGCTGTCTGAGTTCTTGCATAGAACACTCCGAGACATTCCATTTGCATGCCCGCCCCATCAAGCTGGATGCACTCAGACTGGTAATAAAAGGCATTGACCCCCTTAACCTTTATGAATTACAATTTGTGCCTGCAGCACGTCCTGTCAGAGGCCTCAGAAAAGCAGGCACCTCAGCCAGGGTGTGTGCGTGTTGTTTTGCAGTTGTTAAGGAGAGGGGAAAAGGTTTTTACAGCTCCTCGTCGGAGCTCCTGACAAGCAGGGAGGAGGCGGTCTGACAGGAGAAGCAGGGTAGGGAGGGACTGCAGTGCTGCTGATGGCTCCATGCTAATCTCCATTTCTGGATGCTGCACAGAACTACTGAGGCTCCTTTCTTTGTCAAAACCAAGGATACACAGCCTGTAGGGCTGCAGTTCATCTGTGTTCTGCCTCTGATTTCTTACTTTCCCATACGTCGCTTAAGAGAGAGAGTCTCTGTCTTCAAGGTATTAACTAAAGCTGATGATATATTAATTATATTATGGAAACACCTGGAAGGGCTTTTATTGCAAGTTGTCTGTATTAAAAGCAAATAAAGAATATTGTTGAATCTTATTGTGGGGACAAACAAAGGAAATCAGAAAAAAAGTCCAACTACAACACTTGTTGAAATCAAATCACAAGTATCATCTCTATGTACATCTGCTAGATACACTGATAAGCCCACTTTCCACTTAGTCAGTTAGTGACTTAGTTAAGCTTTATTTATTCAGGGAGTCTTATTGAGACCAACATGCAACAGAGACCTAAGAAAAAAATATATGTACACAGCATTTGCACTTCATTTCAGTGCAATGGAAAGTACTAAAAACCAGGTATTTCCCAGTTGAAAGAAGTAAAGCGATGTGTGAAGAAGGTAAAGGTTGAAGCCACCACAGTATTAAATACCACAGAGGAATCAGATTCTGTTGGGTTTGGTGCTGAGAAACATTAACAGGTGATCTGCTGTTCAGTGTTGTTAATTTGAGCTCCTTGTCCTTGTACAGTGGGCTTAAAACTAAGAAACTTGTGAGTGTAATTTACATTCCTCTCTAATACAGCATAGAGGCTATGTTCTTTATATCTTTATGGTAGGTGGTTATAAGGGGAACTTTTCTGCTGATATGTAATACTATTTATTCAAAAGCCTTTTACACTATGGTCATATTACCAAGTTTTTCTTAAGCTCAGAGGCAACATGTAGCAGGAGGAGTTGACTCAGTTTAGATGATAATTACATGATCACGGGGAGTCTTTTCTAAATAGCCAGTGAAGCTTAAAAATATGATGGTGCCATTTCTCCTGGGTGGCACAGTTGATAATTACTGCAGTGATTATCATACAGCATGACAACACTTGTAGTTTTATTCCCCGAGCAAACTGGAGAACAGGTGTAAAATCAGGTGGAAACTGAATCCAGGTCACTGGTTTTTAGAGGCCGGCACGCAAACCACAGCTCTGCAAAGACTCGGCTTGTGAAGTTTCAAAGAAAAACAAGATTCGTTAACCTGCGTGGGTTGCACAGGGAACCTGAGAACCCTTTTCACTGAGAGTGTGGACAGCCTTCAAGCAGCTCCAATAATCCACAGTCGGAGTAGACAGGCAGATCTCTGATACCGCTGGAAATCATCCCACAGAAATGCACCGAGCATTCTTCATCTCTGAAAGATTTAAAGGACATTAGCATTTGCAAAATTGATTTTTCAACAAATCCATAATAACACTGATCTTTGTGCTGCTGGTGAGCAGAGCAGCTGGAGGTAGTCTAAAAAATGCTGAGGCTTGCAGTATCATTAGTCTTTATCCTGACTTTTTAGCTAAGTCTGTAACACCTCTATAGCCACTGGATGCCCCATGCTTAGGAATGTTCTACTGAGCTCAGAGATTTTATTAAATAATTCCCTAAACACGGTACTACAATGCCAATGTAGGCTGGGTTTTAAATAAAGTTTAAAACCGACATTCTCACAAACACTAGCGTGAACTGAGCTTTATTCTTCTTTCCCTCCTCTGTTTAACATCAGGATATTCAGGCAGCGACTGTGTGAACAGGAGCGTGGCTGACAGGGGCAGCCGTGCGATGATTGGTTTACGGATCTGTGCTTTTTCTAGTGACTTCAAGGTCACTGAGATTTACAATCAAATGGCTTATGACACTTTAGTAAAAGCCACCCAGAGCTGATGACAGGAAGAAGAAAAGGAGCTGGCCACTTTAGAGGAATCTGCTTGACCTCACACTGTGGTCCATTACTGGGTTGTACTGTTGTCTGTTTTTATTATAACACCTAACAAAGACATGCACGTTAGTTTTAGCAGACAGAAGGTTGTTAAGGACGGCATATGGAGGGTGGGTTTGATAGACAGACAGTGTATGGTGCACGCAGTATAGTAGATTAGAAGAATGGTGCGTTTCAAGCTCCAGTCAAAATGCAGTTACAGGCTACTACACAAAAGAGCAATTAAATATGATTTAAAGGCCAATCTATAATGGCAGTGTGCTGCCCCCTATTGAAATATTATTGCCCCACTACTTACTGTTTTAAATGGTGATTTAGTGCAGTGTTCTGTCTAGTTTGGTTTATTTCAGTCGTAGCTCAAAAACATTACGCGTGAGCTTTTGATTTAAATGTGTATTATACAGCTAAATAGGTGTATAATGAATTTGGAGGAAGCTGTGTTTTAAAATTTATATATGTATATATATATATATATATATATATATATATATGTGTGTGTGTGTGTGTGTGTGTGTGTGTGGGACTATATGTATTCCCATCAACATGTCAGTCTCTTTAATTAATGTGAAAATCCTTCATAAAAAAAAAAAAAATTACCATATAAGCAAAAAATAAGCGCAGGCTTTGTTTCGGTCATTAACAAAATTTCATTACCAACACTGGATACGAGGCTTGTTACACATAAGCTGATATTCATGTTTACTTAGCACTCATATGGAACGCTGTTGATTTTTATGGGACGCATATGGCTGCATTTTACTGTGCTCAATTAAATCGCTTTAAACTAGGATTAACTTTTTGGAGCAGCAATCCATTATATAATGTCTCTTACTTAAAACTGTTCACCGCACGGCTGCTGCAAATGTCTCCTAAGCACTGCTCACAGATTGGGGTGTCAAATATGAGGCTGTCACAACAACGTTTAGTGAGAGAGCCCTTCCTGCTTTTAATGGCCTGACCTACATCCCAGTTCAGAGAGCTAATAAAGGCAGTCTGGTGTGGGTCCTGGAGCTGCACAATGTCATTCACAGATCCCCAACTCAGCAAGATCCGGAATGCTCAATTAGTTGCTTTTATAGGCCCCATTAATATGCATTAACTCTCTTTCCAATGTACAAGCACAGACAAACAGTCACTGCTGGCAACATATCAGACAGGTGAAAGATTTCTTTTAACCTTTTCTAAAAAATAATGAATTTTGGCATGATAAAAACCTGTTGTAGACATAAAAAGGGAGCAGAAACTAAAACAGAATTAGCATCATGTCTAAATACAGTGGTGGATTATGGTATATTTACTCTAGCACTGTGCTTAAGTAAAGTAAATCAAATCTGTACTTAAGTATTCATGCTACTTTATACTTCTACTCAATTGCATTTCCAAGGGAAATATTGTAGAGCTGAAACAATTGACTGATTTGTTGATCAACAAAAACTTAATCTGCCTGATTTTTCCACCAAACATGCCAACCTTTTAGCGGACAGATTTTTCTATGCTTTTTTAGAATTTGTGCCTGCAGCACGTCCTGTCATGTTAGAAAACAGAGTGAATATTTTTGGATTTACAGCCTTTGATCAGATAAAATAACAAATTTTATTTTATTTTAACTTTCTGGGTTTTGGGAAACTGTGATAGTTCACTCTTTTCGAACAAAAAAATCAAATAGAGAAAATAATTGTCAGTTCAAGTGATGAAGAAAATAATTGTTAGTTGCAGCCCTAAAAATTGTACTTCAGACATTTATTCTAAATCTATAGTAACTAGTTACTTTGCAGGTTTTACATACTACACATGATGATTAACTTAAAACACACACTGTTACAGATGAAACTACCTAACAGGGGAATTTTGCGAATAATCCTAAAGTACTTTTCCTTAAGCTCTTTTGCCAGTAATGGAGTTTTTCTAAAACACGGTATATCGTTTTGCTTTATTTTTAAAAAAATAATATTTTAAAATGTATTTCCCCCACCACTATGAAAATGGATTTTAAAATACAGAATTAGTGTGCAGACCTATAGATGTAGAGAAGAAAAAAATATACAAAACCAAATATAAAGGAAACCACAATATTTACATATAATCACTCAGCCTTCCTCAGCTCCACTCTTCAACACAACAGATATCTCACCACAGAAACATACACAATCTGGTACCACTCCTCCCACACAATAAACTGATCTGGCACACAGCAAGCTGAATCAATCATGGCACTTTATTATCCTGTCACTAGTCTGCTTCCTGCAAGTGTGTTTACCCTGTCCATGGCCCTGCGATTGTGGCTGTTCAGTGTACATTAAGACGGACATAATTGAGATTGTGGGCGGCCGAAAGCGCAGGGCTCAACCTGTTGTCGTTAATCTGTCATATTGTCGAGAGTCACAGCGGCGGTGACCTATAGGAGGCTCCACCTTGGAGGCACGGCTGATGGCGCTTTGTTGTTCATGGCAGAGGGCCTCACCTATTTTAAGTTTATTGGTTTGCCACCAACGGAGAACCCAAACCAAGAGTGATCTATTGCCTAACCCCTGACTTCAATTTCTCTGCTCTGCTTCTAATCCATGTTAGGTCCTTTATGATTAGGAGTGACTCTCTTAAAACTCATCACCTCTACATTATACGCTGCTATTCATGATTTGAGTAATTAAGGATCAGACTAGGTTTCTCATTTTAAAGTGTTATGATGAAAAACAAGTTGAAAAACTCGACGGAGCAAACAGCCATGCCCGGCATAATGAAAGCTTAATACTGCTCTTTGTAATATACTAAATTATACAGGCAATCAATTTGAATTAATTGGTAACCCTTCAGATAGCAGCAGATTCTTTTTAAATTAGATTACTGATGGTTGTGCTGAAAATTCGCCTTCACTTTGTATAAATTAAAGCTCTGGAAAAGCATTTACAAAATAACAAGATATAAATGAATGCAATCGTACTGTTGGAAAAGGTGCTTTTTACAATCACACAACATATTAGAAATAATAGCTAAATCTTGCCTCAGCGGCCTGTTATTAATTACCTGGCAAATAGGACCTGTCTGTTCTCAAACTGAGTTATAGTGGTGGTGAGAGATCACCAAAGAAAATTAAACAGCAATCAAAGTGCATTTCTATCATCATAATTCTGATTGTCAGCATCACCTTTCCCAAGATGGCCCAGAGCAGCACAACAAATCCTAGTTTTTATTAAGTGGCTCAATTTGCTGCCGTTCATATCTTAAATTTATGTTGTATTACAGCACAGTCATACATGTGTCCTGCATTCTTGTTATTTCTGGTATGCAACGTGATCTATTACACGTGTAAATATGAGAATGCTGCCATGAAATTGAATTTAATTGATTGTTAGAAAAGATGCAGTTTCCAAAGAGTGATCTGTGGCATCCTCTGTGCAAGGCTGCACGATGTGTTCACGCCACGCTAGCACAGAAACAGCAGCAATAACGCCGAGCCCCTGGAAGGTTTTTATCACATTATGCCTGTCGATTTATCCAGCCTTGATTCTGCGCTGCAAAAATTCACAAAGCGACCGCTTAAATCTCAAAGAGGATGTAAGTATCCTGGCTCTGTGTCTTCAGAATGTGGCTTATTTTATAGTGCGGGGGTTATATCAGCCTGGAGACCCATAAGTTATGAAATGTCAGGATCCTATGCATTCTAATTGAGTGTGGAACAGTTAATGGCTGTGGAAATTCAGCCACTTGACGTCTTATTCCCCTGTGTGCCGTTTCGCAACCAAGCCCATGAGCCTCAATTAAATGACAAAATGGGCCCATTCTTGAAAATAACAACAATAAAAACACAAGCCTATATGGCAATAATATCAGGTCTCACCTTGAATCAACAATGGCCACAGCTTGCAAATGGCTAAACAGAGACACTGCGATAAGAGCAGAGACGGTGGGTGGGGGGGGTAAGTGAGATATTTCTTGGCAGCTTAATACATGAATATATTGTACTAAAGCTAAAACTAACAGTTACTGTCATTATCGATTAATCTGATTATTTTCTCCATCAACTGATAAGTCATTTGGTCCATATAGTTGCAAAGTAGTACAAAAAATGCCCATCACAATTTCCCAAGGACATCTTTAAATTTCCTATTTTATCTGACCAACATTTCACGTGACTTGACTTACAAGAGTAATCAGTTATCAAAATACTTTTCCACTTATAGACTAATCAATTCAGCCCTATAGTATATATTTTGTGTCCATTAACAATTCTAAATCATTAATTCTTAAACAACAACAGTTTTAAAATGAACGAGAAAAGGATTTCATCACTTAAACTTCAAGCTGACATGCAGCAGGTAAAACTCGGCCTGTCCACTGTACCCACAGGACTCGCTGAAGTTTTTCTCAGACTCAGGCCTACTTTTTCTACTAAACTAGATCAGGTCCCAAAATATATCCCCCCAAAAACTTAAAGTTACCTATGTGTTACTGAGTAAAACTTTTAAAATCCAGAATCAATAACGCCTAAACCTTTTCCCATTTTCAGCAGATGTCTGCAATCTATAAATACACATGGAGCATGTCCTATTAAATCCTCTGATATGGTGAGGGGCTAAATATTGACCCGATCCTGATTGGAGTAGATTTTTTTCACACCCTTGCTTATTGTTTTTATGACTCTCTGACTTTAACCCCTTTACTGCTTCACTGATTTCATGCAACAAACAATAGCTTTTCAATAATTCAATTTATGGTGTGCCATAAATGGAATTCAAAGGACAATGCTGTAGCAAATGAACACGGGTGATGCTTTTGGCTCCAGCAACACCCCCGTTGCCAGAGGAAAGAGAGAATATTTATTTTACGGTTGCCTCACATTCCCATTAAAACGAGGAAGCTACATTTCCAAGTGCGCGGTATAAATGCAATATACAGAGTTAAAAGAGACAGATGGTAGAGTGAAACTCTCATGTGGCAACGCTGTGCAATGGTACCACCGCAGCCAGTGCCAATGAAGAAATCCTCCCAAAACCGTCCAAGGCCAGATTACATCTATTAATACTTGTTCATGTGCATCTATCATGTGCCTGCTCACATACATGTTCATGCGGGCAGTCTGATCCTGATCCTGGCGCACATGTGGCCACATCTCGGTCATCATTTATTGTTAACGGCAAAACACAGAGAAGTAGGAATGGATCTAAGACTCAGAAAGCACAGAAATGAATTACCATCCTATTTATTTATCCAGGCCTTTCTGTCAATCACAGCAATAATCAGAACTAACTCATTCAAATTTTGAGAAAATGAAGGATGCATTCCCTCCAATTTTCAATTTGGAAGTGGCAACTATGGCCATGATGAATGTCTGAATAGTCCATCTTCTTCCTCTCATTTCTCCTAACCTTTCCTGACAGCTTAGATATTGCCTACCTGGTAATTTGCTCTACAATAATTGTTACTGTGAGATTTCCCCCAGCTTTTAACAAGGATTCTTAACACCCTCTGTAGGTGACAAAATGCAATTACAAACACAAGTGCCCCATCGTGACTGGTCATCAGCAGCTGCCACCTCCATTCCCCCAGGCTCAACTGGTTCCATTAATGGAAAAAAAAAAGACATGCAGACAGATTCGGCAAACATTTGCTGCGAATAAAACTTTAATTAAAAGATATGAAGCTGTTTTATTGATTAACAACATCAGTGATTAAAGTGTACGGCTGACATTTTTTTCCAGGCTTGCTGTTTTGTTCCCTCACAGAGATCATTTATTTGTTGCGCGGCCCTGTTTATTGATAAGTGTGTTTGATGAATGCAGATGCGGCTGTTTGGAGAGCGGGCTTGCTGATGGAGCGATCATATTGTGCGAAACACCAGGCTCGGGCAAGAACAGCTGTTGCGGCTCCATCCACTGGGACGCCATGTTTCACCACCACCCAGAGTGCACATGCAGGCGCGCTGCTGTAAAAAGCTGCAACTAACATATTCACAGCGTCCTAACAACTCTATGAATTTTATGACACATCGCCAGAGCTCTCTCATCTCTGTCCAGCATTAAAACCTTAATTATTGGACTAATTGCTATGGCTATATTCACCTCTGTGGTAATCCTTTGGTGATTACATTTTGTGTTCAATACCAGGCTTATCCTTTAATTAAAAGGATTATTAACCTTTAAAATAGAGCCATGTGGGATTAAACCCTCAAATCTAAGTGTCAAATGTGCTTTTTTTTCTCTTACAAAACAAGCTGAGAATGAGGTACATAATTTCAATCATAATCAGCGGACTGTGGGCTGGTCAGATGGCTCAGATCTGCACTACACCTTTTTAAGGAGCTTTTTAAGGACTTACAACGGCAATAAGCCATCATCCATATCTCCTCCTAATTAAAGTCTGCAGAATGTTGACACATTACGCCTGGCGGGTTAACAATCAGCGCATGTAGATGGATAATGACACAGTTCTGACCAGAGAGGATCCCAGCATGGTGAGAACGAGGCGAAAGGGTGAAAGTCAAGGGTGAAAAACTAAATATAATGCAGACAGTGAGATCTTTGCCACAGTGAGCCTTTGAGGCCTTTCACCTCCGAAGAAGGTGAGTTCAAAGTTCAAAGTCAGCCTAAGTGGAGCGTGATTGAAAATCATTAGGGATCCTGAAGAATACCAGCGCAATTTGGGACATATCATTGATCTACATAAGGCCTCTTCATGTGCACCTGTGTGAGAAACCATAAGGTGGAGCGCAGGGTCTGATTAGTAATTGAATACATGAATATAAAAGATGTTAAGTTGACACCAGCCATGTCTGCTGTGGTCATCGAATGCGGCTTCGTTTTGTCTAATCGATTTCTGTGCTCATCAATAATGTAAGAGAACTATTTGGCACCGATGAGGCGAACATGAACCGCGAGGAAGAGACCACAGTGCCGAGGCTGAGTCGAGCAGCTAGAATCAAGAGCTGTTTGCCCATGCCAAAGCCACGCTGCATTATCCAGAGCAAGTCTTCATTTGAATGTCCTAATTAGTTAATTAGTTGGTGGTTAAGGATGATATGAGCATCTCATCAATCTCTCTATCTCTAAAAATAAACACCCTGGGACGGCGGTGGTGAGTCATTAGAATACTGATGACTGTGGGAAGTGTCTGTGAGGATTAGAGGTCTGCTTCTGACACTCCATATTTCCACAAACCACCCGGCTCCGTACAGAAAGACTAAAGAGCCATTGCTGTGAGCATTGTATGGATGACAAACCAAGCATGACATAATGAGTTTACAGAAAGTCTGAGGAGCTCAATTAATGCTTTTTCATGCGTAGCATTTGGGATCCATTTACTTGTTTATCACTGATGGAGCTGATGGAGGAAAATGAGAATTAGACATGAGAATAAAAGCTGTTTTCATACTCACAAATGATTGAAACAAGTTTTTATTCATTTATTTTAAGTGTGAGTCACGACTTTTAAAATTTCAAAAGGACTTTATTAAAGTGGCTGCTTTTACCCCACCAACCTCCTTAGTTGTCATGTGGACTTTTAACAATGACTTTACGCTAAGTACCAGCAGTGCAGACAGAGAGTTTGTGCTTCGCTTTCTGCAGTGGAATATATGACGGAAAGAGAGGAAGAGAGGGGAGGAAAGAATAGGTTAAAAATAGTTAGCATATGGCAGCATATGATTGAGTTTCCAGGGCTCTGAAAATTCACTCTAATTATTCAACGGTATCCCTCTGTCATCCTTCCCTATATGCATCCCTTTGCGTGGAAGTGCAAGTGACTCCAACTAATATACATAATTCTGCTACTTAATTGGCACGGATCGGGTGAAAGTGGGCTAGGAAAACTCCTTAGAGACTAATAGGGGCACATATCATTGGCTCTATCAGAACAGTAGTCCCATAGGTGATAGAAGTCAGCAAATATTTCATGAGCTGTGCCATCAAAGTACCTCACCTCTGGAGTCCTGTGCACTATCCTGCGAAGAACACTTCCGAAAGAGTTCTGCTGTCAGGTGTATTTATAGCAGGCGGGCCGATGACTGATGCTAATGCCATGTAAATTATGCAGCGCACTATTGCTGTCATAACAATATGTTAGACTTAAACAGGAAGGTTAACTAAACTAGTCATTTAAGTTATAAGTGGGCCACTGGCATATGCTTGCATCCACAGATATGGATTAAGCTTAGTGCTGCAGTAACTCCAGCTGGTTTTCATAGGCATGGTCCTAGATTTAGCCTAGTGTTGATTTAAATAATTTGGTGTTATGGGGTAGGATATGCTCAAAGGCTGAATGGGGAATCAAGTTAAATCGCTATTGAGAAAGAGTCAGTGGGGAAATCTTGTGGCAGATGGCAGACAAAATAGCTGAAACTGTACATAACACAGATTTATAGTAATTGATAACACATGTTAAAACCTGACAAAATACATCATCTGGGAGGAAAAGTACACATCACTGACTGACAGGGATGTATAGCCAGTTCAGAGGTGATTATTACAGACCACAAAGCAACAACCTTAAACATTACAACAAAAGTAAAGATTTAAAGATTTTTATAACACCACTGCAATATGGATGTTTTGAGTATGATAAAGCTAGCATATCTGACAGGGCTGCTATTCTGAAGCCATTTGTGTCAAATAATTAATACAATATGGTGAAAAACCTGCTGCTTAAGTCCAGGATTATTGTATCTAATCAACTCACTTGAAAACAGGTTCACAGAGAAAACTAAAAGATACAAACACTTGCAAACACTTAATCATGAGCAGTGGAACTGTGATGGCGAGAGAAGCCATTTTGCGGGAGTCGTTAGCGCTGATAATTAGCTCTGTATGGTGTCGTAATAGGCAGGGAATATGAGGATATTTTGCAGGACTTGGTGCACCCTGGGGTGTCAGCATTGCACACTCCAGATGCTTCCACATGGAATTAAAACAATAACTATAAGCCGACTGAGGAATGATTTCAGAACCATCGGGATGAACAGTCCAGCAGCCCAATGCATAGTACAGACTTCATATGACAGCTGTTCAACAAGAAATGTACATGCTTGTATGTTTCCAGAATACTCCATCCACTCCTGGTAGCGCAGCAGCCCAGATGTTACCAAATACCCAATTATACCAAATGTTTTGTTTTAAATAGTATTATGGTCATTCGTTAAAAGTACCAGTTAGTAGTAAATATTGTAGCGTTGATACCCCTTTCTTAAAAGGTTTCCACAGTTCACAGTGTTCACTTCAAGTGTGCAACATGACAATAAGAACTGCATTTGTTAGGCTTTCTCTCCCAGTATTACCTACATGCTAACTCTTTAGTGCATATGCGCCACTATCTCATGTAATTAGCAGTTTTCATGTGCACGTTCATGTGGTTTGTGGATGTTGGAGGGAGGCCTAAACGGTTTTCAGTTAAAATCTTAGCATTGGTTTCCTCAATGTTACCTAACCCAGCTTTAGGAGATTTGCAGATTTTACAAACATAATGTAATGAAATCAAGCTGTATTCAGTTTTTGTTTTTAGCTGTACACAAGCTCCTCTATAAGTAGTTTGCAATACTCACAAAAATTTGAAAAATATCAGCTCAGAAAAGTATGTTATTTTATTAACTATTTGTTGCACACTCAACACAAAAATAGTCAAATATTTTGTATATACCTCTATATTAGATGTTTTTAGAATAAATAAAGTTGTTTCAGGAATTTTCTAGATCCCTGTATCATGTTTGTAATAAATTAATGAGGCTAACTTATTTGTACTGGAAAGAAGAAAAACAATCTCATCTGACTTTCAGTAACAAGAAAATTAGGTATGTAGTTAGCAACCACTAACAGAAAATAATATTAGTTAATGGGGATACTTATCATTATCATTTTGAACTACTTACATGAGCCTTTAACTTTAGGGGCACATTTTGAGGTACTACTAGTATCACCTACCACAGTGCTTAAGTGCCATCGAGGAGCACAAGAGCTCTATATACTCCTACAGGACAAGGCCCTTTAACCTTTCTAAAATGAATGTAGACGGTCACAAATATCAAAATGATTGGTCCCTTCCTCCTCTGATTGTACATGGTAATCAGTGAGCTCAGCAGTCTTTCAGTTGAAACCGAAAAACACTGCACTAAATAGCAGAACAGCACCACGATAAAAGGTCCACACTATATCAAAACAAATTGTGGCCACTAAAGGAATCAATTTTTGACATTTCACCTCTATCTATAGAGAGTTCACTGACCCTGGCTTTTAAATTTATAGCTCTGTGCAGCCTCAATCAAAGTGTTTGTCAGCAACGCATTTGGTCGAAAGTTTTAGTGTAACACATTGCTGATCATGACATGTATGGATTTAACGGGCCCTTGAGCCACCCTTATATATCTCATGTTGTTCACACAGGATAAATATCTTAGCTCTCGCTGTAATAACATGGGAGGAGATTTGTGGATGAGGCCCCCATTTCTAATCTTAGATCTATTAAAGTGCTTCTGAATGAATCATTGAAGCTATTGATGTCACTGTGGGCTTGTTAGCTGGATCCTGGAGTCAATAACAATTTCTAATGGGGTTTGTAGGAATGGTCAGAAACAGTAACTTTTTATGTAATATTCTCTATTGATATATACAGTGAGCATATGCCATTTGTATTTACATTTTGTTTCTCAAAAATTAGGAAACATTCAATATTTTAAGTCTTGTGGAACAGGAAAACTATGAAATGTTTTAAGTTCAGTTCAGTATCTGTTTGTGTTTTTGAGTTGTGCACTTCATACCGCAAGGTTCAGATGGCATGTCAGCAGTCAGGAAAGAGATAAGCTACTAGTACAGAGGAAAACAGCAAATATAATCCCAAATCTTTCTTTTTCCAGGGAACAAACACAAACCACCATCCAGGTTTCTTTTGAGAATCAGAGAGAAGAGAACTACTCAAGCTGAGGATTCCCTCTAAGCATCAGAGATGACTTTCTCCATCGCTGTGAGAGGCTGTTCAGTTAGCCCGGGGAGAGGGATCATGAGTACAATATTGACTTTAAATTACAGCAATAGCTGCTGCTCATGCTGTCTCAGGACCATGCTGTGGATCAAACACAAAGATCAGGCCAGGATTAGGAGAAAGCCACTGACAAGCGCCGAGCCGCCTCTCTGCTGCTGCAGCACGTGTACTCACACAGCACCGCCAAAATCTCACACTAAGCTCTCCCCCGCCTCTCAACATGTAACATACAGACCTAACAGTCATCTAGTTTGGATTTCAAAGGCAAAATTGATTACGAACACGATAATCTAAACACAGGGGGTAAAGGTGGCTGTGTGTGTGTGTGTGTGTAGACTTTGCCAGGACAGATCTATTCTGAGAAAAATGGCATTTCCTCCCTGAAGGCGATGAAGACTCTCACGTTTGCTTACAGGATACAGCCGTGCTTGCAATGCCTTGTAACTGGGCTTTTATTTTCCTTTTCCTGGCAGTTAAACACAAATAACAGCATGGATGATGTGCTGGGATTCATTGTCTGCGCTCAGGGAGGAGTGCAGGATATGACTGTTGTGATAAATGATCACGCCTTGTGCCCGGCATGACAAAGGAACTGTGGCACAATCTGCATGTGCTCCATCCTTTTGCCATCATTAGGTGTAATTGGGACTCATGGCGAGGCATGTTCCTTTTTCTGCTGTGGAAGTATCAGAGAATGAAGCTGCAACTCCTAATAGGACAAGCTACAGAGGGGAGACATGTCCAGGCCACTGCTACAGCACTGAGAATATGTCCCAGTATCACACCGCTGGCATAAGTGGAAGCTCAACAGATATGCACTAGTGTCAAATCCATTAACTCTAATGTCAGACCAACTCTATTGTCATGTCAAACTACCCTTTTTGACGTTGACCTTCAAGAGTGTGCACACAGACACTGTTATTGGCACCTGTCTGAGGAAAGTACAGCACGTTCCTTCACTTTGAGCACAGCACTTGTGCAAAAAAAACAAAAAAATGACGACACAACACCCCATCAGGCGCTGATTACAGTGTCGCTCATTAGCTATAATGGGGATGCATGAGGAATTTAAAGGATTGTGTAACGAGGTTAAAAACAGACTCATGAATCCTAGTATTCATGCAACCTTTTTTTCCTGCAGCACTATTATTCATCACTAAGACAAGAATATATACACAACACAGCAGAGTGTATACAGTAAGTTGGGACTAAACTGGCAGAGTGATAATAAATGTGGAGAGGCAAATGAGCATGCAAGATGCCTCTGTTTGTCAACCAAATACTCAAAAAAAAAAAAAAAAAAAAATCATCCACATGCACTCTTTAAACGCAGCAGAGATAAGTTTTGCAGCAGCAGGAGCACAAAGTCTTTGTTTCGTGACCTCAGTCTGTGTATCCTTTCCCCTTCTTTGAATCAAAGCCCCCACACCATCTTTAGCATTTAGAATTAATTGCACAGTTATCCTCAAATTAATTCCTAACTGTTTTACAACACACAGAGAGAAAAGGGCAAACCAATTATTATTCTGTTTTCACCTTACAGAGGGGGATATTATGCAAATTATCTTCTCTACATGAGAAGGAAAAGGGGCTTTATTTTCCTCAGCAGATGCTGCCTAGACAGTCTAGCGTTCTGTGGGGGACAGGAAGTGGGGATGCTGTGAAGATCTGATCGCTCCACCTGGCTTCCTACTGACTCCATATCCAAGCAATAATAGAAAACACACTGATTAATTATTTATTTCAAATAATCACTTTTTTTCTATATTTCATGCTGGACAACTAAGGTTAAAAGGAATGTTCCAAGTGCTGTCTGGAAGTATTTTACAACTTCTGCACTTACAAGCTAGAGGTGTTTCTTGATGGAAGACAAAGTCCCTTGGCTATGCAGACCTGCAAAATGTTTTATTTGCTACTTTCCCAGGAAGAGGGTACACGCTAAGAGCGAGCCTGCAAGCCAGACATCAAGATGTGGCTGACAGGATGGCAATGCAGGGTTTCAGAGAGGACAGGGGGCATCTCACCTCCCTCAGCTGCTCCGCACTTCTGACCACAGCGCGTGTTTATTAATCTGAGACCTTGAGACCTTGGAGAAGTTGCTAAATGAAAACTACAACACAAACACGCAGCATTTCCAACTTCTTAACAGTCAGGAGCCACGGTGCTTTGCAGCGAGCTGATTTAAAACCAGCTTCTTCTTCTTCTTCCAAGGTGGAACAAACAAAAGCTTTAATGAGCTGTAATGATGAGTTAAGGTCAAAGCGCTTATCATCTTTACAAATCAGGAGAAGATGTGCTCATGGAAATAAGCTCCCATGAGTATCCATCATCACCTCAAAAAACTGCATGCGGTGGCACAGCTCCAGGTGCTTGAGCAAATTGGGCTTTCGATGCGGAATGGATCAAACGCCGGCTCAATATTCATTATTCTCTCTGACTGTGATCTGCTGCAGTTCTGTGAGTGGGTGAGGGTAATTGTGTACCTCATTGTGCGCATTTGGACCAAACTTAATCATGATGTCAGGCTGTTAATAAAAGGTTATTAAAGGAACAAAGATCCAGGTTTTACATATGTTAGGCAAGGGAGGTCCCCGGAACTCCTGTCTCTGAGGTAAACACGGGCCTTCATGACAAATGATGCTCATGCTGGGATCAGATAGTTAACAAGAGATCCCCTTATTAACCAGGTCTGCATAGATAATTGGCACTTGAGCCTCACATTTTGAATCTGGCCTGAGCAGTGTCATTTATCAAGAACCCGAGCATGCTGTCAGGGCTCCATAATAAGCTGCAGTAACTGATGAATCAAGATTAAGCGGATAGATTGAGAATGAAGGAGGAGAAAATGGGCCACTGCCACATTGCAGGGGGCTTAGCTTGATATTCACAACATTAAAGCTTTATTTTTCCTTACAGGAAGGGATCAATCCTGCATTACAAGCTATAGTTGTAAAATAAGCTCCAGCCCGACAGCACTATGATGAAGGGTCTCAAAGTGGATTGCAACACTTTGCTCTAACCTGCATAGTGTGTGCAAGCTGTTTGACCAGGGGAGGCAAATGTGTGATTTCTTGGTTTGGCAGAACATTTCTTAAGTTGTCTGAGAGCTTTTAAAATATATGATAATATGTGTAGAAAAAAGAACATTGTCGATTAATCAATTGGTCATCAGTGACAAATTTCAATAAATGCAAATTTTTAACTGTGCTTTGCTGAGCAACTGCTGCTTTTTTTTTTACAACACGTGAATAAACAGAACATTTTAGTTTTTTAACTGTTATTGTGTATAAAAACAACCAACGTCAATATGTCACCTGAGTTCAGGAAAATTATAAGACGCAATTTTCAATTTTCAATCAGTCAAAACTATCAATCAATAAAAAAAAAACCAAAAAAACATTGAGATAATAACTGGCTGATTAATCGACAAATGACAATAATCATTAGTTGTAGCCATTAGTCAATATTGCTTTAATTTGCCAAAGATGAATATGAAAACATATGCAACAGTTATAGATCTCACTGAAGGCTCAGTGATAACTATTGTTCACAGTTTGAGCAAATAGTTGTTGTTATACGATATAACTGGCATTAGTTAAACAATGCAGGAGCACATTATGCCTATTACTGCTGTGCAACTATATCAGTCAGCATAATTATGGCAGATACAACTTCCTCATCAGAGTAACATAATTAGATGCATTCATCCCAAACGCTCCGTAAACACTGGCTGGTCAATGCTGGTTTCAGAGCTTTTTAACATGATTGTAAATGTGTATGTGCATGTGTGTGTTCATCCATTTTTTTTTTCCATTATCTCACTGGTATATAAGTGTAGATAATTACAGATGATGGGCCAGTCATCAGCTGCAGGTATGGGAGCCACCTCAGGCCTCGCCCAGCCTAGCACCTCCAGCGCTCCCCTGCTCTGTCAGGCATGTTTGGCAGGGTCTCCTTTCCCAAAGTCTCCAGCTGTCCAGTGGGGTGCGCCAAGTCACAGCAGGAGCGCCTGCCTCTCCATCTATGGCCCCTCTCTTGCTAGGAGTGTGAGAGTGATGTGTGTGTGTGTGTGTGTGTTTGGGGAGACGGGGGGAGTGGGGGTGGAGGGGGTCGTCTCTGTACTCGCATTACTCACTAGCAGACGGAGCACACTGCCAGCACCCAGCATGTCCGCCCACACGCCCCTGCCCTGCCGGTCAGACCTCACGGTTGGAGGAGATGATGGAGAGAATCTGGGATCCAGGAGGGGGGTGGATCCTGAGGAATCTGAGAGACAGAGAAAGACAGACAGAAGCCCAGAAGCTTACCTCCATCCCACAGGCCGATCCTCGGACAGCCCGACCTGATATGGTAGTCTGAAGTCTCCTTGTTGGGGTTCTTTTGGGGTGGGGGGGGGGGGTGACAGATAAATGATTTGTTTGCTTTTGTATTATTATTATAATCTTTTTTCTATCGTTATTAGCAAAGTAGCTTTATGTTGAATTTGATGTGCAATTTCAATCATTAGAGTACCACTGAAGAATTTCTATTGGTCAGCCTGACTAAGTTTTCAAAGAGTAATTAACAGGACATATGTAAGTATTTGGACCTGATGACAAAGTGTGCCTGCAAAAAGTTTAAGAAGCACCTCTGTGCTTGACGTCTGTTTAGAGTGTATGCAACATTAACAGAATAAGTGATTTCCTGCACACCAAATAAAGGTATATCAATGATTTTTGGATGTAGCAATTAATCTTATGTTAAGAACACAGATCGGTGAAAAATTGCAGAGGATATCACTGAAAGCTGCTTACAAATGATAAAAAGCCAGCAGTCAGATAATGTTCATCATGAACACTGGGACAAATTCTCAACAACAAACCCTCATCCAAACATAAGTAACTGGGTCTCATTACCACCAGCCGGCATTACTCTCACATGCCCACAGGGGGCTCTAGTGTACCACACATTTTACTACCCAGAGTGTTAGTGGCTGCTCAGAGACCAAGGAGCCGATTGTGTTGAGGGTAGACCTTTTGAACTGCTGCGCTGTACAATTGATATAAACATTAACCAAGCTTATGCACAAATCAGAACATAAGCGTGCTGTAACAGTGCAAATTAAATACAAAACAGGGTAAAAGATAGTTAAAGTAAAACAGAGTTGTGCTCAGTCTGTAATGCAGCACTGCATCAAAGTGGTACAAAAAGAAAAAAAAAAAAACTGAAAGCCTGAATGAATACACATCTTATCTTGATCCTGATATTTCTGACTACATATGTATGTGTGTGTGTGAGTGTGTGTGTGTGTGTGTGTCAGTCAAATTTCCAAGGTGGTGAACAGAAACAGTACTTGATGAGCTAGCTCTGGAGACCTCTGAATTTTAATGATGTTGGAGATGATATTGTGTGTCCTTCAGCTTGTTATACTGACACAAGCACTCCATAAATCATCATACCTAGCTATCGTAAAATCAATACCAAACTGCTACCTCAGCGCTAACCCGTAATAAGTTTTTCAGCCATCTAACAGCTTAAACTTTGCTGTAATGCCGTTCGACCTATAGGTTAAGATCAGAGCATGCTTAATTTGTTTTGTAATAGAGACTTTCTAATCCTTAATGAAGCGCCTATTAGGGAGGCTTTTGTTGGCACATTGGTGATCAGTTGGTGGAACAGCCACTGCAATTAAGTTTGAATCTTTGTCCTGGAGCAAAAAAAGGAAAAAGAAAATAAAAAAAGAGGAGGGTGAAAAAAAAAAGAAAGGAGGAAAGCTTGAACGGTCAATAAATGTTAATCCAGTCAGAACTCGTCTGTGCCTTTGAACAGGACTCACGCTGGGTTTTTTTCACATGCACTTGTTTCATCCTTCCCTAAGAGAGGCCATCCCTTAAGGATACTGCCACTGATCCTGAGAGCAGACTACCACTCACTAATAAGAGCCCATGTGTAAGCAATATTGTCCACATTAAACACATTATTACCGGGCTTTGTGTAAAATATAAGCGATAAATACATCCACAGAAATTGCTCTTTAAAAATCGAAGACTGGAGTTTTTCCACAAGGATGGAGAAATTATGAGACTGCTATTAAGTTAATAGTAAGAGTGAGTTAAAGTAGTTTAAATTAATCAAAGGTGCCGTTAGTTTGCCTCTACAGATTCATCAGTTTGTTGCTACTTTTCTTCTTTTTGCATTAAAATGATATCTGCTTTATCCAAACACCAAACAAGATGCAAATAGCAAAAGAAAACAGAAAATGACAAGCCTCATGTAACCTTGTGGGGTTGTGTTTTTTTTTTTTTAAGAGCGATAACTATAACTGGGGCAGCATTTCTGAGACACACAACATATGTAAAAGCCTTTGCACAAGAGAGAAGCCATTGCCACAATTTCTGAAGCGTAAACAGCTTATGAAAGTCAAATGGATATGTGGCATAATCTGACACGGCGAGTCGCTGCTTCAAAAACATCCCTAACAAACCACGATGCCAGACAACAGCGACAATAGTTGCATGTTTTTAAACGCTCCACAGGTGATCGAGCTCTAATATCAGCCAGCCACGAGCTGACAAAGGAAATTAGTCAGGTATTTAACATGAGAACATCACAGTGCTAGTGAAAAGGATTAGACCAAATACGGTATATTTTATGAATGCCAGGTTTCAGTTTACCGTCCAGTATTTACAAAAAAAACATAAAAGGCTAACATGGGTCATAACCCCCAAATTTCAGGTTCCAAAGATTAAGCATTAAAGTGGCACTACTATGAGCCTGTAACTCATGTTTTTTTGTTTTTTTTTGGCAAGGGGAACACCCACATACCCATGGTTTTTGGGAACACTGACATTGGCTGTGATTTATTTACTACTTACGCAGTACGAGGCGGTGACCAATTGTCAGTGGTCTTGCTGGTTGACCCTGAAACATCTGTGTTTAGGGTCTGTTGCTGATTACACAGCAGACAAGGCAGCTAAGAAGACAATAAATAGGCTAACCCTGGCAATAGTGCAGTCTGTAAAATATTGACTTGAATGGTAGCAACATGTAATGGGATTTTTTAAGTGTAATATTGTGGCAAAAAAGGCAAATATTCCCCGGGGTCCCGTAATATAAAAAGGAATTATGCAAAAAAAAAAAAAAAAAAAAAAGTTACTGACTGATCTCTCATGCTGGCTGGATCTGTGTTCTGTCTTGTTGAAAATTGCTTGTTAAAGATGATAAATTACTGATAAATCTTTGTGCCTGAAGGTGAACTTCCATGTTAACACTTCTTCCTATACAGATGCAAAGGTATAAATCACTCAGCCAGCACTGTCACAGTTAGTTTCCTTGGCTTAAGAGGAAAAGTAAAACATAATCCTCTATAACAATTATTTATATTGGTTACATGTGGATTTCTGGTATAATAAGTATTATTGATAGATTATAAAGAAATGTAATGTCATCACTTTAAGGCAGACAGCATTTTCAAACTAATAATTAGTATGACTGTTATGAAACACAGATAATTTTAGTTCAAAAATTTATTTCATGTTTTTAAAGTTTCAGAGTTTGTTTGTGAAGCTCATAATTAATCTACAAATCGCTTTATGTTTTACGCTTTATTTACAAGTTTCATTATGTTACAAAAAATTACATCTAATAATTGAAAATTTTCTCAGAGTGGAAAGATGTAGCTGTAGTTCATAATGAAAATATATTACTCTGTTTCAAGAGTTTAGACTGTATTTGGCAGTGTTTCCATACTGTAGAAATTCTTATTCATTCATTTATTTATTTATTTTTTAGCTAATGCAGGTTCCCTCTTAACCAACTTTTCCCTGTTTATTCACACAGGATATTCCATGTCACTCAAAATTGGATACACATTGTCAGATATCCAAAATATGTTTCTTTATTTAATTATTTATTAATTTTATTATTAATTATATATTTGTTGACACCATCCAGCATCATGTCTGACAATGTTTTTTTTGTTCTTTTAATGTCAAAAGAGAAAGGAAACCCAACCAATTCATTTCTATTCACCAAATAAAGATTGAGTTTAAATCTGGGTCTTGTCAAAATACCATAATTGTTTCCATCATACTATGACAGAAAGTTTAATTCATTTCCATTTTTTCAGGTTTTTAACTTGGTGGTGACCCTCATCTAAGATAACCTGTACAAGATCAAAGGAAGAACAACTAAACATGATTTCTTGAAGCAAAATTTTTCATTTAAGAAGGAGGAGTCTGGTTTTCTGCTGTGTAGGCTTTAGGTTTCCAGTTTGTTTTTATTGATATATCCTCACCATTGATTTTCAGTAAGGAATCAATAAATCTTAAGTCTTAAGGTAAATTACTTACCTACTTACAGTAGGTTTTCTAACATCAGTTTTGTGTGTGTTCGTGGCAATGCCAACAGTCATGAACTTACAAAAGATGTTGACATGGTGACTTTGCAGAGAAGTCTTTTATTTGAATACAGAGCTAAATTGGAGCAGCCCGGTATCTTGCATGTCTGTCACTGGTCTCCCATGTGGCCCTGATAGGACTGTTAGGGACTGGCGAGGCCAAACCGGGGCAGGCAGTTACAGCAGGGGGAGGAGAGGATTTACACTTAAGGCCAGAGCTGGGATCCGTCAGTGTGGGCGGGTTGGGTCGGCTTCAGCGTGACCTGCCACCTCTGACGGAGCTCCGAAAAGTGCAATCTGACCCTAAATGCTGAGCAGTCGTCCCTCTCTGTCACAGGCCTGCGTCATCTAAATGAAGGCCAGATACTGTAGTGTAATCGTCTTCTATTTATAAATTACAATCTTGATCTTGCTTACATAACTTTATGTTAAATTACAGTTAAAGGAAATGACAAAAAGGGATGACTGAAGCACAGGATTCTAACAATAAAATGCAGCAAAATAAAGACCAGTCCCCTATCTGCATGAAAAATACAACAACGCCTTTCAATTAAACCCATCCAGGAGCAACCGGCACTTCAGGACACATACATGCAGTTTTTCACAATTGTATGATCTGCCAAAAAGTCCAGTCTCGCCCTTTGTTGAGCGTCTACGGAGGGAGAAACACGGATAATAAAGGTCTCTTTATGATGAGGCTCCTGCACACAGAGCCACAAAAAAAAAAAAAAAAAAAAAAAAACTTAAGAAAAAAGATCTATCAAGAGGTGGGAATTACACTGCCCTGTGCTGGGGTGGGAAAAATGAAGCAGGCATTTCTGAGCTAGCTGGCAACATAACCTTCAGAAACATCCTATTTTTCATTAGACTTGTGTCAGACACAGCTATGCCTTTAATAACATTCATCCCCCTACCAAGGAGAGGATAACTCAAGCTTTAGGCACATAATGAATGGGAGAATAGGCCCTGGCGCTGTTAAGAACAGGGGGGCTTGCCAAACAGGCAGAGCTGCGCTGCTGCACTCGTGGCAAGCCTTTCACTGCGCGGCACCCTCCTGTATTAACGGCATGCAAATGAACAGTCGGATGCTTCCTGAGGTGGCTCTCTAATGTGGCCTTGTTAATTACTGTCATTAGAGCAGGCGCTAGGAGAGCGGGCTAACAAGCCACCGTCCTCATGATCTCTGCATTTGAAAGTCATCTTCAGCGATAAAAACATGTCAGAACCCCGGTAAGAAAATTGCAAATTGCCGAATTTGCTGACAGAGTGGAAAAATTTCTGCTGACTCTGAGCAGCCAGCTGGTGATGGATGCATTCTTGACACAGTCTTGGTGTTTAGACTTAAGAAATAATGAGTATCAATGTCCCAGCCGTGGAATATGCAAAGATGAAAGAGCGCTGTGTGGGTTTAATTAAGGGAGGCAGAGGCAGGAGCTGCTTTCAAACAGAGTGACCCAACATGATCAGGTTCTTATTGCTGTCATTTTTGTACTGAAATATGGCCAGTAAGGTACAGGGAGCGCTTTAATAAGACCGACGTAATGTCAGAGCAAGCGAGCCCGAGGCAGCTAGTCCACTGTAAATGTAGCCCAGAGATATTTTTGTGCAGCACGTCGTGGTTTCAGAAACACAGGTTAACGTGTAGAACATCGCATTCAAATAAGGCCAGAGTTGGGCTCTCTGAATCGGGGCAGTTTTGTTTTAAGAACAGTTGAATTGGTTTTCACTGCATCATTACAACCACGGGGGGTGTGGGCACTCATTGTTTCCACAGTCAAGTAAAGTATATTTGTTATTTTGTACAAATTTTGTTGCCCTCCGGCAGTTCACACTCCCTACATCAGGAGTGGGGGGGGGGGAGAAAAAATGTTTCTCATACTTCAGAGAGCAAACCAAAATATCCCCTATTATGTCTGTGATGCATCAAATCCCTTGTGTGGCCTTGAATTTAGTTTCTCCCCCCCAAAAAACTGGAGGGTGACACGGTCAATATATTCAACACACGAGGCCACATCCAGGCTAATATAAAGACTTTTTCTCTTCTCCCCTCTTTCTTTGTTTCACTTTCTTGCTCTCATTTACTTCTCTGTTTTTCAAACGTCTGTGCTGTTGAGGACAAATCAAAGGCTCTATTTTACTAATGTAACACTGAGCAGACTGTGAGGTGGCTGTGGGGATAATGAGGGACTGCAGAGATGTGAAACAGACAGGCTGAAATGGATAATTAGGACAGAAAGTTTCTGCGATGCCAATGACACTCTACAGGAAATAGGATCATTAAGTTCTATATAAAATCCTTCTATGTACGGCGTATCTATATAAAATTGCTCGTCCTCTTCATCCTCTTCAGTACAACTTTTTATTTCATTACAACCGAGCTCTGTTTAACTTAAGGTGGAGCCCTTACCTCTGTTTTAGAGAAATGTCAGAATGTAGTCACTTTAACTATCTTTATAACTACCTGTGAAATATATTTAGCATAATTACTGCTCTGACCTGCTGGAGAAAATACACGAATACTTCATGTCCTTTCGCATGGCTGCCCACTTACAGTTATTCTGCAAATCCAATAGTCATGTTTTGAAATATAGGTATTGCAGACTGAAGCTGTGGCTGATTGTTAGGACAGCGTGTGAATGAAAAGGACACCCTCACAGGTCTGTGGTGCTCAGGAGCATTTCAGACTGTATCAGAGGGTCTGGTGCAGGCAAACTGGATAATGAGCTGCAAAAGCTGCTAAAAGGTGTTTGAGGGAGATATCATGCTATGTTGCTCTATTATGATTAGATTTCTCCTTGACAATATGAAAAGATCAAATCAATATCTACTGAGATTTTGATGATCCACAAGCCACCCCCATCCGACTCCCCCCCTCCCAGTCTCGAGGGCGAGAGCATGATCTCACATCACCACAGTAACGTTCTCTGCCACTGTGAAAATATGTAACTTCGATTAGTGAAACGCTGAACAAAATGACCTGTGTTTTGGATATGCTCCCAAATGTTGCTGTATGGGTACTGATGACAGGACCTATTGTGTTTCACTTTAAAGCAATTCAATTAGGAGTCATTAGTCCTCTGAGTGATTACCAGTGGCCTATCGATAGAGAGGAAGGACACACTAATTAAAGGGCATTTAAATGTTTCTCAGTGCAGAGTAATGGGGAGAAACACAGCATTTAAAATGCAGTTTGGAGGAAAATATCCTTGCACAGCAAATGACCGACATAACATGTTCACTTTGCTCTCTGCAAATTCCCTTTATAGACACATATACGGGAATGGATCCCAGAGGAATACTAAAATATGGTCATACAGCAGTCACCAAGAAGCTACCAGCCATGCTAAAACGCAGGTAAATATTCAAATGTTATGGTTCTCCTCTTTAGAAAAAAATAAAAAGGACAGATAAATAGCAAAACTGATGTAAAATCATGGCAGGTATTTATGGCACATACGTGAAATTGAATATAAGCATTTCACTAAAAGCGAGGAGTGGATTATCTTTCATTTTTAATTGACTGTCAGTGCTGTGCATCTCTGAATTCATTGTATCAGAGATGGATAGATACTTTCACTGCCTATCATGAAGTTAATTCCATTCTTAGATGAATGGTGGTGATTATGTTGAAGGAAGGTGACTTACTCTAAATCCGCCTCCCTTTCCTATAATAGGATGCTGCTTTTTTCTTATGCAATCACACTACATACTGTGGAAATCATAAGAAGTGACGTTAACAATATTCTGTATATCGACAAGATGAATACAGACTGGAAAATTGTCTAAATGCGTGCTAAAAAACTAGCTCATCTTAATCTGAAAAAATATATAGAAATTAAATGACACAACATTTACACAGGTCATAAAAATTTATTTCAACTTCACATATATTTTTGGACACTCATGATCCATACTGTAGCACAAGGACACTACACCCCTACAGTGTTGAGAGGACTGCTTTGTGTTAACATTGTGAGAGAGAGGTATTGATTAAAGTATGATAAGAAGAAGCTCCAGTCCCAGGGCAGCACCTCTACAGCTATGATTAAATATGCTGCACTGAGGTAGTACCTATATCTCAGACTGATGCTTGTGCATCTATATACAGCAAATTATCTCCCTCACTAATACAGAATCAAACAGTATAAGAGCTCTAAAATCCTACCCAGCTCTTTTCATATCAAAGCAGATACACCAACACAACTGTCATGGCTTCTTATTACTTGGCCAATATTTGTCAAAAGGTACAAGGTGAAATAAAAATACAGTGTGTAATAATGTGTGTATAATAGTGCGTATAACTATGATAATGTCACAATTATAAGATATACATAGAGAATCTTACTATTCTGGATGTCATGCACAATTTAAGAGACTTGAAATGAACCAGTGCCATGTATATATACACAGGTGGAGAACCTCTTTATAATGAGTGGTTATGGACAGGCAATCTCAGTACTCAAAGATATTTTTACTCAGGCTGATTATTAGAATATAATGGACAGCACTGTACTGAAGGGACCAATAATGTCACTAGTAGTAAGACGCCAGAATTAATTTGGGTTGGAAATTCCTTGCAGGAATATTAGTGCAAGTAAAAATTTGTAGTTGGCTCATCTCTGATCAAAACATAAACATTTTCAAATGTAAACTAAACTAGAGATTGACAAAGATTTTTCATTAAAATTATTATGTAAACAAAGTTATAAAGACAGAGGACATATTTCAACAGGGGCACCACACAATGGACATGAATATAGCCTTTAATTTCAAAGTTTGCATACATGTACACACTGAAGTTTAAAGTTTGAAGCCCAGCCTAATCACAATAACAACTACGTGTTCATTTGTTTTTTGTGCTCAGAATCACGTTCTATGTTCAATAAAATGTTAAAATGAAATAAAACTTTCAACAGATAAATTAATTAATAATATGACATCAACAGGAAGTTTTCAGAATCAACTATAACTTATTTTGTTTCAGAGTCCCAAACTTATAATATATGACACAGTTTGGGTAACATTTTTTCCACTTCCCAGTAAAATAAAAAAGTCCCATTGTGATAAGGGGCAAAATATAAAGATCTTTATCCCACAAAA
Organism: Scortum barcoo; assembly: GCA_023238725.1. Lineage (NCBI taxonomy): Eukaryota > Metazoa > Chordata > Actinopteri > Centrarchiformes > Terapontidae > Scortum > Scortum barcoo. The sequence goes on from CM041550.1 coordinate 13,249,006, forward strand.
GTAATTAGATTGTTTTTTTGTTTGTTTTTTTTGATAAAATACACAATGGTCAGAAAAATCCAACATTAAGACATCTAAAATAATTTTGTGCAGTGAAAAAAATAACTTTTATGTACTGTATTATTAACAGAATGTATGAAATTGCATCTATATATGCAAAGATGGAATATATATATATATATATATATATATATATATATATATATATATACACACACACACACACACACACACTCACATATATATATATACACACATATATACATTATATATATATTTCCACATTCACCACATGCTGCATACAGGTAGATAAGACTCCACCACTTTTTGAAGTTTTTTTGAAGAAAACGCCTGTTGTGTATAAAGCGCACCACACAAGTATGCTGTTGTGTACCTTTGTCTTCACTTCACTTCACTGTTTTTTCCATAGTGTTTCCAGATGGACTTGAATACCTTTATACTTTTAATATAAAAATTTAAACGCTGCTGGAATCTAAACACAGTAGCTGTTTTTTTCCCATAAGAGAGTCAAAGAGAGCAAGGGGCAGTTTCCATATTTTTGCATAAACATAGGAAGCTTTGTTGTTTTTCTGCAAAACTCATTAGTTCTAATACTTTTATTTAAAAACTGGATGATCCAATTTTGCATGCCAAGTGCATTCTACGGTTTGTGCTACGCAGCTGAAATAACTGTGAGAAATGTCCCCTTGGTCTGACTTTTATTCCTCACCTTATTCCCAATGTCATTCATTTGCCACTGAAGGTAACAAGCCTTTTCCACTCGGTGCTCTGCAACGGCAGACCTTTAATAGCCATTTCCCGGTGTGGCGAGGGGAGAGAGGGGGAACATGTTTATTTGTGTGTCTGCACATGCCTCTCCAGCGATTCTCTCTGCTCCACTCACCCAGCTGCTGGCTGGAGGAGTGATTCATGGGCCTGACAGATGCCTGGTGCAGCTGGATCTGTCCTTGATCATCCCAAAAGCCTGGACAGCACTGTCATTCACCATTGCCCAAATTATCTCTGTATTGACTGCAGAACCCTCTGTGACAGCGCTGTAATGGCTAATTACCCAGGATGCTTTGGGTACTTTTAAACCCCAGAGTGTTCTCTTGCTGTCTTGCCATGTGGCTGCTGCTGCTGCTGCTACTGCGTGTCGCTGTGAGGGCCACCGTTTTCTCAAGCCCCACCTGAGTACCACAGCCTAAGGAACCCGGAGCAAAACGTCAAGAGGAAAAAAAAAAAAAAAAAGAAAACAAAGCATAATGTGCTCTTTTCCAGAAATTATAGAGCCATGCCAAAGTAACAAAACACTTTTCTTGCAGTCTCAGTGGTGTTTGGTGAGCTGTCGCTTGTGACATCTCATACCAGAGAAATGTGCACATAAATTACTATTTACGGTTTGTCTGTTTCTCTATTCCTCTCTGCACGTCAGGGGAATCACCTTTGTGAAACACACAACACGCAGTTAATTATCAAAATATGTCTAATGATGTTAGAAAAATTTGCTAATTGAAATCTTTCTCAGTATGTAAAAATGAAACTGTATTTTATGAAGAAAAAATGTTTTGGGGGAAAAAAATTCAACACAAACAGCTGTCGAAAGTTTTACGTTTCGGTCCAACATAAGCATCCTCATCTACAATTCTAAAGCTGCAATGTTACTTTAGACTTTGAGACGCGTTTCAGGAGGAAGGTGACAGCGGGAAGTGAAAGGAAAAGAAGGAAGAGACAGAAAGAGCGAAGGAGAAGGTGAGGGAATAGAGGGTACAAAATCCCATCCTGACTGTTAGAGAAGATGATGAGGTCCCCTGAGAATGGACAGAGCAGAGAGGGAGCAGCTTTTCTTCACAAAGACTCCAGTAATTTGCCACATCCTGTCCGCACACCCGGCATGGAAGCCACTCTGTCCTTAATTACCAGGATAACAAACCCATCCCCTCCTGGCTCCTCATGGTGCTGTTCTCCTCATGTTACACCCCCCCTGCCGTCAGACAACGTCACCACCGCCTATGCTTCCTGCGCTCCCCCTTTCCCATCAGTGTCGGGGTAGAAATGGATGGCCTCTGCTGCTGTCTGCAGACAGTGGAAGGATGGACACCAAATAAAGTGATAAAAGCTGAGAGAATGGCCCTGCCTCGGTAAGCAGCTCTGATCTTGATGGACAGGGGCACTATAATGACACAGAGGCCTCACCTTGGTAAACTAGCAGTTCTGACAGCCCTGTTAGCCATATACACAGGGGAAACCCTTTAGACAAGCCCACTACCACTGATGGCCTCTAGCTAATGACACAATTACTGCTAAAATATGTTGATTACTCCTCCATAACAATTAATTATTACATACTGTATCATAGTTAGAATCTCTTTAGGTAGAATCCCTTTGCTGTCTGACTATAAATCACTTTGAGAAATTAAGTTTAGTACACATTAAAATGTAGGAACATCACTAGACACTGAAAACCTTGCGGCTTGTAATGACATCGCTGTCATGGAGTATGGGGGCTGTGGCCTTTTCGTCTGGCCGTCGTCTGTCATCTCCAAGATGGCGCCGTGTCTGCCTTGGCTTTATTTGCATTGGCTTTTGCATACGTCCGCGTTGCTGCATGCATCCCGACTCCACACATTCAAAACAAAGGGGAAGAGCCTGGAGTGACACTGCAGCCCTGCCTCACTTGAGCACATATGCATACATTCAGCTCAGAGGGAATGACGAGGCTGTATTAGTGCAGTGTTTGTATGCCTTTTTCAGTGAGCAGGCAGTGGGAGGGTCTGGTATTCCTGGGGGTGAAGGGGTTAGAGGGGTGTGTGTGTCTGTGTTACCAGTCACCTGCTGCTAAATCCTATTAGCAAGGCCTGGGGGTTAAACCAACCATCACCATTAAAGGCCTGTCAGGGGAAAGCCCACAAATAATAGGGCTGATCGCTACAACTCACAAATAATAAGGTGCTTTGATAGAGGATAATCAATTAGTGATAATAGGAAGAGGCTTGACATTCTGGAGGTGCCGCTGAAAGAGAAAAAAAAACTGCAACATAAAGACAAAAACAAAATGAGAATTTAGACTTTAATTAACAGCCTCAACCTTATTTTTAGGGGTACGTGATGACATAAAAGAAAATTGAAGATTTTATTCTATTTTTATTTTTGAAATGAAGAAATTGTGATCCATAATGAATTCTGAATGCGTTTTTAAACTGTAATGTTTTTCACTGTGCACACAATGTCATGATGTGTAAAACACTGATCGTTACATACAGCTCTTTAACAGTTAATGATGATGCATTAGTTATTGATGAGGTGAAAAATAAAGACTGAGTTTTAAAGGTAGCTTGAGGTCAAACTAGCTCAGCTGAGGTGGAAATCATTTATATATGAACTATCTAATATTAACTTTGCCCAATTATACAGCAGCAATTTCTCACAATAAATCACTCATCACAGCTGCATTCAGTCTGTCTTTAAACAGACAGTAGAAGCGCCTGTCTTGACTTTTCAGTGAACCTAAGGACAAAACTGTGCTTAGTTTTGAGGCCTTATTGCCTCCAGGAAAAAACTACAAGTGAAAGTCATAAAGCAGATATTGTTATTCAAGGATTAGAGTGTCAGCCAAAACATTTCCATATGTTTTCTAAAGCGAAGAAAACGAGGTGAGAGGAAATTGGAAAAGCAAGTGTTAAATGAGATGAGAAGTGACAGTTTACATCTCCAGCCACAATTAACACGTTGATGGCGTTTTTCGCCGGGCCCCTCACAGTGATAATGCCTGTTGTCAAATCTGTTTAGCACGCCAAATCTCCTGGAGCCTTCAGCTAGGCAGCAAGCTTTTGACAGATTGAAGGTTCAGAGATAGGCTATCATGACAGATGGAAGCTGGCATCGATGTTCAGCTCTCGCCAATCACAGGGGACCTGCCCCCCTTATTCTGTGGGGCGCAGCTCCGCAACCTTCCCCCCTCTGATGGGAGCAGGGGATGGCATTGTTAAGCAGTGCATCTGTGAGACTCAGTCTCCTCTGATGGAAGCATAAGGCAAAGAGCTCTCAAGCAAAAGACGGCCACTGCTGTAAGCGCATTTCAGATATGATGGGAGGCTAGCTCAAGGGAATAGAGGAAGAGAAAAAGTTTGAAACATTTTGAGGAGCAGAAGAAGGACCCAGGAGAGAAAAGAACGACTGCAGCAAGCCTCAGCTATTCAGTAATGCCATCATTAAATTTGATTATTACCTAAATAGTAGCAAATGCTCTGTACAGTCACAGCACAGTGGAGTCTGACAGAAACGTTTACTTGATCAGTCATTATATCTGATTAGTGAAATGACATTTTTTCTTCTGACCAACAGAATCTCACCTGTTAAATACTCAATACTGAGAGGGAAAATCAATTTAGATAGCCTTGGCTTGTGTATAAAGTCCTCCTTAGAACTCATACTACAGTATGATTACCCTTAATGAGATCCACCTGAAACAGTGGCACAGGAGAAACTCATTAAACTGAGCTTGTTCTAATCAGACAGGCTTATATGGATTTTGCAGACATCAGAAATTGTTCTGAAAAAGAAAAATACACCAGGGCCTCTGAAACAGAAGAAGGGATCCGATAATTAAGTGTCTGCCATGCGCTGATGATATCACGAGTGTTAATGATCACTATAATGACAGTTCACGCTGCACCCAGTTGATTTACAATACACCTACTGTGAGGCACCACTGCGACAAACACTGCAGCAAACACACCCAAGTGGAAAACAGTTTAGTAAAGACTAAAAAGCCATAAGTTAGACCCAACAGGCACTTTTAGGGAAAGGAATTAAATGCTTACTTGCACAATAAAAAATTCCGCAGGTAGATAACTTTGAGATGCAGCGTTGTTGGTTTACTTGCTGGCAGACAGCCCTCTAAGTTGTTTGGTCTCTCCCTCCCTGTTTAGGCGAACACATTGTTGATTCAGACCCATCATGTTGAGGCTTGAGGTCACCCTGTCTCAGGCTTGGCTAGTTAGCAGCAGCCCACCTGATGGCCCAGAGGAAATCACAGCAGCCGCACTCACAGGAGAGGGCCTGACAGCCAGGCCCCGCACCAGAGAGAGGGGTCCAGCCAGGGGGGTGGAGAGAGGAGGGTCAGTATGAAGCGGGGGTGGGGGCGGGGAGGGAGAGGGTTCTAGAAAGAGGGGAGGGAAAGAGTAGGAGGAGGTGGGTGGATGGGGGGTCCTTCAAACACAGGGAGGGATGAGAGACGGCTAAAGAGGACACAGTGGTGAGTTGTGTTGTGATCGAGGCTGCATTAAGCGAGAAAGAAAACACAGAGAGGCCTCAATGATGAAAGAAGGGTGTAAGAAAAGAGACGGGGTTGATAGAGTGAGTGACTTACTGGGTGATGTGCTAGAGAAGAAAAGGAAATAAGAAAAGAAGAGGACAGTTCCTAGGTTAAGTCATACAAAGAGGAGGATAAGAGGACTATCCAGTCAGTTTAAGAGAGTGATGGGGATCCTCAATCCCAAAGATGGATGCTTGATATTTGGAGGGTGGGAGAAGGATTTCTGCTCAGTGGTATATGAGGATCCATAAAGGGGGGCTGGTCTAGTGGTCTAGTTGTCTAGTTTTTCCAACACCTAACAGCAGTTTCTGTTAGAGAAGGAGCAAAACTGTACTGTGTAAATGAAGTGAGGCATCAGTGTAAGTTATCCTGGGGCAGTGATGCTGCTCTTGCAGAGAAAACGTTGGCTGTAAAATGCTGTGATGAACAGCAGACATTTCCAGTTCACAAGTCTCCCAGTCTCTCCTGAGAGTCTGCTTCATCCCTATTATAGCCAATAATAGCCCATTGTAGTCATATGCTCTTTCTCTTCACTGTGACTGAATGAGGACACATTATTTACTGAGAGGAGACAACGCTAATACGCGGCTGCAGAAAACTGCTGACGGGAAGAGGGCAAAAATCATAGGTTCTCCCTCCTAGAGGACGTTATGCTTCTTTATATTTATATTTATGTTTAATAACATCCCACAATCTGCCAATATGCATCTAGACAACCTCCACTCGCTGCAGGTTCAGCTACAAGGAGGTAAGCTGAGGAGACAGAAATCAATGCTTTATTTCCATTTTCTACAGTAAGTGTATATTGATGCTGATAAGGTCATTTTGTCTTACATGGAATGGAAGAGGTATTTTTAAAATGGCTGGTATTGTAATAACATCGTCTGACACAAAGCCTCTATGATAGGGAGATTACAGCATTTTGAAGTTAAAAATTCTGCAAACTTGATTTAAATTTCATGATTCACAAAAAGTGCTGTTTGGGAGCACAGTTTTAATTTATGATTACAGTTTGTACAGATCATGAGCAATGCACAAATTAAAATGTAAAACATGAACTAATTAAATGAGTCCTTTAATAGTCGTTAAAATGTAATCTCAATGGATAAAGGCCCTCTCTCCTGGAGCATTTCAACACGGCAATAACTGCAAAATGCTGATCAAACCCTCACTGTATCCATGTGCCATTGAACACACTTTCTTTAGGTTTCCATTTCGTGCTTATGTCCAAAGGCATTCGGAGACAAATGCCTCACCACAGAGTCATACACCATTAATGCAGTCAGTGGTGCTGCAGCCTCAGAATCTTATTATCTTAGTTGGTTCAGCCTCATTAGCTGTTCTATGCATATTAATGGATGGGAAATGGAAAACTATACCCCATTTAAGAACAAAACATGCTCAAAGTACTCGCTGCTTCGAGGTTATAGGACATAACTCACTCTGCAAATTGCTATCATCGGGCTCCTGGCAGAACCCTGCTGTTTTCTTTACCCAAAAGCCCCTGGTTCCCTCGCAGAGACAGAGTTTCATTAACCTGCACTGCATTCAGATGCCATTATGGCTCTAATTATGGCACATGCTCTTGTGAGGAACTGCCTGGGTTCTCAAAGACTTTCGCGTCCAGCTGTCCTGTCACCAAGGCCAGGGTCGTCCCCGCAACTGCCGAAGTTCCAGATAAGGAAGATGTGCTAATCTCAGATGCATTGAAGCTGGCTTTGTAGACTTATGCAGGCTTATCTATCATGGTCACGACTGCATTAGACATAAGACCTTAAGTTTGCAGCCACTGAAGTAGAAAGGAGAGCAAATTAATTCTTCTCATCTACCTCCTCAGCTGTGTCCGGATTGCATCAGTCAAAAAAAAAAAAAAAAAAAAACTTGTACTCTTGAGGATAATACAAGCATCTAGCAGTGCAGAGGTAAGTCTTCATGTTCTGCTTATTCTCCACAATAGAAAGACAGTGCTGATATCTACTGTAGCAATGTGCACTTAATGATTAGAAAAGCAAGATAATGACAGTGTGTTTGCCATTCCTGAATCAACCTATCTGCCAACAGACCAATGGAGACCTTAGCTTGGGAAACAAATAAAACCTCTGTCCAGTGTCTCATTATCCATGAAAGTATCTCCTCGGCTTCCTCTGTCTAATCAAAGAGAAAGGAAACACAGGAACAAGCTGAAAAATTCCAGCATGAGGGAGATTGAAACAGTTCCCCCAGTGTTGAGCATTGCTCACTCACAGCAGATAGCGAAGGTAAGGAGATCCTTTGGCAGGTGCTGTGGGCTGTCAGAGCCGTAGATGAGCTCTGCTGCTGGATAACATCTTGCCAAATGCTCGAAGCTTGTCAGTTAGCAGTCTGCCAGAGAGAGGTGGACAGCTACTAACCTCTCAGAGAGAAAAACAAAGACCAACAGTAAGTTCCAAGCCACGAAAAGAAAAGTTTAGAGTTTCCTGAGTATTATCACACGGTTAAAGGTAAAGTGCTTTGAAATGCAATGTGTTTTAAAGATTTTTATGCAAACACTGTGAGAAGAGTACATTTCAAAACAAGAGAGCCAAAATGATTCCTGCGTGGTAAGATTAAACATTTGCTGGTGAGCATTTGGAACAAAGGATTCTTACAGAATGTTTTAAAGAAGGTCACAAGACTCATTTAATGCATGACTATTTCAATGTCGTCATTTTATCAAGTTACACATGACATCTATAGTGCTTTTACTGTTAGAAAATGTGTTATTAATGTTTAAACAGTCACAAACCAGTGCCTCTAAGGGTCTATAATTTCTTTTGGTCTATCTTTCTACTAACATGATGCGGTTTAGAATGAATTAAGAAAACACTAGCTAAGATAAATTTAGCAGTACCTAGCCTGTTGGCCAGTGGAGAGAGCTAGATCAGTAACTTCTTGGTCTGATCAGGAGACAGTCGCCACTACAATTTACAGAATGTATAACTCATTTACACATACTGTATGTGCATGATTATGTACATAGTATGCAAAAAAGATGAGTAAAAAAGTCCACTCAATTCTGTAGTTACTTCTCCCTCTCTTTTCTCTTATTGCTCTCTGGGTGCTTCACATTGTGTAGATGTATTTTTCATATTTCATATAAAGCACACTCAACAATCCAAATCCAAAGAGAAGTGAAGCACAGTCACAAAAATTCAGAACACATGACTAGGACCAGCTATCACAGCCAAGAAGACAAATAAACTTTAAATAATGTTATTTTAAACACTGGAAGTAAAATATATTTAGAAAAGTTTGTATTTTTTTCAAATGGTTGAAATCATGTTGATTAAGTGAAAAGTTATATTTATATTTATAAGATATTCATCCATACAGTTTGTGACCGAAAACCTAAGGGCTATTTCCTATATGTATACTTAATATGTGTACTAAATATTACTGCCTACCTAATGCCAGGGACACACAGGAGGCTGAAGCGCACAAAAGTTCTTTGAAGTGCCCTAAAGCACTGTCTGCTTTATTTTGGCACCCATGCTAACAAAATGGGCTGTTCAGACAGGGGTGTCACAGAACAGCTATGGTTACAGAGTCTGTACTATTTTCTCTACTCGCCAAATCAAATATGGCCAGAAAACTCACTAATATAAATGATAAACAAACACGTTATTGAAATATGTCAGTTGTATATCACTAAAACTACAGACCTATGCTATAGGTCTATAGTACTATACAACACTAAACAGTTTGTCTATACTACTTTACCCTGATAAAAACTCATTACGAAAAGAGCTCCAGAAGTGGACATACATGTACAATGTTATCCAGGAAAGCTTTATGTTATATATTCATGAGGTTATCACTTAAAAGATCAGCAGTGTGAACAGACAGAGAATTGTTATATCAATGTGCTTTGTAACGCCCGCCTCCTGTGTTTCCCTGGCTTAAATACTGAAATACTTTTAACATATTTGGTAAGTCAAGTCAGCTTATGTATATATCATATTTAAATACAATAAAACATTGTCCAAAATGCAGCACAGCATTGGATAGAAATAAAAGACAAGTAAAAAACAGATTAAGCAACTAAATTTGAGAAAGAGCAATTAAAATATTTGGCAGAGAAATATTTGCCAAAAAAAAAACAAGTTAGACCAAAACATTGTATAACATATACAATGATAGTAATAAATACTGTGCGCAATAATAAAATTGAGTTATGCATCAGTTGTATGAGTTTGAAACGGCAGTGTGAATAGGTGTGTTTTAAACCAGATTTGAAAGCTGCCGACCTGATCTGGAGGGGGGCTAGTCCAGCTTTTTGGAGCTGCCACTGAGAAGACTCTGTTGGTACTGAGCACCAGTTTAGTACAAGGAACAATTAATAATTTCTGGTCAGCTGACCTGAGTGGGGGATGAGGGACATAAGGGGTAAGAAGAGCTGTCAGATAGGATGGGGCTAGCCCATTCAGGCACTTATATACAAGAAGAAATCATTTATAATCAGTTCTGTACTGAACAGGAAGTCAGTGTAGGGATGCCAGGACTGGCGAGATATGCTCGCATTTGCGTATAACAGTCGGGAGCCTAGCTGCAGCATTTTGAACCAGCTGCAGGCTAGATATTTGTGCTTGGCCCATTCCAACATCCAGGGAGTTGCAGTAGTCAAGACTGGAGGTCATAAAATTGTGATCTACTGTAGGGGCAAACAAAATGGAATCATCAGCTTACTTTTTAAATTAAGAAACTGAAATTTACTTTAAAGATTTGACTGTTTACTGTCATATCAGTATGGAAAGTGTATTTTTCCTCCATATTATATATCTGGTGGAGGGTAAAACCAAGCACTCAGTGAAAAAGTTTGACGTTGCACCTGCAGTATACAAGTTCTCCTGGGACAAGTTCAACAGCCCTTAAAGCTGCTAAACAGCACTTTTTATTTACAGTGCACAGGTAGGTTTAGTTTTTTTTTTTTCTTTAACATCCACCTGAAATAGTCCTGTGAGATCCCAAAGGTGACTTCATCTGTAAAGGAGAGGTATGATCACTAATTTCTCAGGTTAGTTCAACTCTTTCCTTTCCTTTTTTTAGCACTGAAACAATCTTCTTCCCTAACCCTATCTATTATCAGTAAATCTCTACAGTAATTTATTTATCAAATGTTTGGAGTTGCATCATATCATTAAGTGATCAATCCTCGTATTATCTTTTTGTTAGCTACTCAGATTAAATAAGTAATGCTATTGTGTAAATGTAATGTCTTTTAACAATTATGCCATTTTAAAGACATAATAATGAATAGATAAACTGATAATGGAAATCTTTATTAACATCCATACATGAGTGTATATTGCCACACAAATCATATGGGACTAATTCACTACCTAATTCACTACTGCAGCAATGAATCAGACTTATTGAACTATTTTAATATGGCCACAAGAGTGAATCATATAGAATATGATGAGTGTTATTGATCCTTTGACATGAGTAGGATGAGCCATCTGTAAATCAATCCAACTGGTATGCTACATTTCTGAAGATTTAAGCAGTTTCAGAGATCAGATAAGGTAACAGAATGCCTTTTTTTTTCATTCCCTCTCCTAACAGGACAAAGCATTTGAATTAATGTGACCTCATGACTGAGAACACAGTTGAAGTATACACACTTGGAATGTGCAACACAAATTCCAATAAACCCTGTTTCTAAATAATCTAAATAATTTTGCTTTAATTATAACCGCCATAACAATGAGCCACAGTGAGATAAATAAATAACTTCACTGTCCTCCCTGGAATTGTGCTGATGCGGAGGCCTGCCTAGGCATTATAAACCTAATTAGCAGAAGATTACTATGCAGTGTGCAAGGCTGTGGTCCAGAAAGACATCATTAGGTCTTCTGATGGGGATATGCCTTCAGCACATTGATTCTTTTTCGCTCCAAGAACAATGCAGATTGCAGACTTTATAATTGGGCTTTCAGGTCACTTGTGACTTCACTTCCACCATGTGTGGCTGGCGATCTCCATTCAAACAAAAGAAGCCGATAACAAAAAGACATTCCCGCTGTGCTCAAGGAATGAAGAGGATGTTCATGGATTATGAGACGCACCAACGAGACTTGGATAAATTAAAATCATGTGAGCAATACATACCATAGGACTACACAAGCGTCTGAAAAGATGATCTTAGATCCAATCAGAGAAAAACAGCTGTTCTGTTTGACTTAATTTAGCATAATAGATCTTAAAATAATGCATCTCTTGACTATTAAATTATGACTATTACTATTAGAATAATAGTCTCAACGAGACCAGTCAACAAAAAAAATAATATAATATATTTCACTACTACTACTAATAATAATACCCATTATTTGTCTCTATTGATTTTCAGATGGAAGCATTACAAAAGTGGGGCATCTTCAGGCAGTCTGGTCTGGTCCAGCAGCCAGATTTTGTATTGTTCATTTTTCTTTGGTCTTTGGTCTTTTCTCTGCATCTCTCTGTCTCTCACTTCAACATGAAATTTATAAAGCAATAAATGACTCATAAATAGGACCCTACACTCTCTATATAGTCAAAGATTTTAGCAGAAATTATGTATTGGTATCATTTATGTACACTACCTATTTTCTACACCACTGCAAGATGGAATTCCATCCATCCATCCATTTTCTTCCTCTGGGACCAGGACAAGAACTGTAATAGTTTAAACAAACTCACTGTATTTACATACAAACGAGGTAAGTAAGAAATTAAATTCATCATTAAATATTAATTCATAAATTGTCAACCAATATAGGAAGTTAAATACATTTACATGTGAATTTTACATTTCAGAGACGTAAGCAAAAATAGATGCAGGAGAGAAAAAAAACTGCATGTGAGTAGAGGTTGAACACAGTAAAATCACAACTATTTTGATAATCAATCAAAAATTCAAAATATTTGCTGGTTAAATCCTCTCAAATGTGATGGTTCGCTGCTTTTCTTTATCTTATCTGATTGTAAAGTAAATATTTTGAAATAACAGCAGCAATTTGAATGTGATACAAGATACATTTATTCCTATGCTGTCAATTTTCCCAGTGAAAAATTTCTGTTGTTTAGTGTTGAGCCAAGAATTGTCTTCATGCCTGCTCGTATGAACGCACTATTTTAACATCATGAACATACAAAACAATTTACAGACACTAACCTCCAAACTACCATCCATCAATTAACCCAGTATTTTCAACCCAGATTTCCTTCTCCTCACCTACAGTATGTCCTCCAGCTCCTCCTGAGGAATCCCAAAGTGTTTTCTAGACTAGATGGGATATGCAAATCTCTCCAGTGTTCTAGATCTGCCCCAAATGTCTGTGCTCTTCAGCCATACCCAGAGACCCCAAAGACCCTGTGAAGGACAGTAATTTTAGCCCCTTAACGTCTCGTTTTGTCACTATAAAGAACTGATTATCATTGCTGGAATGTAGATCAAGACGCAAATGAAGAACTATGTCTTTTACACCAAGATTGTCTAGGGAAACGCCTGAATCACTCCCAACATTGCCCCACTTGTTCATTTCACATCATGTCTTAACCTCACTCATGAACAGGAGTGCATGATAATACACCTTGGGGGCAACGGGGGCAATCCACCATTTTCATCAAGAATACCATGGCTTCAGATTTGGAGTTGGTGGCTTGTAGCATTAAGTAGTTGAATGCTGGATGATGAAAACCAACAAAACATCTGAGATCTGATGCTGAGGTCACCAAACTGAGCTAAATCATCCCAATCTGCCAGTCTACAAGCTCTGTTCCTGACATTCACATGATATTAAAAAAGCTTGTCAACCAGTATAGCCCAACAATATCATTCAGCATCTCAGGATGAAATCAATCAAATACAAACCAATGGAAAGTGCTTTGCCATGACTTCCCTTAACTTTTCCCACACCAAGTTTTTGCTGACCAAAACCCACATAGCGTCCTTTCAGAGCTGTCGGTTCTAGGTGGACTTCAACAGCAAGTCCTGCAAGCAGCAGCACACTGCTTTGGTTGGATGGATCTTTGAACCCATGGTTTCTGGTTTGGAAATGATTGTACAGTCGGCAGAAGTATGATGTTGCTGTAGACCATTCCTCCCGGTTACAACCATCTCCTTCATTATGCACATTAGCACTGAGGTCCCCCAGCAGGGGTCCCCATGTGGCACCCTCTCCAAGTCCCTATGACACCGATCCTATGCTGGAGTGAGATAATCATCCTTTTTTGATTTATGCACCTCATTTCTGCTGTAGGTCAATAAGGCTTTTTTTTTTAATCAAACTGGGCAAAAAAAATACAAAAACACAAAAAACTATTTTTAGCTATAAGAATGAATGTGAGGACAATACAATAACACCCAAATTTACACTTTGGGGTTATAAGAATAAAAAACTATAATAACCATAAATATTTCAATGCTCTCTTTTGTCTCCTGCTTGGGTTGTGTTTTGTTTGCTTACTTTGCATTCCTCAATGTGTGTTCATAAGAGAGCTTGTTTAATCAGCTTTGCTCGCTGCCTTCCTATCTGGACTCGCTCATCGTATGCCTGTCTCCTGCACCTCGTTCTCTCTGGCTGGCGTTTGTAACAGAGCACTACAGCCCCATTTGAGGTATGATAATCAGCTGATTAGCCAGCGAAGTCCTTTTCCCAGAGGCTCCTTTGTGTGCAAAATCCTTCACACTCATTTGACATGTGGACATCATCAAGCTGATGAAATGCAATTGTAATGAACAAGTGAGGCATAGCATCTGCAGTGGGACCCTGAACGAAAAGGACCCTTCCCTCCTGACATGCTAATGCTGAAAGCTGCTCTCTGCCTGTACTCCCCGTGGGTCTCTCATGGAAATGTGAAGAGATGCATATTCAAACCAGCGCCTTCTGAGGGGGCTAGATGTACGGAGGAGAGAGATGGGAGAAAAAACCCTGTGTGGACTTGGCCAAATGTTAATTCTGAGACAGATTATATTGCATCACGCGCAGTAATGATCTGACAGTTCATTTGTGAGGAGAGTTCAGGATCTGAGGTTTAATGCTTGGGTGGACGCAGGTGCTGAGCCCCAGCTCCTCAGAGCTGTCAGAGGAAGGCAGGGGGCTGCTGTCAAATTATCCCAGTTAAAAAGGCTGAGGCGCCTGCAAATATGAAAGACATTTAAGAAATTAATGCATTCGTATTCAACACATATTGCAACAGTGTTTCATTAGAGGTGCTCTAGTCATATTAAAACTGACATCTGACCTTTCACATTTCTCTGAGGCACTCTGGAACATTCTTATTACATACATGCTAAAGTCAAAGAGAAGGTAATTGTGATAACTAGCAATAATTAAACAAACTGACAGTTTTGCACCACCTTTTTCCCCGTTATTTCTGTTCTTTGGCATCGCACAGCAGAATGATTATGAAAGCCGTATTGTGAGTGAGTTTATTTTAGAGGAAAAGATATAAATTGGGAAAAACCTGGAGGCTCTGTGAGAATCACATACTGCCTAAGTATACATCATTTCATCTCTTAGTTGTTTTGCGCTACCAAGGAGAATTATTGTATTACTATTGCTGCTTTGTTACTGCATAATCTTGCCGTGATTATGATAAGCATGCATAATGGAGACAAATTCCATACAATTTCCCCGATCAACATTTTCTGCCTTCATGCATAAAACATTCATCATAAACAGATACCGGGAGGGAAGTCATGGAGACTATCAAAGTCAGGATTTCATAAATTACAGGAGGAGAATTTCACAATACCATCCTTCCAGCTGTGGTGTCACATAGCAGCTTGCAAAGTTTATCTGAGTATATCAGATTTTCTACAAACAGAATAAATATTTTGATGTTCATATGAACGGAGTGTAGAGTTGTACTGTGACAGAAAAGTACAGTTGGTAGAGGTCAAGCTAGATAAACAGACTGATGATGCCATACATATTGTTCTATATGGATAGATGTAGGTCATTACACCTATGGCCTCCAGCTGAGCTGGTTTGTGATGACAGGACCTCTGGGCTTGGACCTCAGAGACAGAGCAAATGGGCAGTCAGCAGGCCCCCTGCTTTCTGAGCCTTTTGGGTCGCTGAGATGTCAGGGGCTGAGAGGGTCACACACACTGAAATCTAGCCTCACACACCGCAATACTATCCCTAACCCGGTGTAAGCACAACTAGACCCTAGGCTCTGAGGTGGGCTCCCTCCCACCAGGTGTTCGGGATGGCATACATGTCTTCAGGGTATGGAGTGCCACTGGCCACCTAGGACTACACATGGTGCTGGGGGTCAAACATGGAGCCATGCTGGACCAGCTGTCGCTTTGCTGTTCGCCCCAGCTCTGAGTCAGGCCCGCTGGATGGGGCCAGATGCGCACACTCAGTCACTCTTCTACAGCTTACAGCAAAATGGGTCTCACCATCTGACCTCAGTGCTTTGGCATTATTTTGCCAAGATCATTGCAGTAAAGTATGCAGACATATTGGGATGATGGAAGAAAAAAAAAATCCAACTTTGCTTCTCCACACAACAGCACAAAAAGTGTTCAAACAATTCCTCAATATTCCCACAATAATTGGCATGGTCACTGTTCTGTGTTCCCATTCAGCATACAAGGGCATCCATTAATTTGAAAAGGCTAAGCTACCATGCTCACACATGTACGCACCCAGATCACAGACTCCGCACTGCTTTGGAAGCAGCAGCACTCCATCTTCTGTCTAACTGCAGCTAAAAGCATGAAAGCAGCAGTGAGATTTCATTTGGCTAACTGACTGAAGGCACTGAGGGAGTAAAGCTCGCTGGAGAGATTTATACACCCAGCCTGATGCCTCCTGCTCCCTATAATAGAACAAAAGCTTGTTGTCTCTTCCAATTACAGATGTCAAAACGCTTATTTTGAGGGTTGTGATCTTTTCCCTTTTAATCTGCAAAGATAAAAGGTCTCAGCTTCATTAGCATGTGTGCTCTCCCCCCAGACTCAGATTCCCTGCAAGCAGCCAGCTCAGCCTTACAGCCTATTACCCACTCTTGGGGCCATTAAGGTCTAACATTAATGATGTGTAATTAGCATATGATGACAAATAATAACAATGCACTCCCATTTGATGTAATGGGGGGTAGGATAATAACATGGAATCCCACTGTTTCCACCCTACATAAAGCTCACAATATCTATGTTTTATTGCCCACTCGGTTGTTCAAAGGTATAATGGAGTGGGTTGTAGTACGTGTGCATAAATTATTCAAATTAACATGTTTATCAAGAAATATCACAATTACAATGCATCAGTAAGTTAAAGTGCTTAATCTGCACAAAGCCTGATTGTAGTTTAATCATACACAATGATAACGGAAGTCAATTTTAACATATTCCAGCAGCTGTTTTATGTTTGTGTTAAAAACATGAGAATATCATGAACTACCACGATTATGTTTTACTCCTAAACAGTACCCACAGAAATCTTTATGTCCGCTCAATTAACCAAATGGGTCAAGTGGGCAGATGATGGGGCTTCTTTAGCTCACTCCGCATCTTACCTATATTCGTAATTTATAAATGATCTATTAAAGTTAATGGTGGCGAGAACTCAAGTTAAATGGAGGGGTATTAGCAAACAAGTGATATGCTTAGAACTGAGGCAAAGCAATCAGAAGTGACAGACCGTCTTCAAACGGCTCTTCTCATCCATTAAACAGGCTGCCTGTTTGTGTCAGCTGTGGGTCTGGAAGAAAACCATACAATTAAAGAGACTCCGCATGTTTACGCACACACATTCATATGCAGCTCCAACATGGAGCATCTTGTATTGTGTTCTGTGTAATGCAGCCCACACTACGTTGTTGTTGTATTTTTTTTTTTTTTTTTTACTTTTCACATCTGTCACAAAACAACCCATCACCAATTATACTGAAGCACAAACACGGCCGTTTTCAAATTTGTTGGTTACCTCCTGTAAAGAGGATGGTGGGGAATCTCGGAATCAAACTAATCAAAGCACCTCAAAAGTAGAATCTGAATGAATATATTGACAAACACAAAAGTGAGGTGCTGTTGAAATAAACAAGTGTGAGATGCGGGACATCCTACTGTCTTTGTGTTTTAAATGTCAGTAGTAAAATTGGGTTTTTTAAAAAATGGTGTCGATTTCTCAACCATTTCTCTCAAATTTAGCATTGCTTAACTGGTTCTTTCTGTACATTCCTGAATTACCACTACAGTGCTGATATCATGTATTTGTAATTTAGTGTAATTTCTACCCACAGAGTATGAAAGATCTCACTGAAAAAGATAAAATATAAAAATATAAAAATTTAGAAGTGCTTACAGAAAAATGTGCAAATAGAAAACAATACACCTCAGCTATTTCAAATCGAAATTGCTCTCTGGAAACACAGACATTCTCTTTTTTCAAGCGAGCAAAGCTGGGCTATTCGAAACCCTGTTTACAGCACCCAGATCTCAAATTGACTTGCTAATGTTAACTTTTATTCCGTTGCCATGGGTTACCATGTCGTGTGATTTGACACCGAGCTACAGACACTGCTGATTAGTAGCATCCAGTTCTGTCCATCTCTGTGCATCACTGAACCATCTGGTCATTTATTCACTAATAAGCCCCTAATGGCCCAAATATTCAACGGCCTGTCATTGTGACATGGCAGAAAATGCCTACATCTTTCAACTCGGCTTGACATGTTGCTTGTTTCACATCAAAACTCGTCATTTACAGGAGAGAAACTCAGAGGGGTAAAAACTTGACCTAATCTGCAGTGTTAACACTGAGGCAAGGAGCTTTGTTATCTGCTAGGCTGACTGAAAGGATGTTAATGCATTCATCCTTCCCCACTTCAAGATCTTCTTTTCTGCCACGGGGAGAAGGATATGAGTGCTGTCAATAGGAATTTGATTATGCACACATTGATTCTACACTCAAAAATGAAAGATTATGCACAGCAAGGCTGTGAGATGCTGTGAGAGAATGCAACATGCGGCTCATGCTTCTACAGTGTGTTCACGTCCAACCTGTCATTTGTCGCCAAAACATTGACTTTTTGCCATAAATATTTCCAGATGAACAAAGCCAGCTGGGATTGTAATTGGTGACATGCAACCATAAATTTAACCTTTCCCGGGACACTAGTGGCAACCAATTAACTAGCCATTGAATAAAAAATATCCTCAATTATCTGTCTCATTATGGCTATGTTGGCCTGCATGTACAAAGAGCAAAGAGCAAAGAAGATGAGCAACAAAAACAAGTTCCCACTGATTTTGTTTCTCAAGTTGACTTTTTATAATTATATTTAAAAGCTCAAAGTTTATATGAATTAAAGTCAAATTTATTATAGTCACGGCAAGATGCATAAATATGTGGCAGAGACAATTATCATTATGCTGATCCCTTATCTGATGTGTGAGAAAACATGAAGGCAACCAAAATTGTTGTAAAAGAATAAATACTTTAATACGAGATTCTAAATGAAATCCTGAAACAGCCCTTTTCTCTATTATTGGTCTGATGAATGCGCTTCATGTTGACCGGCTGGTTGCAGAAGCCCTCTGTCAACTTAACTAGCAGCCCAGGATGGTGTGAATGTATACTTAACTCCCTGTCACTTAGCAAGGCATGCACCCTGAGTCTCCATCAAGACGAGCTAAGTAAGATGGAAGACGAGCAGGCTTTGGCTGGAAAGGAGACGGGAAATGCCACCTTTGGTGAACTCGCCTGGAACCGAAATCTCTTAGACTTATTTGAATGTTGTGCTAAGGGTGAGAGGATACAGAGCGTGTGTCTTTTACACACTTAATATAATTTCTATTGTAGAAATGTTAGGGTATGGCTGTTTGAGGGATTTACTCCATACTTGAAGCATTCACAGGAAAATCCCACTTCTAGCTCATCTTTTCCCTTTTTAAATCTCCTACCATGCATTGGCATTGCAAACTATGCCGCAAGCAGAGGGAATCAAATCATCTACATCTTAAACCATCAGGCTTCATACAAAAATAAAGTTGAAACCAAAGGCATTTGATACAGGAAAGCGAGGGGAAAATGTTTTATGTATGCAGTGCAGATTTGAGGACTGAATGAATACAAAGCAGAGTGTACTATATTTTGAGTCCACTTTTTTAGCACTTCTAATTAGCCGAAGTACTCAAAAACAAACAGTCTAGCCTGTCTACTGCCACTGCAGCTCTGTGGTCTAATTTATGTAAACTTGTTCCATTATATAGGCTGCTGAGAGTATCATTAATGTTTAGCTCGGTTTTGGGACTCCTTTAAAGCAAACCTACAATAAAGCACAGCCAGCTCATCTCATTTGCTCCTTGTGTTGGATGTGTATTCTAATGAACGGCTTACAACAATGCGACCTGCCAGTGCAAATAATTAACCTTAAGTGAAACCAATTACATACTTTTCTGCCATGGCAAAAAGCCTCCAAAAGCAATCATGTATAGCTTTCTGCAGGAATGTTTTGCTGATAAAGAAACTAAGTAGAGGATTCTGGGCTATTCTGTTGCAACAAATGAACACTGAGAAGTCTCTTTATGCTCAGAGAGATATCTAAAGAGGAGGAAGATAAACAACAATTATGCTGCTCTCCCTGTCAGCACAGCATGCCTCGGGTCAGTCCATTAGAGATCACTGTTTGGTGCACTCTTATGCTGGAATAAGAAGTGCACCCGTTTGCGGCCAGGCTTTTGACTGGCAGTTGGGACCTGGAGACTGTGTGTGTGTGTGTGTGTTGTGAGCTGCCTGTGAATGCAGACGGGGGGGGGGGAGGGCGATATCCAGACATAAACTTCCGCTGTCAGCATGGGCAATCATGGCACTTCATTGTCCAGCAGCATCATTACAATATGGTTATCATCTGAGCTTGAGTCTGACACCTTCTCCAGGACCTCTCCAATCACCCCCCATAGTAGGCTTCAGTACCAGGCAGTCAGGGCAAATCTCTGCTTTGTGCTTGTCTGCCTTAATAGACTGGATGTCACTTCTGCCTGTGGAATGTGCCCGGTCTTCAGCTGTCAGTCAGAGGCGCGGGTGTCAGGCCGGAGCGTGGCTGGAGCCGTCTGGATTAGAGGGTAGTTACCATAGCTGTCAGATTACTGACAGCCTGACACCCCCTCTCCCAACTTCCTCTTATTGTTTCTTTGTTTCTCTCAAACATCCTCCAGATGGGAGAATTACCAACCAGAAGAGAGAGAGAGGAGAGAGAAGAGAGAGATGGAGAGTGTGGAGGGGGGGTGGGATACAAAAGCCGAGGCGGGTTTTAAAAGTTCTATGGCACGTTAGCTTTGTGATGAAGTAAAGCGTGCTCGGTAGATTCCCATAGAGAGAGAGGGAAGGGGAGAGAGGATGAAAGAGAGAGCATTACACCTATTCCCACCTCTCCTTGTTATCTTTGGTATTCATGTCAAGATAGGTGATTGTGTTGGTCATTAGTGTTCCTATACCCAACAGAGTGTCTTAGTTAGTACCTTTGAGTAAAGCTCCATCTTCACTGAATATTCACCTCTATGACTGTACCTGTCTCATTCATCTGGGGAAATGTTGGAAATGTTCTTTAATTTTTCTTTCTTTCCAAGACAAATGAACTAGCTTAATGTGGAGATGTAGACAGGCATGATAAAAATCACTTAGATACTATAACCTATGATGAATTATGGAATCATCCATGGTTTCTAGAAGTATTTTAATGATTGAAGAAACTGTGGGTAGGCTACGGGTCAGTACTTGTCTTTACATTTTTCATCTTTCTCATTTCAGTGACCCCGCATGGGTGACGATTTCTGCCATTTTTAAATGAGCACTAGAGAGCTCTGCATTCGACAAAAATGGTAAAAAACCAGACAGGAAAATCTACATCCCATTGTCCTCTCATCACGAGAGGCTGATTTTTTTCAAATAAAATTTCATATATATGTATACAAAACAAACCTTGCCACAAGATGTATTGAAGACCATCTCAATATTAAAATAACAGATTCCTAAGCTGCTTCAACTTCCAACAGCCCCAAGCAGTGAACTTCAGAAACAATTACACGGATGTAAAATGAAAGGAAATGAGGTGTTATGTTTGTAAAATACACTGATACACCACTTCAGCCCCTGGCCGTCGAATTCTACTATAAAAATAACCAAAGGCAGATTACAGTTTGCCTTGACCTCCAATCTCCTCTAACAAGCCCAGCTACTAAAATCAGCTGCACCGTCATGTACGGGTAAAGATAATGAGGGCAGCTGCCTGAGTAGAGACCGAATGCAAAACAATTATAGTTAGTTACAGGAGCACAGGTTAATATTCTCTCATGTCCCTCTTCTCATGCATTCCCTTTTGTCCTACATCAATCTTAATGAAAGTTATGAGACCTGTCCGCAATGATAAGCAGCCACTCAGGCATACTCTGTGTCAAGGCTCCCACATTATGCCTCCCCTTCAGCCTATGTTTTGCATAGCCTAAAGCATCTATTAAAATCCCCTTGTAAAATTCATAAAACAAAAATGTGGTGGGTCAAGTCTAGAGGGAGCCAAAGTAAGCTGCTTATTAGCAGGGAGTCGAAAACACAGATCCAATTACAGATCCTGAACAAGGAGCACTAAGAATCAGCATTGGGGAATAAGTATTTTCCTTTTCTCTCCCCTTCAATTGGCCTAGGTGCAGAGGAGAAAGAGAGGGGTATCAGAGAGCAGGATCCACGAATGGTAATTACAGTGGGAGTGTTTAGTGCATGAAGCTAGAGTTGGAGCCATTCAAGTACAAACTCATGTAAATCTTCACTTTGCTTCAGATAGTAAATTGGTCGGGTTTAAGAGGAATCCCAGAAGGAGAGGAGGTGAGGGGCTGCGCCGAGAGAAGCCATGAGCTCCAGAGATATGTAAAGAATCTCTGTCTGGAATTTAAAGGGCTACAAATTAGACCAGACATTAGCCTTTTTCTTTTACAGAGCCAGCAGAATGTGAATGAAACAGAATAAATAACTATAAGACGGCTTTTCCCCCCTTCTTATAAGATGACATTAATCCTTTCATGTGCAATGACAGCTTACAGGGTCTGACCCTCTCCCCAGACAGCCATATAAAGCCAGGAGATTTCTTAAGATCCCACCAAGAACATGCTTCTGTTAATAAGAGGTCCTGATAGAGGTCTCCACCCCACATTTAGTACTCCAGTTTACACCAACTTACCCTGCTCAACATGCTCAACAGATGGCTCCCATTAAACCAATCAAAAACATTTAATGAAATTTAATTCCATTTAGCGCTTACTTTTAATTTGAGTCGTTCCATATCTGTAACAGGCGGACAGCAAGTTTTACATTTTTTTTTCTTCCTGGGTAGTGAAGGCTGAAGTGTCTCTCAAGCGTACAATAGTGTGAGCGTTTGAGCCCTTTGAAAGAAAAAAGATCAAAGGCTGCAAGTCCTCCTGCTGCTGCTGGGTTTAAGCTGTAACCAGCGCAGACCCTGCTCTCCACATCTCGGGTAGCGCATAGTGGTGGGTGGCGAGCTGACTGATTGCCAGGAGTGTACTGTCAGCATCACTCTCTCCACAGAGGACCATGATGGGGGACAGTGTGCAGGCAGTCCATGTGGCCTCCCACACCAATACCATCAGGTCTGCAGAGAGACAGTGGCGGGCTGCATCTCCCTTAATGACCTCAGTGGGGTAATGTGCTACACTAATATCTAGACAGGGTAATTCATTTACACAAATGGACAATCCATCACGTTTTTGCAGACAATGAATTCTCCACCGCGCTTCATGGATGCCGTCTTTAGCTTTCAATACAATCCTGAAAAATAATTGGGTATTTTCAAAAAGAAATCAATAGGAATATGCTGTAATTTCTATAAGTAATATAATTAAGATACCATTTCAATGCATTTCCTAAATATAACTGCTTCATCTTGAAACTGGAAAGTGTAAAATCTAATATAAATTATTATAAATGGGAAAGAATAATTTGTGCATAAATTAACATGCAATCAATTGGAAACACAATTTTCTGAATAATTTGTCAATTATTATAGCTACTGTGTATATAGTCCCCATAGAAGTTGCTAGAAAGGTTAACAATGTTCACGGTGAAATTATTTTTACAAAACATTTGCATGGCTCAGTGGACTATTTGGGGTCATACCACGTGTTTGCGATGTTGTGGTTTTCAGGTTTTGGGCCTGTGTTGTGTGTTGTCCCTCCTTCCACTCTGTCTAACCTCACTACCCTCTGATAAAATGTCATAAATTGCGCTATCTCACTTTCCATGCTGTATTATATTCATTACAAGTGGACACATTGGAGTTATGTCAGGGGCTAAACTAAGTGCAGGGTCCTCACATCCTTAAATAAATGTTAACATAGTGGTATGAGTTAACAGACACTCCTGTACAATTACCAGCCAGTGTTACACCGCTGACATTATCAGGAGGGAACCTACATTACAAATGGTCCTCCTTTTGAAAACAGCGGCAAAGTGGGCACTTTATATTCCATCACCTCAGAGCCCCCCCCCCCACTCCTCCTCCCCCACCGCCCCTTATTTCCCTTCTTTCCAATCAATTTCATCTGCTGCCGATGGACTGATATGAACACAATTTCTATTTACGCAACAGGATCAGACACAAAGCAAATACAATCTGCGAGATATGCAGTCCAAAACAACATCTGCTAGTCAGTGTATGCAGATTAATTGAAAGTCTTTGTGCTGTCATTTCAGTTGAGTGCAGTTTGACTAACATCTTAACCTACTTAGTGCAATTAGTGCTTCATTAGAGAGGCTAACTAACTATTGCTTCTCTCCATAATGATGTGCAAGAGTGTAGACATAAAAGTACATAATCAATGGTTTCCAATTACTCCACAAGTGCAACCACTATTTCAAATAAACTGGATAATAATATAGAGCCATTACAAAGTCTAAGGTAGCAGAACCATTTAATTGCACTGCAGTTCTTCTCAGCTCCAAGATTTTTTCACACTAATGAAGTGTCATACAAAAAAAGGCTGTATTGATTTTTTCACCACACAGCCTCCACCACAAATATGTAATTATCCTTTTTATATCTGGCAGGGGATTAAAGTAATCTATAGTATCTAGCCTTTGCGCTTCCCTGACAGGGTTGTGTGGGGCTTTTACCCTTTTCAAAATATGCAGCTTTTTGATGAATGAACTTTAGACAAAATGCTGTTCTGTTCTATATTGTTTTGTCTAAAAACCTGTATTCTGAAGACATCATGCAGCATGTACAGCTGCCTGAGCCTTCAGTACACAATCATGGCATTTCAAGCCCTGTCATTTGTGAGCCAGGCAGTTAGAGCTAACCATCAGCTAACACACACACACACACACACAGTACACACAGACAGATAAGCTCCACAATCAAACACAAAAACAGAAACAGCCGCACAACTTTCACACACAGTTTCATTGGAGGTCTCTGTGAAGCACTGAGCTCAATAGAATTCATCACAGCTGGTTAATAAGGTTAATTTAATCCAATAATGTGTCCATGAAAATCACTACTTCCTCTAGAGCACCACACAAAAAGCTCCCTGCTGTTCACTGTCAAACACACAACACATCCACACTCATCCTCGGGCTTCACATAATAACAGCCCAGTCCATTTAAACTTTAGGCCGGCTACTCTTCTGCGCTCCCTCTCTCTCCATCTCTCCCTCTCTGTCTGTCTTTGTGTCTCCGGACCTGAGATGGACGAGCAACCTTAAGACTACCCCACGCTGGGCTGCCCTTCACGATAATAAAAAGCCATTACCTTGACCGCTGACACGAGGCCAAGTGTGAGGGTCAGAGTGATATTTATTGATGAAACTCTGAGCTCCCAATCTGCTGCACTCAGTGCGCATCATACAGCTGTCAGCACAGACAGGGATCAGGCAGCATGATGGCCCTCGACATGGCCCATCTATAATTTATGAACTACACAGAAAACAACCAGGAGACAACAGAGAAGCCCTGGCTGCCCAGGGATTACCCTCCAGCCCAGCTAAAGAGATCTGAACGAGAACCATCTAAGGGCCACTGTGGGCCACGCTGATATGGGGCAGCAGGTAAGCACAATAGCTGGTGTTCCATATTCAGAGGGGCCTCACCGGGATCCTATCTCTCTGGAGGACACTGTTGTGAATAATATAATAGACAGTATTTACAGTGGGGATGTAAAGTGAGTGCGCTGGTGCATCACACACCCCAGCACACTTCAGCTGAGCCCTGTAAATGAGCTAACAGAAGGGTAGAAGATGTAAAGTTTCACACTTTATTCTTCAAAAAGATGGTCGGAGATGACCACCACATGCTGATGGCATTTTGTTATTTTTATAGTCATTATTATTGTTTAGATTTTGACAATTACCTGGTCAAATGTAAGTGAACTGTTAGGGAGACAATTGTTTTCATGATTTGTTCGACTGCCAATTATTTTCTTGATTAACTGATGATTGGTTTGGTCTACAAAATTAAGAGAGTAAAAAAAAGCCTGTCCCAGTTTCCTCAGGGCAAAGATGACCTCTTTAAAAAGTTTATTTAATCTGACTAACAATCTTAAACCCAAAGTATTCAGAGAGCAAAGATGTAAAATACAAAAAAGCAGAAAATCCTCACAGCTGTCAAGGTGGGACCAGAAACAACTGGTATTTTTGCTTAAAAGTAAAACAATTAATTATCAAAACAGTCATTTTCTCTTGATCATTGTTTAAGCTCTTGCCAAATGTTGGCTATCTTGTGCCTGCACAGTATAGTAACAATTCTGACAAAAAAATCAACAGTAGCACTATTAAACTTTTTTTCCCAGCTATTTTTAGTAATAAAACTGATTTTGAACCCATTTTCAGATATAACACACACCAAACTTGACACAATATTTTACTTCAGTTAAACGATAATTTTTGTATTAATTATTTCTCAAGGTTTTAACAAGATAAACATGGGTTATAGTAGCTAGGTAGGAACTACTTTCAGAAAGATTTTTTCACACTTTATTTTGGTATTGTTATGTTTTTTTTTCCTTCTCATTTCAAATCCCACTTGACAGTTCTTTGTGGAAAACTTTAATTGCAAATATACTTCTGGCCCATTTTTTTAACACAAGGGTATTCTGTCTCCATTCTTGAATTCCCCCCAAGATCAAATGCAATCCTTCATCGGCCAATTTCCCTGACACTTTCTTTTTATCCGCTGAATTCATCTTTACATGCTGCAGACAGACATATATTGTTTCTGATCAATAAAT
Organism: Scortum barcoo; assembly: GCA_023238725.1. Classification (NCBI taxonomy): domain Eukaryota; kingdom Metazoa; phylum Chordata; class Actinopteri; order Centrarchiformes; family Terapontidae; genus Scortum; species Scortum barcoo. The sequence goes on from CM041550.1 coordinate 13,275,573, forward strand.
AACCATATAATTGAATACTGCTGCATCCCAAATGAAGCCCTCATTTACCAAGCTTCAGTAAACAGGCTAGATTCTTTGCCTAACGCTGACATTTCAGAATTCAAACACATTCAGGGCAGTGTCAGTGCACAGAGCTTCTGTATCCCACTTAGGCTCTCTTTTCAATAAGGAACTATCTCCACCCAATAAATTATTCTGGGCATCTCCAAAGTCATTACACATTTATTTTGATCTCGCATCATAATTCACAGCTTGGCGCACAATGCATTTTCTCAAAATGCATGGTAATTCCTTGGTGCAGAGCAAAGTTATGATTCATTTATACTGGAGTGACAGCATAATGCAGAGACGTCAAAATCCATTAAACTGTTCAATGTCTTGGGGTTTATTTTTAGATCCAATTGAGATTTAACTGATGGTGAAAAATATACAGTCAGGTGTGTTTACCTCACCTTTAGAGAGAATGTGTTATGGTTCCAATTAATTTGTTATTCCTGTCACTAAAGGCACTGTCTATGTCAAAACTGTCACCTGTGCTTTGGGCTTTGTTTTCTGGAGAATGGCATTTAATTTCACTGTATACTTTCATAACTATACTCATTTAAAAGGTGTGCATTTTATTTAGAACCACTTAAACTAAATACATGCTGATTTGATTGCTCATCACAATGGCAGATTGCAAAATTGCTGGCTGTTGCCTTGACCACTGAGCTAGTTGAATGATCATCCGCAGTTTAAAAGACATTCAATTATCTTATGGGCGCCTCCAGAGATGGGTGTTGAGAGGAGGGCTCTACAGTCTGAGTGGATGCTAAATTGCATTACTGTAGATATAATGCTACCATTTAACTTTGTTACCTTTGTGAATACTTTCCAATGGAAAAAAGCACCGGTATATTTTCCATCAAAATACATGTCAGGGAAATCTCGCCAAGAAATACTTGAGCAAAACATTTTTGTCAAAATGTTCAATAAAGGTGTATTTTCATGATAATAGATTCATTATTTTATTATATGCAGTACTACACTCAATTAGTAAAGTATTTTTAGTATATTAAAGCACTAGCTTTATGGCTTAGCTGTGCATAACTTTCTGTACACATTAAATTGAGCAGTGATTGTAAACTCCACAGTGCTCTGCTTCCTTTGTATGAAAGCCCACAAGTGCACTGAGTATGGCTAGCTGCTCACTGTCTGAGGTGGGGAAAGGCAGGCAGGAGGGATTTTTTTTCCCTTTCTTCTACAAGGATTTTTTTGTGTGCAGTTATGGTCCATCATTATTAAATGTCTCTTGTTGGATGGTAGAGGCGCTTTATCAAAAACAGCCATTCATCAGGCGCTGTGCAAGACAGCTCACATCTGACCTCTGCGGCAATAATGCCGCATCAAGTAGGCCAACTACCTAGTTTAGCGGCAGAGCAGGGAGCAGGGGCCGGCTCCAAGATTAAGTGCGCTGTTTCAGGTTTTCATTCCCAGGGGCTCTGCTGGCTGATGTTGTATTGATTGCAAAAGTTTACCAGTAAGTATCACAAACAACAATAGCCAGGTCAACGATCGGTGATGCCTGAACCGCTATTCCCCGGCGAGGGGCTACACGTTCAGGGCTAAAGCACTGCCATCATCATAGCTGTGTGCAGGGTGCAGAGAGGGCTCTCCTGAGCTGGGGGAAGAAGTGCACTGGCTGTTCCTACTGACATTTAGGAAAGCGATATGTCAGTGTGAAATGAGCGAGCGTGAGATAATTATAAGCCTTTGCATTATAAAAGGCTGCATCGACAAACTGTCGGATTGGCTTTCCACAGAGGCACTCGGCCCTGTTAGGTACTCCTGCATGGGCTACTCTTTATCCCATTTAATAGTTTGGTAATTTTTTTTTAACATCCACTGTAAAGACCCCTGTCTTTCTATACACATAGTATGTGACAGATCCTAGCTTGGTGCACGGCAGTATTACTTATTTCCAAACGACTCCCATGTTTATGACAGCATGTTCAAGAAAGGGAAGTGTTACCAATAAGCAATATTTTCTAGAAGGAAACTGCAGTGCTACGCTCACATACTGCACACTACAACCACAAGAGCTGAGCTGTAAAGAACACGATTCACCCTGAGGCCATCTCCGGCAGGCTGAATGATGGTGCATCCTTGGCCCTGCATGGAGGACAGCACACAACCCTCCATCACAGTGCCACCGGACCATTACCCAGGGACTGCAACGGCCAGCCGCACCAAGCAGGCCTCCTCCACTGCCCCATGAAGCTAATCATGTGATTTGATGCAATGACAGAGTAATGACACAGATTGGTGGTGTGTTCAGCCTCCCCTGCTGGAGACTACAGAGGAGGTGGTGAGCACACGAGACTGCCCGAGCCAGAGCAGGAAGCCAGAGACACCACATAATAGAACAAGTTACAGAAGACATCCAAGTACTCTCACAAGTGAAATCAAGATTAATGGTGCTACTGAGGGATTCTTTTATGTCCTTGAGTAACTATATTTCACTTAATGAGGGACATTAGCTGTAATAAAACTACTCAGAAGTACAAGCCGTTAATTAATGCCTCCACATTACTAGTGAATGAGAATAACTGAGTTGTAGCACCCATTGGACCAAATATTAAAGGTGTAATCTGCGGGCTCATAATTTCCACTGCTCTGTGCCAATTCATTATTTCAGCCACTAAGTTATATCTCGGTGCTAAATTTCTAAACCAGTATTGTGAAACTTTGATTACTGTACTGCACATCATTCCTTGTTGGACCCACACAGTCTTCAGCAAGGTTTTAAATGACTGTATTTGTTTACCTCTTATTATTATGTATGGTAGCAGTGAACGTAATTTCTGCCAGGTTGCTTTTAAGATCCCGAGGACTGCGTGTGAACTTGATAGTAAATAATCGAAACAGTTAAATTAAATACCGCTCCTGTTTCATCCTAGTTTTACTGTGTCTGTTCCTGCATCAGGCATTCTAAAAATTACTTCCAGATCTTCAGCCACCTCAACACCACAGAAATACATCTCACTAACCTCCCTCTAAGAGCACCTTTATCTTGGCTATAATCCTGGCTGTAATGTGCCCTCGTTAGGAAAGCACTGCTGGCCCACACCAGTAGTAACACAGGGAAGGCCTCAGGCACCACTGGAATTAATTACAGACAAAAGCGATGGTGTTTGCAATTGTCATGCCAAATTTATCACTAGCCACTTAATGTGCCTCATCTGAACTGATCCACACTAGCAGAATTGCCCCAGGGCATCTATTCTTCCTCTTCCAAGGGTGGGGTGGTAGTAGTAAGGGAGCATGCCTCTGTGTGCGTGTGTGTGTGTATACTGGGGTAGTCTGCATCTGCTGGGGGCCTGCCTAAGTCCTGGGCTGGAGGCGGTGTGTGCTAACAATGCCCCCAGCAAATACAGAGTGCCATGCTAACATGCCCCCAGCAAATACAGAGTGGAGAAGTCTATAACAAATGTTAACACCCCTTCCCACCCCCTCACGCTCTACCCACCCAGCTACGTCTCCAGAGAGAGGTTCAAAGCCAATCTTGACATCTTTAATTCTGTGATTTTTGTGATGATAATCCTTGATGTGCTTGGATGTGGTGTCAGTAGTCATTTGTTTCACACCAAAGTACGTCTCTACACAGGCTTGTGGCGCGCAAAAATCCTGAGATCAATGACGAGATATATTTCCACAACCACAAACAAATACAGTACAACCGTCTTGCACTTACTGCAACTGACGATTTTTATTTTCATAATCAATTAGTCTGCTGGCTCTTTTTCTCAATTAATCGGTTAATCTATAAAATGTCAGAAAATTGTTAAAAATGTCTATGTCGATTTTCAAGAGCCTCAGGTGTTGTCTTAAAATTCCTCATTTTGTCTCATCAACAATACAGCAAAAACATTCAGTTTAGCATTATAACAGATTAGGGAAACCAATATATATTCATAACTGAGCTATTTCAACTGGTACATCTTGGCTTTGAAGATTTATTAAACAATTAATAAATTGTTATTAATTTTCTGTTAATCAATTAATCAAATTCCTGACTAATTATTTCAGCTCTACATGGAAGTCTTTAAATAATGTCTGCTATATAAGCACAATCTAAAGATAAGTTACAATATTTTTATCTCGCTAGGTGAAATACAGTTCACGTCATTTAGCTTATTTCTTTAATCCCATCATTTATATGGCTGTTTATATCAAAAGGACAAAGGCTGTCCCAAATGAACACTTACACATAAGCCACCATTATCTTTCTGCTTGTGCAGCTGAAAACCTAATACCTTAGTTCAATAATAATGCAGAGGGGACAGCTCATTGGTAGCCCAGTGGTACAACAAAGTAATAGCTCCAGAGGAGTCCTGCCTCTAAAACAAATATGCAGGTGCTTCAGTTCAACTTAGGAAAAATGCAGCAAAATATTGTATCCACAAGTGCATAATGTCTCATCAACACCGATCGGTTATCAATTAAAGCAAAACCATCTCATTATATTAATGAATGGCCTCAGCTAGTAATAGCCTGTCTTATTGATGTTTGAACAAGGTAGGCACAAACCCCCTTACACAGCAGTGAGATCTACAGTATCAGCAGCTGCGGGGAGATTTGCAAGGCAAGGAAAAGAAAAAAAAAAAAAAAAGGGAAAAGCAAAGAGAAACTGAAGGACACCACAGGCTACTCTCTCAGGGACTGCATTTATTCCAGCAATTGTCATGCAAGCCTTGTTGTAAGTAATAATGTGGCCTTTAATGACGGAATGATGGACCTGCCAAACACTGCCTCTGCCATATACTGTCTGCATGTCCCCGCCGTCCTCTCCTCACATACCCATCTGGGACATATTAGCATATCCTCGTCAATTCACAGCCCACTTTAACATAATCCATATTTGTTGGGTAAAGTCCAACAGCAAGCCTCCCGTACAGCGGTCATATGATGCTATGACACACTTCAAGAGCCTGGCCCACATAAAGCACGCTTGGGCAGCTAAGCAATTCAGAAATGCAAAATAGCAGGGCACACCGTTCCCTACCTTGTACCTAGAGGGACAAATCCCTTTTGGCCAGACATCTCCAGACTGTTACCTTGGTATTTCTCCACAACAGTACTTGTGATTTTTATTCTAAGTGTTCAGGAAAGAGAAGAAAAAGAACAAAAAGGAGTCTGCTGTCATGGCTGGCAGTGAGTGTGTAGAATACATTGAGTTGCTGAGGCATGTCAAAGTATGTATGCTTCACCTATCAGGGAATAATGCCATATTTTGATACACATTTGCTTGGTAAATATTCTTACTCTTTAAAAACTGGGTGGACTGCAGAAAGACCAAGCTTGGAATAACCTTAGACTAATGTGTCATTTAAAAATAAAGGTAATTAACTTTTTTCTTTACTGACACTGTGTTGTTGTGTACATATAATACGGCTCATTAATGTATTATGTAATGTATACATATTAATTTATGTATGCACCTGCATCTACATTAAGAAACTGTTAATATAAATGATGTGAGATAAATGCAGTTATGGTAAATAAGGTCACTGTGATATCCTTCACTCCTGAATGCACATGGATAATAACTGACTTAGTGAGTCATCCCTTAAGAGCAGGACAATCATTATTTCAGAGAAGAAAAATACAGCCTTAATGTCCTGACATTTATTGATACTGTAATGTAAGTGCAGATTTTATTGAGTACAGTCTGGAAACAATTTAAATGAAAATAAAACTCAATTTCAAATCAATCAACGAATCCAACCAGGAGTCATAAATTAAAACTAATGATAAACAATCAGTGTAATATTAATTCTCTGTATTATTGTTTGCAATTCTTTGAAGTTCTGTGCAGTAAAGACATTCAGCAGAATTCCTTCATCCACTTGAAAGCAATACCTGTCATGAACCATCATCACAAAAGCCTTCTGAGATATAATCTCGGAGAACTTTTAACCCAGGAATTTCAAACCCTCCTGTCAAAGAGAAAGCAGAGATCTTGGGATCATGACACTCAGTCAGCAGCAGTCACACAGCTCTGGGCCGGGTGCTTCTCAAGTGCTGGACTGTCTTGGCAGCCAACGGGGCCAGAGGCTGAATTTCACATAGGTTAGTTAAATATAAGTCCGATGGATTCCACTTACTGTGCCGCGGTGTACATGAAACTATTTCCGAATACATCAAAGCTCGCCGCATGCTATTTTTCATCAAATGCAAAAGAGAAATCTACCACCACTGTTAGGAGGTAAACAGAGTGTAGCAAATGGTAAACATCAAGGCTATAAATATTTCAGCCATGTCAGTTGTCAGACCCACCTAGTGTTCAAGCCAGAGACATCTAGTTATGGCTGAATTCTAACTGAGGTTGTCTTATGATAATGAGATTCATTCACAGCACGATCTACGGTATGTATACAGGACACCTCCTTCATTTCACTTAGTTGAGGAAGTTTCTGGTTTAGTTCCTTCCAGCCGTCAAAGAAGAAAATCTGTTACGCATGACTTCAATTTTACGAAAAATTACGCAAAGCAAACTCACTCCTCTTGAATAACAGACCAATTTGATTTGTCCTCCAGAGAGGTCAGCGAGGGATCCTGCAGTTCACACATCCCCCCCTCTGACCAAACCCCCCAATGAGGCTGCGAGCAGGACACTTCTCCAAGGGATGTCATGCTGCATGTCATCAGCCTGGTTAAATTGCACTGCCAGTGGGTAAGCAGCAGGGGTCACATGAGGCTCAGTGTGGACTGCAACATGTAACGCATGGCAGACCACAGTCTCAAGGCTGCCCAGTAATGACTCCAAAACATCCCGATAAAGATTGAGGGGCAGCTGTTTTCATCTAAAACAACTTGTCTTGGATACACGTGCACACACAATGGATAAAAAGGCCATGTGAAGCTCTGCAGCAGTATCTTAAAAAGGTTGTGGTTGTTTGTACAGCAGAAATCAATATGTCAATACTGTGTCAATAGAATTCATCTATAATAGGGTAAATGATTGGGGGATGGTTTTTGAGTGTACATGATTCTCATTTTAGGAACAATTAAACAAACGAGCATATCCAGTTAAAGGAAAATGTCTGTTTTGGGAGCGAGTCCGAGCATTTGCCCTTGTAAACACAAAGCCCACATGCGACTGGGAGAGGCCTCAGTTGGGCAGACAGCAGAGGGAGTTAACAAAGCTAATTAGGGGAGGCTGACATGTTAAAGTGAGCTGCGGCTTGGGAGTCAGCTCTATCACATATGTTTCCTTTGTGGCGGGTGAAGTGGGTCCTTTGTTTGTGAATTGATGGCGTTTCGCTCTGCCGTCCCTTTGGGTAGAGGCACTGACCTGCGGAGGCCCCGACAGTGAGAGGAGGCTCTTTCTCTGTCTACCCAATGCCTGCTGCTCCAGCTGTCCCACTCCCTCCCAAACCGAAACCTTCCCAGAGCCGTGGATGCACAGTGAGATGGGCAACACCTGTAAAAAAGCGAGTACCCCTTCAGCCCAGGCACCTCAAAGCAGCCTGCCCACCTGCTACTGAGCTCTCTGGGCCCTGCAGCTTAAACGCTCATTTTGTGCCTCTCAGCACGGGACTTATTGATATAAATAGCTGTGCACAAAGTGCACACTCTGTTTTCTCTTGGTCTGATGCAGTAGGTGTGTATGTGATTATATTCAATGGCAGCCTCTTTCAGGTGGGGATGAAATATGAGCAGTTTGGACACTGGGTAAATGACAATCTCTGCTAGATTCACTGAAAATGATTATAGCACAATTGACATATATCGAAATGGACAACATGATTCTGGCACCCGTCTTAAACAAGGATTCAATATCTAATATGTAGACAGAATATACTGTGTATTAAACATTACAGATACTGCAATAGATTTAATGATGACCTTACCATTTGTCTTGATATAGCTTGTCCTTCCTCAGTGGTGAAACATAAGGCATGCCCTTGAACAAGACGCCCTACAGTTATAATGGAAAAGGAAAAATATAAAGTCTATATAGAGCAAGCATCCCTCTTATTATGATGCGTTAATTATAACTGAATATATAAATAGCCTATTTATGATGAATTCAGTGAGTTCTGCTTTGTATTTGAATCATACATCAGAAAAAAACTGTAGAACACGTCTCACTGTACAACATCCTAAAGCACAGACTTTGAAGTGTTAACTTGCCCTTTTGGGCCACAAACAAAGTTTGGAAAAAGTCAATCTCTTTCATTCACCTTAGCCGGCATGGCAACAGATTAATCCTCACCCATTAAGATGACAAGACAATTTGTGGAGTAGTTGAGTGTAAATAAATACGTTGAGGAGGAGATAATACATTAGGCTGCTGACCGGGCTATTCCATTACAGCAGCACATTTGTTTCCATACACGGAGGAAGCCATTCAGCGCATGGTGTCTTTCCTTCATGAGGTGAAAGTGGAATCTTGTCTCTGAGAGGAAAATAAGGACATCAGGACTCCCCGACATTAACTTTCATCACAAAAGTCATCTCACCCACCAGGAATAGAGGCTCTTTCCAGCTTGCTCATAAAAAGGAAAAGATATAATACACAGCCTTCGGTTTAAGAGGTAACAATAGTTTTGTCTCCATTAGGTGTTATAAAACAACAGCAACGAGACGTGCATCTGGTGCCTCGCTATTTCAGAGACATGACTGTAAAACACTGCCATGCAATGATTCTCCAGCAACACAAAACAACCCTAAAAAACTTATAATAAATTATAAGTTAACTTATTATAAAATATTTTAGACGTTTTATACGCATCTTTAGATTTACAAGCCTTTTTTTCTGCTGGAAGAAAAGAGGTAGTATAAGCCAAGTGGCTGCATTGATTTTGCAGTAATTGATCTGATGGTTCCTTGTGATAATTGACAATTATCCCTGATTACCAGACAGGGGCTTAAAATCAGTCTAAGAAAATGACCGGCATTATGGGATGTTGTACAGCGGCTGAACAAAGATAAATCAATACACCTCAGAAAACTGCTTAGAAAACAAGACAAAAGAGTGTCACACTAGACCACATGCTGCTCTGCCTCTAACATCTCCTGACATACAGTATACTACTACATATACCACTCCATCCTACACTACACTAATACTACAGGGAGCTAAAATGAACACAATAATCACTTAAGAGCAGGAAATGAGCTAATATAATTAGCTGCAAATTGGGAGATCTAAGCACACCAGTTTCTGCACACATGTGTGCATGTGCATGCTCAAAACCTACACATGCCTGCATCTTTGTGTGGGTGTGGGTGCCCATATTAAGCATGTGTTCATGTGTAACTATATGTCTATATTTCTCTATTACTATGTGTCTGACCTCAGCTGATTGGTCCTCATGATTCAACCAGACAGATGCAACTCATTGTAGCTTAATAAATATAGGGGCCCTAGGGATCTCCGCTAAACAGTTCTATTAAGTTGGAAACATGTCAGCCAATATAAAAGCAGCCTGACCCCAGGAAAGGTCAACTGTGACACGCATGTTTACTCAAGAAAACAACCCGAGGCTGGAAGGTCTTGTTTTATCGGATGTCTTCAAAAGAGAGAGAGAGTGTCTGGCTCCCCAGTTGTTGGTTTTACGTGATTTTTGGTCTTTGAACCCACATAGGAAAACGCTCCGTTGTCACAGAGCTTTTTTTTTGCATGAGTAAAACACAAGGTTACACTGTGTATTACTCAACCTGCAAAAGGATAGAAGAAGATAGATAGATAGATAGATAGATAGATAGATAGATAGATAGATAGATAGATAGATAGATAGATAGATAGATAGATAGATAGATAGATAGATAGATAGATAGATAGATAGATAGATAGATAGATAGATAGATAGATAGATAGATAGATTGCTTGTTTTGCTTGACCAACACTCATCATATCTAACCAAAAAAGCAGCAAATCCAAACATTTGCAAAGCTGAAATCAGAGAATGTTTGGCACTTTTACTCGTAAAGTGACTGGGAGACTTCCAAGAGACAGATTTACTAAGGATAGTCAAAATCTAGGCTGCAGAAGCAGAGATATTCTGATTTTATTCACCTGCATGGGTCAAGCTCCAAACACACTGGATAAGATGCTTCCCATAATGCATCGCCATCACATCTTTTGTTAGAGCCTCTCTGCCTAGTCTTTCAAACTCCACCACTCCTGTTTGAAACGCAGGCTTTGTGTTGCATATTTGTAGTCTACTTGCCTAAAGTGAGATAATCCTGATGACATCAACAGGGTTATTTTCTCAGACTTAACAAAGCTCCTCCAGAGCCGCAGAACACATTATATAGCTGTTTTCCCATGATAAACACCATTCTTCATGACGAGTATACTGACTTTGTTGTACAAATCAGAGGTAGACACATACATAGATAGACAGATAGATTATAGACATATATATATATGTGTGTGTGTGTGTGTGTTGTGTATTTTTTTTTATTTTTTTCTTTTAGAAAATAGTGAAAATGACCATAAGAAGTTTAAAAACCCATGGTTGTTCATATTACCTGACCAACAACAAAAAAAAATAACCAGTTTACTCTAGAATAAGACAAAGAAAATCCTTTATGTTTAGCTGGAACTAGGAATGTTTGACTGAAAAAATAAGTTCAGCTTTACAGTTAGTTTTCTGCTGATCAACTAATCTTTAAAGCTTTCATAGATAAATAGATGTTTGAGGCTTCCGCAGGTGGGTTTGGATTGTATGGCATTATTTTACAAGGTGTTTTTGTTATTTTGTCCTATTACACACACAGAGTGTACAGAGTAGTGTGCAAAACAAGAATCTAAGAAAGAAAGAAAGAAAGACATATGGTAAAAACTTGAGGGGGCGGTTACAAAAAAAAAAAGGATGCTGCAGCCCATCACAGTATCTGTGACATGAGTGTAGAATGGACTTGGCTGCACTGAAACAACCTTCCTCGTCATTTTTGGCGCTTGAAGAGGCGCCGGGCGAGAAGCCCCCCCCCCCTGCTGCGACAACACACTGAACCCTGTCGCTCAGGAACAGCAGAGGTGAGAGGGCCCTGCTTCTTTTCTTCACTAATCTGCCGCTACAGTGTTTAATCAGCACATCAAAACATTGAGGGAGAGGAATTTCCGTGCTTGGTGAGCATATTAGGGATGCAGTCACAGCGTTAACTAGCATTGATGAACTGTTTGCTTATGCAGTAATAATTAACTTCCATTACATTACTTTGTGTGATTACTTTCTTAATTGCCTGAATTATGCATCAATTTAATATCTAATAACCAGTCTCAGACATTAGACACTGTTCAGACACAAACTGCATGTAGTTTCCGAGCTTTAATTAAACACACTAGAATAAATGAAACGATGTAGGATGGATGTCTTGCAGTGATTTCCTGGGTGCTTAAATATGCTATTTATTATAAAAGCATATAAAATTCACTTTCTCCTCAGGAAAGCAAACCACAAGATGCCAATTATAGTATGCAAGTTGCTTTGCCATGGCTTTTTCAGGATCTAGACTAATAAATTTGTTGAGTGGGACTCATTGTTATATTATGCAAATACATTACTATGCCATTTTTTAAGTTTCAGATTTTGTATGCAGAGCAAAACCTGTCCCCAAAGATGATTTTAATTATATAGCAGAATGGGTTCTTGTTTTGCATTGTTATTGTCCTCTATAAGGAACTGGTGAGCTGGGACAATAAATGAGAGTCTATGCAGATATTCAAATTATTTTTCACATCACTTAAATGCAATATCTTGTACATATTCTCTGCATGAAATATGTGGTTATATATGGTTGAAGCTAAAACAAATGACCTAATCAGGAATCTAAAAACACTATAAAAGGTATTACAGCCATAGAGCAATTATAGGAATGTTATTTTACATGTCGTGGGTCGGTGCATCAGTGTGAAGAAAAGCCTTCTGCCCAAACTAAATGACTTTGCTCATCTCTTACAATGTAAAGCAAAAATAAACAGTTTAGAATTAGGCCCATCTTTCTCAATTGTACCCTTCGTGGTACCTGATTTAAATTTGATTTACAGGTGGTAAAGCAACTGTATGTCATATGAACAGAATATAATTAAAAAACCAACCCATGGAAGCACCAGGTCATTCAATGAATTGATATTAACTTTTAGTCCTCTTGCATCATCATTTTACCCTCACTCAAAAAGTGACATATCCACTTAAAGAGAAAAATGAACCCTATTTTCCTCATCAGCAGTAGTTTGGCAAACATACATGTAACAGGAAGGCAGCACACACACACACACACACACACACACACTACTCATTAAAACAGCCTAGGAAAACCTTTTAAAACGATGTGATTAAAAAATATTTTTTACATGAATTATTGAAAATTATATGTGAATTTAAATGCTGGCAAATCAATGCAGGAGTTACTATGTGAGAATCATCACCTATGGCTGAAACAGAAATCTATTAAGCTGATCTAAACTCATGCAAATCCTTGTGACTGGTGTTAGGTCTGGAAGCGTTGTTAGTCTGCTTTTTAAATGATCTCCAGAGCTGGTGAGCTGCTGGCAATGCAAGGTTAGACAGAAAATGATGGCAGCACGCGGATGCTTCACAGACCTCATGATAGTTTCCGTCTGTCATTATTTACGTCTGACTAGTCGCGTCATGTCAGCTACCTAGAGAGACACTTTTAATGTGAACCCCCCTCTGTCTCCTATTGCTTTTCACAAGCAGTGTAGTATACCATTATTTCTTTGCTTCAGTACCTTTAGGTGAAGCTCGCCCTCCCATCAGCCACAATCAAAGACAGATCCTCTGCTTGATATTATACATGCCCGTGTTCACACTGGCAGAGCAGATACATACCACAATGAGAAAGGCAATTCCGTATCTCATTTGACTAATTCAATAAAAAGTGTGGAAAAAAAACATTCGGTGATGTGATGTCTGGGGATTTTAAGATTTTGGAGGGCACAGCTACAGCAGCAGTCCCATAATGAATATCTGAAATGTTTCATAGTTAGCTTTACACTGTGTTCTGCTGTATAATCTGTAGTCATTAGCTAGCACAGTATGTTCTCTTTAACAGCAGGGTACACAATAGGATGTTATGGGTTATTAAGACTGATCAACTAATGAAACACTGAAAGCAAAGCCAAAAGGCCTATGTTATGACTTCTCCCTCACAAGAAATACAAATTTATTTCACAACAGTTACCCTCAAGCTCGATAAGACGGCCATTTATCACAGCGCAACCCATGAATCAAGTCACATTGTAAAATCGATCATTGATTCACCTTATTCCCTTGTTTTTCCATCTGAGCCACATAATGATCATTAAACTGACCACAGCATGTCCAAAAAATGGATTTATAATACACTGAGCTCAACTTGAAACACCACAAGAGTGGTATCATGAGGAAAAGATGACATGGATATAGCTTACAAAAAAGAATATTAATTTTACTGCATCTTAGGACTCTAATGCTCTTTCCTGCAGCTTTAAGTACAGTCACTACACTTGAGTTAGCAACCACGGGCCCAAGACCTCTTGGCTCGAGTCCATCTCTATGCTTTGTGCACGTGATCCCAGCCTAGATGAGCATGCTGTAATGGGGCTGCTTAGCCCCATCATGACCCAATGAGTGCCGGCTGTGGAGTGGATGTGCTTGGTGTGTGTGTGTGTGCGTGTGTGTGTGTGTGTCCCAGTGTTCCCAGCAGGGAGACAGTGCCTTATGAAGGTCACAACTGCAGCAGTCTGGGGCTCTCTAAGTGAACCCTGGAGAGGATAACAAGCCACATCTAACGTTCTCTCTTTGTGCTCTCGCAGCCACTGATCCACCTGAGAATAGTACAAGCTAAAACACAGTTAGCACAAGGCGAATCAAAATACTATCTCTGGATGGCACGAAAAACACACATTCAGTTCCTTGTGAAAATGCCATTTCCTATTACTATGAAGAATTATTATCTTGGCAACTTAGGCATCAGTCTTGAGCCAAAATGAGAAATGTGATGTTTTGCAAAGCAATTCTTGTATAGCCTGTATACAAAAATGGAAAAATGAAGAATACCATTCGCCTCAAGGGAATTTCAGTTCAACCACAGTGTGTGACAGTATTGCCCTGTGTTATGGCCGCCTAATGGACAATGTAGCATTAATTCAGCTTCAGATGAACAGGCAGGACAGCAGAATCAAAAATGAGGAAGGGGCCCTAGGTGTATGAATTATGCATATTACATTACCATAACCCTACAATACATTGTGCGACAAAACAATGCAGTGAAAATTGGGCTTCGACTGAGATATTGAACAATTTCCTACATGGTTCTTGCCTACCTTAGAAGTGAAATCGCATTAAGCTTCCGCAATAACAGCCAAACCCATATGAGATCTGTATGTTAACATCTAGTCCAGTGAACAAAATACTATGTAAACAAGTCAGGCATAATTGAAAAGAAAGTCTCCTGACTGCTTTCCCAGGGATCTATCATTCAGGTAGATGGGAATTTGGTTAAATGGCAGGAGAGAAATTACTTTTTTCATTGATTTTCCTTTAGACATCAAAGGCAGACAAATGAAATGGAGCAATTTACTTTGTCGAGTTCTGAAATGGTATTCAAGGAAAACATGTCAGAAACTATTATTTGCAATCATGTTGCTCTTATTAATCCTGACGAAAAACGGATAAATGAAAACGCACAAAGGGATTTACAGGACTAAAATGCATTTTCAGTTTGTATTAGGCCACAAGCAGTGGCAAGAGACACATGCAGTCACACAGAGTAAATAAAATGAGAAATTAAAGTGCAACTTTTAAACAAAGTTTTTAACACAAACATCATTTGAGAATTGGTCTCTTTGATCATTATAAATGATTAAAAAATGAGTTATATCCAATATAGATTTTAGCACACTATACAATTAGATTATTCCTCAATTTTTACTCGCTGGAGATTGTGACTGTACATCTTTTGGAAGAACAAACAGAGCAACGGTCTTGATATTCAGGATTTTAAATCACATCAGCTTCATTATTCATTTAGTCAAATCATGGTGTTGATCTCTCAGTTCACAAAAAAATTAAAAATACAACTTTACTTTTTTATTTCCAATCATTTAATCCCAAGACTGGATGACTTGTAAAGTAGACAGTCTTTTGCTGCAGCACACACTTTCAGTGTGCTGTGTAAAACAGCATGTGGTATTGGTAACTGCTTCTGTTCAAGTCTTGTAATCATTACCTGGCATCTTATTGCCTCTGTGGCTTTTAAAGCTCTTGTCTCACCCCCAGAAAACAGGGAGTTATAGCTGATCTTTTATTAAAACTTTAGGAGAGCGTCCCCCTCCGGAGGGGGCGGAGGAGGAGTGGGACAAATTAGTGTTGACAGTAGACACTTAAAGCAGGAAAATCACAGGCCCACTGGGAGGCAGGAGCCACATGGGGCTCCCCGCCTGTGTAAAGAACACTCCAGATTTCACTTGAGATGCAGTCGCCTTTTAACAGGGCAGGGGGAATGTCAACAGACCCTCTTGAATGAACCAATAAAGCCACTAAAAGGAGAGGATTAACCAGCTGATATCAGGGACAGCGGTTTGTTGTGAATGCAGCCCCCTCCTCTTTGGTACATGGCCTGAAACACACTGGGTGGAACATTTCCTTTGATAAGCATGCTGCTGCACTGCCAAAATCATGTAGTTAATTGTGCTAATACTTGATTGTGGTCACAGCAGATTTAACCATGTAATTCTATTCTGTCCTTACCACTGCTGGACTTGGTGGGGTATACAAATATTTTTGCATAAATTTGAAACTGACGCAAATAGAGTCGCTTTCTCCTTCCCTCAACTTTTGACGTTTCCCTCTGAACTCTTTTGTACGGTCGCTGCTCTATTATTGCTTTTACTGCCCATTTATCAGAGAGCGCTGCTGTTCGTAAGTGAGGCTATACAACATGAAACAGTAATTACAAGACATCAGGGGCTTTCAATCTCCTCTTAATTTCCCAACAGCTGTGATGAAAAGCCCTCAGTCCAATTAATGTGTCAAAATATGACCCAACAATGTCATGGCCTTCTCATAACCCCATAAACATCAAGTAAAAGACAAGGCTTAAAATAGATGTGTTTGAACTACAATAATCCTCAATTTAATTTCTATAAACCACCATGCAAACAAGCAAAATTGCCCAGTTAGTTGTTTTTCCTCAGGTGTTAAACCTCATTTAACAACTGCAGCTACACGACACAGGTTGAGGAGGGAAGCTATGTTGGTGACATTTGATATGAGGATAAATATATCTCAGAGAGGTCTGAGCTTTAAAAGTTAAGGCCTGTAAATGGAGAATCTGTATAGGCTGCAACATGAGAGGATTGTGATAAATATAGGCTGGGCTCTGCTTTAAAACACCAGATCTTTTACCATTCACTTTGAGGCTTACAATGCACAAAACATTTAACAGCAGAGTCTTTAGTCTTTAGAGAGAATATATTTAATGTCAGTACAACAAAACATAAAATATAAGTGAAATCTTCATTATATCTGATCCTCTTCTGCATCTTTTTATGTGCGATTTTTTTTTTCATTAATGAAACTTGATGTGACCTTTAGAAGTTAATTCACTATTTAACATCCAAGCTACAGAACCTTGAAATTAACCTGAATTTAGTTACTACTTCTCATGTCGTAACCCTGCGTCCACGCACTTTTGGACACAATTTGTGGCGATACATACAGTCATGAAATGTAATTTAAGTCCTGCAGTATGCATCACACTGTGTGGCCTTTTTTCAAGCATATGTGGCACCTTGAACAAATGAATAATCTTTAATAAACATTATTTAATAATATCATGCCCTGTTAAAAGATTATCAATGTGACTTAGCTGTTGCTAAAATAGTCTTCATCTTAAAACATGGTGCCTTTTCATCTCATGTGTCGATACGAGAGCTACAATACTATGGACTGCAGTTGGTAAAAATACCACCTCAACAAATGTCAGGTATTATAAAGTTTGACCAAATGCTTATCTGTATGCCAAAGTAAAACTTACTATATTTCAAACTGTAGAAAAAATAGTTTGCCTATGAGATATGTGGAAAAAGGACAAAGTACAATTAGTATTTTTGAGCATCCATCCCCTTCACTGGAAACTTTTTCTTTCCTATGCCAACCAAGGCAATGTGAGATGAATTTAGGCACTAGCAATGTGCATCTGATTTATTATGGAGAAGGTGAGGGCAAAACATTGAGGGATTTCCCTTTAATCAGATCTCCTAGGAGTCTGTGTAGTGGACCAATACCCCAATGAGTTCCCTTTAAAAAAGCCGGGAATATTAGATTGGCTGCACGCTGCCTCAGTTTTAGCTTCAATCAGAGGGAATTGGGGAGGATTTTGTTAAATCTAAGAGCCTTTTACATCTCTGAAAAGTTCATTTCTCTTCATCTATTAACTCGGAATAAAAACCTGCCATCACTTATGCATTTGTCCATTTAGAAATCCACAAGCTCGTGAGCTGTAGATCTGAGCCCAAATTTTGAGCTTACGGATGACCAATCACGGAGGTGCGTGCCTCAGAGCTGAACCACAAATGGGTCCTTCACAGCATTGTAAATCAGGACCTCAAAGAGTATTATTTAGCCTCAAGCAAAGAGGGCTTGTTTATCAGATGGTGCCTGAGTCTAGGATAAAAACCTCCCCATAAATCTGGGTACCTTTTATGTGCTCATGGAGACTGGCTAGCTCATTCAGAGTTTAAGGCTCTCAGGAATGCAGAGGTAAGCATGGCATTCATGTAAAAGAGCACACAAAGGATGATGAGTCTTAATGGATGAGGTTTGCAAGATGTTCAAACATATTCTAATTGGTCTTAATGCACGCTCAATGAAACCTGTGTCCCAGTGCAGCGCTGCCGTGACTTCACTTGATTCAAGTGCCGACAAACAAACCATAAACCACAAATCAGTGACAAATCATAACGCTTAAAGGGTGAATTCAAGGTGAATCTTTGGCTTGGCTAAAAGCTTTGCATTCGTGATTTAGTGCATGTTGTCAGTACACAGGTTCAATAAGCATTGTCAATTTTTCACATGAAGTGTCAGTAGGTGCCACACTACATCCGACAGTGTGCTGCGTGTAAGTTATCACGACTGCAGTGCTCCAGCAGGTAATTTTCTGAACTTTTTTTTTTGTTGTCTGATATATTGCTGCTCAGATATGGCGACGCTAAACCCCAGATGATAAATCAAACGTGCAGTGGCTGCCTCTGATAACTCAATAAGCACCTGGACTCCTCCTAACATGTCACACCTGCACTTCTACGTATACCACGCTCATTCCTGGGCCTCACTGGGGGGGCTCAATACACCTGCCAAGTGTATTTCAGAAGCCTAGCAGCTGGGAGAGAAAACATCATGCATGCTTAATTAGGAGGTTCAGGAACCATGGGAAGTGGTTAGCAATTTTTAACACACAGTATATACTGTATTCCTGGCTATATGAAAAGCCATCCAAAATGCATTAGTAAGTTTAAAAAAAAAAAAGAGTGATTTCATTTATGTAATTAATTCATCAATGCAGAGATTTTTCATTCATTTCATACTGAAAAATTGTAAATTATCACTTCCACCACAAATTAAAATGCCCCCATTAAAATATTTGTAATATGCATTTGTCAACACTTAGACTGTTCTAAGATGGAAATTGTACCTACAGCACTTCAAACAAAGAACACATAAAAATATTAAAGCTTATTCTACTTTCAGACTGCAGAGTATTAAACAGAGTTGATTTAATGAGCATATTTAACAAGAGAATACCAAGGGGAGACTTTGTTGATCAATATTATTGTATACTTTCTATCCAATCAATTTAATGTCTGCTTAGGAGCCATTACCAAGTGTAGTAAATATGGGGTTTGTTTAAGAAAATAATAATATACTGATTCACAAACCCCAGGGGCCTTTATTAAATTGCATAAAAAAATGTCCACTGTCATATATGGACAACAAAAAAGGCCAAAAGGATAGATTATTTAAGCCAAACGCTGTCTTTCACACCGTCTGCTTGAATTTAAAATTCAGTGAATGTATGATTAACTATCATAGATGTTTATAGTCAAATCAGTTCTATTATTATAGTTTTTCCAAATAAAAAATGTATAATATCATGACCATATTTGTGCACTTCCTACCCAGCAGGTGGTTGATAATTGAAATGATAACTAGTTGATAAGTTTAAAGAAAAAAAAAAAAAAGTTCCTGGCCATAAAACACTGCGGTGAATTCAGAGACAAATGTTTCCTTGAGCCGAAATGTGATGCCCTGCAGAAAAAAAGAAAACTTATTACGGCTGTGTTATGGCAGTAGCATTTAAGAAGGCATTTCAGACAGGAGGTTACATTTCCAATGAATTTTTTTGTGTTTTACAGGGCCAATCTTCTAGCCAGTGTGAGAGTATTGCTTATAAGGTGCGACACTGCACAAGCTATGTGTTTATCACGGACTTTGAGTCATACACCCAACTCAGATATGAGAACCAGCACTGCTACAGTCTATAAACCCGATAAAGGAGAGGGGAGGGGAGAAGCGGTATGATAACTCAGAGTGTCCTGCTGTAATTATGGTATTCATGAAAAGATGAAATAGAGTGCAGCCTAAATCTGTAGCTCCAGGCAAAATCAACAGCTTGGCATTACGCCGTGACCCCTGCCTATCTTGAGGATACGGCAAACATACTAAAACTTTGCTGCTTTCTTCACCAGTCAAGAGTGAGGGAATGAAGTGCATCGATTGCTTGTGATTATTAACTAGACTGAGATAAGCCCTCTCCTTATTATGCAGATTACTGAGGCTCCCCGCTCCAGCATATTGTACAGATGCAAGGGAGCAGCTGCTCTTACAGATGGTGGGTACACGGATCTATCATTATGCCTCCATTGTCTCCACTTCAATTGTTTGGGGGACAACAGAACTGCATCAAAGAGGAATCCGACTGCAATGAATTAAGAAAGAGAAACGAAAACCATCAACTAAATTTATACACCGGAGGCCGTGGAATGGAGAGGAGCGTAAAGCTGAAGCTATTTCATATATACAACCATGGAGTCGCCCAGTCATGTATACTGTAGCCAAATCTGTTGGATGCAGCACTGTGCACTAAACATATGTTGTTTTTTATTAACAAACAGATATTAATTCAGGACGCAGATATTAATTCAAATCTAGAAAAAAAATAACACCTCAAGCAAAAAGTCTACAACCAAATAAATGAATGAATGAATGAATAAATGCTCAGAAAAATATGGCAGGTAATTTTAGGGGTGTTCGCTCAATTTTTTTCCTCCAGTCACTAACTTAAATTTTAATTTCATGTAGACCCCTGCTTGTTAGTGTAAATTAAAGAATCATCATGACACTCATTTGCTTTCAAATTCCACACTGTTGACGGCTCCAGAATTTTAAATATTAAATCGTCCCACAAAGCCAATCACAGTGAGGGAAGAATATGCAGACAGTGTCAATTTTGCCCTTAAGGGGAACCTCTGGTTGTCCATTTGACTCGCCACACCTCCTGCTGTGCACTGCTGAGATCAGGACACTAGTAGCTCCTCTGATCAAACATGACATTACACTAGAGGGAATTACATGCTCAGATTATAACAGAGAAGGTCACGGCGAGTTGTAAGTCATGACAGCAGTCTCACACTATTTCGCAGGTAGCGAGGGGTAATATTACTTTAAGAATTAATGCAGTGACATTAAACCTGAGCACAAGAGAGGTTTACGATCCTAGTCAGGCAGGCTGGGAATTTCAGGTTGGATATATCCCTACAGTATTTACACAAGACATTATAAGCAAATTTTCTTACACATGCAGCTGCCACAGTGGGTGACAAAGACAAAAATAACTGAATGTCACAGGAGCATATTAATGAGACAGACTAAAAAGCACATCAGGTAAACCAAGTTACAGAACTGGGGATTGAGTAAGCAGTGATAAATGTTGCATTAAACAATGTGTACACTAATTCCTGGAATGTAACATTCAAAATATTTTATGATTTTATGGTTAATAATGTTCAAAACAATGCTTTTGTTTGGTACTGTTGAGGGCTGAAAAATAAAGGCCCATGAAAATGTCCAGCCCTTGTTATCCCATAATTTTCCTGTATAGCAGTGTCAGTAAAATTAAGCAAGGCAACTCGATAACGTCCACAAGATGACTGGATTTTATTTTTATTTTATGTGACTGTGTACACATATTGAGGATGGATCTTGGGTGCTGATGATTTTTGTCTTTGAGTGCATTTATTCTGTATAACCGCAAACATTGATTACCAAGATAGTGCTCCTTCCATAACACACAAGATGCCTGCCAGCATCCATACAGTAGTGTGGAGTAATTCCCATAAGATACACAGAACAAACATTACTTGTTCCAAATAGAAAATCAATTCCTTAGCAGAATATTTTCTGTTTTCAATATCCTGCAGACACTGCTGCTTTCAGATGACCTCAGGATGAATTAAAAAATCCCTGTTTACCATCTTCCTTCATTCTGTGTATTCATTCACTATTGAAGTTGAATTTGTGGCATAAATACAACAACTGCCTCAAAGAGTCAAAAAATTCCCCCAAATACAATTTGCATATCATAAAAAATATACAAAGTGTGCAGGAAAATAAGTAGCTGTATCTCAGCAGGTCAAAAAGCTATATTTCAACATTAATTCCTTAACTCGTAGCCTCTGTATTCAAATACATAACAGTTTTCCTTTCTTCAGTCATGTGTCATGGGTGGATAGATTGAGCTCCTGTCAGAGCACAAAGCTCCCCTCAGAAGTCCACATTGCCTCGTCTGTTGTTAGGACCTGGTCCACATGGGGCCAGATTTGATTGGAAAGCCCAAAGGGAGGAGTTCCACCAGTCACAGGGGCATTGTTAGTGCCTCCAAAATGGCCAGAGAAGAATGACTGATTATGCAACCACAGCCAGGGTTACTAATAGGAATTCTATTTGAATTTCTAACATAACAGATGTTTGCTGGGCACCTCCATGGAGTGCGCATACACAGTTATGCTAATTCGCCAGTGTTTCCCTTCAAGTTAGCTCAGAGTCATTAGAGCACGCAGCTAGCTTGGATCCCTCTGTCAAACTAATAATTGGCCATTATTGATATTAATTAACATTTTTGCTCTCTATGTCCTTTTTGACCCGCTATCTGTTAGTAAATCCAGTTACTGAGTCCTATTAGGGCAATAAAATCCACGGGAACTCTATAGTAGTTGTGAGCCATTTATCAGAGGGAGAACATAAAGCCAATTAGGAATGTGTGTAGACAGTTGTCTTCATTCTCCACTGACTACTTCTTGATCTCCATTATAAATTGCTAATAGGGCAGATACTGGTTAGCAAGAGGGAGGAGGAGTGGGGGGTTGCCATTGCTCACTCCGACCCCTGATGACAGGTGAAAAGGACCCGCAATAGGATTCTTGCTTGATGAGGCTACACCATCATCAGCTGTTGTTTTTTTTCCTACTCAGTCTTATTGTTGAGGGCCGTCATGGTGCACCTTCCTCTCCACTGCTGGTCAATCATGTTAATTGGTCTTAAAGTAGAATATTACAGAAAGCCATTAAATTGTTGATCGTTGATCCTCCAAAAGTAATAGCTTTTGGTCTCTCTGCTATTATGATGCAATGAGCATCGGAAATGCCGCACCCCATAGGTTTATGGGCTCAGATCAAGAAATCCTAATGGGTGTATATTGACTAGTTTATTTTCCACAAAACTCCAAAGGGACTGGTGGTTGCAAGAAAATATATCAAACAGGCTATCAACAATGGTTGGGTCTTCTGTGTAAAATCAATAGTGAGCCATAGATGGCTTGAGTTTTCACAGTTCTCTCTCGTCATTTAAAAAGACTGTAGGCTATATGATGCCTGGAAGGACCCATGAGATTTTTGTAACATAGCAACCATGCTATATGTTTGAGGGATACAGATTAGTAATAACTTAATCTGTTTTGCCTTTGGTGGAAACACTGTGGGCTGTTGTTTTGAACTCGATTGCAGGTTATTCCTGCTCTAACCTGACACTTTGGGAATGAATGGTTTAGTTTTTTAGAACAAAAGAGCTCAGTAGCATGAAGGATCATGAGTTGTTGTTGAGGCATGTAGTCTAACATAACCTATGTGAATAACAACTTATGTTCCTGCTCCCTGAATCCAGATGCTACCGTAGCAGCCCGGGTTTATGACAAGAGGTATAGCGGTCCCTTAAATGAGCAGTATTTAATAGCCTGGTTTCAAGTGTAAAGGCTTTCTCCCCTGTGCATTACTCCAAGAACCTAATTACAAGTTTCATCATCAATCATGAGCATTATTTATTCAGTGAAATGAATTTCTAATTAATAACTGATGAGCATTATGGCCTCGAAGACTGTAAAGCAATTAATTATGGCTGGCAACAGGGAATATCCTGTAAAGGACTATCTGGCTCACTGTCTCAGCACAGCGGTGCCAACAGGCTAATGTCCACAAAGAAGAGGCACTGGATTGTATTTCTACCCAGGTTTTATTGAGATAATTACTTTCATGAATGTTGTCTGGGGGCTGTCATACTGTTGGCGATGTTGTAAACACTGAAAAACTGTATCTAAATTTTGTTAAATGCTGTTTTGAACTGCCATCTTCTGCGCTCTGTGCTGCCACCCTCCATCCTTGCACATGTTTTGTTTTGGTTTTGGGGTTTTTCTCCAACTGCAAGAGGGCACAGAGTGCATTTTTAGGCAAGATACTCTTAGACATTTTTTATGATGAACATCACACTTTAAAACATCAAGGGCACAATTATGATTCCCATTCCTGTAGTTTCTGATGAAATTTATCCTTTAAGATTATAAAGTGCAAGGCTGTATCATCTGCTACTGTACATGTTCAGGTTTGCATCAGCATAGTATGGGTAGCACTTAATTAATGACTTAATGTCAATTAGTCACCCGTAAATCAAATTTCAGTAGAAATTATGTACTTTATATACATGTGCAGTTAAATCTGCTTTACATAGAAACCTACATATTATGTGTTTTTATTATGTTCTAATTATTTGTTCATCATTGAACCAGTATTGCTCAAATGTTACCTATTCACCAGTTAAAATTGCTGCATTTGACCTGCAACTTCCTTTAGTTTTGAACTGTTTGCAAGGCCTTATCTAAATGTGCATCACAACCAGTCTATGAACATTTACAAAGT
Organism: Scortum barcoo; assembly: GCA_023238725.1. Lineage (NCBI taxonomy): Eukaryota > Metazoa > Chordata > Actinopteri > Centrarchiformes > Terapontidae > Scortum > Scortum barcoo. Next base: position 13,299,814 of record CM041550.1, read on the forward strand.
AATACATATTTCATGTAAATATTATGTATTATTACTAGTTCACAACAAGAACTGATACAATACTCTTTATGTTTTAGTCTACAAGTTTGTAAATATTTTGAAGTCAAGTGTGATGTTTTATAAATCGTGGTAAGAAATCCAAGTCTAAGGTGTTTTGTTAATCAAAACACCATCACCAAATACAAACACTTAATGCTTGGTTAACAGTTAAATAATGAGTGTTAAATAATAAAGGGTACATACAGTATTTTTAAGTCTTATGTCCCTCAGTATCGATCACAGCACATTTAACTATGTTAATCCACCCTATAAATATCAAATTAACCTTTTGTGATGTGATCTTAAATCAATTATATATTCACAATTTTTAAGACTTCTATTTCTGTGTTAACTGTTCAAGTTTTTAAGCAGTGTTTCAAAACAGGGTCACACAAGAAGATGAGAATGAAACAGTGGTGGGAAGTGATAATAACAGCATCTCCATAAAGACACTGTACATTGTAAGAGGAGGTTCAACAGTCAGCACTGATTCTGCTTGCTTTTTTTTTTTTTTTTTTACATAATAGATAGCGAGTCAAACGTTACAGTATGCCAAATGTAAATCAATTATGAAGCAAAGTGTATGTACCTTTTTCTGTGTATTATGTGCACAGAAAAAATAACCCCATGGGTCAAACAGATTGGTTACAATAAAGGTAGATTATTGTACATCTTCATCAAGACATTAGAATAAAATAGACACATTAGAGAAGAGACCCAGAGAAAGTCAAGATGATGATAAAGAACCATGAGAAGGTGTAATTCTTTCATTTCAAAAATGGAAATCAGCAGAGCAGCTCTTTAATTTATCTGTTGTTTCAATTCAGCAGAATTTTTTTTTTGCAAAATTGTGGCAGGTTTTTATTTTGCATATATTCATCTCACACACAACTATCTACACAAAACAGAGATGGATTGAGTCATGCATGGTTGTTTGAGCCATCCAGAGTAAACGTAATAAATGTGCATGACTATAATGCTGAATTGCAGCAGCATCTTAATGTGTGTGACTGCTGCCTTATGGGTTGAAAGACAATACAGGATTTGTGCAGGTCCTTTAATTTAGTATAAAGTTACTTGTTGTGAATAGGTGGCACGTGCCCACGTATTATATGGCTTGTGTCAGGCTACACGTAATTGAGATTGAGATATATGCCTGTTTGAGTAGGCTCTATTCAGACTTAAGGACAATTTAGTGTGTGCCTTTTGGGCGTGCCTCTGAACAATGGTTTATTGAAAACCTACAGTTTCTTTTCTCTTTCAGTTTTTTGTCGATCAGCAGCACACAAAATCTGAATTGGCAACATGTCCTTTGGGAATGCTTTTCATTGTTTCATTCATTTTCTTTACACATGCCTTTTTTGTCAGGGTCACAGTCTATGTCTATGCCACAATACCTTGGTCAGGCCCTTCATCCCAAGTCCAAACCATATCACAAAAAAAAACAAACTTTACATACTAAAGGAAGTACTAATAATGTGTGCAACAGATGTCAGTCAAAGCTTTTAATTAGAAACTTTAATTAAAAATTAGAATTCATCTCCAGGAAAATAAAATACTTCTTCTTCATTGTGTGAACTGTCCACAGAATTTATTATTATCTTTTTTAAAATATATTAATGGGACTGTCAGTCTGTGCGAGCTATCTGAAAGCTGTGCAGATAACAAGGAAGGCAGAATATTCTTAACAAACCCATAACAAAATTTCCACAGTGAGTGTGGTTGTGTGAACCAGCACAAACTGGAGATTCTTATTAGGCACAATTTGCAGAAAATGCTAATTAAGCCAAATGTCCATTTAAATATGGTTTGTTAGAAACCGTAGACCACTTGAAGATTGTCAGTTGTTCTCTTCACAGCATGACTGAACACTGGAAGGAAGGTAAAGACACGGAATAGTCCTTCACAAGATGCAATCTGTTTGCCCATACCTGTAAAAAAAATATCATGTCTGCTTTGGCTCAAGCACAGTCTCTCAGTGTAGCAATAAGTCTCATGTTGAATTGTATTTAAACAACTACAAATAAGTTTAGTTTTATTCCAGATGCCAAAAGGTCAGTTTACTTTACTGATTTAATGTGCTTAGACTTTTTGACATGTGCTTCTAATGGCCACAGTTTGTAAGCTGTGCGCAGGCCACTGGTTTTGACTCTATTGTCTTTTAACTTTATAAGTTCAATGCCCATTCAGAATGTGCCATTTCGGAATGAGCCTATTGACTTCACATTTGACACCAGCCAAGTGTGAGATCAGTTTTTTATGAATGAATGTTAGACGCGTTTGGTCTTGTTTTTATGTTTGTGAACTATCTTTTCTCAAATTGCCACTCGAGGGACAGACAGAGTATTTTAATTTTATTTTAATTGAATTGGAAATTTGAATGGAACACACACCTACAACAGCAGAAATGAACAAACCTATACTATTTGGTCCTCATTTTGTTGTTATATGCTAAATTTAAAAAATGTGTTGTATAGAGTTAATCAGCAACACAGACACCAAGCATGTCTGATATTAAGATGACCTGATCCATACACAGTTGCAGTATATGGGAACAGTGACACGCTAGGCCAGATGTGTAGGCTTGTCTTATTTAACTTAGACGATCAAGCGCTTCTTCTTCTCTTCCGGTCGGGCAGTTTTAACAATTATTCAGACCAACCTCTGCACTGCATTACAAGGGTAAGAAGATGAATCCCGAATACATTCATGAAGTTAAAGGTTAATCAACATCATGGATGCATTTATTTTTAACCTCCATCTCAGTTATTCTCATGCTAAACAGTAAATGTACATGTTGCATGCACACATTTGGCTGGCTAGTGCAGCACCATGCACATTAACACTGCAGCCTTTTTACAGTGAAAGAAGGTAAGATCTCTGAACCAAATATATAATCTGAAGTAGAGCTGCAACAATTAGTCAATGAATCGACTAGTTGCCAGCTATTAAATGACAGACCAACTAGTTTGATAACCATTTTGAGTATTTTTTTAAGAAACAGTTTACAAATTATTTGATTTTAGCTTCTCAAATGTGAATATTTTCTAATTTCTTAGTCCTTGATGACAGTAAACTGAATATTTTGGAGTTGTGGACAATAAAAGACATTTGAGGATGTCACCTTGGGCTTTGGGAAACAATGACCAACATTTCTGACCATTGTCTGACATTTTCTAGACCAAACAACAGACAGATTTATCGATATTGATACTAATAGTCAGTTGCATCCATAGTCTTCAATCTGAACGCAGTCTTAGTCTTCTACCTAACACATTTCTGCAAGGCTAGCATAAACTCACGGTGATAACTTTGTCAACAAACACAGATTTGCTTTGACAGATCTCTGTTCACTCACCTGTGCCACTGTAGCTTGAGTTGATCCCCCTTGACACAAAGCTCGCCCACTGCCAATATATTTAGAAAGGGTCAAAAGTTAAGGACAAACCACCCTCAGTAAGTACAACTTTGTTACCACTGTGCAGTTACCATTTAAGGTGTTTCTAGGTGAGAACCGTAGTGCACCTGTTGAGCTATGTAGCTAGGTAGTAAGCAAATGTATAGCTAATTTTAAAAAAAAAAGAAAAGCTAATTAAAAAGCTTCATTCTCTCTCAACACCAATCACAAATGTAGTTACCTATCAACACTCAAATAATCAAAAGTTAAAGACACATTTTCACCATTATTTAAGATAATTACATTAGCTGAGCCAACGTTAGCACTGTGTGACGTTAGTGCAGAAAGTCGTGCTCTGATTGGACAAAGAGCTTATTGGCTGAAGTTCCGCATTCCTATTGGCTGATTGTAAACATTTGTCTCTATGTGCAAAATAGATAAATACATGCATATACATACACTTTTAACTAGATGTAGATGTTTTTATACATTATTCAGTGAATGTCCAACACATTCAAATGAGCCTATCAAGCATTTTAAAACAGTTTAACCCATATTTCCACCTGTCAAATTTGAATTTCTTCCAGAATCTTATATTATTTTGACCTGTCTTGTGCATAATTGCAAAATAATGTCAGCATGCAACACGTTCAGCAATAGTATTCAGCTATCACTGCAGATTGAACATTTTTACAGGCTATTTTTATGAGAGCAGTGTGTGCTGCGTGTCATATGTGAAATTATTGTATTTCGTCCTTTTCTCTCAAGACGCCATTGGTTGAATGAACTGGCTGTCGAGCCGTCCAGAAGTCAGTTCATTGTACATTAGGCCACTTTTACAGCACTGCCAGCTCACCACTGAAAGTAGCTACCCTGCGTCATCCTTCAAGATGAGTGAGACACATAGCATAGACAGGACTGAGCACACACTGTAACTGTCCTTCTCTGCAGGTCTTCAACACACACACACACTGAAAGCTCTCGTCTTTCCATCTGCTAAAGTGGGCTGTTGTGATTGATTTGTGGATTTGCTCCCTCTTTTTTTCTATCCATTTAAGTGAAATAATGTATGGAAGCAATCTGGCGACAGACATTTTGGAAAATCTATTTGAAATCATTTCAGCTGAAGCCATGGCAGTTTGTCTTCTTAGGGGAGAGGAGCAAAGTATAATTGTCTGCAGTCTAGTAAAACACAGTATAACTGCCATCACACTTGACTGAGCTTATAGCCAGCTAGTCCCATGGCCTCTAGAAGATAGAGCAGTTAATGTTCCCTTTTATTTTAGAGGATATGTCACTTGTATCGCAGATTTATACCATGATACAGCAATTTTGTCCAAACAGATGGATAATGGTGTCACCAGCAAAAAGCCCTGTTTTTATTGAGTTTAGAGCATATTGTTTAGATAGGAGAGTGTGCTGAACAGCTCTGCCAGCGCTTTCTCTCTTTATCTCTCTAATCTTGCCAGTATTAGATTTGATCATTTTTGTTTGAAGGAGGAAAATGTGGCTGTAATGGCTTCCTAATAGCAAACACAGGGGATACAAATCCAAAGACCCTGTTCTGTAGTGCTTCCATAAGCACCACTGATTTATAGAGGTCTTTATGACAGAAAAGAAAATGATCTGCTGCAGGTATAAATCAGGTGAGGAGTAGGAAATTGAACTTAGATATCATCTTGTCAGATGCTTAATGCTCTTCCTCCTGTCACATTCGATAGGACCAATTTGGAGAATCCTGCAGAGGTAAAAAGAAGACAATTAACAATGACAGTGTGGTAATAGATGAAGCTATAAAATGAACCTGCTGCCTGCAGGATGCTTTGTATGATTTCCACATGAGGTACTGGCAGGGGTGTCTTGTCACGGCCTTCCATTTCTTCTCCTCCCTATTCTGTTTTTGGTGATTTCTTCAGCAATCCCTGCATAGACATATGCAACACTTTAGTAAAAAAAAAAATCAAGAACATTTTTGTGCATGATGCTTTGCTTTATAATTGAATTACTGTCCTGCATATGACAGGACTTGTAAATTTAGGTTAACCTTGTTTTTATGTTATTGATTCTGAGGGTATATTCCGTCCTAACGCCGTATAAAATGAATCAATACATCAATTGTCAAGCACAAAAATTATGTATGCACAGAAACATTAAACGTACAAACAGCCTAAATTAAGTTCTGTTCCTGTGTTGTGTATGCTAGCACCTCAATCTTAAGTTATAATACTATGATTAAAAATGTTACCATGTTGTCTTTCCAAAAGTGTGCCCTCTTCTAGTTTAGTATTTAATTAAGGTGCAACAGTGGATTGTTTGCAGTAATAATTGTCAAACTGTATGAGTGCTCAAACAGATGTCATCGCTCAGTGGCGTAATGAGTTCAAGATGGGACAGAGAATGACAATGCTCTCTGATCCCTGAATGTCACTCTGGTATAAACTATGGCACGGTGCTTTATTGCCGGCATCATGTATTCAGCGGCGTGCATTCGAGATTTGACAGCCTGAACGTGGGGGGAAAAAAATGGAAACCCATCCATCTGGGTGTGTAGGTTTCAAATGACTTGAATTTTAAAAACTAATTTCTTGGAAGCTGATGACCTTTTGTGAAAAGCTACTCAACTTTGTCAAGTGGCAATTCAAGCCCAAGCAGCTAAAGAGCTACAGTAATAACCAGAGATCCACTGCTCGGGAACCATCACCCCTCGAAGCTCATCAAGCCCAGCTCTTGTATAATCTAATTTGATTTTAATGCTTCTCTGAAGGAGATTGTGCTCTTATTACTGTGTAATGATGCTGTTGTCAAGAGCCAATGGTGATGTCTGATACCACAACCATGTTAACAGCCTCTGTGACACTCATTTCAGCATTTTCCACATCATCTCCGTTACACAATGGCTTGTGCTGTATATTTATGACTTTGTTGTTCTTCCTATTGCATTCGTCTTCATGGTCGACAGAAACATGGTAAATCTTTAAAACTCCCTTCCTTATTACCTTTGTCTGATATGGTACTTTTTTCGTATTCAGTACAGTAGATAGAGCATAACGATGAAGGTCTTCGCTGAGATGAGGAGAATTTTGAAGTGCTCACACTCGGGGGCAGCAAATGGAAAAGTGACAAGCCTGGTGCACTTGTCTATTTTACTTATTCTGTGCCTCTGTTTCATATTCCGCCTCGCACCGTGGGGTTATTTTCCTCCGGGGTTCAGGAGGGCACGCTCTTTCATTTCTTCAGAAAATTGTTTCGCAGGATTTCAATCTTTGGCTGCTAGATATGACAAAACACAATATCAAGAACACTTATGTTTCTTATCTGCCATTTTTTCTGGGTATAAATAAAAGATCAGTATAAATTTATGTCAAGTGGCCTCGAATGCACATGTGAGAGATGAGTATGAAAAGAACTATGAACCTTGGGACAGCCCCACTGTACATTTTCATCGCTTGCTCAAAATTACCTTGGCACTGGGGCTTTGTATGTCATTTGTCATCCTTGAAAATCAATTAGTGTTTCCATGATAGCAATCCAGATGTAATCCTTTGAGTGTTTGGACACAAAAAAACAAGTGTATCTTTTGTTTTCATGTTACGTAAACAGCATTTCTTTGAATAGTTCACGGAACAGGTTGAGATGACGATCAATTAGACTGAGGCATAAACATCCTGATCGGAGAGTTAAAGGGCCATCCCAAATACTGACTGTGCCTAAATACTTTGTTTGCCACCCAATAAAAATCATATCACCACACAAACACTAGTACAATTGGTACCAAGTAACTTTAAAAGGCAAAGATATTCAATTATAGCCGAGATTACAATTTTACATTTGCAAAATTGTTTCTCTCTGTGAAACTCTTCATGCATTATATACTGTAGATATAAAAGCAAAACTGAATGTTGTTTCACTGAGTTGAAAAAATAATAATTCTTCTGACTTTGAAGTACAAGCTGTCAAGACATGATTTAGTGCTGTGGAATCAAACATATATTTTTAAACCACATAACAGAGATATTTTGTTATATATTACTTATGATTATCTATATATGTGTATACTGGAACAACCTCCCAGTGGTGTGAAAACATTCAAACGTTGTCCTATTGATGTCCCATTTTTTTCCCTCCGTTTGGCTCTTGTCAGAGGTCAACCTCGAACAGCATGCGGTGGAATCAGGCGTTACTGTTGATGTCAAATTGATGCATTACAAGGCCCAGGAGGTCATGTCTCTGTAAACATATATTATCAAAACCCATAGAAGATGTGGGGTGTTGACCTCACCAATAGTTTACGGTCTATCTTCAGGGGAAAAGGGTCGCATGACGGCAGAGAGCAACTTTGCAGCCGCAATGACTTTCTTGTTGCAAATGAAGAGGGTCAAGCAATCAAGACTGGCCGGGCTCGGTGTCAGCACCATTATCTTACGCTGTCTGAAATGATCAATGAGCTAAAATAAAATGATCACAAGCTAAAATTGGTCTGCTAATGAAAATGGACTGTTTAAACACGCTCCTTGGTAAGAAGCTGGCTGGAGAAGGAATGGATGGGGCAGCAATTTAAAATACATGACACAATACGGGCAGCAGGAATACATGTTGTCATCACAGCTGTTTACGTTTTAGTTTGACTTCTTCATGTCTTACTTACTGATGTAAATGCAGAATTACTTAAAATAACAATAATAATTCAGTATGTGGTCATAGCAACATCACTCAATTAACAGCATGCACTGCTATTATAAAAAGAATACATTTATCTGGATGGATGAGTCTTGATCCAAAGAACACAACTACACAGATGTTTTCAAAAGTTTATTTAGTATTATTTATACATTCAGACATTCAGCAAACACATACGGTCTGTAAACCGTTAAATGACTTTAATGTCTATAGAGAAATAGGTTTTATCAACAATACTCTGAAGCAGAGGCTTGAAATATAAGAGGCACTTAAGACAGGTGCACAGTACTACATACAACTCTTCACCTCTTTTTTAGCAATAAATACATAAACATGTATGTGCATTCCTATTACGGTACCATTGTTGTGTAAACATGCTAGCACCACTGTGCCGCAGAGTACTCTACTCAACACTGTCATGAAAAGGCACTGTTTTATAGAAAAATATTTATAAATAATTTCCCATAAATAAAAATTTGTTTTCTCACAAAGTTTTTCTTGTTATGCTTTGACAGTCTAAATTAACAGAATAAGGTTTGAAATTCATTGGAAAATAAAGAAAACATGGAGGACCTTTATCATACAACATTAAAAAACAAACAAACAGAAAAAAAACAACTAAATTAATCCAGCATTATCCTTATTGCTCTCAATACGATGTTATAAATTGGCTGTAATGAGGTGGCTTGTTTGGCGGATGCTATCAAATGCTAGTGCTAAATTTAATATGTAATTCATAACTATTGCTAGAGCTATAAAAGCGATTCTCAAAAGAAAGGACATTCTGTACTGTAAGTTGAAAAATCACATCAACTGATGACTTGTTGCTGTGCAATTCCAACTCACGGCATTTACTTACAAGTTAAGTGACATTTATAACAAGAAAACAAAGTTACAGCCTGACTTGTGTTGCAATCACTGCTCCACGGTTTTATTCCACCTCCATGGCAGACACATCTTGGTCTCCGTCAGATTTCTCAGAGGGCAGATCTTGTGACTCTGGGGTGCTTTGGCTGTCTGAAGCAGAACTGGGCTCTGTGGTTGTTGGTGTGCCCGGCTCCTGGGTGTCCATTTCAGCAGAGACATCAGCAAGGTTGGATTTCTCTGATAATTAGAGATAATACTTCAGTTTAGATCTGCATGTATTTTAAATAAATATGAAAGACTCAAAAAAAAAAAAGGAGGAAAAGAGAAAAAAAAAACAGTTAATTTAATTTCTAAACATACCAGAACTGATAACATTTCATTACGGGTATCATCATTACACAAGTGCCATTGATGAGTGCCATTATCACCTGAAGCAGACCGGTCATCCTCTGCGTCAGAACCAGGCGGTGGTGCAGGCGATGGTGCCTCAGAAGACATCCTCGGTTCACCAGTGACCTCGAGGAGCCTGGGTGCCTGAGGCCTGGTCTTTCGCGCAGGGTTCAGGAAATAACAATACGCACATCGAAAGGCTGAAACACCGCAAATAAAAACACGTATTGTTTATGTCACCTTGCTAATACATTCTCAAACAGACACAGATTAATATACATGAATATGAACCGATGACAAAAAATGCCTGAGATGCATAAACACTTCAGATTGATGTGGAGTGCTGGTTTGCATATTCAATCTTGTTGCGTTTTTGCTTACAGGGGTCGGTAGTGGCAGAGGCATTTAAGAGCCATATGATATACTACGCTGCCAAATGCTAGAGGGCAAATGAAGGCACAGTGTTTGATGGAAACTGACAAAAGAGTGTTGTGTTTCTCTAAGTCTTACCAACGTATTCAAATTCCTCTTTTAATGCCATGCCGTTATGGGACAGACACTGCTGACAGATGAGAGCGTATCTATGAGGCAGAAAAGACGATCCAGTTAAGATGGCATACAGTACAGGAGACTGCCATTAGATTACATGACAGATCATTTTTCATTAATGCATGCAATGGTACTGTTTGCAGCTCATGGAGACAAACGTTTTAGTATCACTGTTAATCTTGGGAGATTATCAGCATTTTAACTATCATTTCCATAACAAGAGGGAGATGCATCTGGCAGATACATATATGGAACATCTTTTATATGAAAATGATCTATATATTTTCTTAGAAGTTGTAAACTATACTGGCCATATAAAAAAAAATCCAAGATAAGCAAGTGTTTATACAATATATAAGTGTATTATTGAAAAGAGATTGTCCGTTCAAAGGTAGAGGTTGTATACCTGTTCTGAGGGCCATCTCCAACAAGATACTCAATGACTCTGTCCACTGCACCTCTTTCCCTTGGGAGCACAGGTCTGGCCAGGGGTGGGCCTGGGGGGTGCATCCCTGTTTTAGCACAACATCGACGCCTGTTAGACACAGTCTGCAGTCTGGAATACACGCTGCAATAAACTGGGGCTGTTTACAGTGAAACACTAAGTGAAACAGTGAGGCTGAGATTCATAGTTTACTGCACAAACCATGATGAATTTTACAAAAATCTGCCCCCGTTTTTCTTAATGAGATAACGCTGGATCTCACTTGCAAAGCACGTCCAGAATCCCTGCTGTGTTGGTGAGTAGTAATTAATATAATCTAACATCAAGAGCAATCATAGCAAGATGACTGGTCATTTCTGTGAGACTTGGCAGAGTCTCAACATCCTGCTGGTTATTAATTTACCAACATATGGAAACTCTGTGGTGACTCTTTGTATCAAATTGCTTTTCACTTTCAATTTTCCACAGAAGCAGGTGATAACATCAAGTCATGTAAACCATTTGTGAGGTGCTCCCAATGCCAAAGGCAATTTCACCAAGCATTAAAAGACATTTAGTGAGATTCCACCACCATTGCCCAGAGAACAAACGCAGGTCTGGCTAATTAATCATAGTTAATGTAATCCTGATTCGTGCATACCTCACAGTTGGCATTCCACATGGCAATTACAGCATGCAGCTTCCTCTAGGAACACATTTCCTTTACTGTTTGCACTTATTTGCATCTTCTATTGAGTGTTCATAGTCCAGAAATAATTTATATTGAATATTCAATACCTCTACACTCTACAGATGTCTTCCATATACAACAACTGTTCTATGGAAAGTTTTTCATCGTGTTGGCTGGCTAGATTTGAAATCTTTAAAAGCAACTAAACATGTGAGGCAGAAACATCATATTATCAAGGTAAATACATCAAAAGTTAGTTTTTAAATCCTAGTTCATAATCAGACCTTTGTGTGAGAAAGGTTAAACCTATTTAGTAAGATATTTGAAAACTACATACGTATAATTACCAGTTACAACTACTATGTAACATATACCACCCTTGCTGACAACACACACCATGGAGCCTTGAGCAACTGGGGACACAGAGCCAGGGAAGAGTAAATCACACCTTAATCGACCACATTATGATGTGGTCCCCCTGTGTGCAGGTAACTCACCGACTCCTGGAACAGGTGTTCCAAGGGTCACAGGCTTCCTCATCAAGCTCTGCTGAGCAGCTATAGCCGACAGGCTCCTCTCTGGGGGTCCACCTGGAGCTGAATGGGAAGATCGTCCAGGATAGGTAGACCCAGAGGCAGGAGGAGGCCGGGCAGCAGCTCCGCTTGCAGGACTCGCCACCACGCCACCACTGGGGGGGTCTTTGGGATGACATTGCGCTGGCGGAGTTCTAACACAGAAAACATTGTAGTTTGTTTAATAATAGCAAGAAATGCCAGAGGAAAAGTAGGGAAAATAGTGCAATTCTCTATTCATTGCTACCTTGTCCTGGTTTTGGAGTCATATGAGGTCCAGCTGGAGTGGATTCAAGCTCCTTTACACAGATAACAAGAGGGGCAAGAAATGATTTAACATGGAATATTATGAGACAAATGATTTATGCTACAAAGTTAAGACAACATAACTTACAATTTTTTTCTTGGATTCAGGATCGAATCTCTCCAAAATCATTTTAGCATTTTTATATGTTTCAGTCTCCATAACTTCTTCAAGCTGAAAGAAAAGAAGTATAAGATAAATGTTTACATCACTCTTTCAATACATTGCAGAAATAAATGATTCCTTTAATAGCTCTATTGACGAGTCATTATTTGATGATCATCTGGTGTAATTAATAGGTGTTTAACGAACACACATTAATATCAGAGAATCACCTACCATAACATCACGAGTCAAAATGACAGAGAAAGGGCACCAGGAAGTTACTTCACTAAATTGTACATCTTCATTTAAAATAACTACCAAACATTTCTAAATGTTTACATATAATATGAAGAATAATTACATTCACTACTTCGATAATGGAGAGTGTGAAAATCCATCAGCCCTAATTATTGAAAGTTATTAGACTTGACAGAGGATGACAAGCAATTTCTCAGATTTATTTCTTTCCTGCACTAAATGCTATTAATTAAAGTGACATTAGCAGAGTGGTTTACTGGGTTAAGTCACCGTACCGATCAACTGTCTGTACAGATTCTAGATTAGCAAGTATCCTGCTGCAAAATGCTGAGGGGATCAATAAAAGCAATACTATGAGGCTTCCTTCACTTCAGTGGAGACCACTAGACATTAAAATTACAATGTGTTCTGTGGAGATTACGAGTTACATAATGTGTTTCTCTCACTTATCTGATCACTGTACAAGCCACAGATGCATGACAACTGTTTTCTGAAATGTGTCTCTGCAGATCTCTCAAGCTCACAGAGCTAATTTCAAGGACATTAGAGAGAAAATCTGAAGGGTTTTTGTGGTGCTCTCAACACCGAATACAACATGTTTCTTACTAACTTTGACAAGCACCCAACTGCCACTCAGTGTTTTGGTGATGCATGGTATTTGGTTGTCTAAAATTGTGGAGCAGCAGCTACACCTGACTGTTTCATCTCGCCTAAAAGTGGTTATTTAACTAAATATTTTATTTTTCCTTTAAATGAAAAAAAAATTCTTTGAATTATAGATGTAGTAAGTCTCGTGTTTTAGTTCTTTAATAGTTTTTGACTGTATTGACTGTTGGCTCACAATGGGAAAACAACTGAATAAGGAAATATAGATAAATAAATGTGGTATTGAAATGATACTTTTCTGTTCCCATCTCTAGGGCACCCACTGAAACATAATAATAAAAAAAAAACCAAAAACATATAAACTGACGTCCAACATATTTTTATGCCCAACATAAAAATGTCACTTACTATTTTCCTTTTTTGTGCTTTAAGGTCCTCTAATTTGTCATCTGAAAAACAAACATTCAAAAACAGTAAACATCCGACAGAAATTTAAGCATTAAAGGAAGATCATGCAGTTAATTATATATATGTGTAGAAAAAAGGATCTTACTATTTTTTTCAGTTCTTCGTGAAAAAATCATTATAAGCAGTTTTCGAATTAACCAAACTCTAAAGGGAAAAGAAATAAAAGGTTGTTTGGTCACTTTTCAGTCACAGTTTAGTGAAAATGTGAAAGATTATCTTGTACTTAATTATTGCACTTACAAAAACGGAAATATTAAGAAGGGAAGAGACAATATGAGCCGGCCTATCAACTGCTCAGGCAGGTACCAGAAATACACAACTACACAGGTGACCAGGAAGAGAAGAGACGAGTAGAAAAGCAGTCGCCCGATCCATATTTTCAACTGCCTTTGATACTTCTCACTGTATTCCTCAAGAGTCTGTATATCCTATGGAGAAAATAAAATAAGCGTGTTATGTTAGCACACAAATGTGATGATGTGATGTTTCCTTACTCATCAATCCAAGAACCATTAGAATAACTATGATTGTCTCACACATATTTAGATGTTGGTCTCATGTTATACAGAATAGTAAAACACAGTTCATTGCTTTGAACATTAGTTTGATTTTGCAAAGATTCTCTTACACACACACACACACACACACATACACACACACACACACAGAGACACACACACAGAACTTGCTTTACTTTCTTTGAGAAGAAATGCAAAGTGGACATGACAGGCAGATAAATACACTACAAAGGCTATTGATTGATACTAAAAATTATTAGCAAAGTTTCGCTTTCCACTGACAGGAAGAATGCATTTTTCCTATATTTTATATTTTCCTAATCAGAATACATCATATTAAAAAGGGACTACACCAATACATAACATCTATGCAAAGTAATTCTCTATAGCGGCATGTTCCTGCTCACATTAATGTTGAAGTTTTGATAGAATGCATTTTAAATGTAATGCAAGCCTCTGATGAAAGACTATTTGTTGTGAATTTAGGCTACTGTACATTTGGCCTGGTTTGAAACTGCACTGTGTTTGCAGCTCAGTATTGCATTCTGCAAATCGAGTGTTTTCAACACTGCCTTAATGCCATGTCTTTCAACAGATGAGCATGATGTCCTAGCACAGAACATAACAAAGTTGTGTTTGGATCATCATCAAATTTCCAGTAGCATTTATGTATTTTTTTTAAATCATTTTGCAACTAACAAATGGCTCATTCATCTTTTGTTCTTTAACATATAGAAAGGTTACACCACTGCATTAAAGGGCTGTTTACCGTGTCCAAATATAGCTGAGCAGAAAGAATGGGACCCTCTCTGGTCTCTATTGTAACATGTGTGTCTATCACTCTAAGCACTGCATAAACTGATTTCACATTCAACCTTACAGTATATCATGCATGCATTTGTGTACCTGTGGAAAAATAATGCACATGATAAATGATCATAGCCACAATATTCTTTCATAATAGATGATAGGACCTTTCTACAAGAAACTAACAGCCATCTCTTCAAGACTTCAATGCCACCTGACCTCTTCATGTGTAGTGCCTCCAAGGACAGGAACTGAAAATAGTCTAACACTAGCTTAACTGTAGAAGGGCACTAAAGCCCGACCAGTCAGCAAATGATTTGGCAGTCACATTTTGACACATCTGTTTACTTACGGTCAAAAGATGCATGCTTGCAGAACATGTCTTTCACAGCACTGTCTTTATATCGAAAAACAAGCTTTAGTGGTGACTGAGCGCCAACGAAATAAATATATGAAATCAACTAGCTATATATCCATAACCATAATATAATGTTTATTTAAAGGAAAAATACAGTTTATAATTTGTGTTTCATTTTCATAGCTCTAGCCATTGGTTCAATTGGTTATGATGAAATCTCAAAATAAACCCATGTAGCTAAAAAGAAGTAAGATGAGGCAACATATCCCCAGAAAGACCAAATTTATTTGGAAGTGGAAGCAAAGGTGAACAGTATTTTTTTAAGGATTTCACCATGTGCCCAAATCTCTGCAGCAACGTTGGTGATGGCCAGAGCTTTAAAAATACAACTCAAGTTGTAAAGTACTGTACTTACCAAGTCTGTGTAGACTGCAACTATGCAGAACAGAACAGTGTATCTGGATTGTGTGGGCTTCAAAAGCATCATTATTATATGATTACCTTGACCTTTGGTCAGTTTTACTGATAATGCTTCACTTGTGTTTCACTTATTTACCTGACAGAGGGTGTCTTCTGAAAACTTGGACTCACCCATCCTCAAGGGATTTATTGTAAAAGCTCGTAAATGTAAACAGGGCATACGAGAATAAAGAGAAAACTGTTGAATTTCTCGCATGAGGCACTTTTTAAACTTCAGGACCACAATGGGGGAAAAATGGTAAATGTATATACTTAATCATTCTGTGTGTGTAACTCATTAAATCTGATTTTAAAAACACCTACCATAGGTCTATATACACCAACTTTTGTTTTAATAATAGGAAAGCGTTTCTTGTTCAAGTGAACCGACCAACAGTGCAAGTTAGGCTGCAGATAATACAATGTGCTGTTAGGATGGATTTGTTGTGCTTTAGTAAATTTATAACACGTTACCTCATACCCTGTGTAAACATAAAGAGGACAAACGTCTTAAAATAAACTATACATTTAAAATAAAATCTATTTCGGAGAATTCAAAACAGCACCTCTGGCAATCTCACAAGTCTATTATTATTTAGGTTAAACATACCTTATCGATTCCTTCCAGTACCTCCACAGTGGATGGTTTAGCCTGTTAAGCAAACATTTTGAAATGCCAGTCAGAGAGAAGAAATGATGACACTTGCCATAACAACAGCGCTGTGTGTGCAAGCAACTTCTTCAAAGGATCTGGAAACTTCCTGTTTCATCTTCCCTCTTTTGCACATTTTGTGTACGCACAATGTGTGTGTTCCTCTGTTGTTGGTGACATACTTTAGTTAGTTAGAGTGTGCAAGCCGGTATGCAAACAGCGGTGATGCCAGGAAGAGTATCAACATAAACATCTGAAGTGTGATCATTTATGTAAATCTACCCGAGATGTAAAAGTCATTTTCTTCAAAACTGAAATCTTATTAAATCTACTGAGTTAAAAGATTTGCAGTAATGTAATAAGTAAAAACTCATGATCAGTAACGATTTGAAAACAAACCTTCCACCGTGAGATGACAGCCCCCATGCTGATAATGAGGGTGTGTAGGATATTCGGATACTGGGACCCTCCTCTGGTTTTCTCTCTCAGATAATCTCTCCACCTGTTGATGACAGCGACGAGCTCAGACTCAGTACGCTCAGTTTGCAATTTCTTATTAGTGGGTACATGGAGCTAAAACTGAGACAGCGTAACGAGACATCACAGCGATAAACCCTCCCTTTGAGATGGTTATACTGTTTGGCTTTTGATTAAACTGCTTTAAGGAGGCGCTGATTCAACTTTGGAGGCTGATGACCCATAATGCCCTGTTCTCATTATTCTTCTTATATATCCTAGCATTAGCTTATAGTTTGAAAAAGGTGGACAAAAGAGTTTAAACATGTTTTAGTGTTAGGCAATGCACCACAAACATATGCATATGCATGCATCCAATATAACCTTAATGTAAAAGAAAAAAATTATAGGTATTAATTATATTATAGGTATAATATTAACATTTATTGCATGGCTGCTGTATTAACCTGCATAACATTAAGTAAGGTTAAAGACTTACATCACTTAGGATTACCACATACTAACTAAAGTTCACAATTTCAAACTCTTCTGACAACTATAGATAGTATTTCGCTAACCGAGCTTAAAGTACTGTTAATGTATGACCTGTGAAATTAACTAAAACTTTCACAGTGTTCAGGCTGTTGCTAACTTAAAAGAGCAAACTTTCCAACTTCACTGTTTGTTTTCGGAGGCAGCTCACATTTCACAGCGACCTTAACTCAAATCACCGGTAATCACCAGGGAGGCTATGTCATGTCGCTATTTCCATCAAACTTCTCCTAAATAACCCCTTAACACACCGACTTCTCCGGAAACTTAATAATTAAAGCAATAAGTAAAGGAGAGTTAGCAGTGCCAGTTAGCTAACCGTGGCTAGCGGCTAGCTGGTCATGCTAACACGTATGCAGTTTATCACGATAATAACTGACCGCTAGCAGGCGATGCTAACTTAGTCAGGGCTCGTCCCGGATTTGTAATAAAGAGCTGGGAAGTGTCTGGAAAGTGAATGAATAACAGCCAGGAGTTTGGAAACACAACGGGGTATTTACCTTGGCAGTGGCCCAGTCTCGACAGCCTGTAGCAGGACTGCGGTCCGCCGATATTTAGACGGAGGGTGTGTGAGCAAAGATGGGGGAGTGTCCGCTGAGAGATCAGCATGGAGCAATGAGCTCTGCGGGGCCTGCGCAGAGATCAGACACCAGATATCACAGACCAGAGATCAGAGATAGAGACACACAGAGACCTGCACACCGAGACTCTGGTCTCTGTCTCAGATCTAGGTCTCTGGTCTCTGGTCTCTGGACTCTGGACTTTCTAGTTTCTAGTCTGTGTCTCTGTTAATGTTGTAATTTTTATAATAAACTGTGAATGTGTGCAGGAAAATCTGTGTTTCTGCATATTTATTTCAGCATCCTCTGCACCACTGCACTATTGTCTCACTGTCTATATGTTACTGTTGTTCTGAATCAATCAGAATCAAGATATTTTATTTATCCCAGGGGAAAATTTGGTAAAGACGTGAGAAGTGGGATGGTGAAAAAATGGTTATTATTATTATTATTATTTCTTTTTCTGTCATGCATACCTGCATATATGTGGACACATACACACACAGAGTTATTTTACCTTATCAAGCTGTGCCTGTATTGTAAAAAACTGAGTTAGAGTTAAATTCCTTGTATGTGTACACACACGTGGCCAATAAAGCTGATTCTGATTCTCATTCTGTTCTTAGTGATGAATACTATGGGCCACTTAGCTGGGTTTATATTTAAGATTTGAAGATTCAACATTTTGTTTGTCATGCACACAATAATTACATGTGGAGCAGTCATTGTTCTGTGACTAAACTTGACAAGATATATAGGAATACAAAGTAAAAGATAAAAGTAAAATAAAAAACAAATATAAAATACATTATAAATAGAACTATAATACAAATAGAAATATAATACTGTTGCAAACACAAAGCAAGAATTAGGTTTGCACACAAAGGGCAGGAATCACATCAAATTCCACATCTAATCCAACAAATCTTTTGTAACATTTTAAAATGCCAGCAGGAACAATATCCCTAGTTGGTGTTTCGATCTGCAGGTTTAACACGTAAAATTACAAATATAACTTAAACAACGGGATTCATTAGTGAGTATGTGAGCACAGCTCTGGCCTGAAGGTGCTCATAAAAGGTAGAGTGGATCACAAAAGGCCATTATTTGGTGGAAACAGGAATAAAAAAGGACTAAACAATGGAAACAGAAAAAAGAACACGTTCTAATAACTTTGACGAGCACGACCTTATTTGCTTTAACAGTTAAACACCAATCTTTTGCTATTTAATGAAAGAAAACTGCTTGGACATCAATTTGTACGTAATTCACTGCAGATGAAATAAAAGTGTATCCAAAGGACAACATCACATCTACAAGTCATAATCTTTATGGTTTCCTGTGAAGAACATGACAATCTCCCCTCAAAAGACTGATGTGGTTCAAAGGTCAGAGGTTTAAGATGTGTGGTGGATCACCAAAAAGTACTGCATCTTTTTCAAGAATTACATAGAAATCTGCACATTTGTAAGATATACCAGATGACCACCATCCACCTATACTATTTTAAAAAGTAAAGGGATTTCTTTCGTAACTAACCTGAACAGAAGTACACTGAGCAGGTTTAATTTCAAAAACAGAAATAAAAATTCTGCTCATGTTCAAAGTCTCTAAAACAATCCTTGAATGCATTTTAAACAAGTATTCATGTTTCTGCCTTTTCCTGGTACATTATGTGTGGAAAGTCTTTTCAAATTTTGTTGTCAGTTTCTCCTGCCAATGTTAACATAATTGTCTAGGTGGTGTGGACTGGTTGTCTTTAAAATAGCTAAAATACTCCATGTCTTTATTAACAGACAAAAGTAATCTGAAGTTAAAGGATCAGGTATGTTCACATTTTTCATCTTAAAACTATACTTCACTGCCAACATGTCCATCAAAAGAGAACATAACACACAAAAGACAAACCCTGACTGCTGCTGCCTCATTTTTTATAATGACTGCACTAAATTTAATGGGAAACCATCAAAGTTGTTGAGACATTTCACTTAAGGCCACAAATGCAGACCTCATGGTGATGATAAAGGAAAAGTGAGGGGATCATTTAGACAAGCCATTGGGATAACATCATAAAGGGACCACGAATGCCTGTACACAAATTTGTGCCAATTCATCTTGTACATTTTTAGAACTAACTTGATGAATTAAAAATATGACATGCTACTAGTGCTTGATAAAAAGTCAAAGTCAGAGGATATATAATCTCTAACACATTTTGCTACAGTATCTCATATTTTTTAAGATATTTCATCTGGACTAGGGTGGTGGACAGACTGATGGACAGACCAACATTGCCATCCTTCGAGAGCCACACAACTAGCATGGCCAAAAAGTCACAACTGGTGTTGTAAAGTTTTGTTCTGGTGTTGGAAACCCATTGTTTTTTGGTTTTGGAGAAAAAAAACAAAAACCTGGTGCCAAAAATAAGCAGAACCAACACTAAATAGCTGAACAGCCAGTCAGACCACCATTGCTTCAACATGCTCAGCCATCATAAGGGCCAACTACAGCCAATAGACACACCACAAAAACACTGGCCAGCGGTCGACCAGAGAGATTCAATGATGGCCAAATGGTGCTCAACGGCTGATTGTCAGCTTGGTGTTTTAGGGCCCCTCAGCCTCTTGTCTGCTAGAGCCTCATTGGTTGGCAGGGCTGAGGTGCTTGCTCATTTAGCAAGTGAAGGCAATTGTCCTTTCCACAATTCTGATCTCTCTAATCAAGAATAATACAGTTTGTACTTTGATTAGCATTTTATCTTAGTATAGCTGCTGACTGAAAAGCTGATTTTAAAACTACCTTCAAGAACTGTCTTTTCAGAGTTCCCTTAAGAGAAATAATATTGACTGTAAATTGTCCCCAAAATAATGTTATTTTTATCCCTTTAATTGGACATTTGTACATTTTGACACTGGGTCCTACTAACCTGTAAGTCTACTATTACAGCCCAGTATAGAAAATATATCAAGAGGTCTGTCAGTCATAGGCAGTCAAAGACTTTATTCTGTCTTGGTCAAATCAAACTGCACATACTGTATTCTTGGTTAAGGGGGAAAAAAAAGAAAAAAAAAAAAAAAAAAAACACCAGCATGAAAACAGTTCGCATTAAGTCCATAAATGAAAAAAAAAGTTCTCACTTGGCTATAGAAATAAAAACCACTCCATAAACCCATAAACAACTCAGACATTGCCATTTTCATGGCATGTCTCAGTAAGCCGGGAAGCCAAGATTTATATATAGTCTATTTAATCAGGTAATCTCATTGACATGAAAACCTAAACAAGAGCATATGAGCAACAGAGTGAAACTACATGACATGGCCAGTCACACAGAGGCACATACATAAACAGCATACAGACTTTCAGCATAAGATATTTTAATGAAAATTCCAATATCTTTAATATTGATATTAAAGACTTCATTTATAGCCATACTGACAATGTTTACTGCATGAAAAACAACACGTGGTGGAGATTCTCCACATCATAGAGTTGGATTTCAAACCTTTAGTGTATTTATGTTTGTACAACATAGGGAGTTGTGTCTTTGCAGCTCTTGGAAGCCATGTTAGCCAGCCCTGCACAAAGTATGAAGCATACATAATTAGGCCAGTATTCACAAGAAGGCAGACAATCTACACTTTGATGGTAAGTTAAGTATTGCTGCAATATCAAAGTATCAACTCACCTCATTACTTATCTGCCCTCTGGTCCTCAGACAAAAGGTTGTGCAAATGATTTAATGTCGATTTATACTTCCTGGTTCTACCATGTTTGAGGAGCAGGGGTTGGAAAATGTGTTTGTTTTTGACAAAAGGGATTTTCCTGAAGCTAGTGGTTACATAGAAGTTTGTCTTTGTAATAGTTCCATATATATGAACACAATTGTCTAAATTGTCAATCTATTTGACCAAATTGTCCGTTTCTGTGTATGCATACAGGAAGCTTCCCCACTGGTGGTTTGGTCCAGTTTACAGTTAAATGCTGGCAGGGTATATAAAGGGCCGGTTGTGCAGTTAAAGGGATTTGCTGCTCTTGAGTTGTGTTATGTTACTGTGTTTGCTAGTGCAATAAAGTTCTGTATAAGAGCTGAACCAATCCTTGCCTGTGCTTGTGTTATACTGGCCAAATGCCACAGGTGAGCTATAAGGAGGAACCCTGGCTATAAAATGTTTAAACTTAAAGTGTGAAGTTTTTTGTTTTTAATGCTGCACAGTGGATGGCTTATATTAGAAACAAAGTTTTATGGATTCCTTTCTAATGTTTTACTGACAGATTTAGAGAAGGGCCTAGTTCCAAGAAATTGCTGTGACCACAGTATGAATAGGCACACTTTGTCATGGTTGGTTATGCCTGGCTGTTGGTTGGCCACTGGTTAGCTAAGTTCATAGTGGTTTGCAAGTATTAGTCAAGAGCTGCAGCAGTAATGGGTGGGTGGGTGATAATCTTATATTGTTATAATTTGATGGCTGAAAAAACAAATATCATGGTAGGTAGGTCACACACACAAGCATACCAAGCTAAATAATGTATGCTCATTAGATTCCTGCATCTTGTATGTCTGAAAGCATTACCAAAGTTGACTTATGTTTGCTCCTGTGATTGTTGTAATTGATGTAACCTTAACAATATGCAGTAGCAGCACAGGTGCAGCAAAGAGTGTGCCAATTTTCACAGTGGTCATAGCAAGTAAGAGGCTAATGCTATATAGTGTGCGCTTGCTGTTCCCTCTTTGCTACCTACACCATCACTCATTTTAAAGAACTTTTTTTGTGTGTTCACTTTCAGGAATCCATGCATGCTTTGGATTGGCAGGTTGAATTCATCTTTAGTTGATCCCTCCACTGGTTTTCCTTGCTGAGGACAAGAAGGGGCTCACTACTTTTAAGCCAAGGTCATGACCAGGGGATTCACCCAAGGGCAGGCGTCAAGGTAGGACAGCATGCTCATGTGGAACCAAATGGGTCCACGTCTGAAATGACAGCACAAGGTGAGTACACGAAAATAAATATAATGCAGGTTCAGGTGCTTGTGTCTTCTAAACTTCGCATTTCAAGATTGTCAAAAGCAGTAAACAAAGGTGTCTGTTTCCAAAGTCCAGTGTACAGTACAGCATGTATAACACATATAAGCACATACTATACATCGAGACTATGCAAATATAGGTAAGTGTGTCCCTGTAATCAGCGTGGCTTTGTGTTTAGAGGTGTTCTAGCAGAAGGGATTTCTTCCCAAAATATACTTCATCAAGAATCAAGAATCATTTATTGTCATCATGTTTTCACATGACGAAATTGGTATTGGTGACTTCCAGCTTTAAATGTAAATATAGTAAAAAGAATAATAGTAAGTAGTAGTAATAATAATAATAATAATAATAATAATAATATGTACACACTAACTAAAGTCCAAAGTTGCAGCCGCGTAATGCACAGTAGGGGGGTGGGTCAGTTGTTCAAGTGCACAGTCAATAGGGGGAAATGCATTGTACAGCTCTGGGGAAAAAGCTGTTTTTCAGTCTGCTAGTTGTTTGTTTCTCATTGGAGAAACATGAAAAATAGGCTAAGGGTTGTGTACTGTGGTGAATGCTACGTGTGTGTGTGATGGCTCTGCTATTGAGATCTGAGGTTAGAGGTAAGGAGGTCAATGGGTTTTGTAAGGTGGTGTGTGAAATAGGGAGCAATATATCTTTTTTGAATATGATAGAGTAACAACTGAATTCTGGTTTTGTTGAGCAGCAATAGCAGTTGGAGAGCAATAGAGAGTGCTCCAAGTTTACCCATGACACTCTTTGCTGCAAGTGTTTGTTAATATGAAAGGTTTGTTGGTCAAAACTGGGTTTATTGTTGAGTATGATTACAGGGTAACTCAACCTCTACTTACAGGATGTCTGGTAGCCAAGTGGCTACCATAAAGCCACAATGTCCCTGATGAACCTTTATTGCAAAAAACAAAAGTAAGGTTTCTTCTACTCGCCATGGTCCAGAGACCCACGAAGAATAAGCAAATTAGTGCGCTGATGTATGAAAAAGCGACGTCTGTTTTTACCCATCATTTTTGTGTGCTGGATTTCCTCCTCAGCATAAATACTCAATAAGGCCCGGACTTGATTGTCGCTCCATCTGTTGTAGACTTTCTTCTGTTCCATGTTGATGTCAAACAAAAACAAACCGTAAATACATTTTGCTTGTGTATGCAGGCTTTTAAAAATGGTGGCTGAAATAAAATACTAGGAATACTAGATCAATCACAAATTTTCAGTGCTGCAAGGCACATCCCCGAAGTTCCTGTACTTTTGAAAAGTACTAACCCACAAGCAGGAACTTTTTGGGGGTAAAATAATGTTTCTAGAACTTAATTTAGATCCTGGTCCTTGTGGTAGAAAAGCACTGAGACTCTGAGGAACGTTCCTGTGGTTGCAACGCAGCTGTAGATGGCATAAAAAAAAACCTAAATCTTTTACTATTTTTCAATTATGTTTATACCAGGTTAGCTTTCCCGTAAAGTGAAGACAAGTTCATGAATGTATCCATGATCCATCCTCAACTGTTTCTTTACTTTAGAGGCAACACTGTGAAGCCTACCTAATAGTATTCTTCAGTTTTATGTTCATAAAGAGTAATTGTGATTTGTTATCTGTGTGATTGAATGCTGGTAAGTTCTGTTAGGAAACTGTAAGGCTTTTAATTTGTAAGCATGTGTAAGCATGAAGTGTTCCTCTCTGTGTGATTATGTTTATCTCTGTTTACATCTTTGTTGGGAAGTGTTTTGTTATAAACCTTGCCAAAATTTATTTGCCAAAGTTTAAACAAAGTGTGACCAAACAACCTCTTCACTGTGAAACTGTTAAACCACTAACATTGAGCTAAATTGACCAGAGTGATAGCTGCAACCATTTAAAGTACATCAGAATCGTTATGCTCATTACCAGTAAACTTGATTGCTTTCAAAAAACTTTATTTTTTGCCAAGTTAACGTGAATCAACAGGATGCCGACTTTGAAATGGCACAGTTTTGCTTTGTGCTGAATGCAAATGTCAAAATGCCGATACTCACAAGTGACAATTCTAACATGCAAGGCACTGCAGGCATAGTGTTTACTATGTCACCAATCCGACTTTAGTTAGTTAGCATGCTAACATTTGCTGATTAAGATTACACGCAGCTCAGGCTGACGGAAATATGCTTGGTTTTGCAGGTATGTGGTCATAAACTAAATTAATGCTTTGATCTGATGATGGTACTCACTGAAAGCTATCACAATTCATGTGGAAATCAAAGCATGTTTGTACCGGATTTTTAGACACTTAAAACTACAAAAATCAACCTCATGTTGGCGTTATCGAAAAAGTCATCAGTAAACATCACTAGTCAAAAGTCATTTCTAAATAAGTTACCTACTTCTGCTTTTAAATTAACCAAACTAGTTTTTTCCCAGGTTAGCTTTGCTATAGTACAACCTCTTCCAGTGTGGAGTAATTGGACGCTTGCAATGCTAAAAGTAGGTTCCCCAAAACTGCAACTGACATGAATTGAAGTTGAACACAGCCACTGTTCATTTTTGCATATAAGGTAAGATAACCCTTTATTAGTCCCACAGAAGGGAAATTTACATTGTTTCAGCAGCAAGACACAGTGGGAATACAGTAGGAAAAAATATAAATATACAAGCAGCAAGAAAATAAATATCAAAGTATTTGATACATAAAAGATTTTGACCTAGTGTCCTCTCTGGTTTTGATCTACCAGGCCTCTTGTTTTTAGTGTTATATGAATATCATTTTTTTTACTTTCTGCACTTGCAACTAAACATAAACATATTAATGGGACCAACAACTAGCAACCAACATCACTTTTTATGAGACATTTCATCATCGATTTTATTAACTAAACTAATCAATAATGCAGTGTGCAGTTTATATATTGATATACTGACTGTTTATATATGTGTACACAGTGAAAATTCATGTTTTTTGGTAAATGGTGCAGTATATGCAGTGTATAAAGTGTAGTCGGGTGATCCTTACCCTATGCACTTCTTGTGATCATGTATGATGTTATTGTGTGACTGGTTTTAGGGACCTCTTGACATGGTGATGCATTGATTTGAAATAATATAATAATAATAATAATAATCTAATACAAAATATTTGCAATGCATTTAAACAACTGAATGGTTGAATAGGTGGAAACAGTGAAGCCAATACAAAGTAATAATTCACAAATGTATTTATTTTTGTATTCCAATCCATGATTGGGTCAAACTGTTAGAAATGTTCCTGCTGAAGTCGTATGTCATTTTTAAATACACTGCTCTCCATTTTGACTTGTGACAATGTGGAAGTCCAAACATTGAAGTGGTCACTGGGGAGAAGTACTCTCACAGCTTCTCACAGGGAAAAAAAGTGGCTGCACACTTGTTTGAGTCCATCAGATATAATTATCTATAAATGTGGTCATCATTAAGAGCATTGATTTAAACAGACAGATCAGGATCCTTTCCCTTTCTAATCTTATTTCTTATTTCCAGCAAAATAATCTTCCTGGTTGTTTACATAAACCTTGAATAACTGAATGCTTCACTTTTACATATTTTGTGTAGCTAAAATGTGAAGTACGAAACCTCTGGGGACCCAGACTCATTTAAGAAATACACCAGAGACAGGTCCACAACACATCAACTGTGTGAAAACTGACTAAATCATTTACACTGGGAAATGCTGTCTCACAATGAAAGAAAAAAGTGTTGGCTGTTAATCCATATCAATATGATCAAAGTAGGATGAAAATCCAAGACAAAATCAGTCTGACTTAACGGTTGTTGAGATGTTAGCATTTTTCAGCAGGATTGGCCTGTGTGTGCCGTTAAAGTTCCCACAGAGGACCAAGTCTTCTTCACTAATCCCACTGAGAGGAACAGAGTGAAGACTAAAAATGAGCATTGGACCCCAAATGGTTAGAATACAGAACAAAATATAATTTTGCATGTTAATTGAAGAGGTATTTTTAATTTTAATTCTTATTGTGGATCTCCTGTGATTTTATTGCATTTTAATTCATTTTCAAGAGTAAAGGTTTGTGTGACAGTTTTCACACACGTTCAGTGGCACCAGAGACTTGATGTCGTCCCACCTAAAACTCATTGTTAGCGAGAAAAAAAAGAAAAGACTAAAATATATTTGTAGTTGATGTAACCCTAAAAACTTTCTATGAGAAAAAAACAAAACAAAATAAATAATATAAAATGTCAAAGGTACTAGCCTGAAAACTAAACTGTCTTATGGAAAGGTTTTACTTTTTTAAAGTCTTAAACATAATGAAACAAATATAATATCAAACAAAAGCCACTGTTTATTCTATGCAGATGTCTAAGGATGTGTTTCAAGAGAAAGAAAGATTAGAAATGGAATTTATTGTACCACCTTAACCGCATCCAGAGCTGAGGTCCACTGGAAGATTTCGTCTTTAAACCAATAAAAGCAATTTCCAAAGATAATTGAGAACATGTTTCAATACATATGCATGAAAAAAGGATTTTCCATACGACCGACTTGTATGCTCATGTAATTGATTGAGGGGATGACCCGTTCTATTAAATGTTATTTGAGAACCATCAAAACGCACAAAATTGCAAATTGCCCAGCTTGTATCTGAATTAATATCCCATTCATCATCATTATGGGTTGATAAGTTAATTTAACCATTTCATTCTGTCTTAATGAGCTATAGTTGAATTAATGTCATGTAATATATGAAAGTAACATTTGAACAGAGGCAATGATTTGAGACAAACAGAGCAGAGACCACTTTAGAAGCATAATGGTGGCATAAATCTCATCAGGCTGCACTTCATGTTGCTCGGTTTTGGTATATTTTGGAGTGTGGGGAAGAAGAAAAACTAAAAACAATATCCAAGCAAAAATAAGAATATGAAATGGAGGCATTTTCTGGCGTGCCTTTTTTTGGCTGTGTTTGATGAGATTTGATTGATTTCAGTGTTTTGAAGTAACAGCTGGTATGTCAGTTGTAAATACTGCATCAGATTCAAATGTTGAGGGGGTGGTAGAAGAATGGTGGTGGGTGGGTGTGGGTGGGTGTGTGTGTGGGGGTGGACAATATGTTTTTAAGAGCAGAGCTGTGTTTGTGCTGCAGTGGTGGTGGACTCAATGGGAGCAAACACATGCAGTGATTTTTATCCCCAATGATGCCACTCTTTCTCGGTGCTCCTCCTGCAGACCCCTGCCGAGCTGCCAGCCCCCTTCATCTGGCTGCATTTGACCATTATAACCAGGTGGTGTGTGTGTATGTGTGTGTATGTGAGTGTGTTTGGGGGGGGGGGGTCTGCCTGCCTCCCAGTTCCACCTTAAATGCGTTTTGGCCCCGCTTGCTCCCTGTAGTTTAGGTTTTTTTGTCCTCCCGCAGCAGCTGTCACCCCGCATTACTCGCAGTCAGCTAAATGAAACATTATTCTAAACATATGCATCGTAATCAGTCCGGTCACACTTACAAGAACACGCGTTAATAAGGCAATCAATCACTCTGGAACAAGCAAGTTGTTCTGTAACAGCTCATAAACAGTGTGTAATGAAGAATTGGAGGTTAGCATGACACGGCGCTGATCAGATAATCAATGTCAAAGATGCGATGAATGTCAGTAAATGTAGTTTTCATGTCGTTTCTATAAAATCCCCAATTTACAACAAGCAGTTCAATTACCCTGAAAATACAGTCAATTAAATGGGGGTGATTGGACAGTAGGGGCAGGATCATCGATCTTTGCATTTCTATCTCGCCGCTGGACATTTAATTTGGGTTTTCTATTAGCACCGAAATAAAGAAAATATAAAATATATTAAACAACCCAAAGATTTATTTTCTTGTCAAACCGCATTCAGCGGAGGTGACAGACAGTCCTCTGCATTATGATGAATTCTTTTTTTGCAGTCCTGCACATTGGATACAAAACTAATCGTGTTATTGTGGGCAGTGTTTTTCTAGGCCCTCTTGTCTTTTCCCCTCCACGCCTCCATCTATCTCAATGCGTTTGTTGTGCGGGTTGCAGCCCTCGCTTTAGCAAAGAGCAAGGAAACACGGTGATATATCACGCCCATATTCGCTGCCCTAATCCTATTTCTTTTAATGGGGGGGCGTTCAGAGGAAAAAAAAAGAGAAAAAGCAACTTATCTTAACGTCCCGCGGGGGCATTCTGGTCCAGGCTATATTTTAACCAAGCGCAATTAACGACAGTATCAGCTTGTATCATTTAGAGGTAATCTAAAAATAATGGTAAATTATAGGGCCGGAATGACCCGTGATGGCAGACCTCATATTCCCTGCAGCTTTGCACGTTTTTTTTTATTAATATGAGGCGCTGTTTTCTGTAGAAATGGTGTCACAGCGCCTAAATAAGCCCCAGGATGTCTTCATTGTCGCAGCTGAATCTTCTTAAATCTGCAATGTGACCTATGTGATGCGTCCTAAATGTGGATATTGAATGTTTGCACTCTTTCAAGCAGTTAAATTAGAGTTAAAGTTTAACCCGCTGTAACGAAATTTGATTTTTTTTTTCCCCCTCTGTTTGTTTTGCAGCGACTTCTGTGTCATCAATGTAAACAAGCAGAAATGTGTAAAGATTTTTTTTTATTTATTTTCCAAGAACAAACACGATCAATAAATAACATGATTTACATTTCATATTGCACGTTTTTTTTCAAGTTAAAATATTTAAATTCATACAGTCATTGATATTTTAAATACAGAGATATAGAGTTATAACAGAGACCCTAGGGACGAAGGCCAACACTGTTTTCATCAA
Source organism: Scortum barcoo (assembly GCA_023238725.1). Lineage (NCBI taxonomy): Eukaryota > Metazoa > Chordata > Actinopteri > Centrarchiformes > Terapontidae > Scortum > Scortum barcoo. The sequence goes on from CM041550.1 coordinate 13,329,338, forward strand.
TTCGTTTCAGTGCTCGTTTGTCAGCCCTGTTTTTGTAAAGCCTCTTTTTTTCTGAGTGTACCGTAAAGAATTTGTCTCCATCTCCAGAATTTCTGTCCTAATTTTTGCGCAAAATTACAAATTCGGAATTTTGAGACCATTGGTGAGTTTACAGGCCAATTTATAGGCTATCCCATGGTCCTGTTGGGGGTGTACATCCAGTGTTTAAACATTAAAATAATAATAACAATAATAAAAAAAAACATTCAGCAAGTCACACAAAATAAATTAAAAAAAAGTGTATTTAAAAAATAATAGCCTACCATCCACATTTCATGAAGCATTATTATTATTTTTTCCTCCCATGACGATCAATAATTCAGTTCTCAACTATCAGTAGGACTATCCATGATATTTGCAAAATATTTCACGATTTACAGTTCACATGTTTTATAATTAACATATCGATGATGTCCCAACAGGAACGAATAAAATAGCACATAGCCATTTTTACAGGCGCAGACAGATTGTAAAGAGCCAGGCTATTTTGTCTGCTCAGTCCCGTCCCTGTGTGTGTGTGTGTGTGTGCTGAGTGAAGAGGTCCTAAAGGGATTACACACTTATGAAAATACTGGATTTGATATAATGAGGTTCGGCGATGTAAATAAAAGGAAGAGGCTGCTGCATGTCGAGGTATTTTCCTATTATCAGCAAACACAATCTGCAGGCTGCTCTGTGTGTGATATGTAAAAAAAAAAAAAACAACAAAAAAAAACCCCTACATGTGTCAAATATTCTCCTTATCCAGTGCATCCTGTGTACCAGGACTGTCGCTTTTGTTCCTGCTCTTTTGTATGTCTAATGACTTCCCTCCGCGGGTTGTTAGCACTTGACAGCGGGTCTCAAAACGAGGAACTTTCTTCCAGCCACGTATTCAAAGGAGCTCCATCTAGGTGCATGATTGGCAATTTTTGTCATGATCCTCTCATTATTAACATAAAAATTGACACCAAAAGACGCGCTGCAAAATGAGATGCGCCTTCTAGCTGATTAGGGGGGTCCCCACAGAGCTGAGGCCGGGTGCTGCAGAAGCCATTGCTGCCAAAATCTCAGTCTATTAGGCCCATAGTGAAGAAAGATATGCTGCTGGGCCAGAGGAGCAGGACCTTCTGCTATCTAAGTTTAGATGGCATAATTAGCTCACGTTTGTATCTTTTTTTTTTCTTAAAAAAAAAGCGGAGGAGTCAGAGGTGGCTGGACTCGTCGCGCTCAGTATTGGACGTCTGGAGTCTGAATTTGTGGGATTCGTGAGAAGGAATAAAATCATCTGAAAATGACACACGGACCGAGGGGCTGGACAAACTGCATGGTGTGTTATTGTTCCAAATATGTGGAAGTTAATGTTGCACAGCCCACAAAAAATGGGTCTGTACTGGCACAGCACGAGGACACAAGCTTTTAGAAAAGTTTCTGTGTGTGTGTGTGTGTGTGAGCTGCAAAATTTTCGGTGCTTAGCTGTTCATGTCTTATTCGTTAGAAAGAGTCTTTTGGGCTGAAATCAGATTTTTGGAAATGAATCTCCGTGTGTGTGTGTGTGTGTGTGTGTGTGTGTTACAATGCTGCCTAATACACCTAGCCACCTGCCTCACCCAGGTGTGATTTTGAAAGCAGGCCTATCCCCTAAAATAGGACTGGAGCAAAAATAGGAAACGGTCACGGGGGCTGCATGACGAGTTATCTGTTAAGTGACGTTTCCTCTCGCTGGTCTGGAGACGGGACTGAGGTCTTGCTGAGGACGGCGGCGGAGTACGGCAGAAATCCACTCTCGGATCTCTGGCCCGACGCCGTGCAGGTAAAGTCAGCGCTGGCGCTCCTGGAGCCGAGCGCGCTGGCCGCCTGGCTGCTGTGGCAGCTGAGGCACGAACAAGGCCCGGTGGCCGACGGGGCGCTGACCGCCGCCGCCGCCGCCGCAGCCGCCGCGGCCGCCGATGCCGCCGCCGAGCTGTTCAGGCCTGCGGGTGACTGGTAGAGTCCCGGGTGCCTGAAGCTGCACAGGAGCTCCGGCCGTGAGTAAGGGTGGGAGAGCGCCCGGAAGGTATCGAGGGGGCGGATGGAGGTGGCGAAAGGTGACGAGGCGGCGCCGGTGGCGGCGGCCGCTGCTGCCGCTGCCGTGACACCGACGTGCGGGTAGTAATGTAGAGGCATGTGCGAGTGGAAAGGGTACGGTAGACTTCCTGTGGCTGCGGCGTGCGTCATCATGTAAGTGTAGAAGCTGGGGTCCGCCGGATGGGGCCAGGACATCGCCAAACGCTGCCTCTTATCCTTCATCCGCCTGTTCTGGAACCACACCTGCACACAGAGTCGGAACAAGGCCCATATTGAAGCTGCCATGTTGTTTCACACCTCCACGTTCAGAGCAGAGAGGAGAGCGTGCTCAGGACACACACTCACACTGCACTCACACTAAAATGTCTCTAAATGATCCTGTCATCAGCATGGAAATGATTATTTTTAGCAGGCTGCAGGGGATAAAATCTACAAATAAACTCACAGGTCTCAGTTGAAATATTAAGTTTTTTTTTCAGTTCATTTTAAAGAGACTCTTAATTAATTGTATACGCAGAACGGCTGAATTGATTATCACCCAGTGGGCCAATAAATAAAAGGCTCACTTTGTGCGCTTGTTAGAATAAAACAAAACAAAAAACACTGCAGCATGTCACGAGCAGAAATAAAGATTATAATGCAGAATTTTATAATTATTATTCTCTCTACACTCACAGCATTGTTTCTCTGCACACACACACACACACACAGTGGACAGAAATAATGAAGATTAATCTGCACCTTGATCGTAGTTTCGGGCAGATTTAGCGCTGCGGCCAGTTCGCATCTTCTCGGCCTGGAAACGTAATTTTCCCTGTAAAACTCCTTCTCCAGTCTGCCGATCTGCTCTCTGGTGAACGCGGTCCGGTACCTCCTCACCTGGTCCGAATTGGACCCTCCCGACGAGTTACCGTTCATGTTGGCGAGGGAATTTGAGCCGGAAGACCCAGAATTACTGTCTGAAAAACCTACACACACACGAAGAAAACAAAAAACAAACAAACAAAAAGAAATGAAATATAACAATAGAATTGATAATATAATACTGTAATAATACACGTGTGTGGGCCTGCAGGGTATGTGTCATCTTAATAATAACAATAAAAGTAATAAGGTTGATGTAAAATATCTCAAGAGGGAAATGCAAACACATTTTTGTTCCTATTTTTCTATTAATATTAAAATTGCCCTTCGCTTAATAACAATAACATTGTAAATATTAGCAATAACAACACAAATAATAAGAATAATTTTTGGATTTTTATATCTATTTTTATACGGAGCATAGTGGTAATAATACCCGCAGTATTAATATCGAACTACACTATCAGAAATGATAAAAACGAGGTAAAAGTGCAGTCGGATCTCACCTTTGTTGTTCTCCTTGTGCTGGCTCGGGGAGCGGTGCGCGGGGCAGCCCACCTCCACATCACTGTTGATGTCTGAATCCGGGGAAACTTCGGAGTACAGGCTCATCTTCTTCCTGCCCTCCGACGACGAGATCTCGGCCGAGGAGGCGTTCTCGGCGCCGTGGTGTCCGCCGAACAGGCTGTCGATCTCGAACTTGCCCTTGGTCGGGATGTCCCCCAGGTTCCCGTGGAGGGACGCCGAAGTTATCCTCGGGCTCAGGCGCCCGCTGTGCTGCGAGTTCTCCAGGGCCTCCAGCACCGAGTTCCCCGGCGTGTCTGCGAGCCTCTTCCCCGCGACGGGACTGTGCAGACCCCTCTCCATCAATATCATCTCTTTTCTTATCCTCTCCATCATTAAAGCCGAACAAGAGAGAAAGGGGTGTTGTTTAAAAAAAAAAAAAAAAAAGGAAAAAAGAAGAAAAAAAAAGAAAAACCCCTCACAACACTTGTCCAGGGGGGGCTGGAGCACCAATGAGTTGTGCCGGAGCTAAATCCGCATGCACAACTCAGCAACTGTCTCTAAATAAACTGTGTCTAAAGCTTTTTATAAGCGGGACGCGAAAAAATGAAAGAATCTCTTGGATGCAATCGACCTGGAGCGACTGCTCAAAACGAGCCGTGCGTCCTCCCCACGAGCTGCGAAATGTCATTCATCACACACACACACACACACACACACACACACACACACGCGCGCGCACACCACGCGCGCGCTTAAAAAAATAATAATAAAAATGAAGAAAGAAAGAAGAAGAAAGAAGAGGAGAGAGGGAGGGGGGAAAAAAGAGTGTCCGCTGCCCGTTGTTAAAATGCTCGGCTGACGTTGCTCCAATGATCATTTATTGTAACAGGTTTATAAGCAAATAAATAGGAGAGGGCTGTCACTTGATGATGGAGGCGGCCTTCGGTCAGACGAATAATATCCAAGTGGAGAGAGAGGACAGGAGAGGAGAGGAGAGGAGAGGAGAGGAGAGAGAGGAGGAGAGAGGCGAGGCGTGCTCGTCCCCCCGACTTGATCTCCGAGTCTGCCTCAGATCGCTCTTTTGGGTTTGGCCTCTTGGGTGAAATTGACAGTCTGATTAATAAAATGAGCAGCGCAACATTTCCCTCTTCATTTAGGAATATTATTATGCTTTGATTCTCTATTGTTTCCCCTCCTCTCTCTGTCCCGCCCTCCCCCTCTCTCTCTTTCTCTCTCTCTCTAATCGTTCTTCTTTTTATTTATTCTCTTTTTTTTTTCTTTAAACACCATTTCGGAGACATAATCAGTATGTGATGTGCATTGTAAGATTGAGCTGCAGGTTTGCGATGAGAGATTAAGAGTATTTTTTTTTTACTACTTTTTAAGACCATGTTGATTTTTCTTTTTTCTTTTTTAAGTACAGTTTATTATTTTGTCTCTTATTTTGAAGGGGGTGGGTGATTTTTCCTCCACGCGGCTCTTTATTCGCCAAAGACACATTTTGATGTGGTCATAATGTTTGCATTATTACAGCGACCACAGCACACATTTGTATATTTTTTCATTCATATAGGAGCACCCCCCCTGTATATGTTATGGTGGGCTACTTTAAAATAATGTGTAGGTAATCTTTTTTATTATTATTATTATTTTAACCATCACTGCTGTTGTTTTCTAAATAACATTTCGTTACAGCTTATTCTGTCCGTTTTTCTTTGCTCATTTGGATGCTGAACATAAACGAATTACTCATTTTTAAGAGCTTTATTCTTAAATATTTCACATATTTGACAAAATCTCTCATTTGAAGTAATTTCCTCCCAGTCTCCATTTCGCTGTGTGAGTGTGTGTCCTTTATCATCTGCAGACAACTTTGGACAGGAATAAAACATCCACATGTATGCATCATATTAACTCTGACTCGATGTGTAAAGACATAACAGCCGTGCATGGACTCCTGGTTTCTCCATGTGAGATGACTTGTGAGGGCGCCATCAGATGATCCTCTGCGCGTCCTCTGGCGCCTCCTGCAGGTGTTTTATACTAACTGCAGCCATTGATATCAGGCGTTGAAAGGGGCTGTAGTTCACCTGGCCTGTGTCTGCCCGGACCACTCTGGGAACATTTCCCTGCCAAGATTAGTGAAGATGGGCATGAATAGACAGATTATATAAATTCTTACTTTAATCAGGATTCTACAAAGCCATTTTAGACGGTCTGGAAGCTGATTGTGGAGCCAAAGAGCCTTTTCGCTCACCTAACACCCTTTTTTTCCTTGCTGTTTTTGTGATGCTGGTGAGCATTATAATGGGATTCAAATCAGAATAAAATCTAGTGGCTGCCCTCCCCTCTGGGATAACACAGAATATGAGACTGAATATTGACAAACAAGAGGCTTCAGAAGCGGGATAAGAACCTATTGAAGCTTGAATTTCACTGCATGCAGCTAATTTAAATATATCTCAGCCCACTTAGTCATTTGTCTCCAAAAACTGTGTTTATGTAAATAAACTAATGCTCTGGTCTTATTTAGGAGAATCGTGTTTTACAACTCCCAGGATAAGACCAATTAATACATTTCTCACTACATGATACTGAAGTTAAATGCACCCATCGCTTCGTTAGTGAACACGATATTTTCTTTTGTTTTTGAATAGAAAAAAATGGCACTGTATTCAAGTATGTAAGACACCAGTGTGCAATCTCCTCGAAGAGCTTTGGGAATTTACATTTGATATAATTAGGTGATTTGCATACATGCACTGGATTAATTGTGCAGCTGATGAACCTTTCTGTGAAGAGTTTTACCTTAAGAGATATTTTACATTGCAGACCCCTCTGAATTGAATAATGTCACACATTTGTAATGTATCTTTGATTTTTACTCGAAACCTTACTTTATCATTGTTGACCATACACTTACTATTGTGCCCAGTTTTTCTCTTGGCCAGCCACACAAGTGCAAAGTGCCTTTCATTTGGTTGCATTGCTTGACAGTTGATATTCTTAAGTCAATGTGTTCATATTTTGCTGTCATCTTGCCAGCATCATATTTTTGGTTTAAATATTGGGCCAAATAAACAGATAATTAGGTTCCTAAAGTTACAACATATATTCACATTTCAACATTGTAATTTGTGATTTTCTATTTTATAAGCTGAAATAGTGAGAGTGCATATTTATACATGGCATTCTAGTTAAAGCATCTTTCAGTCACTTTTCTGTCTTTCAGTCTTTCATGCGGAGCTTTTCTTTCGAGGCAGATTCTTGGCATCGATGCATGTTAGTGGTGCTCTTCTGGACATTTTCCTGCATATATGTGAAGGACATTTTTGGTCTACAGATATGGATCTGAACTTTGAGAGATCAAAGCTTTCAGGGACAGAATTAGCCTAAGTCACAGAGAGGTGTCAATACTGAGCTATGCAAAGATCACAAGGTATGTGAACATTTAAATGAGCAATTCTCAGTTTTTTTACCTTACAGTTCCTCTGTTGTGTGGAGCCACCAGTGAGCAAAGTTTAATTTTAAACTTGAACAACATGATGACAGTTTGGGAGGATATAGATTCAAGGTGGATACAATGGGGTTGGATGGAAGTTTTCTGGAGTTATTTTCACTCAGACTGTAGGCAATCAGGTCCACAGATTTATGCTTCCAAGGTGGAGAGAGGAGGAAATAACAGCCAGTAGTGTTTCTCACACTGTCTGAGATTTTTTTTCTGTGGTGATAAATTTGCAATTTGTTCATCCTCGTAATGAAATGAGCCTTAGACAAACTGAAACTAATTGTATTGAAGGTCATATGATAAACACAGTGATTAACGCTAATGGAAAATGAACACTGTTCAAAAATACAATTGTTCCCTATTGACATGTAAAAATGAATATCAAACACAATTGACAGGTGTAAATCTGTAAAGCTGGCAAGTTTTCACAAGGAGGAGCAAATCAAAAGAGATGGTCATTCGTTTTACTTATTGATTTTTAAGGACAATGCACATTAATCAACATTTCTATGAATGCACCGATGTTAGCCAGCTGACCGATTTTAAACTGCTTCTCTAAAGGTAAAGAAGTGACGGGTCTTGAAATGCAAACAAAGCACTGTAACGTGCAGAAGTGGCAACAACAGCAAGAAAATCAGCATCCTGAAAACAGACAGCAGAAAACACAATCACACCAATATATACTAACATCCACAAATCAGTATATTTTCATTGTATTTGTCCATGCAAAGCAATATGAAGCAACTATACACAAATGAACAATAAGCTGTTAATAACCACGTCTTGCACACAGAAGCCATGAAGGACAGCTGTTGGCAGTAAGTCATAGATGAAGAACATCAGATTTATCAAATGCCAAATTGATGATTGAAATGGTGTAAAAATGAACAGTCCTCAGGAGAGACTTAACTGATTATCTATCAGATGGCCACTGTCAGCATAAAAATAAGCTATCCAAGCCCACGAGCAGGTAAATCTTTCCACACAACTGAGCTTAAAGAACCCAATGTTACATATTGGAAAGAAAACTACTACTACTACAATTTTCTTAGTGTTGCTTTTTAACACTGAGACAATACAGTAGAAATATCACGTGTGTTGCAAGCCATAGGAAGAGAAGGAATCCTGGGTGGAGCTGAGGTGGGACAAGAAGCAGACCATCATGTCCGACTGATAAAATGGCCATCAGTCGGGCAAAGATCCCTGAAAACATATTTATCCTTTAGCTTTATAGGGCCGGCCAGCACAGGTGTTTTTCAGGTTATTCTGCTGATGACTCCTCGGCTCAGGTTGGAGGTAGGCGACCTGTGATGGGAGGTACGTGATGTCATAGAATTCATGCTACCTGTTAGAATGATGGAGTAAGTTTGTCCCGCCCTGACAGGAAAGTCATTGAGATGTCAGACATGCTTAGGCTGAACACGACCACACAGTGTTAAAAAGAAGTCGAATCAGCCAAATAATTAAAATCACCTCTGTGTTTGCCAAACATGTTCAAAGGCCTTTAATGTTTATTCGGTAGAAAGACAGATCATCAATAGGCCTTTTCCACAACAAATATTAATTAATGATTAGTTTGTGTCAGCATGACCAATGCCAGGACCCTAAAACTGAAGCAGCTAAATGAAACTGAGAGGAGGGCCACCTAAACAGTCAGGGTAGTTGGACATAGCATCTAGTGGCAATTATAAGAACTGCAACTTTAAAGCTCTTGACTTTAACTTTCAGCCCTGGTGGATGGAAGTGGGGTGAATTTAGGGCCCCTGACAATAGGACTGTTCCTCTCTGAAGGCCCCACCTCAGCCTGCGACATCTACCAGCTCCCGGAAATGTGTTGCGGTCATCAGCACGACTTCTCTAATTTCTTTTGTTCTCTCAGATATTATTTGTTGAAAAAACATTGAGTTCATATAGGCACAAATATGGACAGGGATGTTAAAATGCTACATGGTATGTGTCAATATAAACACCAGTCAGTTAAGCAGAAATGGGACCCATATTAAGAACACCCTAAATTAACAGCACTAATGCTCGCCATAGTAAAATGATCAGTACATAAAAATGTATATTTATTAAAGATGACACACACAAAACTTGTCCATCATAAATGTTTATGTTGAGCATAATGATGAAAAAACTTTTTTTTTCACATGCCATTTGCAAATCTTGTAACATTTACTAAACAATGAATACTTTCCTTACTGTCATTACTACTTATCATCGATTAGGCATGTTGTTGTCTCTTTTAGATTTCTGAATATGGCGACAACTGGTCTCCATTTATCGACAGAGATTTAAACCTCCTAGACTTGTTGAAAGTCTTCACAGTGACTATCTGCCATTTCCGTAAAGGTTGCAGCATCGGTTTGCATTAAAGAAGTTGTAAGTGGGGATTAATTCTTTGACTCCTTGAACTCGACTCCCTCATGGCAGATAAGTAGAAGCTAAGTAGAAATATCTCCACCCAAGCTCCTAAAAACCCTAACAGAGTGCAATCATGTGGAGTGAGATGTGAGCAATCCTTTACCATTCATAAATGCAGCAGCCAATACTGAATGAAAGGATACTCGCACCATATGCACAGGTGATCTCCTGTAGCCAGAATGGAAAGGTTTGTGTTATCATGTGTGTCACATTGTAGGGATTTCAGTTCCACTGTCATACTTTTAAAGACTGAAAAAAAAGCCTGTATTAATTTGGCATTTCTCTGCCTGAGCATATGTCTGTGTGTGGAAATGGGCGTGTTTCAGTGAGAGGAAATGGGCGTGTGTATCTGTGTGTGGAAATGGGCGTGTGTGTCTGTGTGTGGAAATGGGCGTGTGTATCTGTGTGTGGAAAGGGGCGTGTATCTGTGTGTGGAAAATGGGCGTGTGTGTCTGTGTGTGGAAATGGGCGTGTGTATCTGTGTGTGGAAAAGGGGCGTGTGTTTGTGTGTGGAAATCTGTGTGTGGAAAAGGGGCGTGTGTGTGTGTGTGGGGGGCGTGTGTGTCTGTGTGTGGAAAAGGGGCGTGTGTGTCTGTGTGTGGAAAGGGGGCGTGTGTCTGTGTGTGGAAAGGGGCGTGTGTATCTGTGTGGAAATAAAATTAAACATTCTATAAACATAATGGGATACTGTCTTTTCTTGACAATCCCGCAATATTTCAAAACAGTGTGTTCATGCCATGAAACTAAATATGCATGCTTGTAAATAACTGAGTTGGATAAATACAGGAGTTAAAACAGGATTAAAGAGTAAAAATCTGAATGTTTGACCTCTACAGTGAAGGGATCCAGGTTACCAGATCTGAGCTCCATGTCTACACCTATGGGAGATTTAGCACCTACTGGCCCTTTTCCACTAGTACCTACTCGGTTGGCTCGAAACTCGACATTTCACGACTCAGTTTGGTCGTTTTCCATTACAATAGAGTACCACCTCAGTGTGGAATGGGTGGGGTCATAAGCCGTGGCAATGCATGCCAAACCTCCAGCGAAACTTATGCGACACAAACACGAAAGCGACTACGACGGAGCAATAGAGGCCATCAGACAAAGAAATGTCTGCACACTCGTCAAATAGGTTGCTCCGCAGGGTTGATTTCTGTGCAGCCATCTCTGATCGTGTTTATTGTTGTTATTGCGTTTTAAAAATGGCGGGGTTGACTCTTATAAAAGAGTCGCTCTCCGACTCATCTAGTGACGTCACCCTGGCCAATCAGCAGCCTGCCGTCTGCCGTCAATGTCTTAGCATTTTCGGCTCGACAGCTCGCTTGGAACCCCGGCCGAGTAGGTAAATTTCTACGAAAGTACCTGGTACCTGGTACTAAAACGTAATGGAAACGAAGCGTACAAACCGAGGTAAGTAGTCGGAGCCAAAGTAGGTACTAGTGGAAAAGGGGCATACATGTTCAACCACCATAATCAAAACACCAAATGAGGAAATTCGTCACCTCTCTGTATATATCAGTATATATTGTCAATACCAATAGCTAATCTTATTTCCAGTAAATTGGCAGAAATTAGTGAGGTTGTTACTGGACATTTTGTGAATAATCAATTGAAAGGGATGTGTGTATCTGTGTGGAAAAGGGGCGTGTGTCTGTGTGTGGAAATGGCCGTGTGTTACACTGTGGAAAAAGCGTGTATCTGTGTGTGGAAAATCTGTGTGTGGAAAAGGGGTGTGTGTATCTGTGTGTGGAAAAGGGGCGTGTGTCATGTGTGTGTGGAAAAGGGCTGTGTGTATGGGCGTGTTTCTGTGTGTGGAAAAGGGGCGTGTGTGTTGTGTGTGGAAAATGGGCGTGTGTAGGGGCGTGTGTTTGTGTGGAAAAGAAATGGGCGTGTGTATTTGTGTGGAAAAGGGCGTGTGTATGTGTCTGTGTGTGGAAATGGGCGTGTGTATTGTGTGTGGAAAAGGGGCGTGTGTCTGTGTGTGGAAATAGGCTGTGTCTGTTTGTGGAAAAGGGGCGTGTGTCTGTTTGTGGAAAAGGGGCGTGTGTGAAAAGTGGCGGGAAAAGGGCGTGGTGTATTTGTGTGGAAAAGGGCGTGTGTTGTGTGGAAAATTTGTGTGGGCTGTTGTGGAAAGGGCTTGTGTGTGTATTTGTGTGGAAAGGGGCGTTATGTGTGTGTGGAAAAGGGGCTGTTTGTGTGTGTCGCGGGAAAAGGGCGCGTGTGTGAAAATTTGTGTGGCAAATGCAATTGTGTAGTGTGTGGAAATTTGTGGAAAGGGGGCGTGTGTCTGTGTGTGGAAAAGGGGGGTGTGTGTCTGTGTGTGGAAATGGGCGTGTGTGTCTGTGTGTGGAAATGGGTGTGTGTCTGTTAAAAATAAAAATAAACATTATATAAACATTCTATAAAGGAGGGCCACCTAAACAGTCCAGATCTGAGCTCCATGTCTATATTGTCAATACCAATAGCTAATCTTATTTCCAGTAAATTAGCAGAAATCAGTGAGGTTGTTACTGGACATTTTGTGAATAATCAATTGAAAGGGGTTAGAGTTTCTAATGCTTTGTATTCTCAGTCTCTGCGCAGTCATTGTCAGTCATTTGCATCTCCAAACTGTGGCTTGATTGTATTTTGGAGTGCTTCTTTAACACTTTGAAGTAAATATTTGGTGTTAATTTGGCGACCTCTATTAATAAAGGTGTCCAGATAAATCCAATGTGCTAGAGTTATATATGATTGCAGTCTGTGTGCTGGGTTGTTCTGGTAAAAGTGGAAATGGGCGTGTCTGTGTGTGTGGAAAAGGGGGCGTGTGTATCTGTGTGGAAAAGGGCCGTGTTTCTGTAAAAAAAAAAACATTCTATAAACATTCTGTGATACTGTCTTTTCTTGACGATCCCGCACTGTTGTTACTGGACATTTTGTGAATAATCAATTGAAAGGGGTTAGAGTTTCTAATGCTTTGTATTTTCAGTCTCTGCTGTCATTGTCAGTCATTTGCATCTCCAAACTGTGGCTTGATTGTATTTCGGAGTGCTTCTTTAACACTTAAATAGTAAATATTTGGTGTTTATTTGGCGACCTCTATTAATAAAGGTGTCCAGATAAATCCAGTGTGCTAGAGTTATATATGATTGCAGTCTGTGTGCTGGGTTGTTCTGGTAAAAGTGGAAATGGGCATGTGTGTCTGTGTGTGGAAATGGGCGTGTGTATAACTGTGAAAAAGTGGGGAAAATGGGGGCGTGTGTATCTGTGTGGAAAAGGGGCGTGTTTCTGTGTGTGGAAATGGGCGTGGGTATTTGTGTGGAAAAGGGGCGTGTGTCTGTGTGTGGAAAATGGGCGTGTGTGTCTGTGTGTGGAAATGGGTGTGTGTCCGTTAAAAATAAAAATAAACATTCTATAAACATTCTATAAAGGAGGGCCACCTAAACAGTCCAGATCTGAGCTCCATGTCTATATTGTCAATTCCAATAGCTAATCTTATTTCCAGTAAATAAGCAGAAATTAGTGAGGTTGTTACTGGACACTTGGTGAATAATCAATTGAAAGGGATGTGTGTATCTGTGTGGAAAAGGGGCGTGTGTCTGTGTGTGGAAATGGGCGTGTGTATCACTGTGGAAAAGGTGGAAAGGGGGCGTGTGTCTGTGTGTGGAAAAGGGGCGTGTGTCTGTGTGTGTGGGGGGTGTGTGTGTCTGTGTGTGGAAAAGGGGCGTGTGTCTGTGTGTGGAAAAGGGGCGTGTGTGTGTGTGTGTGGGCGTGTGTGTGTAGGGGTGTGTGTGTCTGTGTGTGGAAAAGGGGTGTGTGTCTGTGTGTGGAAATGGGCGTGTTTCTGTGTGTGGAAAAGGGGCGTGTGTTCTGTGTGTGGAAATGGGCGTGTGTATTTGTGTGTGGAAAGGGGCGTGTGTCTGTGTGTGTGGAAATGGGTGGAAAGGGCGGTGTTCGTGTGTGTTTGTGTGGAAAAGGGGCGTGTGTCTGTGTGTGTGGAAATGGTGTGTGTGTTGTGTGTGGAAAAGGGGCGGTGTGTCTGTGTGTGGAAATGGGCGTGTGTATGTTGTGTGGAAAAGGGCGTGTGTGTGTGTGTGGAAGTAAGGGGCGTGTGTGTGTGTGTGGAAAAGGGTGTGTCTGTTTGTGGAAAGGTGTGTGTCTGTGTGTGTGTGGAAAAGGGGCGTGTGTCTGTGTGTGGAAATGGCGTGTATGTCTGTGTGTGGAAAAGGGGTGTGTGTGTCTGTGTGTGGAAAAGAAAAGGGTGTGTGTGTAGTGTGTGTGTGTGGAAAAGGGGCGTGTCTATCTGTATCTGTGTGGAAAAAAAGGGGCGTGTTTCTGTGTGTGGAAAAGGGGCGTGTTTTGATGATGGTGGTTGAACATGTAGGTGCTAAATCTCCCATAGGTGTAGACCTGGAGCTCAGATCTGGTAACCTGGATCCCTTCACTGTAGGGGTCAAACATTCAGGTTTTTACTCTTTAACCCTCTTTTAACTCCTGTATTTATCTAACTCAGTTATTTACATGCATATTTAGTTTCATGGCATGAACACACTGTTTTGAAATATTGCGGGATTGTCAAGAAAAAGACAGTATCCCATAATGTTTATAGAATGTTTAATTTTATTTTAACAGACACACACCCATTTCCACACAGATACACACACACCACTTTTTCCACACAGATACACATGCCCATGTCCACACAGATACACACGCCCCTTTTCCACACACAGATACCCATTTCCACACAGAGACAATGTGACACACATGATAACACAAACCTTTTCCATTCTGGCTACAGGAGGATCACCTGTGCATATGGTGCGAGTATCTTTTCATTCAGTATTGACTGCAACACATTTTTGGGAGCTGGTAGATGTCGCAGGCTGAGGTGGGGCCTTCAGAGAGGAACAGTCCTATTGACAGGGGCCCTAAATTCACCCCACTTCAATCCACCAGGGCTGAAAGTAAAAGTCAAGATCTTTAAAGTTGCAGTTCTTATAATTGCCACTAGATGCTATGTCCAACTACCCTGACAGTTTAGGTGGCCCTCCTTTATAGAATGTTTATTTTATATTTTTAACATACACACGTCCATTTCCACACACACAGACACACGCCCCTTTTCCACCACACACAGACACACGCCCATTTCCACACAGATACCCACGCCCATTTCTGCACAGATACACGCCCATCACATTTCCACACACAGACACTACACCATTCCACACACAGACACACGCCCCTTTTCCACACACTACACCTTTTCCACACACGCCCCCTTTTCCACACACAGCCCCCTTTCCACACACAGACACACCCCCTTTCCACACACAGACACACGCCCTTTTCCACACACAGACACATGCCCCTTTTCCACACACAGACACACGCCCCCTTTCCACCACACACTTGCCCACTTTCCACACGACACACCCCATTTTCACATACAGACACACGCCCATTTCCACACAGACACACGCCCATTTCCACACAGATACACACACCCCTTTTCCACGCAGATACACGTGGTAAAATACCCTGACTGTTTAGGTGGCCCTCCTTTATAGAATGTTTATAGAATGTTTATTTTTACTTTTAACATACACACGCCCCTTTTCCACACACACACTTTTCACACACAACGCCCCACGCCCATTTCCACACACAGACCCACATGCCCCATTTCCACACACAGACCACACATTTTGCCACAGCCCATTTCCACACACAGATTTTCACACACGCCCATTTCCACTTTTACCAGAACAACCCAGCATACAGACTGCAATCATATATATAACTCCAGCACATTGGATTTAACACCAAGTATTTACTTCAAAGTGTTAAAGAAGCAGTCCGAAATACAATCAAGCCACAGTTTGGAGATGCAAATGACTGACAATGACCGCAGAGACTGAGAATACAAAGCATTAGAAACTCTAACCCCTTTCAATTGATTATTCACCAAATGTCCAGTAACAACCTCACTGACTTCTGCTAATTTACTGGAAATAAGATTAGCTATTGGTATTGACAATATAGACATGGAGCTCAGATCTGGACCTGTTTAGGTGGCCCTCCTTTATAGAATGTTTATAGAATGTTTATTTTTATTTTTAACAGACACACACCCATTTCCACACACAGACACACGCCTTTTCACCCTTTTCCACACACAAATGAGACACCCACGCCCATTTCCACACACAGACACACACGCCCTTTTCCACACACACAGACACACACGCCCTTTTCCACAGTGATACACACGCCCATTTCCACTTTTACCAGAACAAAACAGCTTTTCCAACATACGCCCACACACACAAACACGCCCTTTTTCCACAGACACACACCTTTTCCACACACGCCCTTTTCCACACACAGATACACACACGCCCCTTTCACCTTTTTCCACACAAATACACCGGCCATTTCCCCACATCACACCTTTACACACGCCCCTTTTACACACATACACGCGCCCTTTTCCACACATACACCATTTACCGCCCACACACCTTTACACATGCCCATTTCACACACACACAGATACACTGCCCATTTCCACACACATACACACACCCCTTTTCCACACACAGACACACGCCCACCACACACAGACACACACCCCTTTTCCACACACACACACACCCCTTTTCCACACACAGATCCACACACACACACACACCCCTTTTCCACCCTTTTACACACGCCCATTTCCACACACAGACACACACACACGATACATGCCTTTTCCACACACAGACACAGACACAGCCTTTTACACACAGATACACACATCCCTTTCAATTGATTATTCACAAAATGTCCAGTAACAACCTCACTGATTTCTGCTAATTTACTGGAAATAAGATTAGCTATTGGTATTGACAATATAGACATGGAGCTCAGATCTGGACCATTTAGGTGGCCCTCCTTTATAGAATGTTTAGTTTATAGAATGTTTATTTTTATTTTTAACAGAAACACGCCCCTTTTCCACACACAGACACACGCCCCTTTTCCACACACACACGCCCCTTTTCCACAGTGATACACACGCCCATTTCCACACACAGACACACGCCCCTTTTACACACAGATACACACATTCCTTTCAATTGATTATTCACAAAATGTCCAGTAACAACCTCACTAATTTCTGCTAATTTACTGGAAATAAGATTAGCTATTGGAATTGACAATATAGACATGGAGCTCAGATCTGGACCGTTTAGGTGGCCCTCCTTTATAGAATGTTTATAGGAATGTTTATTTTTATTTTTAACATTTTTACACACGCCCCATTTTCCACACACAGACACACGCCCATTTCCCCCTTTTCCACACACAGACACACGCCCATTTCCACACACAGTTATGGTCTCATTTCCAGACTCCCCCCACTTCCACACACAGACACACATGCCCATTTCCACTTTTACCAGAACAACCCAGCACACAGACTGCAATCATATATAACTCTAGCACATTGGAGTTATCTGGACACCTTTATTAATAGAGGTCACCAAATAAACACCAAATATTTACTATTTAAGTGTTAAAGAATCACTCAGAAATACAAACAAGCCACAGTTTGGAGATGCAAATGACTGACAATGACTGCAGAGACTGAGAATACAAAGCATTAGAAACTCTAACCCCTTTCTATTGAAAGGGATGTGTGTATCTGTGTAAAAAAGGGGCGTGTGTATCTGTGTGTGGAAAAGGGCGTGTTTCTGTGTGTGGAAAAGGGCGCGTGTGTCTGTGTGTGGAAATGGGCGTGTGTGTATTTGTGTGTGGAAAAGGGCATGTGTGTCTGTGTGTGGAAATGGGCGTGTTTCTGTGTGTGGAAAAGGGGCGTGTGTATGTTAAAAGTAAAACAACATTCTATAAAGGAGGGCCACCTAAACAGTCAGGGTATTTTACCACGTGTATCTGCGTGGAAAAGGGGTGTGTGTATCTGTGGAAATGGGCGTGGGTATCTGTGTGGAAAAGGGGAGTGTTTATCTGTGTGTGGAAAAGGGGCGTGTGTGTCTGTGTGTGGAAATGGACGTGTGTATGTTAAAAATAAAAATAAACATTCTATAAAGGAGGGCCAACTAAACAGTCAGGGTAGTTGGACATAGCATCTAGTGGCAATTATAAGAACTGCAACTTTAAAGATCTTGACTTTTATTTTCAGCCCTGGTGGATGGAAGTGGGGTGAATTTAGGGCCCCTGTCAATAGGACTGTTCCTCTCTGAAGGCCCCACCTCAGCCTGCGACATCTACCAGCTCCCAAAAATGTGTTGCAGTCAATACTGAATGAAAGGATACTCGCACCATATGCACAGGTGATCTCCTGTAGCCAGAATGGAAAAGGTTTGTGTTATCATGTGTGTCACATTGTAGGGATTTCAGTTCCACTGTCATACTTTTAAAGACTGAAAAAGAGCCTGTATTAATTTGGCATCTCTCTGCCTGAGCATATTTCATGTTTTTTAGCACGTGTCTCTGTGTGGAAATGGGTATCTGTGTGTGGAAATGGGTATCTGTGTGTGGAAATGGGCGTGTGTATCTGTGTGGAAAAGGGGCGTGTATCTGTGTGTGGAAAAGGGGCTGTGTGTGTGTCTGTGTGTGGAAAAGGGGCGTGTGTATCTGTGTGGAAATAAAATTAAACATTCTATAAACATAATGGGATACTGTCTTTTCTTGACAATCCCGCAATATTTCAAAACAGTGTGTTCATGCCATGAAACTAAATATGCATGTAAATAACTGAGTTGGATAAATACAGGAGTTAAAAGAGGGTTAAAGAGTAAAAACCTGAATGTTTGACCCCTACAGTGAAGGGATCCAGGTTACCAGATCTGAGCTCCAGGTCTACACCTATGGGAGATTTAGCACCTACATGTTCAACCACCATCATCAAAACACCAAATAAGGAAATTCGTCACCTCTCTGTATATATCAGTATATATTGTCAATACCAATAGCTAAGCTTATTTCCAGTAAATTAGCAGAAATTAGTGAGGTTGTTACTGGACATTTGGTGAATAATCAATTGAAAGGGGTTAGAGTTTCTAATGCTTTGTATTCTCAGTCTCTGCGGTCATTGTCAGTCATTTGCATCTCCAAACTGTGGCTTGATTGTATTTTGGAGTGCTTCTTTAACACTTTGAAATAAATATTTGGTGTTAATTTGGCGACCTCTATTAATAAAGGTGTCCAGATAACTCCAATGTGCTAGAGTTATATATGATTGCAGTCTGTGTGCTGGGTTGTTCTGGTAAAAGTTCTCTCTAATTTAAAGAGTGCTCATTGTTTAATTAATGATCTATTGTCCAAACATCAGGCATCAAGAAACTAGTGTCAAAAAGGCACTGCATGGTATGTATATGGTAGATATGGAGATCAGCCACTTAAACAACACAAACTGTCCTCCAAAATTAGTCAGATAACTCAAATAAGTAATGAACCACAATTTGCATCTTACTTTACATGTGTATCTAATAAGCTGTGGTTCACATCAGTATGTAAAACTATGTGCAACTGTTGAATACGCAGTATGTGGCTGCAGAATAACTCTATGTTTTGCATTCATCTCATACGATTATGTTTTCCCATTTCAGCACAGGCCCACCTAGCCCTGCTCATTACAGGGTGCACGGTGTGTCTGTCCTCTGCTGTGGGAAATATGGAGTTTACATGCCTTGTTTGTCAACATCATTACATACATATGAAATGATTTTTAGATTCGAATTCCCAAACCCCTATCATGGAAAAACATTTTTGAAAATCTCACATTCAGATAAGAACAGGACTGAAAAAGAAGCAACCACCAGAGCCAGTCTGGATACTGGATGATGCTAAATGACAACACATGTGAGGCACATCAGCACAAGCCTTGTTTTAACTCAGTTTCTTTTTTATTAATAAGGGAAGCTGAAGCATATTTCCCTTCTCCCCCTGAGTCTGTGTACTTTCAGTAAAAATATCAATCCCCACAGTGAACTGAAGCAACTCATTAATCAAATGTTTCTGTGTTGAATGCAATGCTGTTGGGTTTTTTTCTCAGTTCAGAACACCATGTCTTTACTCTTTTCTGCACTTCTTTCCTTAACTGAGAGTGCCATCTAGTGACTGCTCTCTGTGAATGCAAGCAAACTAAATACCAGGACAGGGACCACACTGACTCCTTCCTTTACCTACAGGATGAGAAAATCGCAGTTCAATCAGAGGAGCAAAGGAGAGAAGTATATGTGATTGTTGCAGTATAGGGGAAGATTGGCATCCATCTGAAATGCAGTTGAAATGACGTGGTAGGTGGTTGAATGTCTAACTTTCTTTTATATTTCATTACTGGGAGGTAAACATGTCCTCGTGTCCTGCATCGATAATGGTGCATTAAATCGCATGTACGTCTTTCTTCAGTCACAGCAGAAACATCATCATGCACGACATAACAACACGCTCTTCTTTCAGTATTAACCCATCTGCACACACTGGACGTATCTCACATGAAGTTGGTGTCGGATGTTTTTAAAGTTCACTCGTGTTTCCTTAACTTTAACCATCGTTAAAGGCCGCTGGTCGTTTTCCTGCTTCCTCACTTTTGTCATTAAGAAACTAATTGTACAGATTCCAGTAAAAACTCCAAAGCTTAGTCGCCACTTTGGTGGGAATGTGCTTTATGGGGCACTTATGGTGAGGGGACCACGAAGAAACGAAGACTACCAGTGGTGGGGAAAAAAAAAAATCAGATCCTGTACTAATACCACACTGTGAACATGCTCAAGTAAAAGTCCTGCTTTCAAAACTTTATTAGAGTAAAAATAAAAAAAAAAGTAAACGTGTAGTATTATCAACATAATTTAATTAAGGTAAAAGTACTCATTGTGCAGTAAAATGGTCACTGTATGTGTTTTATTATCCTGTCTGATGTTTCTGGATGAATGTGTTTGCTGTATTTCACTGCTTGAGATGTTTAAGGTCTACTTTATATGCTGTTGGCTCAATTTCAGGTTTGTGAGGACGCATCTAACCCAAAAGGGGTTTAAAACAGTTTATTTCGTTTGAGAAGATATTTTAGCCGATTATGAAACACTTAATCCTTAAATTGATCAGGAAAAAAAAACTAATATAGATGGTTTTCACTGAACAGGAAGGATAGAGTATGTAAAATTATAATCTGAAAGGTAACTAAAGCAGTCAGATGAAGGTAGAGGAGTACAAAGTGCAATATTTACCTCTGAGGTGTGGTGGAGTTTAAAGTTACGTAATATGGACATAACGAAGTACGTTGAATTTGTATACTTGAGTAAATGTATTAAGCCCATTTACATTGCACCACTACTCATAAATTGGCAGTATTGTAAAAAAACAACAAACAAAACACCTCAACAATAATAACTACGGCTAGAATTAACTCTAAATCTAAATAGGTAATATGTAGGTTAAGTATTATAATATTATAAATGAATGTGTATTGACGTTTTGCCCTTCAGTAGTAATTCATTTTAAAGTGGTCCTTATTACAAATATCATTATTTTAATGAACATTTTATCATCTGTTGTCTTCCCATCTGACTATTCCCGGAGCTCCGTATTATTGATTAACTCAGGTTTGTTTCGTTTTTATGGGACCGAAAAAAACTTATAAAAAAATATAGTTAAGTTTTAACATTGTGCTCGTTGATTTTGGTGATGACGTCTCTCAATTCAAGTTGGTGCAGCTTCATTAAATATGATGAGACAGAGGTTTGAGTTTATTTATAAGAAATTCAGGTTAGTTTACCGACATTTTCCATCCAGTGGATGAAGAGCAGACGCTGAGGTTCTTCCTGGCATAACGTTTTCCCCCAAGTGGGTCTTTTAATTTGAAAGCTCACGAAGCTTATGGGAAACTTCACATTTAATAATGATTTAATTAAATGGCCTACGTTCAAAATTCTCCTGCTAAAATCTCTTTTCTTTACCAGATGTTTTATTTATTTTCTAAGTGATTTTCATTGTTTGTCATATTTCTGGCATCTTTACGCAAACACATTTTCCGTTTTTCAAATAGTTTAAATGAAAAGTCGATAAAGAGGAGATTCACATGAGCTTTGGCCGAAACTTTACACACATTTGTGAACCTGTGAAACCCTCTGATGGCCTGTTGTAGGCTATTACTGCTGTCTAAGTCTACTTTAAAGGAGTACAGGAGTTTCAAATGTCAACTCGGCTCCAAATGGGCACAGAAAATCATTTTATATTTTCTCCTCCGTGCTCAAACGGATTCCGCTTGTTGTCACCTGTCTGCGTTTTACGCGCAGAAAGATAAAAGTCAGATTTTATCCTGCTCTCTGTGTCGATGAGATTAAACGGAATTAAACAATGAACCCGCTCTGAGTTCCGCTGAGTCGAGACACGGCTGAGATTTCAACACTTGAAGGCAACATTTCTCAGCCCAGAGAACTTGAACGAGGGAAGCAGCAAGTTTATTACCAAGGACAATAGACGGCGGATAGCTTCCTCCAAAGGGCCTGGAAAACAACCAGACTCCAGCTCCTCAATTTGGCTCCTGACACCCTAAACACGAAGGACGAAGAGCAGTAAATGACACTAAAACTAAACACTAAAACTTCTCCTGATTTTGTAATTGTGGGAGCGCAGCGCCCTTTGTGGATGGAGCCTGCTGTCTGAACTTTACGCATGAAAACTTGAAGTCTGCACGTCCCAAACACAAACCTCTCTGTGTTCATCTTTTTAAAAAGAGAGTCGGGAATATTGTCTTTAGTTATTTAATGCTGATTTGGTCTGTAGGAGCTGGAGTTTGTCATTAAACGCCACAGAAAAGCAAAAAGCATTAAAATCGACGGTTTCGCGGTGCCAAAGAGGACTCCTCAATAACACCTTAGGTTTTCAGTTTTAATGATTTCTTTTAGTTAGATCCGCTCCGTTTTTACTGGTTTAGTTTCTCCTTCTTGTCTTTAATAGCAGCTGAATGGCCACATAGGATTTAAACGTGTTTTTATATCTCGGTATTTACGCCTGAATACTGAAATCACACCATACAAGCTTTTGAATTAGTTTGAGTTAGAATTGAATATGAAAGAAAATATGTATGTAACAACACATTTTTCTAAACCAACCATGCACATATTATATAATAAATCATATATAAATATATCCACAAAAAAAAAAAAAAAACGTTTTAAAGACTCATCTTCCGTTCGCTTTACTGGAGAGATAACTCGATCAGTATGTGTGATAATGCTGTCTGTGTGTTTTTATTTTAGATCTGCTGTGTTCATATATTTCGGATTTAAACACTTGTTTCGGTCTTTAATTTTCTACATGATAATTGTCTGTCTTTTTCTTCTCCAACACAAGTGTCGCTGTTCCAACATGTTTCTAGGTTTTCTTCCTTTATTTAAACACACTCAGAGTGGTATTTAGCAGAAAACACACTTAGAAGAGAGGTTTTCAACAAATTCATGTTTGTTATTTTCAAACTCATCTTCCTCTCGACTTTTTGATCCATTTATCTATCTCATTTGGATTTTCTTTGCCTGAGCAGTGACTCTCCAAAGCTCCAGTGACTGAAGCTGCTCCTGATGTTTAATTAAAGAATTAACAAACAGTGAAAAGAGCCAGAGCAGCGTGGCTGGATGGAGGCCTAACATGAACTTGTACTGCCACCTATTGGATTACAACCGCAACTACTCAAATGAAAGAGTTGTCTAATGAAGGAATCTGGAAACTTGAACCCCAAACCTGTATAATTTCAATCTCACTTAGCTCTATGAAGGTGGTGCGTTTAGTTCAAAAGAACCACATCATCCTGTTTGACTTTGGACAACATGTAATCACGAGAAATGCTTTGTGTGAGAATATAATAAAAATATGAGAATGTAATAAATATAAGAGAATATAATAAATATATGAAAGTTAATCGGTGAAATCTGATCACGACTATCCCCAAATACATTTCACATCATTTGTGTTGAAGACCCCTGAAAAACCAACTGCTCCAAGCCTTCAGTGTCAGTGTATTTTTGAACTCCCCACCCCAACACACACACACACACACAAACTTAATCCAGTTTGTGAAAAACTATTCAGGGGCACATTGTGCTGCAGATATAGAGCCAAATAAAAGCCTAATAATAGTTTACTAAAGTTTCCTCTTGGCTTCCAGAGTAGTATTTTTTATAATATAGTGATGATTATATAAATTATTATAAAACACTAATTATAGCCACAGTTTACCAGATCATTGTTAAGTCCCCATATGAGGAGTGTATGGACACATTTCTGTAGTACAACACTAATGATATTTGATTGTACTCTGACTACTGCTGGTTAAATGCACTTGGACTTGAATTACAACAGTTCACACACCTTTACGCATTAATTGGATGTTTATAATTCACGTTTGTGTGTGTGTTTTAAATGTAGTGTGTGTGGTTGTTTTTTTTTCAAGGGTATATTTTTCCTTTTTTATTTGATTTTAAGGTGCTAACATTTCCCTGGATTGTACAGTGGAGGTGCCCTGCAGACGCTTTCATACACACATGACGGTTTTAATGATCCTCTTCCTCTCTCCGCTCACCATCAGCTTCAGGTTTATTTCAGACAGATCCTGAGAAACCTAAGAGAAAAGGGTCTATGCGTTCAAATGCTGTCAGTGTTTTCAGACTAATTCGTGGCTGCCAAATGTTTGTTCGTTCAGAGAAAACAGAAGCGGGACGTAAACGGCGCTATATTTATGTGTGTGTGTGAGTGTGTAAAACAAATGTGTGTGTATATATATATATATATATATATATATAAATACATTTTACATTTCATTGTGTGTTTCTCATGTGGTGTTTTCAGTAGCTTTGAGGCCGGTGCGAATAAATGCCACTTTGTTTACAAGAAAAACAACACCTGTGGGGATAAATGTCCCTTTATACTGAAACCGGATACAGTGCACCTCCAATGAATGTTATGTGAGGCTTGTGATTTTACGTTGTTACAAGAGGGCAAATATGTTAATAACTACTGTTGTCCTGAATGTCCATCTGTCGCTATCGACCTCTTCATTCACTGTAGAGCGGCTGGTAGCACACATGTTGTTTGCAGACATTTTGGGTTGTGTTTTTCTGTCAGTGGGCATTACATCTCTAAATAATTGTGCATAAATGTAATAACTGTGCAATGGAAGTAGTTCCTGAAGCCAGTGAATGCTAGCTCGCATTGTCTAAGTGTCTCCTGTGGTGCATTTAAAGCCCTGCATTTAGCCTCGCACTAATGGGTCAGTCCTCAGAGTGACCTTGCTGTGCTTCATGTCTCAGCACACTGAATTAAAAAAAGAGCTCTTGACATTGAACGCAACGTGAATTTAATATTCTTTTTTTTTTTTAAAAAAAAAAGACAGATGTTTGAATTTAACTTCACCCCCCACCCACTCAATACCAAAATATTTCCTCATGGAGTATTTTGCTTTGCAGTATTGGAAGCAAGGGTGGGGCGGAACAACATATTTTGCATATCACGTGACGCTGTATTAACAAATCAACAATTACCCACCCTTTATTCTTCAGGAGTTGCTAAAAGGCTTGCAAGAAGCGTTTGAGGAAAGCTCCATGGAAATGTGTGAGCGGAATCCTTTAAATCCCGGCTATGTTGGTTCTCTGTTGAATTTTGCGCCCCCTGAGTCGCTGTATTTCTCCAACTTGCGGGGCAATGGAGCCCACATACCCGGGCTGCATCAGATCCCTTATAACAGACGAGAGGTGTGCACGCTCCCGTGGACTTCCTCAAGTTCGTGCACGTCTGGACCGGCACCACCACAGCCTCCTCCACCACCACAGAGCCGCGCCTTTGGAAGCTACTGTCCGCCGTTTCTGTCCAACTCGGTGTCCATAAATTCCGCCTCCTCCAGCGGCCACGTCAAGGCGCACTTGGGGGAGTCGGCTCGATGCTTCCAGAGCTCGCACCACAAGACGGACGCGGCCGGCAGGCAGGATGAGGCGTACGCCGGGGAGCACAGGGCCGCCGGTGACCGCGGCTACTCGGATCTGGACAGCCGGTCTCACGGCTCCGCGGCCCAGCTCGATCCGGAGTCGCTCAGTGCGAACGGCACCAAGCAGGAGCAGAATCCCGTGCACCCGTCGTCAAGCCTCACATGCTCCAGGACCACTTTCGCAGACGGTTAAGTGGCTTAACTTTTTCTACCAACAGTGATTTATTTATTTTATGAAGCATTATAAGTCCCTCTCAGTAAGTAGATCTTCCTGTTCATGTGTCTTATTTTATGCAGGTTCTCCTCTGATCTTTGTCACATCATTATAAAAGGCCAGTCGATTCCTGTTTGAGAATATTGTTACACTGCAGTCATGTGGAGACCTTTATAGTTTGTGTGTGACATATGAGTTTATGCGACTGAGTTTGTATTTTATGATCAGTTAATATCTGCTGTGGCATCATAGTTATTTTTAATATTGCTCATAGAGGCTACTGTGTCTGCGGTCCATGGTAATATCAGCTCTATTTTCCTATATGAACTCAAGGTGTGACTTCTAATATTTACTATAACGTTGCACTGTATCATAAGCAGTGCAGTTGGGAGCAGTTAGCCCCCTTTAGTTTATATCACCGTGGCAGAAAGTTGGTGTTAATTTAAAAGCGTAAAACTTGCTTCTGCCTCTGCTCTCTCCAGGTGCCCCATGGTGCTCGTCACAGGCGAAAAGCCGAAAGAAGAGAAAGCCTTACTCGAAGCCACAGCTGGCTGAACTTGAGAATGAATTTATGATGAATGAGTTCATCAACAGACAGAAGCGCAAGGAGCTGTCGGACAGACTGGATCTGAGCGACCAGCAGGTGAAGATCTGGTTTCAGAACAGGAGAATGAAGAAGAAACGACTGATGATGCGTGAGCACGCTTTCTCCACGTACTGATGACCTTTGGACTTGATCGTGACCAGCAGCGCGCAGAATATGCTGCGTTGTGTAGTATGAATGTTGCAGCACATCACATGCCCCCCCCTCTCGGTTTGTGGCATGGACTTGTATTTATGAATATGTATATATGTTTATATTCCTGTCCCACAATAGGCTACAATTTTATCCAGCCCATCCAACAAGTTCAAGGATATGAAACAGTAATGAAAAACTGCATTGCAGGTTAGGACACAATAGTTTGTACTCTGTTGGTCCTTCCTCAGTGAGCCTCTCCAAATGCGTAAATGCGCACTAGGCCCCGGTTCCTGCCTGGCTTTATAGTCGCGGATAAATTAAAAACCTTTAACTCTGTTTCTCATCCAGCTCAGATGTCAGACCTGTTTCAACTGGAACATGTTTCTATTAATGTTTTATTTTGTGTGTGTATTTTTTATGATGGCCTGCGCATGTGGTGCAGGCCTGATGTGGAAGCAGTCAAGTTCATGTTTACGGACCGATAAAACGTTTAAGAGGAGAGTCGGTGTTGCGAAATATATTATGATTGCATGTCTGTTTCCTAATTGCTGTTATACAATTAAATGCCTGGTTTTCCCACAAAAAGTGATTGTGAATCTGATTAAATAAGAAAAAATGCGTCTCTTTTGTTCTGTGCGGCCGCGTCCACATTCAAAGTCAGGCTGTGCACCGCATTTAGTGCAAGACGGTGTGTTTACTTCAAATGCCTGCAAAACAAGTGTTTGTGGATGTGAAACATTGTGGTGCTGTTAGTTCAAACTACATTATAATTGTATTAATTAAGCTGGATTTGTTTTTTAAATGCCAGAGGTGGACTTGTGTTGCCATGCAGACTTGAATATTCTGCTTAATCACACATCAGATGCAGCAGAATCAGTGTTGCTCTTTGGATCCAGTCTTTCAAAATATACAGTTAATGAAGGGATATTTCACTTCGGATTAAAACAAATTTATAAATCCTCGCAGAAAGCATTTTTTTTGCCAAAGATAAGAGTGCGCATCAGACAGCCACCTTTTTACGCACGGACAAGATATTTTGTAAAAAATGAACACAGCCTGCAGGTGAATACATTTGTAAATAAAGATACATTTTAAATTACCCGTAGACATGTTATTGTGCATCATGTGAATTATTATATCATTTTATATTTTAGGCAGGATTTTGAAAGGCCAGTTTAACCTGTGCGCTGCAAGGTATATATACATATATTATCAGTAAGTCTCTCACAGTTGATCAACATTTATCTGTTTGAATATGTAAAAAGTGTCAATATGATCCTATTCCCCTATTACTAGATCTAAATAGAAGTAAATATGAGAACAATATTTTTTTTGTATTTTTTGTCTGTTTGTAGCGGTGGCGAGATCAGCGTGTCCGAGTGTTGTCTTTCATTGAAGATAAACGGAATCAGTTCATTTTATAAATGGATCAGTTACGTAAAGACAGTATTCATCGTGTTTTTATACACACAGACACTTTCCCGGGACCTGACCTTCACAATGAAACGTCCTGGTCTGCATTCATCTACCCCTGCAGCCACAGTCTGTATCATAAAGCTTCAAAAAGAGAGAAACCAAATATTCTCGCAGCCAGCAGAACAACAAACTGCTTTGCTGTATAATATAATGGCATAAACATTCACCTTGAACTTTTAAATGCAAATTCAGTAGAAAATACTAAAAAAAAATAGTACTTTAACTGGGTTTTGTCGTCACAAATATTTACTTAAATGCGTGCCTTTTCCTCTGTGTTAGTCACATGTTCCTTTGTGTCTATGAGCTTTCCTCCTCGGCGCAGACGCGTAATTCCTGCTCACAGTAAATATCCAACACAGCAGCAGCTCACACCCACAGGCCAAAACCTCCACATGTCAGGAGGAGGTTACTGTGGCTGTGGCCAAATGGGATCTGCTGTAATATCAGCATCCTTCAATTTCTCTGATATTTCATGCGTTTTACTCTCCAAAAACAGGTTCCTCTGTGCGTATTAGGCGACCCATGTGGCATGTGCATATCTGACTGGGTAATAGTTAACATTTACTAAACACACATTTTTTTTTTTTTTTACTTTATGAAGTTTGTGGTGTTTTTTTTTCTTTCACGTTGTGGTTGAGAAGTGACCAGCGTTTATTTCTGCAAGGTCACAAGTTGGTCCATCTGGTCCTTGGAGGCTCAAAGTGCAACAATCAAATGATCACCAGCAGCCTGGTAAACATGTGAAACACAACATGAGAGGAAATCTATTAATGGATCCTCTCATTGCATCATCATCGCGTGACCATCGCCGCATCTCTGCAACACGTTTCTTTGCAGAACAGTTAAAAACAAAAAGCTGCAGTCACATTAAAGGAGGAACATTTCAACTTATGTGGTTTGTAATGAAACGTGAAGAGATGGTTCCTCCATCAGTGGCTGTCACCGATATCAGCGTTTTCCACTTTTATTTCGTAAGAGCTCCTCGGTGTGTCCTCTTTGTTGGCACAATCTTGCCTGTTTCCAACATGTTATATGCGGCGGGCCTGTTGTGTTCCTGCTCGAGGTTTGTCTGTTTCTTCTCAGCCTAAAATCCTCCCCGCGCAACATATTTCACCTACTATTAGTTTTTATTGCTCGGACTATTTTGAACGAGCGCACAGAGTTTTCTGTGCGTCCGGAACGCGATGTTTTTCCTTCACTATTTGTTGTTTTATTGCTTTACTGCCAAACGCAGCCAGACAGCATCATATAGCTCGGGCTCCTTCAGATACTGGGGGCGCCAAAACAAAGTTAAGGTCAAGTTAGTAGGCTCTGCATCGCTACTTCCCATAATATTCCCCACAAAGCTACTTTTTTAGTAAATTAGTTCCCTTAAATGTCTGTTTCTCTAATCAACCTGAACAATTTTGAGATGGCCTCCTGTGTATATCTGCTAAGACTGTCGTGGCAAAGTGGATATTACGCACAAAAAAAAACAGATTTAGCAACTCGTTAATCTACCTATGGACTATCTATTTAAGTTTGGTCCCTCAGTGTGATTAAAAATGCGAAATATTTAAATGTTAATGTGCTTTTGCTGAGCGCATATGCGGATGGCACACTTCACGCTGGGACATTAAACACAATATTTTGGTGCCACGCTGCGCAACAGATCGAGGAATAATGCAAAAAAAAGGCTAATAAAAATATGAATGAAAACAATTAATTTAAGGAGGAGAAAAATGAGACAACAAAAGTCACAACCTAAAAGAAACACACGCAACAGGTCGCCTTAACTTTGCTTATTTTTTGTCTGTTTGAGATGTTAAAGTCATCTAACTCGATCACTCTTTAACATTTCTCTGCAGAGAGGCTGAGTATCTTTGGTGATGAATGAAGCCTTGTTTTGCGCTCTTTATGCTGTGAGTCAGATTAATTACTTTATTTCATGAAATGTGCCCTTTTCACCCTCATTTTTGCAAATAAACACAGATTTTATTTCTGTTCCTTTTTCTTTTTGCAACTTTTGCAACTTTCCTGAAGTTTTTTTTTTTTTTTTAAGAGAAGCGTGCTAAAACTTGAGAACAGAACTGGACGGCAGAGCTGATTTTACCCCCAGTAACAATAAACCCAGTCGCCTTTGAGCTGCTTCCACATTGCGTGTGACCTTCAGGCTTAAAGCGGTGAACAATCCTGGTCCTTTGCCCACAACATCTTCGAGTCAGAACTACATTTCTGCTGGAGGTTGCGTGTTAAGGTTGCGTTCAAAGTCCAGTTTCAGACCTGCAAAAAAAAACTACACTATTATGTACTTGAAAGACTTGTTTCCCCCTTTTCTACTTTCTTTGGAGTAGTAAACATAGAAAATCATACTCACAGAGACAAACAATATTGATCGAGGCTTGATGACATGCGGTATCCGTTCACAATGTGTTTTTTAACTCCGTTTTTCCCCACTGAGAAGAGGGCCCAGACTCTGCAGGCATGGCGCTGCCTTCGTGCAATAAACTGATTTGGGCGCAGAGGCTGGCTGGTGAATGCTTGGTGGACACCACTTACACCACAGACGGTCAAAGCCAGTTGTTTTGGACTTGGCCATGCTGGATGTGCTCACTGATTCATGCTTGAAATTGACTTAGCTTGCGTTTTTTTTTCTTTTCTGTGGCATCCAAAATCAACGTCTCTGCGTTTGCAATAGCGCACAGTCGCCTGTTTTATTTGGCTTTTTCCCCCACAAGCGTTCATCTGCGTTTATTATCAAGGTGCAACAATTGAAAAACCAACCAGCAACTAATGTTTTAACACTTCTTGCTGTTTTAAAGCTGAGGCACACATGGGCTACTCCGCATGCCTTGTATTAGATTTTTTTCTCTAAGAATCTCTTGCAGCACTGTAGTTTTGTGTTTTTTCTTATTTCTTCAGTGACGCCTCAGCTCTTTTTTTGCAGAATGTTGCAGGCCAAGAGGACTGCATCTGACAATGAAGTCGAATATTTCCCCGCTGTGTTTGGTGTGTGTGTATGTGTGTGTTTTTATGCGTGTGTGTATTTAAATGTCCTCCAACCATCGTGCTGCACAGTGATTACACGCAATGAACCCTCAAATTTATTTGCATTAAAAAAACTGACTTAATGGGCCGCCTGTGAATCGCACACAAGTCTGTGGGCTTTTGCTTTAACCGTGCAGCGGAAAAAAGGCGCAGCCACGGCGGCCTTGGTGCCATTCTGCTGCGAGCTTTGCATTAAAATGCGGAGGTCAACTTCAATGTGTCCAACCTAACTGTTGCTACAAACGCGCCATGGCCGCTGTAAAGTGCGCGAATTTATCGACTGATTCGCTTGTTGCGGCTGCCATTAGGCGATGGAGATGATGCTTCTGTAAAGCTTTTAATTAAATATTCCAGCGGTGGTTCACAAATGCCTTTTTTTCCGTGAGCTATAGGGCAAGAAGGCTGGAGAGGAGTTTCCTCTGCAGCCAGGGAGCCAATGAAGTCTCTCGCATGCGCTCACATGAGTTTCTCCGGACAGTTTTTAATGACTGATATTGATGTATGGTAATTTCTTGGCTGGATCACATGACACAATTACCTCAAGAATCGATCAAGATGTATTGCAGGTCTGCCTACGTTTCCGATTTTTTCTCCCTGGCGGGGTCTCTCCACGCGCCTCTGGTGCTATAGATGGACAAAGTTTAACGCAGTCAAGCTGCCAAATACTTTCCTCTGTTGCAAAGAGGAAAAGGGAAGAAGAGATATGACGGAGTACGATGATCGCAGCTGTGCGTCAAATATGTATTTACCGAGCTGCACTTATTACGTTTCGACGCCCGATTTTACATCAGTCTCCTCCTTTTTACCGCAGACCACTTCGTGTCAGGTTAATTTCCCCTATTCTCCCAACATAGCCCAGGTTCAACCTGTTCGAGAAGTCGCTTTCAGGGATTATGGACTGGACCACCCCAGCAAATGGCACTACAGGGGCAATTACGCGTCCTACTACTCAACGGACGAGATAATGCACCGGGACTTGATCCAGTCCTCCGGCAGCAGGGCGGATGTGATATTCAAAAACGAGTCCTTGTACGGCCACCAAGGGGGGACGAGCTCGCCCTGCAATTTCTTCACCGGCGTCGGCCGAAACGGGGTTCTCCCCCAGGGCTTCGACCAGTTTTTGGACACTCCTAACTCGGACAAGCCCGGCGCGGAGCTCCCCAAACAAAAGCCGGACTCTGCCGCTCCGGGAGATGCTACGAGCACCAACCAGGCTTTAACCAAACTGGAGCAGCACAAAGCGGAGCCGGGCGGCAGCGGCGACGAGGACTCGTCCTCCAACTGCGGCGACAAGAACAACCCACAGAGTAAGTCTGTGTTTTCCTCGTTGTCTCTGCCATAAGGTGTGCGCCCTGGACAACGGAGCGTCTGCACTGCGCCGTGTCCAGCCGCCGTGGCCGTCCAGGGTTATGTGCCTCTTTATAAGCATGCAAAAGCTTTTATATCCCAATAAGATTTACTTTACGGTTGTAAAGGTATTTACAATGGGAAACGATTATGTAGCCGTGCTTTAAAGGTTGACTTGTGTCTAATAACAATACAGTGTTGCGGGGATTGATTTCTACTGATGGGGGAATTTAAGAAAGTTTATTAACGTTAATTTTATCGGATTATGTGCAGCGTTGTGCAGGTATGAGAGTACATCACGGGGTGTAGCATATGGTGTGGTAGTGTAGCTCCACACACCAAGTTATACATAAAGAACAGTTCATTTTAATGCAAATTCCTCCTGTTGTTGTCTCAATTGTGTGTGTGTGTGTGTGTGTGTGTGTGCAGAGAGAGGGCCCTTTGTACAGAGATAAATGAATAAATTGTATTAGTCAACCTGTTAACTGTTTCATAATCAATATTTTCTGACTTGATCTCCAGTTTAAACAACAGAAAAAAACTAACACTTTTTTCCCACGTTTTCATTCCTGGTGCAGGTTCATCCACCAAGTCCAGGAAGAAGAGGTGCCCCTACTCCAAATACCAGATCCGAGAACTTGAACGAGAGTTTTTCTTCAACGTGTACATTAACAAAGAGAAGAGACTTCAGCTGTCCAGGATGTTAAACCTGTCCGACCGACAGGTGAAGATCTGGTTCCAGAACAGGAGAATGAAAGAGAAGAAGCTGAACCTGCGACCGGCCTACAGTATTTCACTGGGAATCCTTTATTCTGATACCTGACATAGTAAGGGCACACATTGCACGGGGTAAATAGATAGCTACACACACACACACACACACACACACTTATATATGTGTGTATGTGTGTGTATATGTGTATATATATATATATATATATATATATATATATATATATATATATATATATATATATATATATATATATATATATATATATATATATATATATATATGTGTGTGTTTTAAAGACTGGTCTCCTCTGCATATTTGCATATTTGAATTGATTTGATTAAACCGTTTTTTTTTTAAATCTGGTATTTGGGGAAAAAAAAACCTTCAAGGCGCCACATTTTTTTGCAAACAATTTCTGCATTTATTTATTTGTGTTCGCGTATTTTCGCTTTACTGGCAACAAATATCTCCGCAAAGCGCGAGCTGTGCGAGCTTTGAAATATAATTTATATAAAATAAATGTAGGCTTCTTCCTTGTGTAATGTCCATTATTTAGGAGACGCATGTAAATGCACGTTGTGCTGTGAAATGAACTACAAATGTTGTATCCTAGTCACGAACCTTGTCACATGAACTTAACCAAGTCCTACGAAAATAACACAAGAAAAGAAAAAGAAAGGGGGAGATTTTTCTCCAAAGATCCATCACTGGAGAAATGTGGCGCTCGCAGGCCTGTATGGTGCCGTTATTTCCTTTTGCTTTCAAACGCAGGGTTGTTTACTAAACCTTGAACCGTCTAGACAGTACAATAAACGTAGCTGTAAATGTCTAAATAGGGGGCTATTGGACTTTGCAGCCCCAACCCCCAGACCACAAGAGGACTGACTCTCTTTCCTGCTTCAAAGTGGTTTCGCTCCAGGCTACAAATGTTTGGAGAATTCAAAAGATTTTCTTCGCATCGCCTCCACATATAGCTCCTTCTCACATCTCTGGGCTCTTGTAATGTTGGCAGTGTGAGCTGGGAGACAATGGAGGACACTTTGACCAGGACCCGCCGTGTGTGAGAGAATAGGTAAATTTTCTTTTTTTTTTTCAAGTTTATCTGCCTTTCTTCTACCATCAGAGGGCCAAACGTGGCTTCGACGCCTCTAAATCCGCCGTGAAGGAGAAATATTTGAATGATTAGCGACAGAATATGAGTCTTTAATTAAGGCAGGTGAGATGTTTTCCCCACTATACATGAACCCGAAGAGTTACCTGCCATGCTTTACCTCAGCAGTGTGTATCTCCGTGCTATTTCTGTGACCAAAGGACGGAGTAAATAAATGCATTTATTCCACACAAACAGTCGCTTTATTGATAATTCATGTGACACCAGTAGGGGATTATTTTCACTTTAGCTCTGCGCAGCAACAATTACACCCCTTGTTTCAGGGTCCTTTATGGTAAAAAAAAGAGAGAGAAAAGGTTGGAGAGGGATTGATGTTTATTTCATTTGCGATGCATCACATCTGCAGTTATTTCCCAAAAAGGCTGTTAGAAAACTGAGGTTTCATTAAGCGTTTAATTGGGTTGTCATCATGTCCTACAGTGAAATTACATTACCAACTGTGGAGGGCGTTTTACTTTGCTTCTCTGTGTATCCACATGAGGGCAGACTTGCAGCTCTGTGCTGGGGTGGAAATGCAGAGTGCAGCCAAATTTACCATCCAGCCTGCATGAAAACCCTTCAGAGCAGGATTAATCCGTCTAACACACACTTGGTTTACATTTTAATCTGAATTGGAAAAAAAACCATCAGCTGGCCTGAATTATCTTGTTTTCAACAGAATATGTATATATTTTAGAAAAATGTCCCAAGTCATTTTTTT
Source organism: Scortum barcoo (assembly GCA_023238725.1). Lineage (NCBI taxonomy): Eukaryota > Metazoa > Chordata > Actinopteri > Centrarchiformes > Terapontidae > Scortum > Scortum barcoo. The sequence goes on from CM041550.1 coordinate 13,364,106, forward strand.
TTTACAAGTATCAATTCATTCTGCAGAGACAGGCTGCAGTTTCACTGAAGAAAATAAGAGCACAGTCAATCTTTAACACGCATATTTTCATCACTCACTTTTAACTGATGCAAATCCCGCGGAAATCACATTCACAAGTCATGTTCAAGTGTCAAACTAAATAAATATAATTCCTCTCCGCCTCTCTGTTATCTGGACCCTTTTTAAAATCACACATTTGGGTTTTCGCCTGAAGGCTGCACAGTCTCATTATGAGCCACTGAAATCTGCAGACTCCAAACATGCAGGCACCGGGAGGGACTGCTGACATAGAGATGCTTTACGTTTCCTTTTATTTCATTTCATTTATTAGCGGTATATTTGTTAAACATTACATTATCGTTTATCTGCGTCTGGCTGTTTGTTTTAAAAAATATATATATATGTAAAAGTGACTCTTCCTCCATTAAAGAGCAGAAATATTGTTGTAGTTTCAAGCTGTCGGTTTTTCCTCAAACTACAACAATGTCTTTTTTTTCCCGGTAAATTTTCATCTGTATTTTCTTATTTTTTATTTTTTATTTTTATATGCTTTACCATTTTGAATATCAGTGGATCTCCTGCTATCTGCTTTAATTATTATTATTATTATTATTATTATTATTATTATTATTATTATTAGAGATTCAGTTTACGGTACTTGTGTATTTTGTGTGCGTGGATGAGGAATGTACTGGCATATTAAAAATGTTTATATATTTCTTTTTTTCAGTTCAGTGCGCCACAAAATATGAAAATATGCAAACTAGCTGTTATGTTGTCTCTGAGCAATTATCATCATTAGAAACACGATTATTAAAACGACATTGTCGGATGTTAAATGTGTTTTCTTTCCTCCTTTTCGAAATAAGCGAACGTGTCCTGAATGTATTTTCTCCTCCTTTAAAATGTGTGTGTGTGTGTGTGTTTCGTTGTTTGTGGCTCCTGTGATGTGGAGATGATTTGCATACTACGGATGCTTATTTACAACCAACTGTAAATATCCGAGAGCCTCAAAGACACGTCCTCCCGAACAAGTTGTATCATTATTTAAAGCTCGTGGCATAAATACCAAAGAGAGGATTATTTTTAAGCTGCACTTGCTTTGTTGTGCTCATCTGTTTTGTTTGTAAAGACCTGATCATTGCGGTGACTGTGGCCTGACTTCTGGTGTTTTCAGGTACAAAGTGTTTTTTATTTTTTAAATGTTTTTTTTTCTCCCTTCAGCTCAACAGGCACACAGTGTATCTTGCACACGTTTGCCTTCCTCGCAGACAAAAACAATGGAGCCCTGAGCGAAAGACTCACGAACCACCTCCACCCTTTTGTTTTCATTTTATTTTCACCAAGAAAACGTGTGACAAAATGCAAATCTATTGAAATGAATACAAAGATACTGTGCTTAATTATCTGTGCCAATAATAAAGGACCATTTTCTATCAGCCTTCTTCAGTGCAGTTTATTTTGAAAGCGAAGCCCTGCAGCGGTGTGATGTTGACCTTCATGCACACAGAGCTTCCTCTGCTCTCTTATTTATTTAAATCTGTGAAAGGTGGATTACAGACTCCTTATTTTAATGCGGACATCTTGCAGGAAATCTAAATGGCCTTACATCGAATAGTTTGTAATAAAAAAAAACAGAACCAAAGACATAACAGGGGAAAATATTCAACGCACAAAATAAAACAAAACTCCAAAATCCTATGAAAAACTGACAAACAGTATATTTACAATTTCTCCATTTATTTTATTTTATTTTCCATTTTCAACTCAAATATATTCGAGACCATAAAATGTAAAATACATGCAACTAAAATACATTTGCAGAGAACTTGGGGTCACGTTAATGGGGTGATATGATTAAAAAAAAAAACAAGATCAAATTCAGTGGAGGTGGTTATATTCTTAAAAATAGTCTGCAGTTGTCGCCTATGCGCCATGTACACACACACACACACACACATTGTCACTCCTCACTCTCCCTCTCACACAAAGAAACACCTTTATTCTTCAGAGCATTTAACGCGGTGAAAACACCCCAAAGAGCTTCTGTTGCTGAGCATGTCACCTCCAAACGAAGCCCAGCTATTTCCTCATGTCTCTTTTTTTTTCCCTCTCTCTCTAACACGACTTCAACACGATTGTTTCAGTAAAGTCGTTACCCCTCTCCACCCCCTCCTTTTTTACTGAACCAATTTCAAGTCCGTGTCGTAGGTGTCGCTGTTGACCACGTCTGCGAGCGCGTGCAGGGCGGGTGGGTGTATGGGTGGGAGGACGGAGGAGGAGGAGGAGGGGGGGGGAGGCTGCGTCTCAAGGCCATTTTCAAATCTCATTGGTGGGCTCGTCATGTGGTCGGGAGGCATCCTGACTTTACGCGGAGATTGTTTTTGCTAGATATGTCAGCTTACAAAGGACATCTCTCTCCTCCCAAAGAGCTTAACACCCCAAAATGTCCTTCCCCAGTAGCTCTCCTGCGGCAAACACCTTTCTAGTGGACTCTCTAATTGGTGCCTGCAGGACGGACAGCTTTTACTCCAGCGGCAACATGTACATGCCGTCCGGCTCAGACATGGGAACTTACGGAATGCAAACCTGTGGACTCCTGCCGTCTTTCGGCAAGAGAGGGGAGGTCAACCACCAAAATATGGGCATGAACATCCACTCGTACATACCTCAAATAGATAACTGGACTGATCCGAACAGACCCTGCAGAGTAGAGTCGTCCAGCCAGATGTCAAACTGCACATTTTCACAGAGCATAAAGGAAGAGAGTAACTGCTGCATGTACTCCGATAAGAGAGTGCACAAAGTCAGCTCGTCAGAGGTGCCCGCATATTCTAACGTCATCCCCGAGTCCTGTCCGGTCGATGGCCCCGAGGTGCCGGTGCCGGTGCCGGGCTATTTCAGACTGAGCCAAACTTACGCGAACGGGAAGCAGCAGGAGAGCTACTGCCATGAGCCGCCGAGTCCGAACCCGACGCTGATGCAGCTCAGCCGGGTCACTCCGAAAGCGCAGTCCACCTCCTCTTCCTCCTCCTCCTCCTCGGCGCCCTCCAGCTTCGCGGAGGCGGAAAAGAAAAGCGGCGAGGACGTCCCGCAGAACCCCGAGAGCTCCAGGACGCCGGTGCCCGCAGAGAGCCCCGAGCCCAGGTCCGTCTCCGGGAAGAAGCAGTGCGCCATGGACGCGTCCGTGTCCAGCCCCGAGCTGCTCCAGCAGGAAGGCAAAGGTGGGTTTGGCTACAATGGGAGCTTTTATCTTGTGGCGCTGCGGTGCTGAGAAGGCTCCAGCACCATAAAATCAAGTATAAAACACAAACAACCCTAAAGTCGTAATGTTTAATGAGAGTCTTTCTCAGGTTGCAGTAACAGGCAGCAGAGAATGCGTTTACCGTGCAGCATGCGCCCTGTGCGCCCCATTCCTCACATGTTTAAATCCAAATCGCATGCTATTTTAGCGTATCTTTTCCAAGCCTGTTACTTTAGATTTTTAGGGAATATTGTTTTTAGAAGTTAATTTATTTTTTAGAACATGAGCAGTAGTTGATTGTCTCATTAGTTAGTTGTATGAATGGAAAATGTAATCAGTCCAGGAGCTCCCCAAACTGGTGCATCTGCAGCAGGATAGTGTCTTTAACCTGCAACGTGACAAAATCACAGTTTGAAATTCAATTTGAAGTACATAATTTGAACAGTTTAATCAAATCTTACATGTTAATGCATTTAAGCTCTCATTAATTTGTTAGATTTAAAAAAAGAAGCTAATGTTTCAGGCTGTGTGTAGAGGTGTGTTCCTGTTGCGCCTTCATCAGTTGGGGGCTTAATTTAATTTCTTTTTTATTAGTGGTGGCATGTACGTGACTATTAACACCCCCCTGCATTTTATTTATTCTGGGACATCATTTATACTGTGTGTTATTTCCCAGAGGTGAAATCCAAAGCAGCAGGTGAGACTTTTTCTTTACTCTGCAGCTCCAAAACACTGAACATGTCTCTTAGATTTGGTCTTTTCCCCCCCCCGCAGACTGCAAAGGTGACAGGCCGACGAGCAACTGGTTAACGGCGAAGAGTGGCAGGAAGAAAAGATGCCCCTACACGAAGCACCAGACTTTGGAGTTGGAGAAGGAGTTTCTGTTCAACATGTATCTGACCCGAGAGCGCCGCCTAGAGATCAGCAGGAGCGTCAACCTGACCGACAGGCAGGTCAAGATCTGGTTTCAGAACCGCAGGATGAAACTGAAGAAAATGAGCAGGGAAAACCGCATCCGTGAACTGACCTCAAATCTCACCTTTTCGTGAGCTGGCATGCGCCTGTGGCTCGCTGCTGCCTCTGTATTTTTATTTTCTCCTCTCACATGTTCAGTTTGATGCCTCGGTAGCATTGGACGTTTATCCTCAATTTCAACGAAACTGTGACTATAAATATATATATATATATGTGCCAATTTTAGTACTTTTTTGTGTGGCGTCATGTACTTGTTTTATTTTATCACAGGGTAACACTTTTTTTGTCTTAAATTATTGGAGAGGTATTTGTCCTCCCTCTGCCAGAAGACGTGCATATTCTGTTTATTTTATTTTATTATTTTTTTTAAAGAGTTGCTCCATTTCAGCCACGGAGGCGCATTTAATTGTCGTGTAGTGCAACATTTGTTTTTACAGTAAGTGCAAGCCATTTGCTCCAAAGTGAAACGTTTCTATGGGCCTTTTAAAGTGGCGGAAGACGATGTTAATCTGTGAATTTATTGCATGTTTGTGGCATGTATCTTGCAATAAATTGTCAAATAATCTTGCCTTGCATTTTTTTTTTGTGCTTCTGCCTCTGCGCTGCAATTATGTCTCAGCTATCAGTAATTTGCTGATGTGTCGAAATCTGCGGGATTGTTTGAACTGACGCAGGAACTATTTTTTCTCAAAGCGGTTGTGACGAGGAGGAAAAGGGAGGAAAAAAAGCAAGAAAAATAGATGGTCCAAACGAGAAGTGCTGCAAAAAGAGAAGCTGTGGTCCAAAAAGCTTCCTTGCATGTATTCCTAAATTCACTAAATGTCCAAAATGACGCTTAAACTTCATCTGACAGAGTATAAAACTGAGAAAAAAAGCAAGTTCGTGTGGTATCAGTAGTTACAACACATGCAGTTTTTACTTGTGAGGCTACGATACTTAACCTATTATCCCTTGAATTAAAAGATATTGAAGCTGCCTGCAGACAAAGTGAAACGTGCACACTTTTATCTAATAAAATAAGCGAAAAAACTACACCAAAACAACAAACAAACTAACAAAAAATGTTCCATCTTCTCCTGCCGTTTCCCATCAGTGGCCTGTTTGTGTGAGAAGCCCATCAGAGAGGCGGAGGTTGTGTAATCCAATAAACATGGTGTTGCTTTTTTAAAAAATTCTCAGGCCTGTTTGTGAGTTAAACAATCGGTTATGTTCAAGCGCAAATTCACAGGCGAGAAGCAGCTCTTCCTTCCTCCCGAGCGACAACAGGCCTCAGAGCCACATCTGGGTCTCTCCTCTCTCAGCGCGGAATAACTTCATATCTGAGGATTATTTGGGGATTAACTGTGATTAAATGGCGTGAAGCTGCCAGTCTGACGGAGGCTGCAGATTTGACCCAAATCTCAAAATCTGTTTCTCTTTTTTTAAAAAAAAAAACAAAATTCTTGTACTGTAGCTCAAAAAACTCTCTTTTATGCATGATATCCAGTATATGGATAAATAAAGTTCATTTCTACTCAACAAAAACGCGCTTTGCATTTAAATTACGGCTCTCAGACAGCAACACACAGATGGACTTTACTTCTCCAAGTCTTTTTTTTTTATTGACGGCAAGTATAATCACACGCACCTCATAAAACATTTATTGATACATAAAGACATTATTGCCCTCCTTTGAATGAATACAATAATTTCACAACTGCCTTTTTCCGGCTCAGCTTTTAAAATTAAACCAACCCAGAAAATATGTTTCCTCGCCGAATATTAACAATGGATCCACAGCATTGTGAACGGAAATGGCGTCTGTTATTTTACAGCATGTTATTACATCTATTTTACGAGGACTCCGTAAGTCTATAAACCATTTTACTAGCAGTGAGGGTATCAGGACGATATTATAAGAGTTTTCTCTTACATTAAGATGCAAGGAATCCGTGCTGGTGGACCCTGTAATGTGTGTGTGTGTGTGTGTGAGAAAGTGTCTTAATCATTTTTTTCCTGTATTGTTGCAGCACTGCGCACATCAGAAACAGAAAACCCAAAAAAGCCTTTTGCGTTAATTTGAGCGCTTGTTTTCTCCCCCCTTGTCACATCTGAATGGGCTTTTTATTATTTGTGAAATGAAAAGCTAAATTAAACCTGACGAAGGAAAAAAAAAAGAGAGAGCAAGGGCAGGATTGATTTACTCGCTGTATTGGTAAATATGACCACGTGATCCATGTAACCAATCCCTGTAGATGCAGGCCAGCAAAATACTATGATTGTTCATAGAGGGAAGCTTCCCGTAACAGTACAACCCTTATTATATGAGTAGGAAGAGATCAAAAATGTCTTCCAGTGGCACTCTCAGTAACTGCTATGTGGACGCTATCATGGGCCAGGAGCCGGAGGATGTGTACGGTGCGCGCTTTATTCAGGCTCCACACATGGTGACCCCGAGGCCGTCAGGTGCTGGGGACAACGCGGACTTCTCCTCTTGCAATTTTGCACCAAAGTCGGCCGTTTTCTCGTCGTCGTGGTCCTCGGTTCACCCGCAGGGGATCTATCATCCGTACGTGCACCACCACCACCACCACCAGTCCCATCTCCCCGCGTCGGACGGCAGATATGTGGGCGTCCGCTCCTGGATGGACCCCATCTCCAACCACGTTTCGTTCGCCGGCTTCCACTCCGGCAGCAGCCGGCCGTACGGGACCAAGCCGGAGGTCCCGCCGCCCAAAGCCGCGGAGTGCGACGCGCTGGACGCGGAGGCTCGGCCGCTCGCCGGAGAGTTCCCGTGCGGAGTGCCGGAGTGTCCGGAGAAGGCGAGCAAAGAGCACAGCGGGAGCGAGCTGTCGAGCCACAGCGAGCCAAAAGAGGAGAAACAACAACAACTTGACCCAAGTAAGTAAACGAAATAGCCGGATCCTGATTTACAGCCCCGGAGAACTGTATGAGCTGGGTGTGTAAAACTGGAGGTTTTACTAACCTATAAAAGTGTCTCGTACCATACCGCGGCTCGGGAAGGGGAGAAACCCGCCCTGCACGGGTTACTGCAGGGGGGTTTAAGCTAAAGTTTCTCATGTCACAGGACACCCCAAAACAGATACACATTTCTCCATGTTGGTGAGATTTAACCCCGGGTAGACTTTAGGGGCCTGGTGTCCTCTGTTCATTTTCACTATCAATGAAAACAGGAAAACATCTAAATGGTCGTTTTTTCTGCTTTTTTTGTGTCAAATTAAAACACTTTGATTCTGGTGCCCTCATACACATCCAAGACCCCATATTTGATTTAGTGAATTCATTGAAGTTTAAAATGAAAAACATCGCATGTGTCTTATTCTCCTCATATCTATCTGTCTCCCTTCTTCTTTTTTTTTTTTTGCTTCAGACAACCCTGCAGCGAACTGGATTCACGCACGCTCCACGAGAAAGAAGCGGTGCCCGTACACCAAATATCAGACTTTAGAGCTGGAGAAGGAGTTCCTCTACAACATGTATCTGACAAGAGACCGGCGCTATGAGGTGGCCCGCATACTCAGTTTAACCGAGAGACAAGTGAAGATCTGGTTCCAGAACAGGAGGATGAAAATGAAGAAGATGAACAGAGAGAGGAGCAGCAAGGAGCAGCTATGAGAGCCGCTGCTGCCATTTCACGTTTTCACACTTCACATGTTTGTACCAAGGAAAGCCATCTGAACAATTACATTTATTTTGGTAGGAGCCTCGGTAGCCATTTCACTTCTTCTTCTTCTTCTTCTTTTTTTTTTAGAGACTCTAGGTCCATATCAGTGTCACATGTGCAGGATTTTTTTTTTTTTTGCAAACAGGATCCGTCAAACGCTGTTTCAATCTGAAGTGTTTTTATTTTACGCATGCACACACACACACACACAAACACACGCACAGACACACACGCACACACGGATGTTTCTCAGATGAGCTGAGCATCCCCCAGGGAAGCTGCCCATGTGTATTGCTTTTATAGCTGTTAAGAATTTGGAGTTGTGTATATATAAAACATTTTCACAGCTAAACCACTCGGACTGCTGCTGTGTCACTGCTGTTTGTGTCACACACACACACACACACATACACACGGGGAGATGTCGCATCAGATAAAATCAGTTTTCACTTTTTACTTTCTAAGACTGAAAAAAACAGGCACATCAAAGTGAGATCAGTTATCTCTTTCAGCTCAAACATCAACATACACATTAACATGACATTTATTTCCCTTCAATTAACAGATTTAACAACTTTCTCTGCAAGTTTCCTGAATATTGTTGGAGTTATTTCATCCAAATACTTATTATTATTATTATTATTATTATTATTATTATTATTATTATTATTATTTTAAAAACCAAAAAATACTCAATGAGGCCTTAAAAAACATCCGTGGTTAAGAATGAAATTTTCTTATTTGCAGCCAGCACACGAACCAGCAGAGATTAAAGGGATTAAAGTCCTGTGTTAAAGGAAAAACCTTAACCCCGAATAAGGTTACACACTCTATGTTAAATTCCACCTTTATTTCTTTTAAAACTGAGGATTTGAAACCTAGAAGAACGAGTAATAAAGTGTTTACGATTGGGGAGAGGTGTTGCGGCGCATTTCCAATTTATTGTCCAACTTGTACGAATAATGACTTTAAAGCAGGAAGAAACGCGGCCCAATAAAGCTATAGAAATGGCTAGACGTCTGGCCTAAATGACTTTATGGGCCCAGCCAGTAATTACACTCTCCTTTGAAACCCCCCACTTTTTCTTGGGCGTTTGCGTCTGTTGCTGACAAACAGAATGTGGACACTTTTCCACAGGGTGTCTGCTAGATGAATTGTTTCAGAGGAAATCACCCCCACCTTAATGGTCACGTTTATTCATCAACCGCACTTCCCACCGATGGGAAAAAAAACTTAACTTTGACTGGTGTCCTCTGCAGTCTTTCTGTCTAAATTTATTTTGTATCAAAACATTAAAAAAAGGCCACGTGTCCTGTTTGTCTCATACAGACTCAATCGGGGGAAACTAAACAGGCTCTCAGTGAAATATGCTTCGAGGTTTTTACATTTTTTACATTTTTTTCTCACATAAACTTGTACAAATAAATGAAGAATAACATTTTAAGCACGTTAGTTGAATCAAATGGAGAAGCCCTGAGTTGTGCAGAACTAAATCCAGTCTGTTTACCCCTGCTGGAACTGTGTTTGACAGGTCAGGGGAGCGCTAGAGGGCGATGTTGCTCTTTTAGTCTCAGTTACAGCAGTTCATTCATAGCTGGAACATGAAGGCAACACATGGAGCAGATCATACATGTACTCATGGGTTCGATGGTTTCTGTGAAAAGAACACACTTGTTTTTTTTTTCCCAAAAAGGTAAAATATACTGTATATCTTTGAATATCCTTCATAAAACTAGAGCGTTCCAGAATTTAAATTTCTCTAAAGTCCAAGGGTACAATGATAATATAATTTTCTGTCCTGAATCCAAACTTGTTGTTGAAAAAAACTATAATAACACGCGTCTTTAACTGTTTAGAAGTCCATATTCATGATGTTTAATCGACTATTTCAGTTGTCAACATGCATGTTTTCATAATAATTTTCAGAAACCTCTCAGTAAAAATATTACACATTTGCACAAAAGATCTGCCATTTTAAATGGATGCAGAAAAGTGTTACTGACTCCACGAGCAGCCTCAGTCCATTACAGAAGAAAACTACAGAAAGTCACCTTTCAGAAATGCATTCCTCTAAATTTCCCCTTCAGAGGCCACATCCTCCTCTAAACGTCCTAAACCTCCAAAATGATTCCTTATTTAGAGTCTGTAATTTATCCGTGTTGTAATCTCCTTGTAGTGTAACGAAATTATGGGTCACTAACATTTAATAGAAGACCAGCTGTGGTTCAGTCACCAAACATAAACAGAGACACTCTCTTTGTGTTTTTTTTTTCTCACCGAGCTCAAATTCATATTGGAGCAGCGGATGTTTTCGTTTTTAAATTACTGACAACAACAAGGCCCAGTGACAGTAAGCACAGAGGTGCTGGAAGAAAAATAATGTACAGGCCTATTTGGATATATATACTGTTCATATTCTGTGTTTCCAAATGATCTGCTCCATTTAACAAAATAAAAATGAATTAAAATAAGCACGTCACAGAATCCTTAAAAGTATTATTTAAATAAATTTCACAAGAATAATTCAAATGGGTCACAACGGAGCTTTCTGTCGCTCGAAAACTGAGCAACAGAAACACACTTCAGGCTCCTGGACTCATTTCCTTCATCTAATGCAAAACAGACCTCCAAGCCTCGGTGGTGAGGCATCTAATAAACATTTACTTTTGCTAAATCGTAGTTGAAAACAGATTATAGGAGCTTTAAACGCCGCTTTACTCCGGTTTGACACCTTCGATAAAACCCCCCCCTCTGAATTCAGACTGCGGAGGAAAAAGAGTGTCTGCGTCCTGAGCAGTTAGAGCGAACATTACTCATTTAAAAAGTGATGATTGTCATGAGGTTAGCAGTTGTGTAAAAGCACCCAAAACACTGGCAGCCAATGGCGACGCTCGGAGCGCACAAGATGGATGCAACAACCAAAAAAAAAAAATGTTGACGCAATCAGGGAAAATGTTGAACTGATTACTGAGTTGCGTGCGTGTGATGGAAAAGCCGCGGCACGTGGACTGGTGACTGGTCGCGGATGAAAACTTGACCCCAGAGAGACGTTCAGAGGCTCCCTGTATTTAGACCTATGGGGCTTCATGGTCACACGCAGCTTACGCGCGCACAGTAACCGGACTGAACCTTTTTCTTTGATGGTGGCACGGACGCGACAGGGGGATTTGCACGCCTGCTCTCCTCTCGGGCCGTGAGCTCGGGGTCAGCTCTCTCACTTCATCAGCTGCGGTCACGCTACAGCCGGAGATGCTGCGTCTGTCCGCTGCTGTTATCTGTGCGGAGGCCGTGACGCAGGCCGAGGCGATGGCTACAGCTACTCAGTGGGCTCATTTCCAGTGGAGTGTTAAACAGATTGTTCAGATACACTAACCAGAAGAAGCCCCGTTGAAAGCACATCAACATAGCTTCTTGCAAACTGGCCTCATCACTGTGCGTATGAGTGTGTGCATGTGTGTGAGTGAGAGATATTTAGAAAGAGAGAGAGAGAGAGAGTAAGGGGTGTTGAATTGAGCTCATTTCTGGACGTCTTGCTTCAGCCATCCGTTTGGATCTGCGTTCAGTCTACAGTATATAACATATCGTCTCTATAATCCAGCCCACTAACGCGTCAGTGTGAGACGATTGGTCTTTTAAGTCGTTTCCTTTCCAACGCGTTCGACTTGACGCCTCCATTAGTCTGCTTTTTCCTTTTTGTTCGAAGCCCCCACCTCAAAAAAAAAAAAAAAAAACACAATAACTGTGAAGCGGTTGAGGTCTGTGACGCAAACGGACGTGCAGGTACTCTATGTTCTAGAATGGTGACGTCACAACATTTGCAGAGAACCCGAAGGTTCCGTCAGCGTGTCTCTATGGGAGGGAGAACGCAGAGTGGAACGTGAACGCAACAGTGTAGCTTAAACGCGTTGGCCCTGTGGCTGCGTAACAATGAATGAACTGCTCCAAATCATCCATCAAGTCTCCTTGGCAACAATGACATATGTGTGAGGTGCAAACAACATATTTATCGGTATATCTGTATTTATCTTATCAGCCATGTTGTCTTTACTTTCTTGGCAACGGGCTTTTGGCACCGTGACTCCAAATTCTGGATCCATGCCGGTGGAAAAATATAAAGTACAGAGTACAAACACACAGCAATGAAATAGTCAGTGCAGCCAACGTGGTGTAAAAAATAATAACAATACATTTTTTTAAAAAGAAGGAAAGAAATCACAAAATAAATGTAACCTTCTTTCAGATAATGGGCATGTGTGGATCAGGCCGCGCAGAGAGTCCGCTCAGATCTCTGTGACGAAAGTGAACCACATGATTTGCGCCATACCATAACTTTTCTTCTTCTTTTTTTTCCTTTCTCTTGATGCGCGTGTCGAATTTCTTATCTCATTTAAATCCGCCCCGGTGACAACGATGATGTTTCTATTGGGAATCACGTCGACGGGAGAAGTCGGCAGTGGACTCCAAACAAAACAAAGCCTCGAGGATGAGAAAATAAAAAAACAGCAGCTCGTTTGTTGTGAACTGAACCGTTCACAGGGATGGTGTCAGCTGTCTTTACATTTACATCCCTGGTATGAAAGGAAGCCATGATTTGTTTTTAAGATTATTAAGAAGGAAAAAAGAAGTCCCTCAGATTCATGAATTAATATGCAAACACGCAGACCTGCTGCCCTGTCAGACGTGCTGTCCTGGTGGTGTCTTTAGTGATGCTTTGTGTTAGTCCACCAGCACCACCTCATGTCTTTCGATATTTCTTTTTTTTTCTCAATATGAATCAGGAATTTTAAACTAACTAAAGTAGATGAAGGTGAAGCTGGGAGAGTCCAGTTTCCTATCTCATAACAATAAGGACATCTGTCTAACTGTACGCCCATAGTTTGATTTCTACGGCTCTTAGCATGTGTGTGTGTCATCTCTATTATTATCTGAAACAGACACCATTTGTTTTCCCGAATCAAAAGAAATGGCCTCCGCCGGCGCGCTCGGTTCGTCTTTGGCTCTCCATCACTCATTTAAAGCGCACTGCCACATCGCATGCTGGAGCTGATACCGCTCAGTCCGGTGCAACGTGACGCCTCTCTCACCACCGCTGACCCCCAAATAAGAGACGGTAACATCATTTCAGAAGAATGGGCACACAGATAGTCCCCTATCTCTGCACCGAGACTAAAGAGATGTCCAAACAATTTTTTTTTCTTTTCACCAACAGAATGACTTTGTCGCAGTGGACTGCACCGGACTATAGAGTTACAGTCATGTCGTAGTTGTGTAATGCAACAAATCCTGATCTCTTGCATTACACATTGCACACGCACACACACGCACACACACACACACACACATGGCTATAACACAGGAAACCAGAGCCCTTGCCATAGCCTGACTATAAATCGCACAGTGCTGACTCTGGCACGCCACCAGATGAACGAGAATCAAATGAAAGAAATATCTTTTTTTTTTGCAGAAATGTTCACATGGACATGAGCTTGCGGTTGCGATGTTTTAAATAAAGCCTTTAAATCTTCACGGTTTGTTGGTGTGAAACAATGTTTTTTTTAATGGCGACATTTATTTCTCCCACATTTTCATCAACGTATCTCTGAATAAAAATGAGGCCCATGTGGAGAAGGCGATGATGTGCAGTGTGTTCATGCATGGTGGCAACACACCCCCAGAACAATTTGAAACATATTTTGTCGCCTTGAAGAACAACCGAGCCATCAACAGGGAGAGAAATAAAAAAAGTGGACTGCTTTTCATCGAGGATGCATTTTAATTAGAATTTTCTTCATTTAAACGGCAGTATCAGTTAGAATGAAAACGAATAAGTTGCCTTGTTTTTATGGTGTGACATTTTATTCACGGTTGGTGCACAGGCCTCTCACTGAAAAACAGAAAGGAAAAAAAAAATTTGGTCCTTTTGTTGGTGCAAAAAAAAGCCTCCGTTTGACGCAAAAGCTATCCAGACATTAATTCTAACAAAATCTAATGTTTTTTTATGATTAAATGTTAAACAGAAATGTGTCGCTCTCCATTCAGAGCAATGCACAAGTGCGTCATCATTGTTTTGCCATATGTTCAAGAAAAAAAAGGATCATTTTTATACACAAAAATCTATTTTTCATTTTCTTTTTCTTTATATTCAAAAAAGAGTTGAAAACATTTAAAGCTACATGCTTAGCTGCACTTTTAGATGAAACATATTATGGTTGAGTAACAGAAACATACATAAAAAAAACCCTCTTGTTTTCCTCCAGAGGACATGGAGGGGCTTCTGCTATTATGCGCAAAGATGGGGAGAGCTGCTGCAGTCGAAATTCCTTTTTGTGAGAGGACAATTTACAACTTGGTAATAGACCTTTTTATGTGCCTCCATCGCCTGTCATTGGATGCCACTGGTCATGTGTGAGAGGCAAACGTCTTCATGGCTCTTTCCCTGATTTCCCAGGCGATTTTTTTTCTCCCACCGCATTCTGCTCCTATGGCGTTCAAACCGATGCGCCACGGTCGCCTTTCTTAAAAAATTGCGCTCGTTTCATGAGCATATCTGCCGGCAACTGCGCCGCTCCTTCACCCGGATGACAAGAAGGGAGAGTTTCAACTTTCTACACAATCTGACCTCTCCGTGCACAGCGGCAGAGGCGTCAACGGCATCGGCGGCTCTCAGCAGCTTTATCAACATGCGCCAGAAAGGTAAACCTCAGAGAGGAACCATGGATTACCTCCAGGCTATAGGTAAGCTTCTTTCTGTGTGATCATGGACTTTATTTACGCTGCTGTGTCTGCATGTGGAGTCTGACAGCTTCCTGTTTCATTAGTCATGTAAATTAGCAGCAGGGTGATGGCTCTCAGGTAATTTGGTGGTTTCACATGTTGCTGGATGTCATGAAATAAATAGCTTTTTTTATATACTTAACAACTAGAAAAGCTGTGTAATGATGTTAGCATCGATGGAAATGCGGCTTTGCTGCTGTTTGGCTGTGAGAATCAAAGAGATGTGTTTGAAGATACCATCGGCTGGGTTTCAGATTGTTTAATGTTAACTGTTTTCTGTTGCAAAATTATTCTGCAGAAATGTAGCTTGTGTTTGGAGTCAGTGATGGTGTCTGGGAAGTCTGAGCAGTATTTTTTATTTATTTATTAATTTATTTTGTGATGCAGATAACTGAGTGCAGTTATTTCCTCATGAATTAAAAGAGAGCTCCGTGCACGGAAGCAGCCATTTCATTTTCAGTTTGAAGAGGCTCATTGCAGCTCTGCACGCCTTTTATTTTTTAAATATTCCTCATCTTATCAGACTGGGCAGCGAACCCAAAGTTAGACCACTGTGCATTTCTTTTAGCCACCAAAAAAACAAAACAAATCAAATCTGCTTTCATCTCATGAAGCTGGTGTATTTCCACATGCTGTCCACTCGCTTAAACCCTGAACTATAATCGACACAGAGCAAATCTGCTTTGCTGTATTTCACATATGCGAGCCTGGCAAAAGAAGTTCAGTTTTCATAGCTCGTCTTCAGCTGCCTGGAGATGGGGGCCAACTGAACAAAGACAGTATTTCACTGTTGGCTGACAGGCAGCTGCGAAAGTATTTACAGCCTCACTGCAATGCGGCAAAATGGACCCTGGAAGACGGGCACAAGTAGAAGCCTGAGAGGAAAAAAAAATCAGCCAGGATTCACTGTGTGCTGTCTGGTTTGACAATACACACAGCTTACTTAATTCCTGCCTGTGTTTGTTATATCTGCGTTTGTAGAACAATGTCTGACTGCAGGCCCTGCTCACATTTAAACAGACACTTTCCATGAATGGATGTGGTTTCACCCTTATTCAACCCCCCCACAGATGTAGTCTAGTCCAATTTAGATTCTCTCGGATTATTGTATGAGATAGTGAGAGCTTTTGTGCATGTTTTTTCCCCTCTATTGAGTTATATGAAGCCTAAAAGGTACAATAGCTTTATTTATCTGATTTAGAACAATAATTTGATTTTTTTTCGTTTTCCGGTTTCATAAAACGATTCATTGATTCATCATATCCACCATAAGCATCACCACCTTCACAAAGCAGTGACTTTATTTAGTTTTTTTCTGCTTAATCATTAGTATTAACGTCAACACTACAAAACGTGCTCATATTGGCGTGGCATTAACTTTCATACTCCACCAAATTAATATAGTCCACCTAATTAATATAGTCCACCTAATTCCCTTAAATCCTTAAAATCAAACACTTTATCGATAAAGGCTGAATGATTATTCTTGTGTTAACTGCACCTTAAATTGTTTTGGGGACGTAATTAAACCAAATCTTGAGTCAAGCTGCATCATTGCTTTAAAATTGTTAATTAAAATAATATTAAATTAAACTATTGTGCATTTGAAAAGTGTCATTTCGCCTCCCTGCCTGCACATCTGTATCAATAGTTTTATAAAACATGTGATTGGGTGAAGTCTCTTGTGGGTGCAGATGGACACTTTTTGCAGTGGAGAAGGGGGAGGAGGTCGTTAAAATGCCAGCAGAAGGCGCTGTTGTCCAACACTCAGCCTCTCCGCTCCCATCCTGCAGCCTCTCACTAGCAGCTTCCTGAGCGCGGTGATTGGCTGAGGAGTGTGGTCATGTGATCCGGTTCAGTTTTGAAAAGTGTTTTTTTTTTTTTTTTTGAGAATTGTGTGTGATAAAGTGCATTTTTTTCTTTCCCACTCTTTCTGCTGCTGCTGTAAAAAAAAAAAGAAAAATCAGTTTGTTGAGAAATTAGATCAGCTGCTCTGGTTATTTATTGCGCTGTGTGATTTGGTTTTATGTGTTGGAGTGCCCTAGCAAACCCACAATGACCGTCACAGCAAGAGCATTTGTTTATTGTCATTAATTCATCTCACACAGGCGGAACAGAGGAGGCTTTGTTACCAGAGACCACTTCACTTTAAGATGCTGAGTTTCATTTTCACACACATATTGTTGAGCTAAAAAGTTCATGGCATCCTCTTCAAGATGATGATGGTGATAAGGGAAGAGTCTTTTTAAAGAAAGCTGATGGAGCTGAACGCCATATGATTAAATTAACAGGCATGAAACTGTGCCTGAGCCATTAAACCGCAGAAAACAGTGTACCAGTTTAACAGCAGGGACTACATGCGAGTGCAGCTACTCCTCAAAACCCCCTCGCCCCCTTAGGAGGCCACACACAGAGAGGTTTTCACCCTCAAATTATCTCCGGGGAAATAACTTTTTATGAGGACGTGCATGTAAAAAGTGACATGCCTCTGATTTGATGCCCCCTCCTCCATTCATCATACCTGCTCCCACTGTGGCAGCCAACCAAACCTCAACATCACCAGTTTGCACAGGAAAGGAGAGGAGGAGCAAAAAAAAAAAAAAAAAAAAACGCTCTGCACTCTGGGATTGGCCCCGGAGGAATGAATGACATCAGTCTCGCTGTATTGTCAGGTTCACAGGGAAGAAAAAAATGTATTTGAGAACAGATCAGAGGTGCATGTTGCATGTTTGTGTGCACACTTTGGACTTTGACATTACAGAATCAGGCATTAAGCAGCGAAAAAATCAAAATTATTGGATTAAATGACTGATTATATGATCATTAATATTAATTATAAGAGATCCAGCTGACCTTTTTGTGTGTTAAAGCTTTACACGAATAGCCTATAACAATATGCATGCAACATGCAAATAACAATAAGAAACAAAACCCCAATGCCAATGCAAAACAAAGTATTTTTTATAAACGCACAGTGCAGCCCTGTTCTCGTTTCTATCATGACAGCCACGACCTCCCTGTAACCTCCCAGCTTCCTCGTTTCTCCGACTTTTTCCACAGTGCACATCAGTGTAATCGGCGTTATTGAGTAAGTGCAACTTTGAGGGTTATTTATGGGCCTGCGCGCTGCCATGAGTGGCTGCGAGGAAACACGTGACGCCATTAAAGTTTGTTTTATGGCCCGGGACTTGACAAGCCAAAATATAATTCTCATTGTGTATTAGTAAGACCGTCCAGATGGGTCGGAATAGAGCTTCAAATTGGCGGAGAGCTGCTCCGGGCCGACTCTCTCCTCCCGCACTGGATGCGTTTGCTCCACCGTGCGCCATGTGCTGCGGAGTCTGCGGTAAGCTGCGTTTTTTTTTTCTATCTTTAATGCTCGTGGTTATGGGCGTGTGTGATGTCACAGGCACCGAGCTCAGGCTGCACTGTTTCCTGCCTGTAAGAGTGCTCAGGACAGACATATAGAGAGGGAGAAAGAGAGAGAGAGAGAGCTGGATGATGCGCTGCTGTTAAATCTGATCACTGTGTTGAGCTTTTTTTTTTTTTTTTTTTTTTTACAACCTTTTAAGACTCAGTCGATGTTTCTCTGGATGTTGCTGCTCTCTGCCACGTGATTTTAGTTGCTTCATAGCTTTGTGCTTGTTGTTTGCTTGGAGACGGAGAAATCAACCTGTTGTCACCAGACTCTTTTTGTTTGTTTGTTTCTTATTTTTTTTCTTTTTAGAGAATATTCCTGAAAGGTTTTTTGGGGTGAAATGTCTTGAAAGTTAAATAAAAACAAGTTCATGTAACATTTCGAATATGCAACAATTTTTTATCAGTCATCAGTTAAAATTATCATATCGGTTCGTTTGTGCGACAATATGAGCTTCAGTTTGAACCACAGTGAATTAATAAATGAATTAATAAACGTCTAAAAACAGCAGTGAGGCTCTAACAATAAAAATCATGTTGCTTGGCTGCTGCTTTATTCACGGTAGGCCTGAAGCTTTTCTCCTGCAGGCCTTTAAATGATTAATCTCGGCAGTCATTGTTAGAAATAGTCTAATAATGGTCAAATGATATTTAACATAAAGCATTTAAATTTATTGTCTTTTATTACAGGTAAAAAAAAAATCTTATTTCGCCCGAGAATCAGATTAAACAGGCCTCATGTTTTCTGTTGCTCTCAAACCATAAACTGGAGCTTTTTTGTGGCAAAAGCTTGAAGTTGTGATAGAACAAACAAAAAATGGTGCAGCTGAAGCGCTTAGTCTTTGGTTTAACACAAGCTGTCAGGAAACGCTGACTTTATCATTCTTTTGTTGGGATTCTCGGCTTTGACCCGTCTGAAGGACTGGCAGCAGGGTGAAAGGCAGGTCAGCCTGTCTAACTAATATTGAAATGTGAAGTGCAAGGACGATTTTTTACAGATTGAATATTTTATCTTTTAACCACGGTGGAAACGAATATTTCATGTTTTTTTGTTTAGACTTGAGTGGAAACCTGCAGGGATATAATCTACATTGTGACGAAGATCTTTACTTTTCTCATTTAGCTGCTTTATTTTGTTTTTTTAGTCTCACTTTTTGAAGGCCTCTATTGCAACTTTCATCTTCAAGATGAAAACGTGACTGTTGCCTAAACGTTAAATTAAACCAAACGACTTAATGTCCCATCCAGGGAATAATCAGTCAGTAAAACTGCTCCTACATGACTCCTTTTTGTCTTTTTAAATGAAAAAAAGTGACCTGTGTGTCTGGCTCAGTGTCACGTTTGGCAGGAAGAGCTGCTACACAAATATTACATCAAATCAAGCCTGAGATAATTTAATTCTTTAACTCTGACAGCTGAAACACGCCTTGCAGGTGTCATGAGAATTACAAACTGGTTTTGTTATAAAATCTCACACTCAGATCGACACACACATTTGGATGACTTTATAATATATTATTGATTTTGGCTGCTTGAATAAAATAATGTTTCCCTGGTCATTTAGTCAAAAAAAAAAAATAAATCAAGAAAGAAAAATCCGTGCCAAACCCAGCCATCCTCACTTTAACTCATCTTTCAGGATGTCTCAGGAGGACACCCAGTAGCCTCCATGGTGCTTTAGTTAATTGTCGACGAGGAATTGGTAAACTTTTGCACCCTTTGAGCTGTCAGCAGGGCCAAAAATAATTGAACTTTTTGATAAGTTTGTAAATGATTTAGTTTGACCTCGGTGGCCTCTGGCCTCCTCTCTCGGGCTCTCTCTGATAAGCTCACTTATATGAGCCAGCAGCTCTCTGCTCAGGAGTTTAGAGTTTGCTGATCTTAGATTATGAGGTGGCTGCTCGCAAAGTGTGCAGCTATTTTATTATCTGAAGAAGGTGTTATTTCTTCGTGATTATGAACTTGGTGGAGGGAGGAGGACCTCCAGCACAGAGACCTGGGCTGACCTGAGAAGCATGAGTCATATTTTCATACAGTGTCT
Source organism: Scortum barcoo (assembly GCA_023238725.1). Lineage (NCBI taxonomy): Eukaryota > Metazoa > Chordata > Actinopteri > Centrarchiformes > Terapontidae > Scortum > Scortum barcoo. The sequence continues at coordinate 13,384,242 of CM041550.1, forward strand.
GGGAGGAACATCCGAGGTTACAGTGCAGGCCTACACTTTAATATATTTTTTTTAATTTCTTTTGAGAAACAGAAACTGACATGAGTGTTTTGATTTTTATCTCAAACCAGCAAAACAAAGCTCACACGAAAGCCGTTTGCCCCAAAGAAATCGATTAGAAGGAAAACCCCAAAACGAAAGAAAGAATAAAAGAATAGTTGGAAGTGAACAAAACAAGACACTCTGATGTTGCTAAAGCCTACAATAAGACTTCTTTAGAGTGTGAGGTGAAGCCTCTTATTTCCTTCTGTGCCCTTATTTCTGCCCTGACCGTGAGCAGCCACTTCTTTCTGTTTTTAATCACATTTAATTTGGCTTCCATAAATAAACCCTGTGTTCACTGGGACGGGGGGTGTCTTGCCGTCGTCTATATATACCCTGTAGAACCGAATTTGTGTGATGAAGCCGAAGTCACAGATTCGATTCTAGGGGAGTATATGGTCGATGAAAAAACTTCGATTTATCGACTTATTGCCTTCTTATCTGCTCGTGTTGGTGCGCCGTCAGGTGACACTGTCTGCGTGTGTGTGAAGGGGAGCAAATGTGACAAATACTTCACAACAAGAGCCGGCAGGGCGTGTTGAAACTCAAGAGGCTTTAAGGGAAATCTGATGCAGGATGTTACACAGGGAAATAAACATAATCTGGGAAGGAGCGTGTGTTTCTGTTGAGCTCACATGTTGGAATAAAACAACAGAAATTGATTCATACCAGAGAGACAAACCCACAGCTGTACTGTTTTTTTTTTCATTCCTCCTCCTGTGGGTCGTTTGTGTCTCTACATTATTGATTCCCAGAGGCTGCTGCTGCTGGCCAATAGGCTCCTGAGACAGTTTTCCCCCCTTCAAAGAGATGGGAGCAGATGAAGTGATGAGATTCGTGTAACTTTTGGATGACCCCTTCCTGACAAAGACAGTGTCCATCAATTGTCCCCAGTCATTCTTCGTGGCTTTTATGCCAAAGGGCTTTTTGTATCTTTTGTTGGTTTCTCTGTTGAACACCATGCCTTCAAGTTAGACTTTAGAAACTGGTATATTTTTATATCTACTTGGATAAAACGCCCTTTGCACAGCCAGTGTGTCCTGGGTTTATTTTCCTTTATCATTTTTAATTACATATTGAAGAGGAATATTGGGTTTTTTTTTGTCCGATTTTTCCCAACATGCCTTTTTTATTATCCAAATGCGCACGCAGATGTTTCAAGTCAATATTTGTTTTTTTCCACCAGGGGCTAATTTTGGTGCATCTCAACTTAGATGAAATTGCTCTTAGTTGTATGTTTACCCGTTTATAGACCAGCATCACCTCTATTGGCCGGTCTGGTCACATGGTTCGCTAACTTTATTCAGTTGACACCAAGTAGGAGGGCTTTATGGAGGGAGGAAAAAAAGACAACTCGAGAAAAATTAGTATTTTCTACCTTCAGAAATTAATGGCCATGAGTTCGTATATGGTGAACTCTAAGTATGTGGATCCCAAATTTCCTCCCTGCGAGGAATATTCACAAAATAACTATATACCTGAGCAGGGCTCGGACTACTACAGTCCATCGCAGGACACAGACTTTCAGCATCCAGGGATCTACCCACGGTCAAACTACACGGAGCAGCCCTTCAGCTGCAACACTGTGCAGGACTCCACAGTGCAGCCACGGGGTCGTGTGCACGAGAGACCCGGCCACCCGAGCCCCTTTAGCGCACAGACTGAGCAGGGGCCCCCGGTCCAAGTGGCCGGACCCCGGACTTGTGGACAGCAGCAAAACACAAAGAGCCAAAATGGGATACAAGCCAAGCAGCCTGCAGTAGTTTACCCCTGGATGAAGAAAGTCCACGTAACTACTGGTAAGATTTCCTTCTCCTCTTCCTCCCTTATGGACCAACTGAGACCTGTACTTTCGAAATCATTCAGTGTAATATTTATGGGAGTCTTTCAAAGGCCTTGCCAATTACACAAGTCATAAATTTTTATAGCTCAGGAAATAGGCCGCTAGGTGAGCGCCTGAAAGCTCCTGAAAACACATATTGACCGGCAGTAATGGCGCTTAAATCTGCTTAAATCCAGTTCAGATCAGTCTTTATTTCCTGCTGTCGCTTCCTTGTGAATTCTCTTAAAGTTTCAGCGCCCCGGGTAGAGAGGCTCCTCTTGTTGTATTGTTTTTTCCCTGCATGCTGCATTGGCCAATACATTTGCTGACTTTCTCTCTCTGTGTGTATCTGTGTGTGTCTGTGTGTGTTTTTTTGTTTTTCTTTCTCCAAGTAAACCCGGATTACACCGGCTCGGAGCCCAAACGGTCCAGAACAGCTTACACCCGGCAGCAGGTTTTGGAGCTTGAAAAGGAGTTTCATTTTAACAGGTACCTGACCAGGCGGCGGCGGATCGAGATTGCCCACACTCTTTGTCTCTCCGAGAGGCAGATCAAAATCTGGTTTCAAAACAGGCGGATGAAATGGAAGAAAGATCACAAACTGCCTAACACCAAGGGCAGATCTGCACCAGCCTCCAGCCATCTGCAGAGCCTGCAGAAGGACAACCAGACTGATATCACATCATTATAAGAGAGGAAGGCGGCACACCTTTAGAAATGAACTGTACATAAAAAAGACAGAGGTTGCATCTGACTTTTGCATGGACTGATGTTGTTTTTAGCAATTTTTTCCTATTATTATTATTTAACAAAAATGACCCCAGCAGTGTTGACTCAAGACTGAGTCAGAAAATCAATCAGTCTTGAGGTTTGGAAAAGTTGAGCCTCTTGCTTATTTTAAATCCCTCAAAGAGACTCAAAAACATCGAAACTTTTTTTTATTTTATTATTATTATTTTTTATTTTTTTTTACCTTAATCCACCTGAGGACATTTAATCAGCAACCTCGGCTGATTTCATGGATTTAAACAGAGGCTTTCATCTCCTCTCACGTGGATCCACGCTGGTTTAAACATCACAATTGCTTTATTGAAAACAGGGAAGCCCTTCTTTCAAATTACACACACACACAAAGGTTATTTCAGTTTTCCTCCCATCGGAACTCCACATTAAACGCACAATATAGCTCTCTATATATACTTGAAGCAAATATTATTTGCATAGAGCACGCCTAACACGACCTGACCTACTTTCAGTAAGTTGCAAAAAAAAAAAACAAACAAAAAAAACGGTTGACTCTTCTTCAGTTCTACCTTTCTCTTTCTGTGACTCGTATGTTTTAACTTATTTTGTACAATAAAGCTTTGGAAATTTCTTAGCCTAAATATTATTCCAAAAAGCAAGACATTCCTGTGTGAATACTATTCAGAGTGCCCTTATAAATCTCTCCTGACATCTTTGTAAACAGTGTACATTTTCAGAGGCTCTCTCGTGCCATTTGAAACTCTTATATGAAAGATCATTTGTTCCTGCATGGCATCGAAATGATATTGGATGTTTCTCATCGGAAACAATCAAATCCGGGATATTTAGGAGTATATTTCTTTATTTTTCTTAATATGATTTTTACGTCTTTATTTATTTGTTTAAAAAAACGTGTAAATTTTTTCGTATAGCACACATACAATTTTAATTAAAAGTATTCGTTCAACTTTAATTAATCTAAAATATGTTGGAACTCTTTGTGCATTATTAGCATGGCTTTATGCAAGGTTTTAGTCTTAGTTAATGTGGGAAATCTCATAGTTTTTCATTTACACCGAGGGGGGCTTTCACGTCACGTTTCAAGACAGATATTTCTTGTTTTACACCGTCATTGTCTTCGCACACAAAAAAGAGCCCAGAAGCTCTCCCAGTCCGAGGAGGTCTTCTCTCTGAAGTCCTGGCGAGGAGAGGGGCTTGAAAAGGTATTTCAACCGAAGGTCGACAAAGCAGCAGTGGCAGGTTCATCCAGGGGACACATTTCAGCCGCAAGGACTGACCCCGACACCCCTGACCCGCCGGACAAGCAGCATTTTCTCTCCCAGGCGCTGCTCGCTTTGGCTTGGAGGATTTTTTTCGTTCCACACTTAAAAAACTAAAGCAGCAGTCAGTGCGTAAATTCCGGAGTTTTACACGTGTTTGAACAGTATTTATATCAGGCGCAGCCCCCAAAAGATTCTGATTTGTGCATTTGTCTCCTCATGTCAATATGCAATCTTTTTGGTTTTATTTTTGTACATGCTTTTTACCTTGTATTGTGCATTGAGATGCGAGAAGTATATTGGAAAAAAAATAAAGATTTCTACTGATTATGCATTTAAATGAGTGCAAAGGGCGCTTATTTTTTCTCTCCACTCGAGAAATATTTTAATTCCGAGGAGACGTGTTTCCACGGCCCCTCTTAGGTATTTTTTTAAATTATTTATTTCTCTGATTGCTTAAAACTTTATTTTATTTTAATTTGTTTATGTTCTTATTTAGTGCCATTCGTTTTGCGCCATTTACAAAAGGGGCATTTTTGGTGGGAAAATAGTTTTTCTTCAGTGGTAACGAGCATGTGGAGCCATATGGAGCAACAGCCCCCTTTTCACAAAACATCCACAAATGCACCAAATGTGCGCTGCCTGGGCAAAGTCAGCATCCTCCCCTGTCAGGCAGCAAATATACGAGCATTAATACATTACTGGTCCAAGGGAAGTGTAGCATATCTTTAAAAACATGAAAAAGATCGAGTTTAACTCTGCATTGTCTTCATTTCATCATCTTTCATGACCTCTTCTCGAAAAGAGCGCATGATTACGCAGAAACATCCTCATACGCTCTCAGAGGAGCTTTTCAAAGTGACTTTACGCAATAAAAACGTTCATAGAAGACTTTGATTGCAGCCTTTATTACCAAATATTTGTTACACGAGTCTTCTTTATAAAGTAGACTTAAATTTAAGACAACATGTCTATAAAATAACACAGATGAAGTTAGTGGTCTGGTAGATTCAAACTGACATACACAAACTTCTTCAGAGGTGGTGGTCCTGCTCCAGAACCAGATTACGCCACATTTATCATTAACTACACTAACATGTAGGCATAAATACGCGTATGTGTACACACACATAATAAAATTGATCACAACTCCCCCTCGTGCTACACGAGTTATGCCTTTATTGAATGACCACTGCAGCACTGACCCCCCCACCCCACCCTCCTCACGACAGATTCACTTCTGATGCAAACCAAAGTGTTCACAAACGGACATGTGGAAAGACAATCTTCAGTCTCAGCAGTGTTTTCATCCCCAGTGACCACTGCCTGGTCCCCACTGAGTGCACGCGGGCCTATATGGGAGAGCACGCGCCTTTCAGTGTTTGTCTGTGTGCGTGCGTAAAAATACGCGCGTGTCATATAGATTCAGAGAAAAGCTGAGACAAAGTGATGCTACCAATCCACCATGCTGCCATAAATGATCTGCACATAGATGCTGAAGAGAAGATGAGAGAGAGGGGAGGGAGTGTGGGGAGGGGGAGGGGGGAGGGGGTAGGGGGGCTTTATTGGCACAATTGAACAACTAACCTACCTGATAGACATTACCAGTTTTATAAGCTAACTATGATTGCTGTTTCATGTTTATCACGTTAAATCCCTCTAATATCAGCCCATGAGTTGTGAGAACTGTTGGTGAGAAAAAAAAACGAGAATTGAAATGAAATATATCACAACACAGCGATTACCAGGTCAGAGCAGCCTACTACGACGTACAGTGTGTAGCCACACTGACCTACATGTCTGAACAGCAATAAATGGGAGCCAAAGGCAGTGCCATTTTCAATGACACTGCACCCAGTGCAGGAATACAACGTCGTCGCTCTCCATCCGGCCATATTTGATTTCCAGCTGTTTTTTCGCAGAAGCCTCTCCGAGCCAGACAACCCCCCTAAGATATATTAAAGTGCGCCGTCTGCATTCAGAGATATAATCCAGAGACTATACCACTCCGCTCTCTATTCTCGACCACGTGATTGTCTAAATAATTAATGCAGCACGTCCCCCTAGAAACACGGCGTCGTCATTAATCGCAAGGACTCTATCAGACTTGAAAACTGAAGAGATCCCCCAAGAAAATAATATCCGATACCCGGCGCAACCGTATAGCCCCGCACTTTAGCGACACATCCGAACCGATGGATGCTTGGGTAGGTAAATATTTCAGCATTTTTCATGTTGCCGGAGCTGCTGAATGACGATATCAAATGTCGTGATATTTGATGAATTGCTCCCTTTGATGTGTGCGCTCTGAGCAGGATTGTTTCGGCTGTGGTTGTTCGCTGTATGTCTTCTTTCTTGTTAAATGTGCACTGGAAACGGTGGAATATTTCTGGAAGGTTTGTTTTTTTCTTGCCGTTTTACACATGCATGCTGAAAGGGATTGATGGGATAAAAGGTAAAAAACTGAAGAGCACTGACATGTATTTATGGACGCTCGCTCTGAATAAATGCTCTTTCGGACACATTGAGCTCAGTGTGGCCCCTCCACTGGGCCCACTGACTCTTTTATTCAGAGTCTAATTCACTTTTTTTTTAACCAATTTATTCCAAAAAACAAACAGGAACAATTTTTTTCTAAAGTCCAGCATTGAGGTTAAAAAATGCTGTCTTGTTTGAATTCTATCAGTTTTCAACACAAGATAAATAAGATTACCTATCTTTCCTTTTTGTTTGTGCTGTTTTTTTTTTAATTCTCACTGGGGGCAGATTTGATTTTGATTCCTAAGAAGTGGTGGAAGTTTTGGGGCAGCCTGACAGTTCTGCCTCCTTGTAAATCATTCTCGGTAATTCCTGAAAGGGTGCGAGGCTGTTGGGGGGCGGGCGAAAACTGTAAATCTTTCACTTTTATTACCCTCTGAACATATGCTGCGACGCTTCCACTCCTGCATCCCTTCTTCTCCTTCTCCTTCTTCTTCACAGCAAAGATAACCCACCGCTGAACCAGCCGACTGCTCCAAATCTTCCTCTTCCAAACCATTCTGGTCTTTCCCAATATATTTATTTACTGCTCATTAAACCGTGCCAATGTTTTTTATTTTTATTTTTATTATTTCTTTCCTCCCTGTGGTTGGTGTCGTAGGGGATGCAGTCTAACTCTTTGTGTTGCAGCAGTGTGTGGAGACAGACACAACAAACAAAAGATGATAATGTGGTTTATTTGAATACAATCAAGTCCCAGCTGGAAGAGAGAAAGAGAGAGAGAGAAAAAAATCCCACATGTCGTTTATTTCATAAATCATTTTTTAAAATGCACATCCCACATCAGTGCAGTGTTATTGTGCGGGGACAGAAAGGAGTATATTGTTGTTTCTGCGATATAATCCAAACTGTGGTGCTTTTAAGGCCCCACTTTACGCCTTTTATTGTGAAATTGCAGGCAGCCTCTTTCTAAGAACAAGTGAGGAGGGAAATGTACAAATTGCTGTAAATTTCACAGCTGCTGTGCCACATTAAATGCACAGAAATCCGATACAACAACGTGCGCAAACACGCCGCACTAAAGGTGCTGCAAAGTGGCGCACTCGCAGAGCCCGGGAGCGTGCAAATGTGCAACATTAACACCTCGACAGCAGCACATAATATAATGCGTTTAAACACCGAAGTGCAAGGCGAGCTGCAGCGCTCGCAGATGAAAAGAAATAGGCAGTGGGACATTTTCACACAGTTCAGATGAGGAAATAAACGCCACCCTCTATCAAAATGGATTGGTGAGGTAAGGCTCGGTTGAAGAAGGGAACAATCACGTGAACAAATATGCTTGTATCTTAAGGCAGCGCCTTTTATTTGTCACCACAAAGCTTCCGAAACACCAAAAAATCCTAATGTTAGCTCCAAATGTGCACAGGCCTACCCGGTTCTGAATTCCTGTATATTCCAGAGGGTGATTGATTGCCAGGGATTTTTTTTTCTGGAATAAGGATACCTTGTTCGCTTTTTATTGGTAGTTGAATGCGAGTCCTTCCATTCTTTCGGGAATACTGTCTCCATTGGTATATGGAAATGTCTGAAAAACAGCAAGATCAGGTTTAGGACAGCATTGTCTACAGACAAAGGGTGAAGGATTTATTCTAGAGGCTGCGTGGAGAGGAGCTGAGACTGAGAGGGGAAGCTTTTTTTTATGATGAATTGATTCACAGGTAAGCAACTGCGCGGCGGAAAGCAACCTTTAACCACGGGTTAATATAATGCAGGGAAATATATATATGATTTATTCCACTCAAGGAGGTGATGCTCGTTAACGTCGCTCTCGCCGTGTGGATGTGGAGTCCTCAGCTACCTCCTCCGAAGCAGATTCATATATATATATAACCATTTTTTATTTATTTTTGGAAAAGAAAAGCGCGTTCAAATATTATCGACAGATTGAGCCTGAGCTGCTCTCTCTCTCTCTCTATGCGCTTTTCTTTTCAGCTGATTTCACGTTTCGATGAAAGCCGGCTCGGAGGAGGAAGAAGTAGGAGAGGAACTTTTCGTTTTGACTCTTGGATCGTAAATCACATTAATTTGTTGTCTTATCGTCACAGTGGCGTTTGCCGTGATTTATGTGGTTTCAGCTGTATGGCTTTGTTAACCTGCGCCGTTATATTATACATGAATTCATATTTGATGTTTTTAAAAGACTGCCGGGCCGGATAGTGGACAAGGACAGAGGCAAATACTTAGATTTATCTGCTATTTGGATGCGTTTTGTATTTGGTTAATTGTCGCTCATGAGAATATATATATTTGCATTATTATTATTTTGTGTTTGGATAATAAATAGGCCTGGATTGCAAAGACAATAAAGGCTTATATTTAGGGTTGATTATTGGCCATTTTGCTCAGTTTCTGGTTACAGATTCTTCTGCGTTTTACAATGAATTAAGGTTTTAATTTATGTGCATCACATCTTTACTGCGCCTTTGCAGATTTGCAGCTGAAGCTGAATTTCTACCCAAAAAAGCAACAATATAGCAAAAACATACAGCTACAAGTGGTGATTTTGACTGTGAGCAGATCCTATTTTCTCCTGCAGGAGCAGACCGTGTGTTTTGCAGGCGCTGTGATTAAACTATTAACAACTGCAGTTATTTCTTGGATGCAGCAAACATTTTTTTTTCCAGCGATAAACAAAACGACTCTCGGGGCTGATTAACTTGAAACGTGAACAGGATTTGAAGGACTAACTGGGATAATAACCCTCCATATTGAGTCCGGCCCATTGTGTGAACCAAACTTACCGTAACGACGCGTAGGCGAAAAACACTGCTGCCTGAAAAGAGGACCATGTCTGCTACTAGCAGCCCAGTGTGCTCTGAAAACACTTCAGGCGCAGAGCATCGACCAGATCTGACAAATATTCCACATCGAAAAGGAATCTTAAATCTCCACGATAACACTTTAGGTGATTTATCCACAAATACAAGCAGGGGAGCCGAGCTGCTTTCACGCTCACAGTAAAAAGAAAACAAACAAAAACAAAAAACATTTCACTGATATGATCTAATGTTTCATTTCTGCTCTCTCGCCGTCGGTCGAGCATCTTCTTCTCCGGTTCTCCGCTGCTTTGGATTTAGTCGAGACTTGAGTCCACTTGAAGCCAAACTGCAAGTTGTTCATTAAACTTTGACTTAATGCCGAATGACCCAAAGGTCACCTAAAAAGCTTATGACTGCTAAATATTTGGGCTTCCTCTTTGTGTGAAAGTGCACGTGTAAGACTTTTCTCTCTCCACAGACTTTTTTTTTCCCTTTTAAAAATGAGTCATATGTGGTCATTGCAGAGAAAAGTCTCAGTTCTCCAATTTAGCTCAATTTAGCTCAAAGAAAAAAAAGTAAAAATAATAAAGAAGAAACTTAATTGCCCACGCATTTGAATAAAATGTGTTTTTAATTGAGCTTATTTAATTAAATTACTATAATTTTTATAGTATTTTATTATGAAACGGTGGAGAAGAATGGGCCTGATGTTCATCTTTATTTTTGTAAAAAAAAAAAAAAAAAAAGGGTGTATCCATTGGAATTTAGGCCCATATTTCACTCTGATTAGAAAGAGAGAACAAAAAAAAATCTAATGTGAAGAAACACTTCTTTTATTTCTCTTCCAGGTCGAGGTGGGAGCAGTGATGAATGCGTGAGGGATATAAAACCAGATTTGCGCAGATTTCGGTGAGTAACATTTCTTTAATGAAGGGAGTGGACAGCACAGCCAACTGCTAACAAGGTGAAAGGGTGATTTGTTATTAGGCTACATATTAACGCTCACAGTGTTTCACAGGAGGCTTAAATCACGGACACAGACATGAGGGATGACTCCAACTTCGCCTGTGCGCGTAATTATTCGCGCAGGCCGGAGTCCCTCTCCAGCGTGTCCACTTTTCCATCCGAAACAACGCCGCGCCGAGCCTAAAGAACAAGAGCAGACTTAATGCTGTTTTTACGCAAGAAAATAAAATAGAAAAATCAATTAATCAAGTTTGCATTCTCCTAAAAATCTAACTGAGAAAACATGCATATTTTAAGGCGTAAAATCAGGAAGAATTTCACCACTTCATCCAACGATTTCCACATTTTTAACCGGGTTGCAAGGTGCGTCCTCGCCTCTATTTCTTAAAAACCAGCGACATATCTCCAGCCTCTCACTCCGGCGTTTGGCTGCTCAGCCGGAATGGAGGCATCATTTATAAGGGGAGCCTCTGGATGGGAGAAGTCGCCGAGTATGAAATTCTTTCCCTTGCCTTCCTCCTACGCGTAGTTTTACACTTCTGAGGGGCTGCGAGTCCCGAGGAGTGTTTTGCTTTTCATTCCTCTCTGAGCCCGTTTACAACCATAACATTTGCGGTCATAAATTTTGCCGCGGTCCACACTGACAGGTGCAATTGTTATGCACGGCGCAGACTGCACCTCCTCAAGCCACCAACATACAGTACAGGGCCCTTTGATATTTCTGTTTCAGCCTGTGCGCCTCTCTCTTTTAGTCTTCAAGCAAATGTAGCTGCTATCAAAAATAAAATTAAAAAAAATCCAATCAGATTATTTGACTTTTTCCCCCCCTCCGAATCTTTTTTTCCTTTGGGTACAATTAAAGGAGAATTGTTATATCAGATACAGAAAACCAACCAGAATATGTGGACTGAGGCTTGTGTAAAGGCTAATGAAATATAATATTTAATTCCCAACCCCACCCAACAAATCACCCCCCCACCTTCCCACCCTTCCTCTCTCACTGCTATCACCCACACTTGTTTGTTTGTTTGTTTTTTATTAACACCAACAACAAGCATTAGAGGAAACTAGAATTAGTATTTAGCCTCTTGTGCGCGTAAATGTGTGATCCAGGCTCATGTGCGCGGCCTTGGTGGGCTATATTTCTGCTACAGGGAACAATGCATGACGGGCTTTGTCAGGCCCAGTGATTAGTGAAAGGGGTTATTGTGTGTGCGTGTGTGTCAAATGCTGATTCAGCTTATTTCTGAGGGACTCCTAAAGCCTCCCTGAGGGGTCCTTTTTTAGTAGCGCAAGTTAAACTTTAACTGTTTTGTGCCAGACTTGAGTCAGACGGGCTCGGATCTGGGGCCGGGATATGCATCACCATTACAGACACTGTGGAGACACTTTGTAATGTCTAATTTAATAGATGCTGTAGCCTGTAGCAGCAGCAGTACAAGGCTCGGGCCAAGCAGAGAGATTCTCCTGGTTTATTTAAACCCTGAATCTCAAGCAGACTAATGTTCAGGAAGGTGCAGCTCTAATGAGTCCAGGCTTCATACAGTATGTGTGTGTGTGCCCAACATGAGCCTGATATATTTCTTTTTGTAGGTCACAGACTGGAGCAACGGTGGGAAACACCAATCACGTGAATAAACAACATCCATGCCATTGGATAAAGTTGCACAGGCTCATTGGCTTTAAATCCGCAAAATGCAGAAGGCAACATACTACGATAACTCTGGACTTTTTGGAGGCTACACCTACCCAAAACCAGACTCTTACAACTATGGCCCCGCACATCAGTCCTACCCCGCTGCTAACATCGAGGGTGACTACCAGGGCCCGGTGTGCCCCATCCAGACCTCTGCTGTCCGGCCGCCGACCCTCAAAGACAGCGACCTGAACGGAGACTGCATGCGGCAAAGCGGCGGGCAGAGCAACAGCAGCAGCCAGGCCGCGAGTATCGGGGAGCAGCAGGCCCCCCCGCTGTCCGAGTCCTCCCCCAGCTCCAACAGCTCCGCGCCCCAGAAGAAGAAGTCCCCATCCGGCGGCGCATCCAACGCCGCCACACCGACCCTCACCAAGCAGATCTTCCCCTGGATGAAGGAGACCCGGCAGAACTCAAAGCAGAAGAGCAACAGCTGCACCGCTGCAGGTACACACCATGATGGAGACCTGTGCGTGCGTGCATGTGAGTGCGTGTGTTGATGGGGGTGAACTGGGCCTTGTTGTGCTTACACTTGATGATTGCACCGTGGTAGTAAAAGAAATGACACTGTGGTTCCTTTTTAAACAGGTAGCGAGGTGAGTGATGAGAAGAGCCCGCCGGGACCGGCCTCCAAACGGGTCAGAACCGCCTACACCAGCGCGCAACTTGTGGAGCTGGAGAAGGAGTTTCACTTTAACCGCTACCTTTGTCGCCCCCGGAGAGTGGAGATGGCAAATCTGTTGAATCTCACCGAGCGCCAAATAAAGATCTGGTTTCAAAACAGGAGGATGAAATACAAAAAGGACCAGAAGTCTAAAGGGCTGGCGCACTCTCCCCTGGGACACTCCCCGGATAGGAGCCCGCCGCTGAGTGGCCCAAATCACATTGGATACTCTGGCCAGCTCCAAAACGGCCTCAGCTATGACGCGCCCTCGCCCCCGTCCTTCGCCAAGCCCCAGCAAAACATGTACGGTTTGGCGGCGTACACGGCACCCTTGGGTGGCTGCATCCCGCAGCAGAAGAGGTACCCGGGCTCCGAGTACGAACACCACGGCATGCAGAGCAACGGCAGCTTTGCCAACGCCAATTTGCAAGGCAGCCCCGTTTATGTGGGTGGGAATTTTGTTGATTCCATGCCAGCCTCGGGCCCCATGTTCACCTCACCTCGGCCACCTTCCCCACCCCTCATCCACCAGTGTGGACTACAGCTGTGCCGCCCAGATCCCAGGAAACCACCACCATGGACCCTGTGATCCCCATCCCACATACACAGACCTCACCTCTCACCAAGCGTCTCAGGGAAGGATTCAGGAAGCGCCTAAACTCACGCATTTGTAATATGTGGTTCTTGTAAAAGTGCAATGCAGTGCAATGTGTGTGTGTGTGTGTGTAAAAGTGTGTGCCAAAATTATGTTGCGCTCTTTTTATTACCTCACTAGTCTAATAACTACACTCCAAGCGAGTCGTGTGTATTATTACAGTATTATTGATATTACTATTAATGCTATTGTGTAATTATTTTCTAAATAATACAGCTTTGTCCATTTCTCTTGAATATTTGGGGATGCGCAGAGGCAGACTGGTTGTCAGCTGTTCCTTTTTTGTTTTGTTTTGTTTTGTTTGTTTCTCAAGTGCAATGCGCGATTTTTTGACTGAATATTTCATGCCGTTACTTGAAGGTAAGTCTTGTAGATCACGAAAGTAGAAGCTCATCTTTAGAGAGAAGGACTTTTTAGAGAATTTTTCGTCTGTTTGTCAGGATCTCATCCTCCTCGCGGGCATCCTATTTATTTATTTTTGATTATCATTTTGCATAATCTTTCGTACTAGCATATAGCCTATTTATTATTTAATAACTTTTGTATTGCACATTATTTATCGTTTCTATGCGAGTATTTATAAGTGTGGAGTCTTTTTTTTGTAAGATTGGACACATCAGTGCACTTGGAAGTGTTGGCAAAACAGGGTTTGGAAAAATGCTATGACTCGCAGTGTATTGTTAAAAAAAAAGAGCATTTCTAATTGTAAATCTGGGATAAATGGGGCATTTTATAGTGTATAAACACCACTATATGTCCATGGTTAATCTTGTGTCAAACCTTAAGCAAAACGTAGACTATCGAAGTATGAAATATTATACACACCAGCATGTCATTTCGTGTAGTCCATTGCTATTTTTTATTTGTCTTCCATTGTTATTCCATTCAGTTGGATATCCATAAATTTATGAAACCCTAATGATATCGAAATGTTATATTTTATTGTGTTTAACATTTTGTAAATAAAGTGCTCAAACTTGTATTTTTTATTGCATTTTTTTCTGTTGAGTTTGTCTGAGTCTGGTCCTCCTCTGGTTCTGACTGTCTCAGCTCCTCCCTGAGTGGCTGCTGCCGGTGAAACAGGTAACAGCACCGAGGAGGCTTATTGACTTCACAGCTCTACTGTGCAGCCCAAACAGGGGGAGCCAATCAATAATTAGACACCAGGATATCTAAAACTCATCAGACGGCTCTGTGCCTCCAATGCAAAGTGCATTTCAGCGGAATAAAAAGCTCTGCAGATTATTGATGTTTTATTGGTGCGAGGGAAGTGAGACTGTGGGCTTATTGCATCTTCCACACGTCACTTATCTTTTTTTTTTAAAGACTCTGCCACATGATTACCTTCCTGTGTGGGGAGAATAAGCTTCATTTTTCCTGTAGACCAAAGCCTAATCAGTGGCTGTCTAATTGATTGGTGCACACTGAGACTCGTCTTCCAAATAATCTTTCCCATAAATTGGCCGAGGTGAAGTCTGGAAATGTGTCCATCCACTGGTGGGTAGAACAGAGCAGATTGGTGACAATAAAAGCAAAAGAAGAAAAAAAAACACAGCTTTGACATTGGAAATGATGCAACGATGGATGTGCGTGTATATGTGTGTGTGTGTATGTGTGTATGCGTGTGTGTGAGTGAGAGAAAGAGAGCAGTTCATCCTTTATTGCTCCTGGAGAGCCATTTCAAAGCTCATTAATCAAAAACTCGTCGCTTTCAGACTCCTCGCTGATCCCTCCTCCTCCTGAACAAAGCATTTGCATTCCAAATCCAAGTAACACATCTCAAACCGAGCAGCCCCAACCTCTAATGGTGGGGGAGAGTTGCAAAAAAAAAAAAGAAAAAAGAAAAGGAAAACCTCTACTGTGTTCACATTTTCTGAGATGATACATCCTCGGATTTGGGAGCGCAGCAGAGCAAATGAAACTCTTGTCACAGAAATCATCTGTGACTTTAAACCTTCTCGCAGCCATTGGTCTCTGAAAGTTTCAGCCGGTGAGCTGAACGTGACTGATCATCCCAAATCCTTTAATGAAATAGCGTTTAAACTGATTTCATCTTATTTCATTCATGGATTATGGCTGTGAGCTACCACAATGGGCTACAAATCACCTCAGTATTCAGTGGATGGCGGCCATTTTAACCCTGGGTGAGCTCTTTCTTTCATCCACCCCCTCTGCAGCTCTCTGCCACCACACAGGTCAGCTGCTGAGCTTTCAGAATAACATTCAGAGATATGAACGCAAAAGGTTCATTTTGTTCAAATATTTCAACGTAGTCAGGCTAATATTCTGTGATCTGCACTGATTTAGATAAAATGAGTTGATTCAAAGGAAAATCCATCTAAAATAAAAACATCTCTCTGGTGTGAGAAGATCTAGATTAAGATATTGAATATAAAAAATAAATCATTTAGAAATTTGGCTCTTTTAAAAAAATCACAATCCCTTAGACTTGGTGAATATAGGCTATCAAACTGTGGAATATAACCAGTCAGTCCTACTGCTGTAGCACCAAATGGAGCAAATGGAGTTCCAGATTTTATCCTTGCCATTGCACCCCTGATTCAGTAATTAGACATGGGTGTAGCTGAGATCAAATTCAACAATCTGGCATGCAAAAAGGACGTTTCACCTCAATTGGAAATAACAGCAGCAGAGCTCCTTTGATTAGAGCTGCTCTGCAAAATAAAAACACAGTCAAATAAAGTGGAGTCTGCTAGAAAGCTATAAGGAAACATATTCATAATAACATGATTTTAAAAAAATGTAAACAGAATAAGATCTGGCTGTGCAGTGGCTGGGGATATGCACTTGTTTAAGGCTGTGCTCAAATCTGCACCTCAGATCACCCATTAAACGGCATTAATAACGAGCAAATCACAGCCATAAATAAGGAGCTCACACTTAAAGCGAGGGGAGCTTTGTTGGAGCAGACAGCGCAGCGTTTTGTCCTCCTGATTGGATGAAAGCGGAGCAGACCACGCCCACTCAGTGGAGAGTAATATTTACATATGGGGAAGTAGCCCTACTGTAGTTATCCTACATCCTATTAATGAGAACAAGAGGTGCCATTGGCTCATCTCTGCTCAAGGCATCCCGACTGGAGACGAGCAGGTCTGAATGAAAACACTCTGATAGGCTCTTTTTCTTTATTTTATACTAATGCGTGTTTATTGTCTGAGATGATGGACAGAGAGCAAGGACCACCGGGAGAGAGGCAGCCTTCCATTCAGCGTGTTTGAAGTAGAGAAAAAGACATGCAAGCCAGAGCTGCTTCTTAAATATATATATATATATATGTGTGTGTATATATTTTTCCTTTCTAATAGGGCGCAGGAGGAAACATCCAGTGCACCAACACCAGACAAAGGTTTAATCAGCCCTCGAAGAAAGTTGGTGCGCGCCTCGGCTTTGGCAAGAACATATCGCGATGACTCCTCTCGTTCAAGTGAGCAGCATTCATCTCATTCATCCCAAGAGGGCTTTTGATTTTTTAATTTTTTTTTTCTTCTGGCGAGAAGAGACGAGAGGGAGCAGGGGTTTGTGTGAGCTGTGCAGGAGAAATTAAGATCAGTAAGAAAATGTCTCGCTCTTTTGTTCGTTTTTATTTTCAAATGCTGCTTTCTTTTTTTTAATCAAACGCGTCCAGTTCCGTTTTAATGGCACCGAACGACGTCTCTGTGGATTAATCGTCGGATCAAGGCTGAATTTCACAGCAAAGCAGACAAGGGAAGTGAAGGAAGAGAGGATTTTCATCTCATCTAAAATAAAAAAGTGGAAGGACTGGCTTGTAGTTTGAACTGGCTTCAGGGGAGCAGAGGACGAGAAATGAAAAAGGGGGGGCCTGGAGGTTTTTTTTTCTTACAGCATCCTTCAGTGAATTTATTTCCTGTAATGGATCGTTTGTGTTTAGTCGGTGACTTCTAGCTCTCCAACACGATGAAAAGCTCTGACTGTGTTTGAGGAAACTTATTGTAAAGTTCAGGATTTATTACTGTTATTGACTTGTGACTTTAATGTTTATCCAGCTAATACACAGCAAATAACTTAAATTCTTCATGTTTAAGGATCCACTTTCAGGGACATTTGCTTTAAAATAAGTTGCCCCCCTCTGTATGATTATAGGAAAGTCCTTTGAGTCAAGGGGAGGTCAGTAGATTACATTGCTGAGGACCTGTGTGACATTATATCTGTGTATTTATATGTGCATTTATTCACGAGTCTTTCAGTCAGAACAACAATACAATTTGAATATGAACTCAATGACTCATTTTGTTTCTTTTAATTTATTTTTAAATAAGGATAACAGGATGCTATAAAATGAACTGCCTACTGCAATTATGCCATTATGTAATGTACCAGTGACCTCACTGAATTTTTAATGTATGTTGATGAAAGAGAATGTATTGATATCTAATAGACCCATATCTTCAAATAAAGAACTTCATTTGCCTTGAAATGGTGTTTTTTTCATTTGATTTTTCTATATATAAACTACTGATGTCAAAAAAAGGAATACAAACACCATTGTGTATTAGTTTATATATAATGTGCCATCTTTTAGTCATAGTCGTCCACGCAAAAGTTTATGTAAAGAGTTTTATATCCTAATTTCAGCCCACAAAACTGACAGATTTAATTTCTTTCCTCATGCAGAGCCTCATTTGTGTTGATGTCCGGTAATTCTTTGGTATCGGACAAGAGGAGGAAGGGAAAACTGATCTGTATCACAGGCCCCGACCATCTGTAAACACTGACAGAGGATGTGAATGTTAGAGGACGCCATTGTCAGAAGTCCTTCCTGTTCTCTGGCCTCTGCTGTCATTAAGGATTCGCCACACAGCGTGTAGGTGAATGAGCAGAGGAGGCAGACACCCTGTTCATGGTGGGGAGGGGGGGCATCTGTGTTGTTTGCCAGCTCATAAAGTCTACACTGCATTTTTCCGTCTGAAGGAAAACGGACTACTGCAAGGTTACATCACATCCATGTAATTATTTGTTTGTGGGCTGCAGAGGTCTCCATTTGTCCCTCTGTTGGTATTAAAGGGGGCATATTGCATGTGTAAACGTTGTTCACACACACTGAGCAAACTAAAATCATCACTAAATGGCCAAATGAATAGCTTGTTAAAGGTGAAATAAGAGTGCAGCGCAAGATGCCATCCACTGTGGGGCAACTGACTGATGAAGGGCTGGCACACTTTTTGCACAGTCTACATCTCAAGCACCTTAAATCACAAAAATAATTCTTTACCTTGTCGGTTTTTCCCCTCCTGCAACTGGCTTCTGCAGTTGACTGAAATGGATTTCCAGTTAAGTGTGGGTGGTCCTTTGTTTTGCACACCCAGTGTGTCGTGACAGCAGCGTGATAGGTTAGTGTTTTCAATAAGAACATGCAAAATACCAGGAGGAACCATGAAGAAAGAGAAGAATGGATTAGAGACAGATAATCTAGATCTGCTACTTCAATACATTGAGTTTCTTTGTTGAGCTGTTTCGTGAGACACTTTTAAATGTGAGAAACCTGCAACCAAACTGCGAAGAATAACTGTGGCTGAGGAACCTCCCTACATTGATCATGCATGTTGTCACAGAAACTGATGTGCGTGGATTTATCGCAGCTCTTATGTGTTAGTGATATTGATATAATTGTAACTATAATAAATGACTCACTCCTCCGGGTATGATTTAGAGGGCTTGGCCAAAAGGCTCTTCTTCTCCTTCCTCCTGTGAAAGATAGCTCACTGATGTGAGGAAACCTGAAGTAACTCATACATTACCCAAGCCTTGACTACAATGCTCTGCTGGTCTATATCAAAAAGTATTAGTGCCTCTACCCTTTTCTGATGCTCATATGGATTTCTTTCACGGCATTTTCTGTATGAAATTATGAGTGAATAAATTGCATCTTCATTTATCTTCGAAAAACCCTTCTGTGCTGACTGCGATACTCAGCTCTCAGCGCTTTACATAATTATATTAGTCTTCTGCTACACCACAAAATTGATTGCCCAGGAAAATGAACCTGGCTTTGCTATAAATTACACCTATGGATCATAAGAAATGTGTTATTTTGTTTAAAATAGTACCTAATATAATTAGAGCTCTAATTCATGGCAAGCTACAAGTGTGCCTATTACAGTAACAGGGTTTGGAATTTAATCTGTCCGCTGGATAAAGAATGATCCTGTGTGGTTTTCATTTGTAATCCCAGACACATTATTTCAGTAAAATAGTCTGTGACTTTTAGATATGAGAGATGGATTGTTGAATGAATAACTATATTCATAAGTTTCAGTATTAAAGTTAACAATTCATCCATGGGAGGAAGTTTCGACATCAATCCCACATCTCTCCTATGTAACTTTTCCCTAAAAGTGGACGGCAGCATGGAAACTGGATCCTGCTTCGTTGGAGGTCTCCGCCTCGGCTGAGTAATGTAGATCTCTATTGGTCCGACACACAGGATCTTTACAGCACAGTGTACTGTGGACAAAAGAAATAATATATTAGTAAAGGAAACTTCACTGTAGAGACATCTAAAAGTTTAGGACAGACTTAGACTGTGTGACATTAAAATCAATAGAAATGCACCTTTAAAGGATAAGGCTGGTGAGTTACAAATCACAAGAAAAGATGAAAATGTGTTAGGGGGTTAGTTTGTCTCTCATTACTTTTTGATTTTTATAAAAGTCTAATTAGTTTCCTGAAACAGTTGGATATGATAGTTTTTAGCAAATGTTGTTCAAGCAATTAGACATGAGAGACAGCAGATTTGTTGGGGACTACTTTTACAGGCGGATTAATAAACATTGTGTGGTTTGGCAAGTATTTATAGCAGCAGGATGATGTGTGCAGGACTCACTCAAAATAAACTACAGTGCCGACGTTCATGGTAATGAAAGAATCTCTCAAGCAGTAACAGCGTGGCTCGCTGATGTGTTTTTAATTTGGACTTTGTGTCTATGACACAAAGGGAATAATGTACATAAGGTATAAAGGCAATACTTGTTATGAGGTTCAAATATCTGGTGGCTTTTGTCTTTTTAGTGGGACTTCTTATCAAAAACCAAAATACAGAATATCGCTAAACTAATCCTTTAACTGTAAAATAAAAAGATGAAAAGGGAAGAATCTGTCTTTGTTCTGGGTTACTTAAACTGAAGACATGGTGAACACACATTACAGATTACCATACGGTGTTTGGCGTGATACAGTGTGTAACTAGATCTTAAAAGGTAACCTAGTACCACAATTCATCTTTGGCTATGGGCTTTTTCAGCAGGCTGACTATTACATCTAGCTCAAGGTTGACATCCTTTGTGTAGTTTTTCGTGATACAAATGTGAAGTCAGTATATATTTCCTTTTCCTCTCAAACCACTCAGTCTTCAGTTCAGTTTTAAATTTCATGTAGTACACAGTTGAGTAGGATATAGAGATGGTAGAGGTCATTCCTTTAAAGTATATATGGTGGTTAGAATTACGTATGTTCTATATAGCCATTAAAACTTGAAATAGTACAATGTTTTTTTTATTAAGTGCATCCTTTCAGGTCTTTTATTTCACCTATTTACCTATTCACCCAGGCTAATGTGACTTAATAGGTGACACCATTGGTAATATAATCTGTGGCTTCAACAAGATTAACTGTTCTGTTATGTAAAAATAACAAACAGAAACAGTTTCCTCTTACTGCCACCCTCCTAACAATCATCATTCTTTGTGTTAAATCTCAGTTTTCTAAGCCACAATGTGAATCTAGCACTTTAAACCTACCCAAATGCACTCCCTGTCTCTATTGTTCTCCTTACCTACAGGCTTCTGCGTCACAATCTACAATCCAAGAGCACACTGGCAGCGTGCAGGGTTAAGTAATTCTGCACCATTGAGAAAGACATTTGATTTCATTTGTAGCATGTCTTGCAGCGGGCGGAGGTGAGCCCACCTTTAGCTGCGGGAGGAGTGAAGCGGCACACATATCTAGTGTTGGGAGACACAAAATTGACAATGCATTTATCTTTGAATAATGTAAATGTCCTGAGAATACGGTGGCAGTGGTCCTGGTGTGTCCACCGAGGGCGCGGGGCTGTCAGACACCGAGCTCTCTGGCCCTGCTGCAGCATAATGTGGCCTCCGGCTCCCCCAGAGCATCCCGCTGCTCTGCTCTGCTCTGCCTCAGGCCCACATTCCTGCTTCGGCACACTGCACTATAGCTCCTCTCTTAATTTGCACTCTGGTAGGAGAGGGACTTAATGCAGAAAAGCCTGCCAAGAAGAATCTTATCTGCTCTCCCTCTCTAAAGGTGAGTTAGTTTAGAGCACAATGTATCCAATGGAAGTGTGGAAGATGATGTATTTTTCCAGCAAAACCCTGTCTGCTCATTTGATCTCCAGTAATATTTTTAGATCTAAATTCATTAAGGACAAAATGGAATCTTTGTGATGAGAGTACTCATTTGCAGCACCTATTATTTTAAGTAGTTGGCTTAACCTGAATGGTTCTATGAATACTATGAGTTATTGTGTCCAAGAAATGTGCAGCTTGGTGACTAAAACATGTATTGTTTAAAATGGATGGTTCCTGGCAGGCTGACAGTGCTGTTCAGTGAGGCAAAGTGCCAGTAAATTGTTTGTCTTCTGCAGTGCTGCCCTATAATTCTTCTGGGAACCAGTGGCATTGTGTTTGCCAAAGAGAATAATGATAGATGGGATAAAATCAAACTAGAGGATTTTGGGATGCACTCTGACCACCAGGCATAATCTGAATATATTTGTGTCCCCAGGAACGACGCTGGCAATTGTTTGTGCCTGTGTCGTACCAGCCTCCTGTCTGTCCCAGGTAGCATAACTGATTTTATATAGATAACTTTGAGTCTGTCTGCTTTGTAAGTAATGAACATCATCACATTTCTGACACAACCATTTAAATCCTGATTTGTTTAATGTCAAAACTGAATTAGTACACCTACACATCAAAGCACAGACAGTTATGTTCATCTGCTGCCCTGGAAAATATATGTTGGATGCAACGATGCAAGTTACTCTGCATGAGGCACTGGCTCATAATGTCTCCAGTTCTGAGGCGTAAATGTAAATGTGCAATCTGCCTGTTCAAGTGTCCTGTTGGCTCAACAACAGGAGCACGTCCCCATCTGTTCTCTCTCTGGAGTGCCCAGACAATACATTTTCCCCGCCAGACCTTCCCATTTGCTGGAGTAGAGGTTTCCCAGCCATTTCTAAGGTTACAGGCGGGGTAAATGCCTCCACCGTGTGCTCACAGTTCTCTGATCGGAACTAGTTAGTCCTTATTTGCAAAAGGAGCTGGGTTGTATTTTTGATGCTGAGTAATATTTAAATGTGCTGTCCTTGGCTTCCAGGCCCTTTTGTTGCTGTTGCTGCAGTTCCACAGGATGTTCGCAGCAAAAGACGAGCATGGCTGTCAGTGGAGTGTGATTTGTTGCAAGCCCAGCCTTGCCAACTGTGAGGCACTGAGGTGTGACCAGAGATGCCTAACATCTCCAGTTGCCTCAGGGCCAGCCAGTCAATTACACAATACTGTCTACCCCGAGCAATGACATGTGCTCAATAATGGACCAAAGGCAAAGAGGAAACACATCTCAGGACCAATTCTTCCGCTGGCCACACCAGTATTAAAATGTGTTTGGTCAGATGTTATCATTACGTCATATACTGTGGTGGTCAGCTGTTAAAATGCATGAATGTGTTGGTGTGAGCAACTGTCTGCAGTAGTAACCCTGTTCCCCAGAAATTACATTACCACATTATTAACTTTTTGATGCCTATGTTTAGGCTCTAGCAGTGCTTGGTTGAGGTTAAAGAAAGATCATGGTCTTGGTTTGAAGAGGTAAAAGTCTGCAGTAACTTGAGACACAACATGATTGTTAACATTTAGGCGCCTTTGTTGCCTAAATACAAACAACAGACCGGACTCAGGATACAAACCCTGGTTCCTTGAATCAAAATCCTTTGTGTGCCCACCATCCACCCACGACCATGTTTCTGCGACGCCAGCATGGTACATAAATGTAGTGCACATTTGTGCACACAGTCCAGGCAGCGATAATGTTTGTCAGCACTATGTAAATGGGAAAATAAGTTAGTAGAATATAAATGTAATTTCTGAGAGACAGGGTTGGCAGCAGAGTGAGATTTTATATAAAAAATGTAATACCCAGATAACATCATTTTTCTGAAGTCGTGGTTTCATATATTTTCAGCAGCCTTTCACAGAAGCGTAACATTTTGGTTGCTTCTGGACCTCGACTGTTTATGAGGACCATGTGTGGGGAAACTCCAACAGGGTCCTCGTTCAAAGGAACCTGCCTTTCCTTTGTGAAGCATTTTATCATGTGGATGCAGATGTGCTTTTTGTTGGAACCTTGCACCTCATCCATTACCCCCGGCCTGCCAGAGAGATAGTGGAGAGTGAATGCATTCAAAAGGACCATGACAGAGGCTGCTGCTCAACTGAACTTTCCGTGAACTAGGCTCAACAGCAGGATCCATGCATCAAAAAAATAAGTAATTTCTCTTTGCTGCTCTGGCCTGTGTTTCATACAGATTGCTACTATCAACACGTCCGGCATCCTCATGTATCAATCTGTCAATCTGATATTCGTTTGAGCACTGTATCTGTCTCCAAAGATTCAATCGAGTGGAGACTAAGAATGAGCTGGGAATTCTGTGACTATCTTGTCTGGTTGAATCAAGATTTTACTGCACAGTCAGTGAAGATATATGCAGAAAATGTACATACAATGGTAGACTGTGGTTTTGGTGATGTGGGTAAGATTGTAACAACAGCTTAGTTTTGGTTTTTGCTCATGAGAAGATTTGCTGCAGGTCATGATCATACAGCATATAAAATGAAAAAAGTGTGTTAGGGTGAGCAGCTATAATGGAGTTGGATGCAATGTTATCATCTGATATTTTAGGGGACAGTTTTGTTCTGTTTTTGGAAATGCACTTATATGCTAAATATGCAGAAATAGATCCTCCAAAATCCATCTAAAAGCTCCTCCAAAGATCGATAAACAACCAATTTTGTGCAGATAAACAAACAAGATATAACGTCTTGTTACCCTGATATATATGCAGCTGATATATATGCAGCATAGCTGTTTCTGGTCTTATGCTAAGATAACCCGCTGCTGGCTGTAACCTTCATAATTTCAAATATAATGGTGGTATTAATTCTCTCATCTGACTCTTAGAAAGAACATTTTTTTAAAAACTTTTGGTGTATTTAACAAAATACTAAAACAATTTCTAAATGCATGACTTGACACATAGAGCATATCTTTTGACACGACACAAAATCAAGGAACAAAGATTTCCCTCCAGACGGACTATGTACCTTTACATTTACAGGAAGAAATGGAAGAGAGATACTACTCTCTACACCAGCCATCACCTTGTTAGACAACCTTACAATGTGGTCAACAGAACTGTCCTCACTTGTCTTATTTGTATTACAATGCTCATTAGAAATTTTCACTTGTGGTCGATCCTGTGACACTTGTGGTTACTGCTGCTGCAGGTACATCTTAATAAGAAACATATCAAAGCAAGTAACTCTGAGTAAGTCACCGTCACGGTTAAAAAACATGCCTTGAGGAGCTACTGCAACAAAAGATGAAAAACTTGTGTCTGTTCACAGTGAGAGGATTTATTGTATCAATCAACCATGTTGTCTAACACATCAGTACTGAACTGGAGTATTACCTTCCTACAATATGTGAAATTCAGATGTACATCAGTTTTGTCTTAAAAAATAAGATTAGCCTGTTGCATGTTTATTTAGATGAGTAGCACATTAGTTAGCTTAGGTATCTAGACCTAGCTACTACTACATAGGCTAACAAACATATATTGTTATAAGTAAACAAAAACATTCAGATACCCCACTACCTTTTGGGTGATGGCTTAAAGTGCTTAGAGTGCAGAAAGCCTTTTTATGTCTGTATTATTGCATTACCAGCTGCATTCTATCAAAGCTACAAACTGTCATAGGCTCGATCTGAAAGGTTGTGTTTTGCTGAAAAAGCAAGCAGGTAAAAAAGATCTTAAAACAGCATGAAAAAAAACTGTCATGACTGAACTGAAAGCTGCACATTTTTCATGAATGATAATATGATTGAAGTTTTGATTTTTACTTTCTGGTATTTCGTTTTTCAAGAGCGTCTCATCATTGTACTGGCAATGCATGACATGGCATGTTTTTTATCACAATTATGTTCACTTAATAAACAGGATGATGATATATCCTGATGATTTGAGCATAAACATTACAAAGTGCTGCAAAACCAGCAGAACCAGCAGAACATGAAACACATACACAGGCAGCTACTGATGTCAACACAAAGGCTGTAATGTTGATTGTCCTTCACAGCAGGAATGGTTATGTTTTTGCTTTTTTCGAAATTGCTCATGTGAGAGAGAGATAAAGGTTGGCATTTGGAGACACAAACAAAAAGGCTTTTTTGCCTGCTTAGCAACAGTACAGAAACTCTGGCGGTATTGACATAGACCTTGGGTTGCTATATGAAAAGTCTGTGGACAGAATTTAATTTCTGTTAGCGGTCAGGCTCCACAGCCACAATGGATTTCTTTTATGCCCTAGCCTCTGACTCTCACCGAGCATCTGTGTGAGCTGGAAACACAGTTTCTGCCCAACCCCTTCATCTCCTCCACCCACTGCCTGTGCCCTTAAGCTGCATTTCATCCACATAGAAAATGAAGTTATATCTGAACTTCGACCAATAGTCTCGATAGCCCAGGGGAAGGCACTGTAAGGAGCTCGCCTTAGTATGACCAGGCAGCACAGACCGCACAGGGCTGCACGAATCCATCAATCTCCCTCTGTTCAGCAGTGCCTCTAATGACTGCATACATCACATAACCATCTTCCCCATTTTAAAAGTTTTGCTGATGTGAAATGTGCTGTTTCTTTCTTTTTCTTTTGTTTTTTTTAAAACTGGTATGTTGAAAAATGTTAAACTAAATCTTTTCGAGAGCGATTTTATACAAGGTTGTTTTACTTATAGCTGTAAGTGCTTCTAACTCTTTATTCTTACAGCTGTGATATCTTGTACAAACCATAAGGAACCCCTATGGTGTTACATCCTCAGACCTCTTGTACCGAAGCAACACATTGAGGGCTGGATTATGTCCAAAAGGCTGTTCTCATGAAAAATGTGTTGCTGACAACCTGGGTGCAGTAACTCTTGAAAATGTGACTGTTTCCGATCCTAATGGTATGTAGCAGAGCAGTGTGTTCATGGCTCTTTTGCTTATGGTGACTGACAGCACTCTAGTCAGGTCTGACTGACAGGAAAATAAATGATGCGATTTTCTTCTTGGGAAGTGCTGACATTAGGACTTCTTTAGTCAAGTGTTGGGGGAATGTGATTTTCTACTAATGTGACTCGTGTTCGTGTTTCCTAACAGTGAATCTGTGCACAGAGCAACGCCACATAATATTTTGTCTCATTGAGCATAACTATATCACGCCCCATGTATTCACAATCTGACCTGCCTTAAACTCCCAGAGTGGCCAGCCAAGTGTATCTCTGACTTCTTGTCGATGAAGTCAGTGAAAAAGCCACATCAGCAAAAAGGCATGCAGAAAACATTATCAACACTTTCATTAGTGTCTCCTACTTAAGGCTACTATAATTAATATCTTTATAGAAACAATGGATCAAATGACCATTGTCACTTGACTCTACACTTCCCTGAGCACTACTGAGCTTTTAAACGTTGTTCAGCACATTGTTTTGGTGTAAGCGCGTTGATTCACTCTCATGGCTCTTATAAGTGTAATTTCCAGATGCAGCAGGCAGCTGCTTAAAAGCTCTAAGAACTGTAGACTTAGACTTAGACTTAACTTTATTGATCCCTTTGGGATGACTCCCTCTGGGAATTTTAAATTTAAATTGTATGCTGCCCTCTTAGAGATAGTTAGCGACTCATTGATGGATTAACATAGTGTAACATTTGCAGGTTAAGAACTTCCCTCAGGAAGTGTTGGAGACCAAAAACAGAGCTACATGTATAACAGAAAATGAATACTGGACTTAAAAATGCCAGACTCAAAAAGAATGATAATATTACTCCTTAGTTTTTAGGTGGTAAAATAATCAACTCTTTACTAACAGTTTCACCATGTTGTCACAGAAACACATACAGTACTTGTCATGTTTTGTTGTTAGGTCCAGGAGATTTAATTACCACTAAGCCCTCCTTTTGTATTTGCAACTAACGGACTACAGTATACGTTGAGGAGAAGGGAAGGATGCTTTGGCCTGCTGCAACATGCACCGAGTTCGGTATTGGTTTCATTTCATTTGGGTAAACAAGAAAAAGACTAAACCCAAATACCTCAGGAATGAGAGTTATCATTCTTTGTCAGTCACAGACTCAAAAAAAGTTCCTCCTCACTATCCTGATGTGTCCATATCTCTACTCTCCTCCTGGCACCTGCCCTCTGACAGGCTCATATTAGATAAGACCCACCCTGTTGAAGATTGGCAACTAATCAAAAATGACAAATGACAACCGGTGACTTGATGATATCAGCTTAAAAAGCGGTAGTATTTTAGTGTTGTGTTTCAACTTGTTTCTGCAGGCCCAAAGTGGCCAGAAAATCAGTCACTGCACATTTTAATATAGATAATGAATCTGAGCAGAAGTTGCACATGCACATATAGTCACTGTCAGTCACAGTTACATTTATCTTATTCAAGCCACTGATGGTCAGCATAAAGACATGACTACAGCATCTACGCTACACATTGGGAACAAAAACATAGGTCGCCTCTCTACTGTGGCACTGTAAAATCTCATTAATGACATGTTGCTAACCTTTTCTCATTACAGTCATCCCATCATAAATCACCCCACCTGCCAGCGGGATGTTGCCTCAAACAAAAACTATAACAACCATCCCTATTTCAGCTGCTTTAGTTTAAGCTGTATATATGCAAAACTCACAATGAATTTACTGTCATCCATTAGCTGGTTGCCATCATTTCCTTCCTTCTCTCAGAATCTCCTCTCTTTGTCCTCAGTGGTTGAGTCCAGCTGGTTGTCACGTGATGTGGGAGCGCCACCTAAGAGATGGTGTGCCCTCTTAGATCATTTGTCTTAATAAAAATTTAATGAAATGTGGCTCTCTTTACTATTGTGTCTTGCAGCTCATAAATGAAACATTGTACTTTGTAGCATTACTCACACAGAGCTCTATACATTGTTTATTAAAGCCCACTGCAACAAATAGTAAATCCAGTGCAGTGGTATAAGGGCTTTGAAAATACTGCTGGAAGCATTTAATGAAGTTTTAGGTTTTTAAGAGTGGTGCATTGTGGATGTAATGAATTATGTATTCTAGGAAATAGTGTATGTGACTAAACAACCATTCTTGTTGTCTCAAATGTGCAGCTATGGGTCAAGGACCAACTGTAAGATATAATTTATATACGAAGTAGTCTGGAACTTCATCGCCTGCTGTTTAATAGCAAGCCAAAGTCCTGACCTGATCTCCAGGTGAGTCACTGTATTACCAGTTTCTGTGAGTTAATGAAATCTCATATTGAGCATTTCTTTCATGTCTTTTTGAAAAGATTAAACATGTTCCAAGGGTTTACTTTCCATATTATAAGAAAGATGAGCATCTACCAAAGTAGTTTCTATTAAAAATAGTCCTTCAAGATTAAAACTATTTATTTAGTACAATATACAAGTTAAACAATAATTCATTTGTTAGCATATGTAAAACCCCCACCAAAATTATGTACTGTGATTCTTGCAATTTTTGGGGTTGTATGCACATCATTTAATGTACTTGTTGTAAGTCACTTTGGATAAAAGCGTTAGATAGATGAATGTAATGTAATGCATGCAGTCGAGATTCCCCAGTCATGTCCCAACCCAATATGTGACAGATACGAACACAACAATAACCAATACCCGTAAAAGTAAACTTCTATCAATTTGCATCTAATTACTTA
Source organism: Scortum barcoo (assembly GCA_023238725.1). Lineage (NCBI taxonomy): Eukaryota > Metazoa > Chordata > Actinopteri > Centrarchiformes > Terapontidae > Scortum > Scortum barcoo. Next base: position 13,413,473 of record CM041550.1, read on the forward strand.
AAACTTGGAAAGCAATTGTGCTATTTATTCAGTTCATCTCATGTTTATCTGAACACAAATTAAGAGTTAGCTTAACCCTTAGCAACCAGAAAATGTAGCACTGTTGCTATGGATACTGACAGTTTAATAGATTTTTGTGTATTATCATGAGTTATTTTGGTGCTTCAAACTGCATGAATATCTTACTGTAAGTAATTAACAATGATCTAATCAGAGTCCTAGGCTATCATCAGGTGGTGGATGGTTTGCATACTCTTGTGTTTTGGTTGTTTAACAAATCCAAAATGCAATTTGTTGCAAATGCAAATGCTGCAAAAGTTTATCAGGCTCAGTTTGACATGAGATTTTTAATTTCTGGTTGTGACTTGGTGACAGGTAATAGAGGTGGCAGATTAATGACTTCACATGGAAAATGACATTGTTATGCCTGTAACTTTTTAGAGAAAAATCACAAACAGGTGTGTCTCATGATGATGTCTATATGATCAATGAAATGCTTTTGACACACTTTGTTATGACACTGCAATTTTTCAAGTTTTATCTCTCTCTCTCTATATATATATGTGTGTGTGTGTGTGTGTGTGTGTGTGTGTGTGTATAAATATATATACACACACACATATAAATAGATAAAACTTGAAAAATTGCAGTGTGTGTAGGCAAAGCTTCACTCATAACAAAGTGTGTCAAAAACATTGTGTTGTGTATAATATACATACAAACACACACACACACACACACACACACATATATATATATATATATATATATATATATATATATATATATATATATATATACCTATACACCTTGTACACAGTCTTTTCAAATAATCTCATGAGCTATTTCACGTTATATGTTTGTTACACTACACCTACACTTTCTCTCTCATTCTCTCTGTATTTTTAAATTCATTGATGTAACCCAAGAAGATGAAATCTTGGATGGAAGAACTTTTATGAAGTGCAACTTACAGGTGAGGGTCATTAGAGATGATTAAGGGTGATCTAATGAGTTTAATCCCCACCTTTGTCTAATATTGGGCTATTACCTTACTCTCAACTAGCTTTTTAATGTTCTTGCCTTACAGCCTTTTACACAAATTAGCTAAACTTACCCTGACCTCAATATCTCTGTGTGCTTGCTTTAATTTGCAGGGGGCAGACCTTCAATAAATAGCTGTCCATGTTAGCTGCTAGCTTGTTCACAGCACCTTTGTGTGCTTGTAACATGTGCCTCTGTATTATATCTATCATTTGTTCAAACTTTGTAGCAGTTAAACATTTTCATCCACATTTAATACTATTCTGACTCTTAATTATAGTTTTAACATTTAAAGTTCAACTGGTTCCCCATATTGTGAGAGGGGTGTTAATACTGAACCCACTATAAGCACTGGTGGTTAATAAAATGACAATATATTCAATTCAAATGCAAATCACAATGTGTAATGCTAAAATGTCTCCATGTTAAACTGATCTGTAAACTAGAAGTATAATTTCATATTCACATGTTGATGCGTGGAAATATGCATTTACAGCTGAATACATGTACATATTATATCTTGTGACTGATATGACATGTTGCAAGGTTATATTTTTAGGGTAATTATGACAAATCCATCCAATATGTATTCATTATTTTGTAAGCAGTCTGAAAGAAGTTTGCATGAAAAAATGTTGTGATGTGGTACAATCATGACGGATGGGAGAACAATTGTAAATTATGAACAATAACTTGATGCATGCGTAGATGTGCTGCATGATGTGGCCTTGGTGGTGACCAACTTAGGGAAATACTTGGAGTTTGTGAGTTTTTTTTTCAGCTTTCCCAAAAGTCTGTGCCAGGCTAAAACCCTTCATAAGAAACTAGTACTCTATATGAGATTGTTGCCATATTGTTTGGGACAATGACATGAAGGAGGTGGAATCAAAAGACACCTTTCACGCCCGTCCTGTTAGTGTTTGCTGCCACATGATGAACTGGGAGGAGACTCTCCTCTTTGAAGTGCATCACTTGTGTCTCAGCACGCTTTGTTATGCACAGTGGCTGCAGGGAGGCCTCAGGAGTCAACCCACAGTTCCTACATTTCATTTACGTTCAGGAGGGGTGAAGGGTAAAGCCACTAGAATGATGAAACACGGTTAGCCAACTCTCATTTTTTTTAAGGGGTGCGTGTATGTGTTCACGTTTCTCTTCAACTCTGAGCGCAGGGGGAAATTATAATTAATCTGTTAATGACACAGTCGGGGCTGTCAGCTGGGTAAGCTCGGGGAGTGTATAATAAATTGCTGTAATAAAAATTAAGATTGCATGCATCATTGAGGCCTTCAGAGGGTTTGTTTAATGTAGTTACAAAAATGGTAGCAGCTGATGTGGCGTCCACTGCTCTACCAGGAGAACGCTAATTTCTGAGTGACACTTAACCTGCTGTAGCTCAACCACAGCTGAGGGAGGTGAGGGGAAATCTAATGAGTTTTTCCTGCGTCCCATTTTGAGAACCACTGAACTGGATGGCCTGGTTTGTATGCGAAAGGCAAAGCAAAAAAAAAAAAAAAAAGCAAAAAAAAAAAAGAATTGTATTGTTCATAGGAAATTAATTTGATCCTCTGAAAATCTACCCGATTCCAAATTCAAGTAAAAGAATTCATTCTGGTCTGCTGCTGCGGTCAGTGAACAGTTGGTCATTCGTCTCAGAAACTTTAGACAAATCGCCGTGTGCTACGAGAAGTCATGTGAGGGTTAAAGGTTGGGTTGTTCACTTGTTCCTCTTCCTGTTAACTGGAACATGAAAGATGCTGCAACGTCTGTAACGTGCACTCTGAAGGGAACGGCGTCGTTACAGCAGTGTAGGACTTCCTCTTCTTTGATGAGAGACAAAGCTTCCTCTGTGGCGCGCGGCCCCATTAGAGGAGAGCCCTCCACCTCTGCCCCGGAGGAATGAAAGAACAGATCTAAGACACATTAGATTATCATTTTAGATGATGCACCACCTAAAATGGATACCCTGCAAAGCGCCCCACGTTGCATCCACGTTCATGCATGCTCACTAGTTCAACTGTCATCTGATGACATACCAAACAGAGGTTGGCTGACTGGTTTCCTGTCTAGTCACCGTGGCTGTGTCACCTCTTCTGGCCCCTTATATTTATCAGGGGGCAGGCTTGGAACCTTATCTTTGGATGTGTTGTTTGGGACACAAGGGGCCTCGTTCAGGGTTTAGCCTGCGGGCAAGCTGGTATATCGCACTTGTAGCCTGACACCAGTTGACACAGCATAGTTGCTCAGGTCACCCTACAAAAACATTGCTCTCTCTCTGGATGAAGCCACCGAACAATGGAGATATTTTTGTTGACAGACAGCCCATGGTGCTCTAATTGAGACTAAGCTCACTTGTCTCAGAGACAAAAATTTTGCAGTGAACTTTAAAGCAATAACATCCCTTCTTGTCCCGCTGTTCAACTTAGCAAGAGACTTATTCTGTTAGAGGGTGTGTCAGGTCACACAGTCTCATCTCTGGAGCTCAGTTGTTCTGTATTTGAAGAGTAAATTGAGTAAGTGCAACCCAACAATGGTAAATTCTTAATCTTTCTTTACCAGAGGAGTGCTAGGATTAAAATTCAAAAGCATGGATTTATTTTGAAATAGCTGTTTCAGTTGAAGCCCGGGCTTTCAAAGCTGTAATCACAAGTCTGTGGCTGAAACATAAAGCTTGTGAGCCGAGTCTGATGGGGCCTCAGTGGAAGGTAGACTGCAGCAGCAGATCCTCCACTGTGATTCATCTCTATTGTTTCGCTGGTTTGTTACCTTTCTCTCAAAGAGCCTATTGCTCCCGTGGCTCCCACAACAATTATCACCTGCTTGTCTCTCAGCTTGTCTGATGGCACCTATCTGTTGTCTCAGCTTCTTTTCTCATCCTCCTCATCTTCCTATTTACCTTTGTCTCTCTCTCTCTCTCTCTCTCTCTCTCTCTCTCTCTCTCTCTCTATATATATATATATATATATATATATATATATATGTATGTATATATATATATGCACATCTATATATATAAACCTGTTTTGCGTAACCCACCGGAAATATAATTATAGACCAAGAGGAGCAATGGGCTTAATTTTATAAATTAAGTGAAATTTAATTCTTGCCAAAATCCTGGCAGTGATTAATGGCTGCGAGTGGGGAAAATGTTATGTAGATACAGGTCAACTACTCATGGTAGATAAAAAAGCACGGTATTTCTGAACAATATTGGATATAAAAGAAACCACACTGAATACACTGAAGAAAAATATAATGAGGGAAGGAAATAATGCAGATATACATTATTATATTTGTTGTAATTCCAATGGTGCTTAAAAGTTTCCATCAAAGAATGTAAACAAATAGGTGGTGTATGTTATATATAAAACCAAAGCAGCTAGCACCACCCCAATGGACCATCCACTTTTTCATACTTTTAGGGAAAATATAATCATTCTTTTTAATTACTGCACCTAGGCACTCTATTAAAATTCTAATTCACCTCATCCACCTCGATTGATCTGTTCACAGTGGGTGGCTGTGGTGAAATGCACTGTATAATATTCATGCTGGTACGCCTTGGTTGTGCTGTGTGTCAGAAGCCATCTTGCAGCGAATCCCTCACCCACCTTGGAGCGCAGCCTGTGGAACTGATGAGGTGAAGAGCATTGCTCTGCAGCTCCATGCTAGTAATCACGGGACTGAAGAAACACATACATCATCTGCCACACAGGTTGGCATGGCGAGTGAAAAGCCTTCACATCACGTAAGATGTTGGACAAATGATGGCCATACGTGTGTTTGTCTCCTCACAGATGGCTGTGCATCTTCAGTCTGGAAAAAGCTGAGCCTGGCACTTATTCCCCTCCCCCAATCCACTCCTCTTGCTCCCTCTTCCTCTCTCCCTCCATCAGTCTTTTGTAGCACGTCCCTTTTTTTTCGCCTCTCCTCTGCAGGAGGTTTGATATTGGCAACACAGTTAGTGCCCTCCACGGAAATAACAGTGGAAAAGATGACATAAATTATTTGCCAATTGTTTGACACATGCAGGGCATTGTCCTTGCTATAATCATCAGCACTCTGTCACCTGAAGGTATGAACGGTGCCACTGCTGCTTTGTGTCTCTCTGCTAAACCTCTTGGGCTGTTCAGGGCTCCTCCTCTCTTCAGTAAAACGAGTAAAAAGAGGAATGAATCAAAATCATGCTTTTAAATTGTCGGGTCTCTGCTTTGGTATTCACATACGTGCAGAAAAGCAGTCTAGCAATTAAACAATAATGGCAACTACACTGCAGTGGCACCTTACTAGCTGACTGACACGTTTTGCCCATCAGCAACCAAGTCTCACTGTTTTAAGGAACACCTACAAAATGCCACCCTCTCACTGTTGTTGAAGCACTGCTAAATATTTAATCTCATGAACTCACGAGACACAGCAGGGACAGATAGCCACTGGGCCTGAGGTGATATTAAAATAACCCTGTTCTAATGGCACCATAGAGGACAAGGAGTCTTCTCTTCACCCGCTATTCTAAAGCCTCTGAAGTCCAGGTTCATATTGGTTAACTTTTTGCAGAGTTTCTATGCATTCATTTTTGTCTTTTCTTTAGCAGCTTTTACATTTTCCTAACCCCACATGGGTTTGTATTTATGTTTTCCACAAATCCAGCTATGGGTTTGACTCTCTAGGTCTGACTTCTCATTTTGTCAGTTTAACAAAGTATTAAGCTTACAGGAATCCAACAATACAATACAAAACAGCTTTTAAGTGCAAGGACAAATCTTTAGCTCTAATTGCTTAAAATATTATTGTTGATCAGTTCTAAGTAGGATACTGCTCAAAATAAAAATTAATAAACACTATTTAAGTCTAAAGTGATTTATCCTGACCACTTTCTGTGCCCTTTTCATTGAAAGTCAATGTGTGCCACTAAATCATTGTAAATATCAGAGATTAAAACATTTCTTTAAAAAATTATTAGCGTCTACAGACATAAATAAGATACTGTGTGAAACTCCCACAGTAGCACTTCTAACTGGTTTTCTCAGCTTTCCTCTGCATGATACATAAATAAAGTTAAGTTACTATTAATAAAACATGCTCAACATAATCACAGATATCTCCAGAGTTTTAAATACTAACATACTTCTGTTACGATCAACTAACTGTGAGAAAGGACATCGCAAGTGGTTGGTACTGCATCAGATTCTGTATATTTTGATCACTGTGGAATTACGAAGCAAAGGATTAGACAGATAATACCAGCAGGTTCCGGACAATTGGGCGAAAAATGCCCCTAAACAGTTCAAAAACCATATTTAGACAAAAGCTAAAAGCTCAGCTGACACTGCTGAATCTGTCCAGGCCTGCTCAGCAGTTCGCAATCAGCAATGAATGGCATCAAACATATAAACAGTGAGAACAGAGTTCTCCAGTCTTATTTCCCCAGGCAAGGAAATTATACTCAGCAGTTTGTGCATTTCCATTAACAGCAGTGGCTGCATGCATGTGAGACAGAGAAAGAGACCGAGAGAGAAAACAATGTTAGTTTATGTGTGTAAGTGTTTGGTTTATTTTCAAAGAGCTCGCCGACGTCAGTATGAAACACATTTTAGTTAGCCCATATACAGACCATTGTGATTAAACTGTACATGGTGATGCATTGCAGCTCCTATGTGCTATCCACAGTAAACCTCCAAGTGGCTTGATTTCAAAAAGGCTCGGGTACATTGCATGCGCAGTACACCCGCACATTATAGTGCATGGATATGGGATATAGTGCTGGATCAATACATGATTCAGCTAGATGAAGAATGATGTGCAGCTCAGTGCGGGAAAATACAACAAGAGACGAAAACCGTCCCTCCTCATGAAAAATGCTCATTATCAATGGGGGAGGTGTTTTGTCTAGATGTAAGGAGATACTGTCATGCTGTGGTACAGTGCAGAACAAGCAGAGCCACCCCTATGCAGCCTGTACCATTCTATAATGTCCTTGCCCTTGATCAGTTCCCGCTGCCTTCAATTGCACTGAAAGCCATTATAAATTAATCACCTCATCTTGCAATTTGCATAAAACACACACAGCACCATTTCCATTCACCTCTATCTATGAACTGGATTAGGAGAAACTGCATTAAATGGCACATTAAAGAAGAGGAAGCCGATCTGTAGCGAAAGGCAGTAATTCTGCGACAATGGCAGCGGAGCAATTCCTGTAAGCGGTATAATTAATGTATGCCTTGCAACCATACATGGGGAACGGCCCGGTGCATTTGGGAGCAAAAAGAGAGAAATTTCTCCCATGAGTCCTTCAGTTCCCTCTTGCTTTCTGTCATTTCTCGAGCACACCACAGCCCTGCGATTGTATTTTATCTTTTAACAAATCTTTGCACACAGATTTATATTTAGATTCCAACGATTTTACACGTCTTATCTTCTGTGTTTATTTTGGCTGCACAAGGCAGTGAGATGTGTACCTGCTTGCTCAAATTATAACAGATTCACCCCAGCGTGATGAGGTAATCAGCTATTCGAAAATGCCTAGCTATTACTCAGACAACGAGGAGCCAGTCAGGACAATAAACTTAGCTGAAAGACTGAAGATTGATCGCAGAGTTCTTATTTGGACAAACACGACTTTGAGAAAAAGGCAATTCATCTGATCTGTCCTGATGTATTTTCCCTATGAATCAGCAAAAACAGAGAGGCCATCCCTGACTTAGATTAGGGAAAAAAAGAGCATAAATCACGTAATTACGTTGTCAAAACACCATCTGATCTTTGCGCATTACATGCACACACACACACACACACACACACACTTTTGTTTACCTATAAAAAAGTTCTTTCGTCTTTATGCTCTGCTTAGATGTTCCTAATTAATCTAGTTTTTGTCTAACACTCGCCACTTGCTCCCTGAATTTTAAGCAGAGCAAGAATCCAGAACATCCAAAACAAATAACGTGTTCACAGATGTTAAATACGGTTTTGATGGGAGATTTGGTGGAATTACAGTCTAATACCCAAAATCTGCACAGTGTCGCATTTATATATTTGCATATTGGATATTTTGTTAGTTGTAATATTGATATGTAAATTGTTTCATTTAAATTCTTGTACTATTATTTATTTGTATATTTTTATTATTCTTGTTCTATTATTTATTTATTTATTTCTATATTTGTATTTTTTATATTTTTTATTTTGATCTATTTTCCTTTGTTTGAGTGTTTTATTATATTCTTAAGCATGGTTGTAGGGAGCAAGAGACTTAAGAATTTTATTGGCAATGATTTCATGTTGTTATTGTTGTGCAATGACACATTCTTGAAGTCTTGAAGTCTTATATTTTGTCTGTTTTAATACAACAACAACACATATACAATGCAGTGGCGTATGATTCTTCAACTGGTGATTCGTCAGTCATAAAACTGTTAACATGTTGGAGGACAGCGGGCCGAAAAAAAAGAGTGTGCAGTATAATTATGAAATGATCCGGCTGTGTAATGGACATCAGGCTTGTAAAGCTGCCTGCCCAACAATCTAGTTTGGCAGTGAGGAGCCCATATTAACAACACAACAGTAGTTATTCTCACAGTGCTTCCCTAAATGTCACAGTTTGCATTTGTCAGATTGCAATGTATCACTTAGAGGGGGGTGATGGGAAACCCTCCAAGAGTAACCTTGAATGGCAGCCAATCGGCACGGGACCAATGGCCTCCCATTCCTCTGCTTCGCTGCACTGCACTGGCGCTGCACTCTACAGTATATTTAAACACATGCCGACACCCAAGAGGAGGAGAAATAGCACCTGACCCCTTGAAACTGATATCCTCACAAGCAAGGGAGAGGGGAAATTGTTTAATGAAGATGGATCACAGTGATGGCTTTACATTTCATTTCTTAACAGCGGGCATACGGCTTTATTACAGCCAGTCCTCACCTTTGTCCTCTCCCTCTCAGACGAGGCACTCAGGAGGCTCTGTGTACTCACTTTAGTTTTGGTTTTAGTGCCTTTTTTTGGGAGGCGTGTGTGTACGTGTGTAAGCGCACGGTGTCTGTTGCCTCCTGAATGTAAAAATCTGCCTGCATTGTAGAACTTGCTTAGCTGGCTAGTCAACAGGGAAATGTTGACAATTCAACCCAGTTCCATCTGGCCACATTCTTCCTGGTCTAGCTGCTCTGTGAGGTCTCCTGTGAAATGATGTCCTCTATCAGCAGTGAATGTCACAAGCCGTACACCATTATTGCAGAATAGGATCCCTGCAGACTGTATGGGGGAAAAAAAAGGGATTCAACATCTCTTTTGTAACTTATTTTTGACTTGTTCCCTCCTCCTGTATGATAGAAGTAAAAACATTCAATGCATCACAGAGTGGGGAGAGATGCGATAATCATTTAGATATGGGGATGTATCACTGTGTGGGAAATTCCTGCTATGATCATGCTTTTATGATTATCTGAGTCTTATGTATCCATCATGAAATTAAAATGTTTAAGTTGTTGGGAAAACAAAATACAAGAAAAATTGAGCCTCCTGCGTACGTGTGTCCTGAATAACAATGGATGTGCATCCTGTGAGAAATCACATGCCTTGTGTACTACAGCCACATGGCTTATGTGTGGGGTCGATGTTAAGGCGTAGACATAGATGCGCTATTGTTCTGACCATGGGGATGTTAGTAAATACCAAGCTATGTTAAGAAATGATATGCAACAACTTGAAGGATACCATGTCCATCCTAGTTCATCAGAGTTGATTATGTGTGTCAATTCAAAACTCTTTAAGAATTAACTTCCTCACCTCCACATACAGCACCCGGGCAATTGTGTAGAAGTCAGCATCATTATCGGGCTGTTCGATCATTTGACAAGGACTTCATCTGGAGTATACTGACACCTTTAGATGTGCAGTTTCTCTTGAAATGTTCTTTTTCTTATGCATAACCCTAACTAAACCCTAACCTTAACCCTAACTAAATATAGTGTAGGATATTTTAATGTACAGCAATGCATCATGGTCCATAAGATCATCATACATTTGTAGCATTGTCCTGTGGGAACCACATGTATCTAAAAAGTCCATTTTCAAAAGAAAAATACCCAGTTTTCAGACTTATAATAATACATTTTCAGCAAATCCAAGGGGACTTTTAAATACTTTTACAATTTTCAGAAGAAAGATAATTTTCTCAACCCATAAAGGAAAATTTAATCCTACACTCCATCAGAAACATTCAAAATCAAAATCACCAAATTGGGAGATCCATACCCCACCTGGGCAGGAAGGGTATGAAAAATTGTAATCTGAAAAGTTAGAAGACTAATTTAGTGGAGAAAAAAGTACAATATTTCTCACTGAGATGTAGTGAATGATTAGTATGTCTTACATATAATAGAAAGCAAGTATAAGTACAACTACCTCTGGTTTGTGCTTAAGTACAGTATTTGAGTACATGTATTTAGTTAAATTCTGCAAAAACAAGAAAAAACAAACAAACACATTGACCAGGATTACTATAATCCAACATTGTTAGACGCACAAATTCATCACTTGCTTCCACATTCAGTGTTTGACCTACATAGGTAAACTGGTCCTGAAACACACCACCTGGGTACATTGCATCAGATGCTGATGTAACATTACCGCCTACTGAGAGCCTTCAGTCTGATTTAAAAAACCAACAGACTCAAGAACAAAGGAGTTCTGTTCAGTCAGCCTGTAAACTATAAATTATCTGTTTTCTTAATCAAGAAAAATACATTTCATCTTAGGTGGAAGTATGAGCGACTGAATCAAGCTAAGAGCGTTCTAATCTTCTCATTGCTCTTATCAGACATGGGCTGAAGCTGATTGAACTCATCGTCTGTGTCACCAAGTTCAACCACTCTAAAAAAAGCTCATGTAGAAAGAACCAGCTGTACTGTGCTATAAATAACAGGAGCTTTGCAGTGACTGCTATGTGACCGGGACTCATCCCAAACATATGCTGACTGAGATTTCAAAACTATGAAAATACTGCTTCAAACTACTATCATTTTGGATTTAATAAGGATCTATCTAAGGATCTATACTAATCTACAGGCGGCCATTCTAATTAATGTGTCAGTATTGCAGACAGTTCACTCATACAGTACAGTAATCAGCTCATTTGCATGCAGAGCAATGCTGTGGATGTCTGAGAAGGAGCAGAGTCTGCACCTCTGAACCCTGGACCAAAGGCCAAGGGTTCAAATGGACAACAGGGCCCTCGGGCAGAAAATCTGAACCCATCTCATCTCAGATGACAAACCTAAAGTGCATCGGCAGTGCGGTGTTTCCGTGAAACTGAGCAACCCACAAGTTGTATTGAATATTTTTGCATCATGGGGAGGTTTTAATCCACTTATGGCACCAAACATTCTGAGGATTTGAGGCTGTGCTGCAACAAATTCAATTTAGCACTGTGGGTAATTCATTTTTGTCCGGCACATCGAGATATAGATGGACATGGAGGTATGGTAGCTCCTCATATTTTAAATACAAGTTAATGAAAGTTTCAGTCATCAAAAAACTCTGAACTTGCTCTGGTCGTGAACCAAAGGGAGCATTTGTCTGGTATAACAAAGATATATGAGTCTTGCAGCACACAGCTCCCTAGTCTTAATTAGGTAGCCACCATCAAATGGGAATTGTATCATCACATCGGTAAGTGTACCACAACATATTCGCCCCTAACCTTATACATTTATGAATTTCAATATTAACCGGGGCATAGAATACTTAGAGGAATAATTAATGCAGGGCTAAATTGAGTTTGAAAAGCCTGTGGTTTACCGTGTCATTGGTGCACACTGTCAGCCAATTGCAGAGGCTGAGAGATTGGGAGGGTCAGTGTGTAATGTCCATGCGATGAGTAGTGCTGCTTTACGACTTCCATTTGCTCCGGTGCGGGCAGCCTTCCCACTGGTCCTCACTAATGACGCCTCTCTAATGCTGCATGGAAGAGCAGAAGAGGGTAATGTAAGTGGAGATAGGGGAGCCACTTGGGTAGGAATTAAAACACGATAATTGATAATATTTCAATGTAGCTTAACGGAATTGCTCCATATCATATTCAAGAGGATTATCAATGAATAATTGATAAAACATACACGTTTTTTCATAATTGAAAGATATGAGCATGTTGGTCTGCAGAGTGTGGAAGTACTGGCCAAATCACTGGATGAAACTAACGCTGACCATGAAAGTAATACTTGAATTACGAGCACTTTAAATGCAAGCCATGCTCACATATTATTCTTTTGACATATTGGATTTGTTTTATTTGCTGCTTTTATTAATCAAATGTATTGGTGTTGTGAATTTGTTAAGATGTCAAAAGCTTCCCACAAGCCTGTCTGTTTCTCCACATCTTACCCGTTATTATCACAATGGCAGATATGAAGCCTCTCATCTTGTTAACATAATCAGCCACAGTTCCTGAGAGCTCACCGTAGCACAAACTGGGCTTCTCATACCTACCTAATGTCCCACTATATGTCTTTCAATGTGTCGGAAACACATGCCCTATTTAACCTCCACGCTATTAGCAGCATACTTTATTCTGAATAAGTATGCTGTTTTATAGGTGCACTGTAGTGAAGGTAATGGGTTAATAGTCTTTCAGGCTGAGCTATAGGCAAACCGGAGGAGCCATTAGAGTCAACCCCACAGTGTCATGGTGCTATAGGCTCCGGAGGTGTTGTGCTTCGGAAGTAGAATAATTGCAGGAAGCGAGCGACCCAGCTAAATCATGCCAGTCTGGGGGAGAGAGGGCAGCAGACAGGAGCTGGACTATTCAGCCGTGATGCCTATAAGTGCGTTTCCTCCGCCGTGCCCCCACTGATCCAGCTGTCCCTTATATCAAAGATGCTCTGTTTATGTTTGGAAATCAATTGATATTGTGCATGATGGATGAGCTGTTGGCAGACCTGCCCTCTCTTTGGAGCGGAGTCAGAGGTGGCCTGATTTAATGGATAGCTTGTCGGCTTCGAAACAAAACGTGCGACTATCCTGAAACATAAGATACACGGCTGGTGGAAGGTGGTGTTAGTGTACTGATATGTCATGTCTGCAGTGAATATGAATATGATGTGGTAGGACACAGTGCCTTCCTCAATTCAAACTACCCTCAGATGGGATATATTTCATTTCATGTCTCCAAAATCTCCAGATATTAAATTTAAATGTGAAAACAGACAGTGGTAAATATTTTTGCGAACGCACTGTGACTTGTAATACAGAGAAGCCTCATTTTCCACACATTATAATTGCTGTCAAAAACATGATGCTTCACAAACATTGCCTGTTTAGACAGTCCTGTTTAAGGCATGTAATAGGTGGATTATTAGGCGCTGGAGTGCTTTTTAATGGACCTGCTAGTGCTTCTGCTTTCAGATAGTCTGGGAAGTATAAGACAGATAGGTGGTCTAGATTAGATAAAGCTGTGTGTGTGTCTTCCCAGTCTTATACAAATAGGGAGAGCCCAGCAATAGCCTTCGTCTGAACGTGCACTTTCATCCTGGTGCTTTTTCTTGCCTCCGGCGATGGGAGCGGATGACCTTTTACTGTCAACTTCTAACATGACAAATTACAGAGGCTGGATGACCGTGTTTTTTAGGAATGCAAGAGTTCACTGCCTGGTCAGGCCGCTAGCAGGGCAGCGGACCCCTACAATGGAGACAGATGTATTAATTGATAGATAATAGTCATAGATATATTGACTAGGGGGCTCTGTATTTTGAGGACAGAAATATGATAGCCACGGAAGCCTTTAAAGGGTTTTTGCTATTCCCTCCCCACAGGGGCAGCCCGAGTAGTGCAGACCTGCAAAGAAACTAGATCATGTACCCAACAGCAGAGCATCAGACTCCTGGGACGTTGTGCTTCCAGTGGCTTTTGTCTGAATATAAAGACAAAATTAGGTGCAACCATTCTTTCTATACTGCTTGTGAGTGTGTGTGTATTTTGCCTTCATGGGCTCGTGGTGAAAGCTAAGAGGGTGTGTGTGACATGTCTTGGCTGGTGATGCCGAGGTGGCTCGCATGGTCTGCTCCGTTGTGTGATGTCAATGCCCTGTTTAATTGGAGATCAGCTGGGCCAAATGCAGCGAGAGCTTTGCTTTCTGACCTCATCGGGCCAATCTGTGCCATCCATTCAGCCCACTCTCTTGCAACCACATCAGTCACAGGCCTGTCAGTTTGCACAAACAGCCAGTAAGTATTTATTGCACTGATTACGTGTGCTGCGCTGACTTGCCAAGGGCCGGCCGCTTAAGATGCACACCTGATGCTTACCTAATTTACAGCACTTCCTGCCAATAGATGTAGTGAGGTCACTGATACATTTAGTGCTGACCAGGCCGACGACTGTGTGATCAGGGTCATTCATAAGGCACAGTGAGGGCTTTTGTTCCTCTCGTCAGATGTGCAGCCATGTGGAAATCATTACATATTTACTTGCAGTGTTCATTCTGTCCCGCACAGATTGGATCATTACATATTCCTCATTTGTTCAACGACACTACTGTATTATGCAAATGCTTATTGTAATGGATTTAGTCCCATAGACCAAATATTACCAGCGTAGTTATCACATATTGCAGTGTAGCCAACAGTTAGTGAGCTGAGAAAATGAAACAGAAATTGCCCAACATCCCATCCACTTTTATGGAACCGAGCATTCTGCATTGTGGTGAAAATGATTATTTTATCCCCGGGGTTTTGAAACACTCATAAACAATCACACAGCTTTCCATGCGGGCAGAAATTCATGTTGGCTGCGATATTAACTCAGGTTCTGTTGGGCTTCAGTACAGTTATTCCACAAGAATTAATACATACAGTCTGGAGATACAGTGAGTGTTTGCTGTATTGAGCATAACTGCACATTTTATTTGACTCATTTCTTCATCATAAGTAGCTTTGCAACACAAGCAGCAAAACGAGAGGGCTGTATTTTTTTTTTGTTAAAACAGTAAAATGTTGCACTTTACTGTAAATAAGACAGAAAGACCAGTATTCCAGTAACACACTGATGTGTAGGGGAGACTAAAGCGAGCACACATCTGTTTGCTATTTTCACCATTGAACTGGAAAGACATAGTCCTGGACGCTTTTAGTACGGAGAAACAAATGTTTGGCTAATAAAATCTCTCATGCAGACTGAGGGGCTCAACCACACTGTGGCAATATCACTGAAGGCTACCTAGATTCATGACTAGTCCTCCAATAAAATAAACAGCCAATAAAACATTAGGCTGGGACTCCCCTGACAGCACTTTAACATCATTACACTTTCAACAGGCTTTCATTGAAAACTTGAATATATATTTGACTGTTTCCTATTACTTGTACTCGACCACATGGGTCCAGACAAGGTTTTATGGCAGTCTACTTAATATCACATATCTCAATGCTCTGTGTAAAGTGTTGCGAGCTCAGTGAGTGTGAGCATCTTGCGGGGAGATCTGGGGCCGATTTGCGCTCACCATTGCTTACATAAACTCCACTTCCACCTAATCACTCTGCCTTGACATCAGTAGCCAGAGAGCATATGGAGCATATACATTTTCCATCCACAGAGGAATCCACATGGACTTTTACCATCGCACGGGGAATTATATTACTGGAGTTAAAAAATAATAATACTTATAATAATATGATTACTCAATGATACCAGATTATGGGAGAAAAAACATGCCCATTAAACAAAAAATAAACATTAAAATGTAATTATGCAAATTATCTCAATAAACAGTATCAGTGTCTGCATTTTGTTTTGTTTTCATGGTGAAACGCTTCATTCTTTTGCCATTAAAAGAAAAAACAAAAATTGAAATAATACCTGTTTATCTGTAAGAAATTAACCTTTAGGGTGATGTAATACTATGACAGAGGAAATATGTAATAACACCACTGCAGTGTTATTATATGGTCAGCATTGATGATTGTTAAAAAAATGTAAAGTTTTACATGCAAGAATCGAGCCAAGAATCACCTTTGAATTAGCTGTATTTTTTTCTTTTTGAGAACACCATCATATCAGTTTCTGTGAGGTTAATCCTTTTGACCTTTGCTGTTGCTACAGTATTTGAGCTGGTGTGTATACAAAGGATTTTCAAGAGGATTACGGAGGTGCTTAATAGGGGATTAGCCAAATCCTCCTGCTGTCTGTTCCAAATTCTATTACACCCAGGGATCAGACTATCAACAATAGCTGAAGGCTGCTGGGTTAAGAGGGTGATGTTAAAGACATGTTGCTCTCCTCCTTCTAATTGGACTTAAATGGCTTGTAAGCTTCACAACACAGTGTAAAATTAAAGTGTTATGTGCTGCTTTCCACTTAAATCAGTAAACAGTGGGTGTGAAAGACATCACAGCAGCAGAAACCGACTAACTTTTTTCCCTCTTTTTTTTTTATGATGGTTAGATTTTGTGTGTTAAACCCTGTAATTACAAGCTGATGACAGGACTGCACATTCCATAGTGTGTGGTCCTTTTGTGTGTGTGTGTGTGTGCCTTCCTGATACACAGAGGTGATGCCAGACTCCCCCTATAGGACACCACCAGTACTTCAAACTTCAGTGTGGGGTGGAAACCATCCTCTTCATTGAGAGAGCATATCAACTAGGACAAATCCATGAATATGCTAATTTATTTTTACTTGTTGGTGACAGCTTTTTTGTCTCATTCATTTCTAGCAAACCTTTGGCATATTAAAAAAAAATTAAGTTGTTTTGGAGCAGTAATGTTTAGCATAGTTTACATTTAACAGCAAGTGGGGGCTCTCTCAAATTACATTTCACAACTGTAACGTGGGCCAGACAATTGCCAGTTTATTTGGAGCACATGAATAAAACTAATACAGTCCATACAAGAGTCCTGCAATTAATTCTCCATTCACAAGGGTTGTAATGTTTCGCTGAAACTGTTTTAATGAGATGTTGATTCAAATTTATTTGACTTTGGAGGGTATAGTTTTTGGTGCTGCTGAACTGTATAGCTTTTATAATGTGAGATGTTTGTAATATTTTCCTATCTCATTCATATTAATGAGGGTAAATATAAGCAAGATATTTCTAATACTCAGTCTAACTTAATAAATTACTTAGTACATTGGCTATCCTATGTAATCTGAGGGAAAAAAATACTATGAAAAATCCAAAATTCAGATATATTGAACAACTACAGTGAAGTAAATAATACACCCCCCCCCCCCCCCCTGCCCCCAGCACCATCACCTCCTACTTGCCCTCAGTGAGGCACTGAGAGACCACTTTACTTTACTCCCTTAGTTCAGGCTGTACTTGGTGTGTGTTTCACCACCAGGCCAGAGGTGTAACCAAAGGGCCAACACGCTCCTCTCTCCAGATCATGTTCTTCACTATTTACTCCTCGAGAAACACAAATAACTCAATTTGTTTGCGACTTGCGTTTTAAGGCATCCCGCTTGTCAACTGATATTCATGGAATTTCGGCGAGGGCTTCACAGTGAGCCTGAGCAGAGACGCAGGGAGGCTGACAGCGCTAATGGCTATAAAGATAAGTGGAAGAATGTTGACGCTTGAGAAAGCCACAGGCAATGGAAGAGGATGAAAGAGAGAGTTCACCACTTAGACCGCTCCCTCACAATGGGGGGACACAACTAGTATTTATCAGCTCCCACACTTCAAATTACTCCCTTTAAACGCTGCTTACAAGAGTGAATAAATAAAGCTGACTCACACAAACCCACAAACCAACACTGTGTTTGATGCCATTATATCACATTATATCTGTAAATGTTTTTGGCCACTTGCCTGCAGTTTGAATGCGGATTTGCAGCAACATCAAGACATAAATAAGCACGGAGAAGACACTGATTGTTGCTTGTTGAGAAATGAGATGTTGAGATTGGTGCTGTCTGCCTGCTCCTCTCTTCCTCATCTCCCTCATCTCTCTCCCTCTCTCTCACCCCCTCATCCTCCATCTGCTTCTCTCTGAGGTGCGGCCAAAGTAAACACCATGTTCAGTGCTCTCAATCACAGGATCTCTCAGAGGAAGAGGGGGCACTGCCCTGGCACAGTGCTGGTGGCCAGGCCTGGGGAGAGGGAGAGGAAATAGGCCACTGCCTCAGAAACGTTCTATCATTCCAGCGCCAATAGGGAATTCACATCTATCAGTGCATGTGCTCGCATACTCAAGTGCTCCTACTTGACATAAATATTTGCATGACACGAGCTGACATGGGAGATCCTATCATAAGTCATACAAACTCATCATAGCCCATTACAGGCAGCACTCACGGTGACCACCAAGACAGACAGTGGCTAAGTAGAGAATAATGGCTGACTCCTGGCCAGGCAGCAGCTACAGTTACAGAGACATGGGATCATTCTGTCATCACGTTTTTAAACAAAATGTCATCCCTGCTATTAGATTGTCATTTTTAGCTGCTCTGTCACAGCCCTGCAAAAAGTCCAGTGACTGATAGTTCTCTTGCTGAACGCCTCTCGGCAGTTATGTGCCTGTGCTTTTTCCCACGTACTTCAACCTTTGCCTGACTGCAACACACATCACTCTCAATTGTGCTTTGTGTAGCAGCACGAGGAAGAGCCTCTCTGTTATTTTTGGTGTATGAATGTGTCCGTGTGGTGTTGCGTGTTTGAGACAAGCCTATTCGTTTTACTTTTGTCCATCATCGCCTACTGTATTTGAGAGGAAGCCCCGGCTCTCATGCGGCGCGGGGACCAGTTTGTGTCCATGTGAGCATTTCCTCCATTTAGTACAAAAGAAATACATGCTTCTGTAACAATATCACTGTCTTGTTTTCCCTGTTCAGCCCGTTTCTCTGATTCAAAGTGTGTGTTACAGATAGCTTTGGCTGGGAACCAGCACAGTTTGCCAAGCAGGTTATCCCGCTGTGCTCTTAAACATAAATCTACTGCTAAATAGTAACTCCTCGACATGCAGACACAAGTTGGTCTAAGTAGCCTGAATAAAAAAAACACTTATGGGATGTTGGATTGGTGTTAGGTTAACCATAAGGGACTAAATGGATGAGCAGAACAGGTTGAAAATGTTTCTACCATGCAAGTAAATCTGAAATGTGTCTTAATCCCAGTGTGAGCCTCTTTACCCTCCCTGTCACATGTAGTGAAGGATTATTTTAGATTCACATGTAAAGTCTGCCGGTCCTTAGATCTCAGATGCAGATTTACAGGACTATTAGACTTAATAAAATAATAGACGTCAGTGCGGTCAGTTTACATGACTGTGATCAAGGGGATTATTTGTATGCATTCATGCTGCGACACTGTAGAGAATGATCACTGTCATCCCGAAACAATGGAGCTGATTTATGAAATATGACAATACTGAGACATTCATGATTATTGATTGGTATTGTTAGCAGCTTTAAAAGAGCCATATGTCTTCATCTTCCGCAATGACACACGTATAACAAATAAGTTTACCACACTGTGTGAGCCGAAAACCCAAAGGGGACATTTTAGGGTTCTGATACACATCACAGGGTTACTTCATTACATCTCGTGTCATTATAGTGAGATTCTCGCATGAATTAGCAAAATAAATGAATATAAACCTTTTTCTTGACAAGCACATCCATAAAAAAAAAACAGGAAGGAAAACTTTGTTATTGAAATACAAATGAGCTTCTTATTAGACAGGTGTGCACTTATTGTACTGTAATAAATACAATATCACAATACACTTATAATTTTTACAGTGCAGCTCAGTTAGAGAAACACGGTATGCGGTTTCTGGGTCCATGCATCTTAGTCAAGTGAGATTCCTCTTGGAAATGTGTTTATGAAAATACTCTATTCTCTATTTGTTTTGGATTGTCACAGACAGGGGGATGTTGCTTCCTCTCAAGGTTAGCGAAGTTGCTCGGATGAATGGGTGTTTGAGACTGCACTCGTATGTCAATGTTTACCCCATTAGTGACAGCTCCGAGGCAGTAGGCCACTTAATATTGTCTGTGTAGCCTCGACTGTCCCCACACGGCGGTTCAAAAGTTCAGCCACTTCCTCAAGGGTCTCATCACATTCTCGCCACATCTTGATTTTCAAAGCAACGCGGAGAGACTCCACCTGTCAGGAAAGATACCACGGAAAGAAGCATGATGGAACACAGGTTTGGAGCCAGGGCCCGTCAGGCCAACAAAAGCTGCCTCCTGGCTCCCTGGTTAGGAGGCCTGGACGATGGAGCTCATATTAAAGGCTGTGTAGTGGTCCAGGGTACGGCTGCCTGCATCAAGCTAGAGGAGGAATTGATTGTTCTGGAAACAGATGAAGCTCGGGCACAATTAGATTGCAAGGCAGCGCTGTGAGGTGAGAGAGCACCCTGCCTGCCTCACTGTAGATTGATGGTAAAATAATAACCGCTGCGTATTAACTATAGAGTTCACCACCAGGTTAAGGTGGGCCAAAAAATTGCTGCTCTTATTAGATTCCGATATGACTTGCGATGTAAAAAGATTATTCTAATTGTGGACAGTGGGCAGTCATTTTGCATGCAGTGAGGCGGCTTCCTACACTATGTTGCTGTCAAACGCCGACATGAGAGTTTTGAGTCAGGGGGGCACTGGGTCAGGAGTCACACCAGGACATTAGCAAATGTTATTCTGACATTCCAGCCTCCAAAAACAGATGTGAAGCTTATTCAAATACAATCACTCGCGCTTAAGGTCACATGGGGTCCCTTTATGTTTTACTGTTACCTCATATCTGCTGCACTGCATCAATGTCCGCTCAAAAATGTGGCTCCTAAAAAGCCTGGGGAGCATCAGTTCATCATATTACTGGACTTCAAGATGAATATCCTCTTTCATACTTACATGTCACGGAGCCAAACCAGTCAGTGCACAACCATATTATAATATATGAGTAAAGAAACGCGTTGCTCATGGACGGAGGGAGTTTTACTGAGCAATCTATCCACGGTTTAGATAAGGATTAGGAAGGCCAAACAGTCAAATAGCAAATGTATTTTTCTTGAAGAGTGTTCTCTCAATGTGTGGTTACAAAACAATTTCCCCTCCTGCTCAAAGTGTGTAATCCTGCTGGTCATTTGTTAGCTGGTGCTTCTCCCATGTGGAGGAGAGGCCAGAGTGTTGGGGTATACAGGAGGTGAAAGCTTATAGTAGCATATCAGAGCTCTGGGATTCATGCTCATTTATCTCCATTCCTCGCACACCGTGTCTAGTAATAAAGGTTCAAGTGAAAATGGTGTTTATCATTGGAATGACAACATCTCCCAGATGCTGCAGAAGAAATCTAGAGAATAGATAACGCATTACAATAACAAGTCCTTACTCTGCGGACAATCCAATTAGGGGAGCCTTACATCATGATAATCTAGCGGAGGTGGACTGGTTCATTTAGACCGGTGGATAACAGAGCAGAGGGTGGTCTGGTCAGGGGGATCAGGGTTAGTTGCAGTTAGACTTCCTGCACACATCAGCAGCCATCTAATGTGGGGAGCTTTACCCCCTAGTGGTTTAGTGGAGGAATACAAGCCTGAGCTGCTTTTAATACACATTATGGAAAATGTGTTTAAATGCTGATTACTGCAATAGAGTGAAAACACAAACACAAATAACTGGGAGCATCTTAGTGGGTTTTATTTTTCAGAAGAGTTCATTTACAGCTAAATTAATATGAATTGTGGGGTTTATGCTGCAGCAACCAGCCGGGGAGTTTTCATGTGCTTATGCGTGCAGATGTTCATATGTGCATATTTCAGGAACGGCTGTGATGGTGGGATATGTTGTTGTGTTGTTGTGGAGTGGATGCACCGCTGGGCCTCTCTGTTCTGGTGTGCTGGTTTCCTGCTGCTCAGCATTTCGCGGGGCCTCAGGGGGACACAGGGGAGACATATGACTGGGCCATGCAAAGCTGAGCTAGTCGCTCCTATCGTTCCGCAACAGACACATCCCTTTGGCGTCCTTCTGTCTCTTCCTTGTCAGCCCACTCTTCAGTAAGGCGGCAGACGTGGTGACAAGCCTGATGTTCCTCTTCCCGGTTAGAGGCTTCGGATCCTTCACATTTCAGAGCTGGCGACTGCAGAGCAGGTGCACATGTTGCCACAAGGGCAAAATGGACATTTCTGCACTCCTTTCTCAGCAAAGCTCTGTGCTGACATAACAATTTACCACCCACCAGCACATACTATGTTTGGATCGCTCTTTAACATTTCCATGACCATGCGGTGATTTATTGGTCCTATGATAATTCTTGATACAGGGATGCAACGCGCACTCTAGTGTGTAAAAGATGGAGATCACCTATGCCGACATGTTAGATACCTGCTTCCTGGAAGAGCTCCCAATATGTTGTTTCTGCAACCATGCATGCGCACACAACAAGCTAGATGTAAGGTTTGTAAAGTTAGCTGATTTAATAGTTCAAAACATTCGTAGTAGTTCAACATGTTCTCAAGCAATCAGTCAACATCTAATTCTCCATTCCATTCAGGTTAAATCAGTGAACAATTTTTAAGGTTAGATTTGATTTATTCCCAAAGAGAAAATTTGCACACTACAGCAGCACAGAAAAAGTAGAAAGCTCATGAAGAATTCTTGAAACTTCTATAAATACAGTTAAAATAAAATCAGATTTTAATAAAATAAATAAATATATTATAGTCATTACATTACCTTAGGTCACTTCAATACAGTACATATCATGGCTGCATTCATTTGTACTCTACATTTTGTATGTGGCTTTGTTTATTTTGCACATATCACATTTACCACACCCTTCCTTCTACAACTACCCCAACTACTTATTGTTCATTCTGAATATGTGTTGTGTATATATACAGTGTATATGCTGGTACTTACAGTGTGCAGTGACAATAAAGTTGGGTCTAATCTAATCAAATATACATGACTAGTGCATTGTGCTAATACATACAGACAGAACAGGGAGTCTAGTGGTGTAACTCTGCAGGCCTTATTGAGGTAGCACTGTGAGTCAAATTCATTTATTGTTATTGTTATACTAAAATTGTAATAGTTAACTGTATGTTGTATGCATAATGTAAATGTAGTTACTGGGGTATTTATTTTTACATTCATGAGTACTACGTACACTATATAACAAGAACTGCTGAATAAACTGTGATTAGTTTCTTTTTGAGAAAAGCAAAAATGGTGTGAGAAATCCATGAATGCTCAAAGGGAAAAAAAAAGGAAAATCATAAAAGCATGTTTTACGTAATTACATTCTGGCTCATATGAGCAGCCTGTCTTGTCTCTGTGCTGTGGGCAAAGCAGTGCATTGTTTGTGGTGAGCATGAATGCCGACCTTTGGCCTCTCCAGTGGCCTCTGCAACCCCCCTGAAAGTTCACCCGAGGGTCAGAGAGTCCTTGTGCCTCCACAGACAGTGTGTTGATGGAAACTCCACCCTCCCTCCCCCATGTCACCCACCCCCCTCTGTAAGGCTGTCTGTCTCAGTCAGACACAAACACACAAACCAAAAAAAACAAAACAAAACCTGGTCACGATGTGAGCACAAGGTTGAGAAAATATTTCAGGTCTGACAGTGTTTGGTCATTCGTTTATTTGGAGATACTGAGCTGGAAATATTGGGTCAACACAGAAAACACACACTGTGCATCACCTTAATGTCAATTAAATGAACTAATCAGAATAAATTATTTATATTACATATTGTCAAATGAATAAAATCTGAATTTATCTGCATACATTTTTCAAAAATGAGGCACTTTTCATTTTTACACAGTGATCAATGATGTCTGCTTATTGTAAGTGTCCTGGTGTGGCTTCCAGGACCTCAGCTGCTGGGGCAGATTCATGCATTTTCCTATGCTGCGTGGCTCCAGGCACGACCACTGGCAAATGGGGTTGATGCTCATCACATGAGATATCACATGCTGCTAGGCAGAACATCTACCATGTCCTGTACGTGAGATATGCTGCTGTAACATGGAGATCATTTTCGTTTGGGGAAGCCATTAATACTGAAGATCTCACAGTCCCACTGATTTCGGTATGTAAATTATTTTCCATGAGCCCAGAGCATGGCAGAGTGCTCTGAGTTTGCTGTGATAGGTTGTTTAGGGATCAGATTAGGCCCGTGTCATTTCATGCTAGAGATGATAATAATGGCTGCCACTGCCGAGATGACTGTTGACATCATTACTCATGTGTTCTGCCACACGCATCAATCTTCACATGCTGTACAGACGCTCCTGAGGTGAATGAATTTTTCACTTTGGAGTTCAGAGCAGGGTCACACAGACACATACCCTCACATATGAGAGGAGCACAGCAGGTAAACCAAAAGACTTAGGCCGCTCATTTTTCTTTTCCTTCTCTTTTTTTCCCACAATATCATGTTTCTTTGGCTTTGTTTAATTCTTCTACTCGGCACACTGATATCGCACTGTACATGATCTGGAAGGTCTCGGGTTTTCTGATCTAGATGCAGATGTATGACTCTATCAAGTTCAATGACATGCTGAGCAGCACATGTGCCATATTTTACCCGCAAAGATTCTCAGCTGGTTTGAAGTTTTGGTGCTGTTCGACACAATATTTTTTACCAAGACATCCTGTGTTTTATAGGATTGTAGAGGTGTTTCTATAATCAGGGGTGGTACAGTGGTAATACAATCCGTGACCGTGCAGAGTTAATGCCATGGTCTACCCACTGGGCTTTACAGGATAAGCAGGGCTAATCCCCAATGAAAGATCAGACCTCCTCATCGCTGCAGATCAGTTTGTAAAACGCTTTTTTCTTTCCCCTTTGGGATCTCTGGAATCTAGGAGGACAATACAGATATAAATGTGATGGTGTATCAAGTTTTAACAGAGGTATTCTCCACTGACAGGTGGAGTGAAGGTGTAAGAAAGGCAGGATTTACCCTCCTAAACTGTGCGCTGTCATCTTTACAAAGTATGTTCAGAGGGTGTGAAAGGGATCATTAGTTGTGTGGCAGCGGAAGCAGCCGTGTTGTCAGCTACCTGCTATTTGCTTCCCCTCATTACTGTACGCTGGCTGGCGCTGGTGGGAGTGTCAACATCATTAACATGACTGTCATTAGTCCTGTCCCACACTGCATGGAGAAGTTAGTCCTGGGGTGAAAAATGAAGCATCTCTCACCACCAACCTCTCCGCTGCTGCAGCTACTGTGCTGTGAACATCACCATCCAGTTGGACTTGATGGTGAATAGGCTGCCTGAGAAGAAGAAGCAGGAGCTCTGCACAGTGAATTGAAAGGACTCCTTGTGAGATGTACCATCTATGCAGTTTATGCCATCTGAGAGACAAATTCATAATTTAGAATAACTTAAAAATACAGCTTAAACGGGGACATGCTCACTTTACTGAACATAAAATATGATGCACGTGCAACAGCTGAAATGATAGCAGCAATCATTTCTGCATCTTCACAGTTTCTGCAGATGTGCAGCTGTGCAAAACATAAAACATGCTCATTTTGCCACAAATCCTCCAGAATGACAATGAAAGCTCCCGATTTTGAATGAAACCTTTTATGACAACACAAACTCATCCATGGACCCTTAATACATGAATGAATATGATAAAATTACTATTGTCTCAAACCACTACCTCTATCAAAAATACACTGGATTGCACTGTTGTTGTATTTACCCGCAGTGTCTCACTTGTGAATTGGCACCTACACCAAGATTAAAACAAACAAGCTCCCTCACACCTTGTCATCTGCCTGACTTGGCTGGATGTTATTGTAGCCAACTTCAAGGCCTTAGCAGCAGCTGCAATCACTTATGGCAGTCTGCCTCAGTGCTCAGCCCCTCCATGCCCCCAACTAGTTTCCCATCAGCCTTGAGGGGGTAGAGCTCCTCGCACTCTGTTTCAACCCTCCTGCTCTCTGTCTTGCCTCGCTGAGACCTCCTCAACCTCTGCAGAGGTGACAGGAGAAGTGTAACAACCGAGAGCGTAGCAGTGCAGAACACGTCCCCATGCAACCGGACTGTGAATGGATCCACATACTATGTTTCCACATGCCTTTTGTATGGGTCTCGAGTTCAGAGTGGGCTGGGCTTTCAGTGGAGAGGTGCCGTCCAATGGCAGCGCTGGGATCGCTGTGTGGCTCGTCTGATTTACGGTACATCAATAAGTCAGCACATTCCTTCTCCCTGTGGCCCAGGTGGCTGTGGGGCCTGAGGCCCAGACTCACAGGAGCAGAGCAGGACTCTCTGTGGAGCACTGCACAGCCAAAGGGAGCAGCTGCAGACCAGTGGATCTAGCTCCATACCACAGCCATGCCACATCCCTCTATGACAGGAAGCACTTAATACAATACATCTCAACACCTTCTGTGTCTATGAAGGATATATGTTGTCTTATTTATAGGTCCACATTACTGTTTTCATTCAACTTCAACGGTGCTACGACGTCAACACAGATTGATAAGTAAAAAGCAAGAGAGTGCACTGACCTGCGACCTATACAACAGCTGGATGTGTTAAAACAGGCAGTCATATATAATTTTAAATGAAAAGAGATTATTCCTTCCCAAAAATTAACCATCAGACTAGTTTGATGTAAAGGCCCCATTGAGGAAAATGCATTGGCTTGTTCCTGTAACAAACATTAATCTTGTTGAGGATTTATGTGTTATATATTACATGTTGTAATTAGCAATTTACACCCTAGTGAATGAATGATCTGCCAAACACACTGTTTTTTCATCTCCAATATCTCAGCGGTCACAAACAACTGAGTGTGGCATGAGTCTTGAGAGATTTTTGGAGCTGCTTTGCCCTCTAGTGGTAACTGGTTGTGTCAGAGTCCACAATGACGTGGGCCCCCCGCCTCCTTGATCACACCACCAGGCAGCCAGTGCACGAACCACAGCCTACAGTTAAACACTTTGAACATGTAATAAGATGACTTGTCAATCTGCGCAGGATTTCACATCAACAGCTTTGTAATTTTTTGCAGACTGACAGTAAAAGAAATTAGCTGTTAGAGATTTCAGCACTTTATGAAACTTTACAAGCAGACTTTGATATTTACAAGGCTACTAAAAACTCTGGCAGTTCCTTCAGCTCTGACCTACGTATTAGTGACATAGTGTGGTTTATGTTGGGGAAAGAGGCAGCTTACAGAAACTGGCTGTGCAACTATTTGATTTATCAGTTTTATGGTTTGTTATATAACTTATGTATACATGTGTAAGCGAAGAAGAGACTTCACAGCAGACATGACGCCAGGGTGTCAACAACATCAGAGTAAAACAACCTCTATTTCATGGTGTAATGTTTTCATACAGCGATTAATTTGTTTCTGTTCTGTGTGTGTGTGTGGTTAAGAGAGAGAGACACAGAGAGAGAGAGATTTTTTTCACTATCAACGATGAGTTCATTTAGGCGTGGAAAACTCTTGGAAAGCTCTTGGCTGCAGCTCTGGGAAATAGAAACAGTGTGGTGATGAGGTACTTCCTCTATGCTGTTCCTGCCTCTGTGTGTGTGTGTGTGTGTGTGAGCCCCACAGAAATTGGCGTTGGTGTTGGTGAAAAGCTCCTCGGCCCCCTCGCTGACAGTAGTAACGTGAGACAGACAGTGTGCCATTTGCTGTGTGTCTTGACCTGGCCAACTGGACAGCTCTGATTTCCAGCTCTGGTTTATCTCTCTGGCGCAGTATTGGTCACTTCACACCCAGCCACTTGATCGGCCACGCTTGCACGGGATCGCTGAGACGGAAGCAGGTCATTCTGCAGCATTTTGCAATGATGTGGGTGTTACAGTAGAACATAAACTTTGAGGGATTTTCCTTTTCCATCAGGGGCTTTAAAGCTAAATTAAAAAGTCCACTGACTCTGCATATTCTTGCTTTGAATTCCTCTAACACACACTTGTTGCTAACATAATGGGTGTGTGTGATGTACTACCGGTAACTTTGTATTATGTGCTCTGTAGTCATTGTAACATTGGACACGCACATTGTGGTGCAGCAGCAATTCACTATTTGGCTGTCAAGCTTGTGACTTCTTTGTCACACCAATACTTCTATTCTGCTTCAGTGCCAAATGATCAGACTGAAAAGAAAATGTAATCTTCAAGATCAGCTGCTTGAAGCACATCTTCATTTTCTAGGTTACTTACTGCGAAAGTAACATAAAAAAAACTCCTTCACAAATGATTCAGGGGCTCACTGAATAAAATGAATGTGAAGCATGTGTGTCTTTTATGCCATGTAGGGACGTGTGATAGCGCTCAAGCTTCCACTTCACAGGTTTGCAATGAACAACCATTAAAACTTCCAGCAAGAAAAATACCTTGAACACCTACACACAAAGTCCAATCCTGTTTGCTGACACAGACTGCCTACACCCGTCACACAAAATAAATGTTCCACCCAATAGGAAAGCAATTTTGCAATGCATCACTTTAAGTGAGTGGACCTCTGTGCCGCTACCAGTGTCTCTTAACCTTTCCTTAATTTGTCTTGTCTCATTATAAGCTCTCAGGAACAACTATGTCCTTTCACTATCAACCTGTGTGCTCAGCCTGCACAGATCTGGACCATATCAGACCCAGTACAATGCAAGAGGATGATTACATGAGTCTGATTTTGTTGCATTGCTCCCTGCTAGAGTCGTGCAGCTGTTTCCTCTCTCATTTGGTCTTTGCCGCACAGACGCACAGAAATACTGCATCGCAACATGAATCTGACTCTCTGGCCTGCGCTCTGCTTCCTGTTGTCAGGGCACCATCATTAGTGTGTTCAAATGCGGGGTTAATAAAGAATAAGTTACTGCAACTTTCGCTGCACTCTTGATTTACTGCCACCACCTCTCTACAGCACACAAACATCAAACGTTTCATTGCAACGGAGAGCTGATAAGGAAATGTTATCTCAGTGTGAAGGAGGCAGTGACCTCCCCTCTGGCTTGTAACAGGCTGAATGAAAATATTTGCAGCATTGTCCAGCAGTCTCTGAGAGCCAAGTATAACAATTAATGCCGGTTTACTACAGCTATTGTGTGTGAGGTGAAAATATGCACATGGAGAGCGCTGAGTGGTTTCAATCAAGCCGGTGCTGAGAGCAGAATCACAGAATAATTATTTGGTTTCATTTTGGTTTTGGAAAAAGAAAAAAGTGCTTTGTCTCAGGAGCACAACTTTTCCACTTGTACAGGACATCATCACTCTTGTTCAACAACCTGACACATATTTTGGTAGGATTGTTGCCACAAGAAGGAAGTTGTAAACCAGAGAGGCTCCCAGGGCAGGAAGCCTCCTTTCATTGTGGATAATGTCACCTTGAAAACACGGGTGATCCTCAGTAGACCCCTCGCAGAGCTTACTCTAAGAAAAGGAACAGTACCTACCACGATATTCTGTAGGCCAGAAAATAACTGATTGTTTATAATGATATAAGCTGATTCCACAGTTCATGTAAAAATAATCTGAATCCATCTAGTCTGAAATGGTTGAAAGCAACATGTTTCAGATTGGCAAGTTTAATTTTAGGACTTGTTTATGTTGTGTTTATTCCCTCTCGTTCCCCGGACACTTTGGTAACTCCAACCCTTCATTAAGCCTTATTACGCACACCACTCACTCAACATCTGGCTTGGGGCTCCCAGAATGGCTCATTTGCCATGCTTTTTATTGCAGTCATATAGTTGGAGTTGTAAATGGCTGTGTGGCTGTGCATTGTTTTCTGTTGTGGGGAGCACACAGTATTCTCACCAGTAACGTGGGGCGTTAATGTGCACAAGTCACAGTTGCACAACCTGTATAATCCCCCACGCAATCCGAGTCTTGTTTAAGCTTTTTTCTGTAGGGAAGCTTTTCAGAATCAAAAACATTGCTGTCATTCTTGAATTATGGCTTTATCAGGAAAAAATGCCATAAGCTGCGGCAGTATTTAGACTTTAGTGGAAAAGGGTTGTTCAATTTAGCCCCTGGCCTGTGATTGGACAAATGTCAGTTGAGTAAGTGGCACGTTGTGGAGGGATTGGCAGCTCTATAACTCCCTCAGACAGGTTTGTCATCTGTGTCAATGACCCACAAGGGAGCCGGCCCTAATATCAAACCCAATGCTGATGGATGACCACAGTTCCAGCTGTTAAGGCACTGTCACAAACAGGTTCCTCCATAGCCTGTCACTGCATGTGTATGTGTGTGTGTGATATAAGTGGGATGTAAAGCCATGGTCAACCTTGATTTTCTCAGTCTGTGACCACCAGAGCCGCTGCTGTCATCATTAAGTTATAGGGCCAAGTCTGTAACAATGATGTTTTCTCAGGCAGTTTTTTGTGGCTTTAAAAGAAACACTCATATCAAATTACTGTTTTTATAAACTTTTGTGCTGCATTTTCATTATTTTCAATTTCTTGTGTTGACAGTTTCTTTCTTAACAAAACTGTTTTTAATTGCTCACATAACAATACTTCTATAACATCTTCTGATTGGTTTCATGTACGATCATGTGACAGGTTGACCTTTATGTCAGATATGTCAGAACAAGAGATCACAGCAGGAACTGATGTAATAAATGTAATTTTTTTTTTGTTTGTTTTATTAAGCCTTTTATTCGGACTGAGGCCTTGGATGTGGCAGAAAACAAATGCATGTGACATCAGATTTGTATTTTTGTATTTCATCTTCAAGTTTGAGAAATTAGGAAATGACATAAATATCACATGAATACCTCACAGAGGGTTGTAAGGTTTGGATTAATGCAGAGAGTGAAAGAGATTAATACTGAGAAACACCATGAAGGTGTTACAAACCACACGTCACGTGTTACCAACTGCTCTGCACTGGCACTTCTCCCTACAGAGCATGGTCTCATTGTTTCATTGTACTGCCTCCCTTCTTTCAGCAAACGTGGTTCATAGTGGCTCAAGTGTAAACTACAGTACATCGCAGGAAGGAAGAGGGACCTGGTGGTGGGGGTTGGGAGCAGGATCCCAGACCATAAAACCTGGCAGCCGCCCTCGTGCATTGTTCACCACCACCATTCCAACCCAGTTTCACTGTTTTCCCCTTGTTCTCTGTGTATCCTGTTCTTTTAGAGGCAGTAAATGTTGTTGTTTTTCATCAGACAAACATGAATCCCGACCTAGCTGCTCGTCTGCCTTTGTTCTTACCGTGAAGACTCTTGAAGGCAGGAAGAAGGTTGAAAAGCAAATAAATAACCTGGTTGTAAAGTTTAACACGGGCATCATATGGGTCCAATCAGACACATATCAGATTACGTGCAGTATGCATTACACTGTATAGAGAGCACAATAAATACATAAATACAGCTCAAGCCTTTCAGATGGATGTTAAGTCCAAATCTCCTCTTATAGCACCACCTTGTGGCTGAACTTAGCTGCCTTCTTGGCATCTTTGAAAGCATTGACTGCTGCAGTGTCATATATCACCAGAAAGAGACAGTAATTCAGAGTGGACACAATGAAAAAATACACACATTTTATCTTTGGCCTTTTTTTACTGCTAGTATGTAATATTTACATTTTCAGTTGCATAATACTCTTTTTTTTTTTTAATATAATATACTTTGAAACTAACATAATAGAAAAGTCATCCCATAATGATTTTCACCACATGTGCAGGTTTTTCTGCAAATTCACAATCACAACCTACTTCTGAAATAATACTGCCACAGACTGCGTGCAATGAACTGTGCAAAAACTGTTCGCTTAACTTTCCATCATAAATGATTTTCCTGTTCTCGTGCGTGCCATGAAACATTCAACATGTCCGCAGCAGGAGCGTACAACTTTTGTGGAATGCACATGCCTCTCTCTCAGTCTATTTATGTGATTTAAGGCTGTCAAGGAAGCCAAGCAGCAGGACCCAGACAGGAGGCTGGACATGACAATGAAGCTGATGTCCTGCAGAAACTGCTCCCCCTGCTGGCCGGGCACAGAGGGATCTAAAAATACTGAAGGACAACCAAACGAAGGAATGTGGTCACTGAAACTGTAGTTCTTTGCAAAAGTGTTTCTGTTTTGTAACAGTTAAGATGGTACTGTCTGAACATTAATGGTCTGCTCTGATTTGGGGACAACAAAAGCAAGAAAGAAAAGAAAATGCATGTAAAATGCTGGGTATACAGTGTGATCTGTGCAATGTTTTTCTAAAAAAAAAAATATATTTTTAGTGATTCTGGGTCAGATGTCATATTTTTCTCACACAACTCAATAATTAGAATTATAATGGCAAAGAAAAACATTGATGTCCTCACATATGATGTCCCACAAACACATATTTATTCTCAGTATATCTGATGACCACAACTTGCTTTTTTATTAATCCTGCTCCCCTCTCTTCATCGCGGCACCAGATCTGTAAACACTGGGTAGAAAACGCCTCTGTGATCCTGGCTGCAAATAGAAAGCTGGAGACACAGGGGCATTTTTTTTTAAAACCGCTGTACACTCCACACTAAATGCAGCCTTTCTCTGAGATCAGAAGGGCCGATGAAGCCTGTCATAATCATTTCTATGCTACATTAACAGAAGCAACACTGTAGTTTGCCTTGGCACGGGTAAGTGTTGCTGCACAGCCTCAAGCATTTATAAACTCCAACCTCCACTCCCGCTGAAGTGAAGGGTCAATGTCTGTCTGAGTTTAAGAAGTTTCACATCAGAGGCACTTAAAAGCTGCTTTTTATGAACTCTTTATGTGTTTTTGTTCAGTAGAAAAAGCAAATACTCATACTATACTGTAATGTCAGTGCCTTTTCCTGTCAAATTCAGTGTTTATGCAAAAATCATACTTGCCCTCCAGCCTGCAGTCTATACTTTGTATCCACGATGTTTTGTTATTTGGGATAACTACATTTTGTAGTCCTTTATCAGATCAGAGAGCTCCTGGGAAACACCCAACAGTTTCAAGCCACATGGACTGTATTTTCAAAATCAATTTCTGTCTCACAGTTGGGTGCAGTGCCACTGAAGTCATCAGGGTCACACACCTCCCTCCATAGTCGTTTGCCAGCCGCTTCCAGCTGAAAAATGGAGCTTTCTGGACTAGAGGGGTATATGAACAGAGATAGCTTGACACAACCATTTGTTTGGCTCAGGTGAATACAGCCAGACAGCGACACAGTCCCTGCTCTGCAGCGGGGCTTGCACTATGGCCAGATCCTACTGGACACTCATTCCTCAAAGATGCTCTGAAGCTCGGTTCAGATACACTACTACTGTACTGTACTGTATGTGAGAGGACACAGCTGGTCTTTTTTTAATTAACTACATATATTTTAAATTGACAGTCAAGGGTTTAGCTCAGAATGAAAGGAAAACAAATTCAAAGAGCTTTTCATACATTAGAATCAAGCTGGCTGTTTTACTGACATCTTGCATACAACTTTGATTTTTTTTTAGATTTCATTTTTCAAATCAACTGATAGAAATGTCTCAAGAAAAAAATAAAAAGTAATACTGGCACAAGAAAATAAATAAAGTTTACTGTGTTTGTTTATGTGGTACTACAGGTGTCAAAAATTCAGTGAAATAATAAGTCTTCAAATTCCATAATGTGAAAATATTCCACCACAAATAGAAGTGTATGCACTCTTGTCAAATAAATGTAGTGAAGTAGGAAGTACAAATATTTACAGATGAAAATAATGAAAAATGCTACTACTTGAGCAATGACACTTAGTTTGTCTCATTAGGATCTCACTACATTTTGTTGTTTTTTGTGTTTTTAAAAGTTGTGTCCATCCCCACCATTCAGTTCACCTCAATATGAAAGGCTCTACTGTCACAGTAAAAAAAAAATGTTTCCAATCACACATCTGTGAATTTCAGAGACAGAAAAATATCACGGCTATAAATATAATCAGCTGTAAATAATAACACTGAAGCCAGACCCTGTTGACAGCGATGCTTTCTTGCTCACACTCATTTCCCTGCTCTTTATTGACTGTGTCCTGTGCCTTCATATAAATAGTTCCGCTGTAACTCTTGTGTCGACTGTCACACCCTCCCAGACTGCTGCAATATTCATGGCTGCATACGGGTATGAACAGAAGCAGCCCGCCACCTCGAGTATAATGAATTTGAATCTGTGGCTGATTCAGTATTAGTCTGGGTTACTGCTCGGCCCTGCAGGAAATGAATTGCCCTTTATTTAACATTACAAATTACAGGTGACCCACGGTGAGGAGAGCTGTGAGTTTGAAAGGTGCGACAAATAGATTTAGAGGGGCAATGATTCCCTCCCAGATTCCTGTTGTGCAAACGCAAGAGATTAAATGACAGAGGATATTAGGAAATAATTTGTGATTCCCACTGTGATAAACGTAATGCAGTTAGGAGGCAATGAATATGTCTGTTTTCGTCACAATTAAATCAAATTAAGTATTAGATTACATTACATTGATTTGTTGTGTTGCAAATTGTCATGTAGACGGTGCTAGCAGAAGGCAAATGAGGATATAAGGTTAGCATGGCTGCAGGGGTGGATTTGTTTGAGGTTGCAATGTGCTGGTGTAAGTGCTTCAGGTCTGGACCAAACAACACCCTCATTAGACATCCTGGACCCTGTGGTAAGGATTAAATCCTCACTTTTCAGTCAGTGCAGTCCCTTTTCAAATCGTGGGTGCCAGTGAGTAATAACCGAGCTAAATGCTGTACAGTGAAATTTGTCAGCATGGTGGCAGAGTCATGCAGCGGTCACTCTTGGCTTTGTTCTCTCTGAGATTATTCAGCCGCAGTTAACCCACGTTGGTCGAATGTTAAGATTGTATTACCTCAGAGATAAATCCATCAGTCCCCTTGCGGACGTATTGAGGCAAATGTGTTCAAACCACGCTTTACACCATTTTTGGCTCCCTCTCCAGCCAGTGACTTGGCCTGTTGAGTAATGAAGTGTTGGAGTTCAGTAATGAGACTGTTTACAGGGCGTGCTTGTTTCACATGAATCAAGCCCAGTGTGTGGTTAGATAAATACCAGCTTGGCCCTGCACGAAGCCAGTCAAACCTTCTCCTCTGCTCAGGAAATGGCAGCCAAATTCCTGTGGAATGAATGAAGAGGAAATCTGCGAGTGGCAGCCTACCACGAGATCGCTCTGAAAAGGAGAGGGTGGAAAAGCTGTGGCCCTTCCTCTGGCGTGGACCCGGGCCAGGGCTCACTAGGTGAGAGTGATGGAATAATAATACACATCCTGAGTGTTCTTTTCATTAGCAGCACGGTTTCATGTTTTTCATCATCCTGCTGAGAGAAATGGAGAGACCCTTATTTCTGAGCTGGACAAATTACCCTTTCCCCTCTGGGAGATGCAGCTGCATTCAATATTGTGTACGTGTATGTATGTGTGTGTTTCTGTGTCAGTGCATTTTAGGTTGGGGTCGTGGCTGGATGCAGGGATTTCCTGTGGAAATAATAATTAACCACAACATTCACACAAGGCTGGCGATAAATGCTTGGCCCTCTCACTAAATATTGTCTTTTACAAGCAAACAGGTAAGTGGATTCATCTCATTTCCTACATGAGATTTAGATGTGAAGCAAACTTCCATTAGGATATAAGGAGCATTAGTTTAAAGTCATGACCTCAATCTGTCAGTTGTGTAAACCTATCAGTCCAGGCTGTTTGAACTGAAGTGACAGCGTGGCCGTCTGTATTTAGAAGACATTATCGGTAATTCATATTAGCCCTTAACCAAAGCAATCCCTCCATTAACTCCACCTGCAAACACCTCATATCCCAGGTGACCTATTTTCCCAATTACCAGTGCCATTACTCTGCACTTCTCATCCACACCAGCCATCACCAGACGTCATGATTAGAGCAGATTTCATAGAAACTCCTCTGATGGCTACATTAGTGTACATTTTTCTGCACCCTTATTACAGAGCACGGAGAGGAAGACTTACAGCGCCGCTCAAATGAAACAGGCTTGAGTGATAAATCTTTTGCACTAATGCACACGCTTAAGAGTTTTTGACTGTAAATAAAGTCATGGGAGACATGCTGTACTTACATGGGGAAGGTCTTGAGGAAATGGCTGCCCCCCTTGGAAGAACATATGGGTGTGTATGTCTCCAGCCAATCAGGGTGCAAGTTGAAAATGCCTTTTCTCTTGGAGCCCTCACCGAGGCCTCTTTGCTCTTTTAGCACTTTTGTTTGTGGCGTAATGTAACTCAATATCTTGCAAATTATGAGCTAAGTACAGCTGACTCATATTGATGAAGATAATCACCTGTTTCATAAGATGTTGACTTCCGCTTCTCACTGCAAAAAAAAAAAAAAAGACCAGCACACAACCATCCTTTCAATAATAAAACAGGCGGAGCAAACAGCCGTGTGAATATTAGTCAGATAACTGGGATGACAGTTCATTCCGGGTCAATCTATAGCTTTTCATCCCGATCATCAAAGCGCCATCCATCTCTCTGCGCAAACACTGGTGACACCTTAATTGCCTTTGATAATGCATTCATCCTGTCAGAACGAGGTGATAATCAAGTCGTTTCCACAGCAGCCATCGATGTCTGCGCTAAATCAGTGTTCAGCAACTGTTTAAAAAAAAGATGTTACAGGACGACACCTCTGAGGACAGTCAGGGCACTGTTACCTCTTTTTCCTCTGGTGCAACATGTTTTCAATCATGAATTCATTATTTTTTCACCATAAAATATGAGGTGCCGTCTGTGACAACATAATATAATAACACGTTGATTGAAAAGAAGAGAAGTGCAACACAATGCATGATCTTCTCTGCCAATACTTTACCTTTAATGAGGCATATGCACTATGTCGGCAGGCATATTGGAGTTTTGAGGCCGATGCTGACATCAATATTTGTGAGTTAAAACATACAATAAGGACTTCGTATGATATATATGAAGTAAGGGATTTCATATATATATATATATATATATATATATATATATATATATATATATATATATATACACACTTTTAAAGTAGAAAAATCAACTTGTCAGTGCTCTCTGCTGGACAAACTATGTGTTTGTGATTTCTTTTCTGAATTACCTTTGAATTACGTTTTCTGAATTACCTAATCTTCACAACCTAGTTTTGAAGATTCTGTTATTTATCCTGTTATTTATTGGGCAAAATACACACATTTGTAGTAGGTTGTCATCAGCCCTGTGCACACATCAAAAAACACACATATGCAGCAACAGTGAAGTTATTTTGTCTAGATTAATTTTTAAGGACAGGTTCATAATTTTTCGAGGCAGGCTTAAAACAATTGTCATCTTCATACTGGCTGTTAAAAGATCCCTTACGGGTGAACCTGCAATATCCCTGGCTCTAAACATACCAAACAAATTTGTATGACCCTTGACCTGATAAGCAGTTCATTGGTATGTTCCTTTGAATCAACCTTATTTTAGCCATTTTGATGTGCCCCACACATCCACACAGTAACAAAAATATTGTACAATAAGAGAGAAGTATGTATATATAGTAATAAGTATGTATATATAAACTGTCTAAATGATCTATTGTTGCATTATTTAAAGTTTACAGAATAAACAACTAATAATACAACATATTAAACACAAGCCAAGAGTTTCACTTTGAATTTCCTGGCACTTAAACTCAAAGATCTGCTGGCTGGTGACATATTGACTATTTAGATTAGCTTCCACTGGAGTGGAAACCACCTTCACGCAGACCATCAAGCGCTAATTGGTTTGGAATGGAGCAAAGGTATCAAGGAACAGATTCCAGATGACACACCAGTGATGGAAACATCCTTTAAGTAAATGTAGCAGTCGGCTCCAGCATACCGCACCATGCTTCATCTGCTCGGGACGTCTGATTACGCAAGCAGTGGCTGCCAGCTGAAGCACAGGGCTCCTCTGTAGTGTACTCTTTGCTTTAATGAAGTGCACTGCTGCAGTTGCAGTTCTGCTCTGCGTCTGTGTGAAAGTTATCTGCTCGGCCTGTATGTGGGAAAGTATCTGAGGCGGCAACGTCCCAGTGGGATACAGTACAGATGGAGCAATTAAAGGCAAGCCACAACAATTGTCTTTTTTGAGCCAGACATATTGGAGAATGAGTAGGAACAATGCGTGCCGTTTAGAATATTTTACTGAAGTCCACAGAAAACAATATAACTAGCCACAAGAGGATGGAAAATGTGAGGCTGCAACTGAAATAGCCAGCAAGTCTGTGTTGTTCAGGGATTTCTATGTTAAGTGCATCATGAAAGTGAAACCATGTGTTTATATGCAGTGTGTCTCCCCGCTGTTAAAACAAGTCATATTAAGCATATTTTACTGTTATCCATAGTCAGAATTGAAACTTTCTACTCCTCAGTGGTTCCCAGTTCAACAAAAGCCAAAATCCTATACTGGTTGTGCTTTAATGAGAGGATTTTTGCACCGCGTGTCACAAAAGAAGATGTCTGTGCTCTCATGTCTATCAGAGATCATTCTGAAGAGCAGACCAGCCTGTCCTGGCACATTGCCCTCTAATAGGCCGTTTCCTCAGCTCAGTGGGAGAGGGGCAACAACAGGGGAGAGTTGTCGGGAATTGTATTTTCTCTCTCATCATGGGGTCTTCTCCCAGTCTGCCGTGCTCTGGAGGTGTCAGGACACTGTGATGAGGCTGATGATATCATGTCGTAATTAATACAGAAATCAAATTCCACTCACTTTGCATCCACCCTGATTTAATTATTTTTGTGATGATTAACTTCGTATAGCACCATAGTCTTCTCCATATGAAATATTTTCAAGTGTTTACTCTTTTCACCCACTAAAAACATGTACGTTAGTTTGTTTACAATCTTACATCCTTTCTAAAGCACCCTTGTAAGAGTTTAGCCTATGGTTTTAAAGAGCTATTTTTATAAACACAATTTTCAATTTTCAAGTATGCTTCTCAAATTTGTATTCATAACTCTATTCTGTATTCTGTTTTTGTGATAAATATGCTCTCAGCCTGCTAATACTTTTTACAATGGTGCGTGAGTTACCCTTGTGATGTTTTGTACTGGAGGCATGTTGCCACAAGCAGGTACACAGATGGCTCACACACTAGACACTCAGCACATCATTTTGTTATTGCAATTAAAAGAAAAAGACCTGGAGTGCAGAAATGGAGAGTAACCTGCTTGGCTATACAATATGGCTGAGAGCTATTTGGTCAGCAAGTCCTAATCA
Organism: Scortum barcoo; assembly: GCA_023238725.1. NCBI lineage: Eukaryota > Metazoa > Chordata > Actinopteri > Centrarchiformes > Terapontidae > Scortum > Scortum barcoo. Next base: position 13,452,670 of record CM041550.1, read on the forward strand.
AGGACTCAAAGTTGTAACTGAACTAGCCCTTCATTTTTCCCTGTGTTGGGACCAACATTTTGAAAAGCAGCGGTTCTGCACGTGTTACTCCATGATTTGCTCACAGTCATTTCAATTCTTATGGGAAAATTCTAAATGTTTTGGATTTTTTTTTAACCATTTTAAGCTGTGAAATGTGTGCTTACAGGTGTTTCCATGATCCCACAGAGAAGACTGAATCCAAGTTCATGTCTGTGTCTGCCAGTTAGCTCCTCACATTACATCTTTTTTTTTCTTTTAACGAAAAGAACAACTTAAAACAAAATGCTTGCAAGAGCAGTGGTCCTCTAACCTAACTGCTGTCAGAGCCGTTAATATTTCAGCAAAAAAGAAGAGAGACACTGAGCCATGCAGTTTGTACAAATACTGGATTTAAATGCTGGTCTTGCTCCAGACTCACAAATCATCGCTCCAGGCGGAAAGTAGACACTTTGCTACTCAGGTTTGCTTATAAAAAGCTATATGACCCAATCAGATCGTAACATGCAATAAGAGACGTTGAGCTTACAGATGTGTCACTAAACTAGATGCATGTGAAACTTTCACACACACTGAAGTCGTCTGCATGCTTTTATTCACATCATTCCCCTCATACCAAGTGCTTTACACCTGCCAATGCTGTGTACAGATCCTGATTGAATTATAAAGAATGCTGACTGTTTCCTGAACCATAAAAGTACTGCAGCAAACTAAACAGTTGGCTGTGTACTACATGGACAGGCTCTTTCATTAGAGGATGGCATACCTCTTTTTACTGCTGTTTATTAATGGCAAAGTATTAACAGGCACACTGTAATAATCAATCTGCACAATAATAATAAGAGAAAGGAGAAGACGTTACTTGTTGCCTCTCAGCTATGGTTCAAACTGTAATGAGTGCAGCAGCAGATGATACAAAGGCTCATTTAATGAACGGAAGTGTGTCTTTAGAAAGATGCAGACAAAGAGCATAATCTAAAAAGTTCTGAAACAATGAGTCCCAGTCGCAACAGACACACAATCTGAGCTGTAGTGAAGATATAGATCAAGTGACAAATGATTATGATGATTTTGATATTTCCCGCAGACAATTCTACTTTTTCATTTCCTGGCAAATTGTCTCAGCTCCAGTCCTGTCCTGGTGGGCTTCCCTCCGTGTCCCGCTTTCGCTCTGCGGTTTTATTAAAGCTAACATTTGTCAGCAGGAAGATGGTTGATATGCAAAATGTGGAGCGGCTCACACCTCACGCTTTAGTTATTCTGGCTGTTTGAGAAATGAGATATGAGGGATGCCCTGCTTCGACACAACAGATAAGAGACATGAGTAATGTTCGGAAGATTTTGGTGTTATTACTCTTTTATTATATATTTTTTATTTGTACCTGAGTATGTTTTGAAGAATGATGTCACTGAAAAGCGAACACAGCACTCTGATCTGGAAATTATTTCATTAACAATTCAAGACTGATTTGTATGCTTAAAGAAAGATTTAATAATACTGAATGGAATATGCATTGAGATTTCTTAATGTACTTAATAACATGACCACTGAGTGCCTCTACTGTGTTTTGCAACAATCCTTGAATCCTTGAATATAGAAGTAGTAATCTAGTATAAAGTTTATAAAAAATTTTTTTTAACAAAAATAAAAGGAAATTAAAAAGGGCTTTGCTGAGTTGAAGTAGATACTGTTTCCTGCATTGCTCACTGGAGTGTGTATTCATTTGCAGCATTCAGCCACAATATTAATGAACAATTATTTATCACAAATCTGCACCATTCATACTTCTGCTGCCTTGCAATGTAATTGCAGCCCAAATGTCAATATATTCTAGGTGTCACATGATCCCACGGAAATTAAATTAATCTAACGCCTTCATGCACAGGATGAGATGAATTCCGCAGGACTCATTGTTTCTAGATTTCAAAAGCTATTACTTTCCAATTTTATGTTTAACTTGTGCAATAGGATAATTAAAACCTGCAGGCTTTTGCAGTGTGATGTTGATGAGACCGGAACGCATCTTAGGTCAAGGAATTCAAATAAAACTGCTTGGATTTTTCATAAACGCATATTAAATTGTGACTGAGACACACAGTGCATAATGTGAGTCTGTAGTAACAGTCTGCCCAGTGAATTGTTATTTATCACAGAATTCATCAACTCAAAGGGACAGATCTTTTTTTCTCCCCTGATTTTGTTGTCAGACTAGATGTTATTGTGATACAATAAGGCACAGAGCAGTATAGTTTGAAAGCTAGGCAATTTCTCTGAATATAATTTCTGCTGGCAAGATGAAGCGAAAGGACCATGCTGTGTGAGGAAATTGTTCTGCTAAGTGACTCTTCCCCTCACATTGCCAAGCAGCATCTCTCCATATAAATGGAGACTATTTGTCAGGAGCACACATCAATCTTGGTGCGTATCGCCACAGAGCCAGGAGGCGAGTCGGTGTAGGCTGCTGTTACCAGTCAGAAATGTGTTGAGCTTGTCTCCTCAGGCCATCCTCGCTCTGTACAGGAGAGGAACAAAGCTGCAGCCACCGTTCTGAAGACTGGTCACTTTGATTAGAGAAGTCATTAAAGGAATTACAGGAACCCGGCCATAGATTTTTCTTGGATTATTGTGCTCGGATTTAGCTCAATTTATCAAGCATATAACTGAAATGCTGCAGCAATTGTTGCAAAAATGTGTGTGAAAAAAAGGAAAGAGAGAGAAAACTCTTCTTCTGATATGTGTGTATGTGTGATTCTTATTTTTCTACTGCTCCTCTTTGCATCTGTGACTCACTGATTTCCTTGTGGCCTCCCTAATTACACCAAAAAGAAATCTGAGGCCAGAATGCTAATCCACTGAGGAGACGAATGAGTAAACAGGAAGTGAAGAAAGATTTATAATCAGTCTGTAATTAGTTAGGTGTTTTATTGCCTTCAGAAGAGACAGACATCTTCAAAAAATCATTGTCAGTGATCTCGGCTTAAATTGATTCAGTTATTCACTCTCAGTGCTTTGCAAAAAAGTAGGGTAAACTCCAGTCATGGCATTCTCCTGCAAAATCCTGCATCTCAATCCTAAAAATATATCTGGAAAAATTCTATATTATTTTTAATTTCAACAAATAGCATGAAAACACCAAACCGACAATGATTTGATCTTCTTATCAGGTACTGTCTGTGTAGTCATATTCCTCTGTTTTGAAAAACTATTCAAACGCATCAATGTGCCACACTGTTGCACTGGGTGACATGTTTCTTTATTATGATGACCTTGAACACTGTATTTTATTCTGAGTCAGTTCAAAATAAACCATCTTGTTGCTGTAAGTACTCAGTGGCACTAAAATTTATATTAATCTGTGGCTGGAAATAGTCCTCAGGAAAATGAACCATTCCACTTCTGTTTTAATAATATTTTCTTAAAGTACAGTGTCCAGCTGTTTTTATTTATTAAGCTTTTTTCTTTTAAACGAAGCAATACATGTGTGACCTTCAGTAGGAACTGGCTTGGGGCACAGACTGTGTAGGGAGGGGAGTGGCTCCCATGGATATCAAAAGGTTAAACATGGGGAGTTATTGACAAAATAACCTCACAACAAGGTCCATTCAGTGTCAGCAATTGTCTCCAACGTATCACACAATCCTCCTCAGTGTATGGAGTCAAGCAGCTGTCATGGACCTGTAGGTGCTCAGTGATAGAGCTCAGAGATATGGTGGAGTTTTGACAATTTTGGGAAGTCAGTCATCAGAAACATAATTTACAGTGGAGCATTTACTTTCCAGTACATTTAAATGTAAGATGTAAAATGAGAATTAAATGTTTCAATAAGGTCAGGCTCGTCTTTAAAGGGGAAACAAAACAGAGAAATCTCATCAGATCTTGGGAGATCTCAAATAGCTGAGTAAGTGCAATATTTCTCAAAAAATCCTTGATATCTGGGAAATATCATTCATCATTTGACAATTATTAAATTAAATGAGAAAAACACAAAAAAGCCCTTTGAAATAAAAGCCTGCACATTTCTCAACAACAACAATACTTTTACTGGACACACTTGAAACAAAGAAACATTTACATCTTTCTTTTAGTGTAGTTATTTTCTGAAGGTTTAGCTGTCTGATAATAATCAGTTATCATAAGAGCAGCATATCTATACGTGGATTTCCACCATTTTTCCCCCCCTGCTCATTTTTCATGCTTATATTGTCATGACCTAGAAGAGTGTGTGTTCAGGGGGATGTTTCTGATCTCGTCTCCTGAGCTGTGGAATAATGTAAGAGCACTGGTGTGTTGCTGCTGCGGCTGGGGGAGCGTGTTGCCATAAAATATTAACGACTTGGAAGCCCAGCCACATGACAAGATGAATGTAATTGGCCCTCGCAGCTCTATCTGTGCATGTTAATGAGATGGGATGGTATTTAAATCAGTTGCGCCCCAGACACTGTGGCTGCAGTCTAGAAAGCCACAAACAAAGACGCAGCGAGAGAGCACGGATGCAGTGAGGTAGATACAGAAAATGTCACTTATTATTCAGTTTTGGGGACCTACTGCGAGTATCTCTTTGTGTTATTATTGGTTTTTGTCTGTTTAAGCAGAACAATATTTGTGGCCGAGCCTTTGACTGACTTTTGATCAAAACAATGGAAACTAACACAGAGAACACTTTGTTTTTCAGAAAATTTGGTGTGTGAGGCAAACAGCGAGGAGACGCTGGTGGTTGAGAGAAGTTGTGGACAAAAGCCAGATATACAGCTGAGGTAAAGGTGTGCACCTGCACAGCACCTGTCCTGCCGAGGCGCCGGGGTCGAGCCCTGCCTGTCACCAGTGGTCTGGAACAAAGCTGTAGACTCTAAAACAAAATGTGACCACCTCGGGAGAAAACACAGGGCTGGGGTAACTGCAAACAACAGCTTGAGGCTGCTCTCTCAGGGGGCAGGACTTGGGAAATTGTAGCAGGTAGCAATAATACAACCTAAATCTTAAAGGGAAAGAAGGCCAGCGTGTGTTCAACAATGAAGCCCAGTTTAAGAAGTACGAGAGACTGTGTGTGACTGTGGGTGGGTGGGGATAAAGCCTCTCAGAATTCTGGAGAGGGGAATGAATAAAGAAAAGGTCAGCAGATGGGAAACTGTGTCACTTTACTTTCATTACTCTGACAACTTTTACCTTTTATGTGACAGCGCTGTGGTCATCCTCACTAGCACCTTATAAAACCACACTCATGTCCTCTGCTGCAGTCATGTGATGCTGGCTGGACGAAGGTGTGATGTATCAAAGCCCCGGTGTCTCAGACAAAAATCTTGGCATGCTGTGTTTGTATCTGTGTGCGTGCGTGTGTGTGTGTGTGTTTTGTGCAGACTGGGAGAGACCTGACGCCAAAAGGGTGGGGGAAGTGCAGGCAGGAGGACAGATGGTCTCCCTCATGGTGGCTGAAATAAAAGAGGGAATTAGAGGACTCCAAGGTGTACACTCTGACGGCAATTACAGCAAATAGATTGGAAGTGGACCTCCAGGCACCCAGGGAGGCAGCTCCGTGGGGGAGAGCTCCACCTCACCGCATCTGGTTTGTACACCCCCAAACAAGTCAAAATAAAAACCACACACCCTGTTTCTCCTTTAGCTCAGACAGACCCCACTGACCATTAGCATACTACTGTATATCAGAATAAGTGTCAGAACATAAAAAAAAAAAAAAGCAAAAATAAACTTCATGTGCACTGCAGAGTTTGAAATGGATTTCTATATTACCATTTTTCTTGGTTTGGATATGTGGCTGAAGGATTTGCAAAACCAATTTCAGACATCCCTGGGAGCTGTTTTGGTTAGTTATTCTGCTGCCTGCAGGAGTTTGAAAACAGTCAATTATTTTTGTCTTGCCTGCTTCCGCTCATTGATTCTCAAACGATTTTCACTGCCCCTCCAAGTAAGGATATGCAGCAATTGAATTAAATAAGCCCGCCCAATCAATATAAAATACGTAACACATCCACGCTTCTTTTTCATAGCCCGTGGAAACTGAGAATTCATTGCAGATGAAAATGCAAACAAACTGAAAGATACTTTTATAGATCTATGAAAGCTGTTATGAAGTTTATAGATGGCCATCAAATATTTTGAATATAAAATATTTAATGCATTACTTCTGGCAATATTTGTGCACAGAATTTTCCAACAGAATTTGGGCTGCTGTCTCTTGTTTTCTTAAGACATTTAGAGCAGTAGGGATCAGCAGATTCCATTAGCCTTGCCCTGTGGCTGAATGAGTGAAATGCCATTTAGAGGATGTGTCTCTAACCCCAAAACCTTGTGTTCCCATCAATGCATAAATGATAAAGACACAGTCTAATGAAACAAAAGGCTCCCTGCCAAAATCGGCCATAAAAATAACATTTGTGTGAGAGAGACCTTAAGCTTATCCATTAACCTCAGAAAAGTGTCTTTACTGTTGCTCCCACACTGTACACTCTGCTCTGAGGACAGCAGTAATAAAAGTATGAAGTGATCCAACAGTTTCACTTTATACTTCAGTGAGTTATTTTGCATTTCATGTTGGAGATCCAGTGGTCAAACTGGAACCATGCTGTTACAAGTTTTATATTTTATGGAAAAATCTCATGATGATTATGAATTAAACTGATATTTGATCCTCACTATAACAAATATGCATCACAAATGCCTTAACAGAGAGCTGAAAATAGATAGCTTGTTGGCCGGTACAAGGCGAAGTTGTGCGCTATTACCAGCCTCATGTATTCCCATGAAGATTTACACACCAGGCTTGAAACAAAATGAGAAATCAGGTTTGTATTGTATACAATGTAAATAAGGCCGACTTTTGGCCTATGAGTTATGGCCTCCAGAACTGGCTGCTTTCCCTTATTGCATAAATGCATGAACAGTAAATCACCGGCTTCTGAAAAAACAAAAGATGAAAAAAGGAAAAAAGAAACCAATGCATAAAAGATAATTAGGTAGTGAACATATGTAACCAATCAGAAAGTTTGCATGAGCTTAGTTATTTTTACCCACATTACAAGAAGATGCCGAGGCAAAAACTCAAACAGAAAGATGTTTCGTATCTTAAAAAGTCCTCGCTTAACAAAATTAAATTGTTCTATTGTTGCTTGGATGAATAGAAACACATAATTAAAAGCTGAAAAATGTAAGAATTCCTTTAATACAACATGCAGATGTGCAGCATGTTTCCAGCTTCCTGCACATTGTAGGACCCTTGAAATTAGAGAAACAGAAGAAAGGAAGAGAAGTGATGTGAGCTCATTGGCAGTGGACAGAATAATATCTTGCAGACTCAAGACCCAGAAAAAGCTTTTTATTAAATTCAGTTACTTTGATGTGGAAGAATCAGGTACTGTGATATGCAAGAAATCACAGGGCAAGAAAAACAAAGCATGAAAGAGTGTGTCTGTCATGTAGTTTTCGGATATCACATCCAGACTTTCAATTCTGTGACCAAGAGTCAACGGTCTGTGCTCCAGGAAATGTTTAGCAAGTTAGAATCTCTTCGGTTGATGAGCCTCATGTGTTAACTAACGCTAATCCTAAGAGTACCTAGTGTCTTACCCATATATGTAATATAATTAAGGACTAGAACCCTGAGACATGAGAGGTGAGGGTTTTTCATTTTTACCATCTTAGATGAAAAGCAGGATCAGTGCTGGCGAAGCTGAGAGTATCTGGCACGCTGTAGGGGTGTGAATTTGGCATGGGGCTGTTAATTTATATTGCTGAAAGATGACAATGGGCCTCTCTCTGAAAACATTTAATCTGTTCTGTTCATGTCACTTTGCTCCTGATTTCTCTCTCAGTGCAACCTGAAGAGGAGCACCAAGCCGAAAGTCCTGCAGATCTGCATGTTGCATGTTTAAGTGATTATAGCTCGATTTCTTTGATGCTCATTGTGTGCTTCTAAATCACCAATGTAAATTACCTTTTTTTTAAGTAACTGACTTTAGATCGCTCTTCCACTTTATTTGCTATATATGCCTAACACATGGCAGCTTATAGCATATACAATGTGTTTTTGAAATTTGAGCAGTCTTGGGAGTATTTGCAGTGGCTTTTTAACATGGCAAGAATGAAAACATCTGATCTTCACTGTGCAGGACTGCTGTGTTTGTGTTGGATTAGGAGGTCTGAGAATCAAGTCTGTTGAACTCATGTGTGGTCATAAATCACGGACAATATTTCTCTGGATAAGCAGATCTGTAGAAATGACATGTTGAAATTCATTGCAACAAAAACACACAAAACTGTAAAGGCACAAAACCTTATTTCTGTTTTGCAGTCATAGATGGTATTCTATGTTTATTCTACCATTGCATAAGTCAAAAGTCTAAGTAAATCTTAGTACTACTGTAACAGGACAAAGTAATTCACCGATAGCTCTGTTTTTCTATTGACCTGCTGAATATAACCTAAATTAAGGTATTTTACAAAGAAAACAACAACAACAATTCAGTACAATTCGAGTACGGACATTAGATGTACCCTCATCACTCTGCACAGTCAGTGTAATGATTTCAGTGTGTTTGGTCTGCACACTGAACCTTTTCCCCTCCCGGAGATTTGTCTGACTGTAGTGTCTGCAGGTCAACTTGGATCCCTCCGCTGCTGTGGACACACAGCAGCTGCAGGAAACTCCCTGCCTGACAGAGCAAACATGCTCTGGTAATTAGGATACTGAAACAAAAACATACTTTTGCAATGACCCAAACAACCCCATCTATTTCATTTCATGGTATTTCATAAATAAAACCAAACACAACATTTTCTCAACTGAAGGTTACTATTTTAGTTATATTAGGCTCAATGAGAATAGCAAAGGATTTCCAATTATATGTAAAGTCGAGTCTCATACGTTTGTCATCAAAACATTTGAATGTGTATAACACAGTGTGATCACAACACATCTCCCTGAAATGATTATTTGCCTACAGTATAGACAAAGGATGGTGTTTGTGTATAAATACCATGTGATCCCAGAGAAGGATTTATGTTTTCCCACAAACAACCACATAAGATGCCAAACTAATAACTAAATCCTGCTGCATTAAATAAGTCTGTGCTTTTGTCTTAAATGTAATCATCATAAACACATTTAATCAAATGAAAATAAATCTTATCAGATATTTGAAGTCTTTAAAGAACTATTCAATATCCTCCATGAATGATTTTAATAGAGTGAGTCATATTTCAGGTGGCCTGCTTTTCAGATTGTATCACTGCTCAACATTTGTCACCTGTCAAATTATTTTCCCCCCGCATGTCATGTTCATTTGTCAAAACAGCGTTGTTCAAAGTTGCCTACTGCTTCACGTCCAACTAAATCAGATTTGGGGGGAATTTTTATTTGGATGTCATATTCATGGTAATGTTAGGATAATAAAATTGTGTAGAATTCTAAATGCCATTTATCTAAGTCTCAGTGTATTTAAGCAAATATTGGGACTAATGACTGGACCATAAAGTAAGAATGAGCAGTTGAATTTTTCAGAGAGAACATATTTAATCAGTCCCCAGAATGCAAACAGTAATTCTGCAGAAACAGCTGCTGCAGATATCAACCAAACATGAGTCGCTTGCCAAAGAGAAACAATTGCAGCCCTGTTCGGTGCAAAGGCAGAAAAATAAAAATAATTACATTTAAAATGTTAGCCGAATTTTGAAAGAGCATTTAACCTCTTCACATTAATGAGAGCTGGACTTGGCTGGAGTCCAGACCACCAGAGGCCACAACTGTTCCCAGGGTAAAGACTTACTGCTGCCTCTTACCAGAGTTTTAACACGTTAATATTTCTGCAGAGTCTGATCAATGCCAGAGAAAACCATTTCTTATCATTCTTCCAGCTACTTAGAGCCACATCTGAATTACGGTTGGTGTATCCGATGCACATTTATTCTTCCCTCCTGACAGTTTTATGGAACTCATTATCCGCTTTGTGGCCATGGCTGTGAATGGAGAACCTGTGGGGGTTTTATGTGTAGCCAGTAGCTCCTCCACTGACCACATTTAATGTCCTCTCAGAAACAAAAAAACAGGCGGGTCGAGGGGGGCATCCAAGCCCCTCTTGACAAGAGCAGCAAGCTCTTGCTCGCACACAGAGTGCCAGTGTTGGATCTGTTCATGTGAGGGTGAGGGAGCCGACCGAGAGCCAGACCAGAGTTTTATTTACCTCAGGTGCAGCGGCTCATTATAATGGTGTTAATGAGGAGCAGATGTAGCTGAGTGAAGAAGGAGGAGGGGGGTGAAGGGGCGGCTGGAGGGGCGAGGTGTGGCCTGTCCAGGGCAAGCCTACATGGAGGTCCTGTCCAGGGATTCCCAAATCCCCCCTTCTCACTGCAACCAATATACCCGCTCTTCACGTGTTAATATCTACTCAGCAAGTGCTATTAGCAAACACTGAAAACTGCCTACTGCAGTGATTTAGTGAGCCCCTCTCAGCGTTGGCTATGTTAAAAGGTTACTGGGATATTACTGTAGTCATGAATGATTTAGACCTGCGAGGAACCTTCTTGTTTAAGTTACCCGAATGAGGTTGTTGGTTTGTCTTTACACACAGGATAGTTCTGGCAGGCTTCTATATATTTTTCTAACTGTCAACAAATCCCACGAAAATACCAAAACCGGCATACTAACAAGTATTGCCTGATACATCTTTTTCCTCTGCATCATGGACCTAACTATTAAAAACACATCAATAAGCCACACTGTTCAGTGACATGTTCCTTCTTAACAATAAACATAGGTGCTGTCTGTAGTATATTTTAAGTCCCCCATACTGCTGCTGTAAATACTCACTAAAGCATCAAATATGTATTAATCCACAGCTGAAAATAGTCCCGAAAATTGCACTGTTTATTCCTATTAACTAATCTCTCTGATGTGATGAGATGAGATAAGATGAAATGTGCAAACAAAAAATGCAGCATATCTCCATCCTTACCTTTCAAATGAATATTTTATACATTGCCTTTTATGTCTGTGCTTCTAACTGTAGTTTGATTGTAAACATCAATCTGCTATCCTCACAGAATTAAGAGTCAAACTATTATTGTTGCAGATATAACATGGAGTAAAATTCCAAAATTCAAAGTCATTTTTCAGCATCAGAAAAGCATCTTTTCATAAATCTCATATTGCTGTTTATCTATCCCTCAGTGCCTCCCCTGAGTCCGTCAGCAAAGAGAAATGCAACCCTCTGTTAGTGATGAGCCTCTTTTTGCTGCCGACAATAGAATGGCTTCAGCTTTGAGTTTGCCATTGTGACTTCTTCCCTGACTGAGCCCTGGCAGTAATGATCTCCATGAGCCCTCTGTGCAAGCCAATGGTGGGCCATAACAGTCTTTATTCACCATGAAACCTCCACTGGGAGCATCTCGTGGTCCCCTGGACAACAATGCTGGCAGCCAAGCCCATAGTCGGCCGGCTCGTCTTTTACGTTTTTATGGGCTTGGCCTTCCCCCTGCTACTGAGGCAAATGTAGGCTATCAAACAAAACAATTTATGACCCAGTCTAAATTTGACCTTGGGCCTCCTGAAATGCCATTGCCCTCTGAAAATGTAGAAACCCCATGAATGAAAAGATGTGTATATATGAAGACATAAAGTGATTTCTTTATTTTTTTGTGTGATGTGAGCATTACATGAGGAGATTTCACTCAGAAAACCTGTCACGTGGGAGTTTTGTTCCAACTTGCCGCACATGATGGATCCTGCTCGACGTGTTCATTTCTAATGGAGAATTTTAGGATCAAAGCCTCCATGATAGAGATAATAGTGTTGTTCTTCATGCCTGGAGCAGAGACCGACTGTATTTTTACTGCCTGACCTCAAATATTTCTCTGCTATTAGCAACACAGTGACCTGGTCGACTTTTGCCTTCTGGTTTGTGAGCGGAGCTGCAGGGAATTCCTTATTTACTGCAGGGGTGTGCCTTGCCTTGTCTTCATTCACCAGCACATGTTAAGATTTCTGTCTCTCGCCCCGCTGCAAAGCTTCAGTTGTTTATAGCCTCGGTTGTTTATGGCTCATCCTTTTTAGGAAGTGGAAAACCCCAAGCCGCTGATTGTGTCGCTCCACATTTTTTAGATTTCCTTTCTCTTTACCAGCTCCCAATAGTTGGGTCTGTTTTTTTTTTGTTTTTTTTTGTTGAAAAACAACCCACATGTAACACAGTTGGTCAAATGTTCACAAAAAAGAGCAACCAAAGTCAGTCCAATGTGATACATGGACATGCAGAAACATAGAGTACAAAATGAAACAAAATAAGACAAATTTAACAAAAATAAAGCAAATTTGGTACCTAAAATTGTCGTAAAAGTGTTAGGGTGATAAAAACACTAAAAATAACTTATCTCTATATTTTTTGTGGCGTGTTTCAAATAATGATAACAATAAAGACTGATGTATCGCTTACAATACAGACTGGTGAAACTGGGACATGCAGATTGAACTGTTGATGAAGTATTACTCTTTGCACCAAATGCCAAATTATACATGTAAATGTAAACACACTTTTGAAGGAATACACATGCATTTAGATCTGCAGCCATGCAAATTAGATTACATTATTGCTGTTTTGAATGCAAGAAAAACCTGCTGCTTCCTCTGAATATGTGTACACATGTTTGCTGGATTCTTGCATTTGCTGTAGAGAGTGACCAAGAAGCATGAATGATACAAGATGAAAGGAGGGCTCTCCATCTCTGTATGTTATATGGATTCTTCTCACGCATTTCCCTCTGAGACAAGGGGTTCAGTAATCTGTATCCTTTAGTGAGAGAACCCCATGGAGATGCATTAAAGAGATAAATTGGTATCATCCGCAGTGTGACAGACTCCTCATCTGTCTCTACTCGCCTCCATTGATCACAATTTATTTTATTTGTGTTGTTTCATTATTAGGCGGAAGAAAAGCATTGCATTAATAAAGCCCTGATTATAAAGTTAAACAGAAATGCTATACTGTTACACAGGAAGCTGGGGTTAAAGCGCAAGGCTCCGGCATGCCTGCCCTTGTATCTTCTTACACAATAAACTGAAATCACAGGCGGCACTGATCATTCACTGTAGATCTAATTCATTTCTTAACGATCATCAGGCTCTCCTGGACTGGACACTCTTCTCTAAATAGATTGCTAACATCTTGCATTTCCCAGCAGTCCCGCAGAGTTGAATTCTGCACCCGTGAAGAAAGACTTTATTGGGTTTTTGTTGTATGTCTGCTCATGTTAGTCAGGTCTGTAAGGCTAAGCTGTAAATGAAATGTTATATCATATTTTACATTTTAGATAGTTATCTTTAGAATTATTTCTATTTGTACCCCTAATACAACAATAATCAGGGATAGTTAAATCCGCTAGATTATCTACTTTGATATCTGAGTAAATGACACAAGCAAGTGATTTTAATGAAACATTAAAACAAGTATGTTTCATGTCATTGTTGGAGGAAGTTTTACGATCCTATACTTAAGTAAAAAGAGCAACACCAAACTATAAAAATACTCAGTTACAAAGCTCTGTGAAAGACATGTATTCAAAAGTGTACACAATTACAATTACAGAAATATTCATAGTAAATGTAAAAATAAAAGTAATTGTTAATCAGACCATTATTATTAATTATTAATAAATTATTTTTGATGCATTAATGCATAAGCAGCATCTGCTGTTAAGTGGTTTAATCTATAATGATGTATTATATTTGATCATGTATTATATTTGTACATGAAATGTCAATCTGTAGAGGAGTGAAAAGTTTTCGTCTGAAATCACGTGGTGTAAAGCTGCATTAAGTGGAAAGACTCAGTGTCAGGTTACTTTCCACCACTGATCAAATTTATTTATTTTTAAATCACTGCTCTTACTGGAGAAGCTTAAAGCAAAACAGTCACAAGATATATAATGACATATTTCTCTTCAGACTCAAAAAATGAGAGGTTGCCTGAGGAGTTTCTAAAAGTGGTCTGAGCTATATCCTTGAATAATTGTTTTAATAAATAGATTGATGTGTATTTTGAATAATCTTGCAAAATGACTGCAGTTAAGATAATTGCAACAAAGGCTGAACCGTTTTGTTCTATTAATTCCTGGCTCAGGTCACAGTGAGGAGGCAGCCAGCAACAACACTGTGGTGAAGGGCCGGGCTCGCACTGTGTGCCCCAACTGTATGTCTCGAGGTGATGTGGTAATGTGCTGACAGCACAATATTTCAACACCATTTCAGAGTGACCTGACCTAATATTTTTCCTTATGAGCCCATGCGATTCACCATAAACACACTCAAACACACAGCAACCTGGATTTGCACTTCTTTCTGCACAGTTTGAGTGCTGATCTGGGGTCAGTGACCAGTTTACAGTGAACTCAAACAATCAAAGTACTTTATTCAAAATACCAAAAACGTATTAAGGCTGCTCAAATACAATTGTAAAATGGGTGAGTATTAGATGGGGAAGACCTGACAGTGAGTAGTGAGGGGTAAACAGTCAGGGGGCAGCAATGGAAAACACTCAGTAAGCTTTGTACTTGGACTGGGAACATGAAACGGTGAGGAGTAAATGATTGATTGATTTGAAAGAATCTCAAATCTGATAAAAGCATGCAGAATGGTTTCCAGATCGCCAAAAGAAGTTAAAAGAATTTAAAAGCAGAATGAAAAATGACACCCAGATTTCTTACATGTGTACGTGTATGTGTATGTATGTGCACTTTATTCCTTTATAAGTACATATATACACGCATTGAAGGAATTTACCTTGATGCAGGTGTCTGAGCAGCAGACTATCTACATCATAAGATTTTATACAAATACACAAAAACTATGTATACAACTGTATAACAACTAAAATTAGAAGGTAAATGCTGCAATTTTGAAAATGCACAGTGCACAACTGTTTGTGTTATTATGTTTACAGGTACAGAGGCAATAGTGGACCAGCATTTCTCCTCTTTTTGAATGTTTTGTGGCTTTTTTGCCTATATTGTATCACTGATAGTTAAGAAGCAGACAGGAAATGAAGGGAAAATGAGGGATATGACATGCATCAAAGCCTCCAGATTGGAATCAAACTGGGGACATCGCAGTGATGTTGTCTTAACCATTACACTACGATTACAACAATCAGTATTTTCACTCTGACAAACCAAATACTGTTAATGCTCATTTTTTTAAAAATAAAACATCTTTTTCTTAATGTGAAAATGGTTTTAAATGTAAACGTGATCATGTTTTGTGCACGTCTCCTCATTGTTATTCACTGGCCCCTTCACTCCCTTAGCAACACAGAAAATATTACTGCAGTAGTGGCTCTGGATGCCCACTCACTCTCATCAATGATCACATAGAAAATGTTCAGTGAAAGGACGTCCATGTTGTGCTGCACAGGTATTTGTGTTCACTATGAAAATAACCCAGACTGGAAATAATTTCTTCTTAACCAAACATCACAGACGCCACCAAAAACCTTTTTCACAAAGAAACAAGCCAACAAAAGTAATTTGAACCAAATAAAATAAGTTGAGAAATGTGAAATAATGGTAACATGCCCATGGAGAGTTAGTTGCGAATGTGTGGCAGCCTCAGTGTGACAGAACTAGAATGGGGCGCTCTGGATGCCCACATGTCATGTGCTACACACCCTCATACAGCAGGAGCTCCTGTTAAGGTTATTTTTACTCCGGCACCTGGAGGTGTTTCAGACCTGCTCTGGCCTGCACATTCTTTTCCCTCAGCACAATCAGGTGTGAGACCAAGTGATCTTCATTCACTGCAATTAAGATTCTGCCTTCATCTTCTCCTGGTACACAATTACTGCTCCGCTGCTGTTTGCTCTAATTGCTCTTTCTGCAGGGATTGGTGGGAAGCCAGTGATTGTGATGGGTAGGGGATTATCTCCTTTCCTTTACTCTGGCCCCTTAAAAAAATCATTTGTAAACTCCCCGGTGTAATTACTGAGCCTCATGATTAATTGTCTATTGAAATTAGCGCGGGCCTAGCTTTCATTTTTACTGCAACGAATATTAATTAATGTTAACTCTCGCCTTTTCTTTTTTCACCCTTTTCTAAAGCACATCCTTTGAATATTCATTGTGGTCTTGAATAATGGGCACAAGCCTGTACCTTGAGTCGGAGTACTGACACTTGACTATCACAAAAAAATACATATCTGGAATTAAAAGATGTGTTTTAGGCCATAAATAATATTTACAGGAGGTCGACAGGTGAAGAAAGCGAGCTCTTATTTAAATCACGTCTCATCTGTTAGTCGAGAGGTGTCAGGGAATATGCAAAGCAGCATCTCAGCCTTTGTTTTCCTTTGGAGGGGGAAGAATAGTCACATTTAATTCAGTTTGTATTTATTTAACCCTTGTGGAAAATGACAAGTTGAATAAGTGCCATATAATCACATTCAGCATATTGTCATACAATAATGTATTGAACACAGTGTCACCTTGAATAAAGCATCTACTAGAAGAATACATTTGGGTAACAATATGGAAATTTACACTAAGGTCTGAATCAGATTAACATTAGAATATCTCCATATTCTATCAAGCAGAAAACACTCTCATTGGCCTGGACCCCAACATGGAGCTCAACATCTGCAAACTCACACTTCACACTTTATTTGTATTTATGACGCCAATAGATATATACACAGTTATTATCAAACTCACATTAGCATAATGTGATGCTTGAGCACGTATTTGTGGAGGTGATATGTTAACCCTCTCAAATAAAAAGAATATAATACTAACTTTATTTATACAGCACTTTTTAAAACAAAGCCACAAAGTGCTTTTCAATGAAACAACAAATAAAAAAGGTCAACTTAAGTACTGTAGAGAAATCCCATAAAAAGACCAAACTTAACCAGTGAGTATTGCCTGACATATCTCAAACAGCACTGGGTGACACATTTCTTCATTAAAATAAACATGGACACTATATATTTTTTTTATTCTGTCCCACTGTACACCATCCTAGTAGCGTAAATACTCACTATTATGCCGTATGTGTATTAATCTACGGTTGAAAATAGTCCCCAACAAATGCACCATTTCCTGTAGCTTTGAGTAAGTCATTTGGTAAGGGTAAGGGGTCATTTCACGATTTGTTGTTCAACCATATTTTCCTTTAATTTGGCTGATATATAAAGATTTAAGAGCATTTTACCATGTAAAATGTAATTAAACCTTTTGTCTCCATCCACTCACTCTGTCCAGTTGCAATCCCCCTGCCCTCTTTGTCTCTGTGTTTGCTCTAAGAAATCCGGTCGACCTTCATCTCGCCTTACTCAATCCACATTCAGATAAAGGGATCATACCCGGCAGATCAAACTAATGTCTTCACCCCTCAGCGTCTCTGAACGGCCACTGAATAAAATCGCAGCTGCCATGAAATGGCTGTGACATAACTTGATCCACGCAGTGACGCCGCACACCACCGCTTGCACCCGGTAATATATCAGTGCCAGGAAACAGTGGACGTGGAGACACACTGATTGAATCAGGGGCCACGGAGCCTCTGGGGAGAGTTCATCTATACCGAGCCAGCAGTAAACACACAAGAATCCTTCTAAGTGTATCTGCTGTTAACAACGTTTCAGGACTTAGCGGTCATTCAACTTCTTCCTGACGAAGCACATGAAACAAAAAAGTGTTTTAAAGTCATCAAATGTAGCATAGAAACCACAACACATCAAAGTGAATTCATTTGGACCTGATTTTCTGTGTAAATCATGGTGAAACTACAAAACTACCTAATTGAGTGTAAGTGTTTTCTACTTTGTATCCTAAATGACACATAATTTTAAGTGTTGTGCATAACTTTAAATGAATATAACATTAAAGTTGTTTTGATAATCATGGACTCGGCTTGGAACAGTACAAACATTACCGCTCACCTTATTGTTTTAAAACACACATCTGATTTACTGCTGAGATGCTGAGAAATTTATTTCCTATGAGCATAAACAATTAAGTATTTATGGCCATCACTGTGTGCGTCCTTCTTTATGTCTTTATGAGTCGCCAACTGCTATACATCTCACTGTACTAAGACATATTATTGTTCTTCCAGAATAAATGACCAATAACTTTGACAAACGATAGTAAAATTGCATTTAAGAGAGATAATAGAAATCTGATTTTCAGATTTGACAGGTTACGTTATGGGGTTCGGCATTTTTAATATGAAGATTACATGAATATCCAATAAAAGAGTGTTATTGTAAGGTTGACAAAGGAATTTTGCCTCAGATTCAGCTGCCCTGGGAGTAATAAAACTATTTTAAGTCTTGGATTTGTCATCGAAGTACAATAATAACAGTTCCCATCCCATGACTCTGAATACAAATATACCGAGGATGCATTGAGTCATCAAGGAAAATACAATGAATACCAATGAATGATTCATCTTTTTTATGTTTGCTTCTGGTTGATTTTTCCAAAGAGATATGAATGTATGTATTCAAACCAGTTGTCACTCTGGGTTAAACATTGTTTTCATGTTAATGCAGATACAAAGGAATATAAATGTAATTGTCCTTCCAGGTAAAAACATATTTTTGGTATTAATCATAAAATCATTTCTATGGGGTTGTTAACTATTAACTATTTTCTTTATTCAATATAAACTAAACTAACAAATGTTTGTGATGAGCTTAGAAATGACATGGTCTAACAATGCTTTTACTGGAATGATCACTTCTTGTGTCTTTGATGGGTGATTGATGAATAGACAGGAATAAGTGCTTTAGAGATGTATTTTGTGTGGAGAGTTATGTTGACAGCTACTTAAATAAATGAAAGATGCCACTGGATGCATACCACCTCTGATATGATTTGCAGTCATCACAGCTTTGCTCAGTTCATTTGACTTGCTGAGGAAAACAGCATCAAAAACAGGAAAAAGATGGTGTTGAATAAAGTCTAAATCCTTATGATATTATTTTGGCACCTGTGCTGTTAAGAGATGGCATGTTTACGTACCAAATAATTTCTCGTGGTCATTTTCTTTGGTTGATTTTGAGTGATACTGCAAAACACTTAACTTACAATTTCTGTTTTATTGTCCAACTGAACACTACCTGTTTTGTGCACTAATGCATCTCTCTGAAAATATGATAAGTTATTAAATTGTTCCCTAATATGCTAAGTTGTTCAATTAAACTGTCTTTGGCTCAGCAGGAATAACAAAGCAAACTGATTTAAAAGAAGTCCTCTCATTTTCGAAATTACAGCTGATAGTCACTGTACATCAGTTATGTTCCCGTACCTGTGTCTTCTGGCTGGGAACAAGGACAAGTGACTAATTTTCCTTACAAGTGTTCGCGCTCACCCCCCCCAAAAAAAGAAAGCAGGCTCCATCCCATCTCCTGCACCGCTGTGACCCCGATCCTCTCCGGAGTTGCACTGCTCCAAAGTAGCCTACGTTGCCATAGTTACCTCCTCCTGGCTACTTTGTAAGGTCACTGGCTCTGGTGAGCTCTTCCCTCAGAGAACAGGCATAACTAATGTCCTGCAGGTTCAGGCTTGATGTAAATAGTCTCGGTTGACAGCCTACTGTACAAATACTCTATTGCGTTTGCTTAAAGGAAATGATTTGTTGCAACAGGGAGCACTCAACTTGTGTGACATCAGCGTTGCCCGGGCAACGGCGGCTGATTGCACAGGCTGGAATTAGGTATTGATCAGAGGAGGGGGCCTGGCGCCAGTGAGGGACTGGAAGCGATCCGCCACTACGATTTACAGAGGATGGGGGTGGGGGTGAGCCTGCACACTTCGCCCCAGCTCAGAGAGCTGAAAACCCCTCAGGAACCAATTTACACACCGCTACAGTGCAATATCTGCAGCAGTCAATAATGGAAATCTGATGCCCCCTCTGCCATCAATGTGACCGTTCCTCTCCCTCTCGTTAGAGCACCTTGAAAGTTCTAGGCCAATCCATAGACACAATAGATTTCCAATGGTGTAGGGATATTCTGACTTTGGTATTCTCCGTGTAATTACACTTCTAAATAAGTAAGGTTGCAGCTTTAAACAGGACCTGTCCTTTGTAGTGCCTTTAAAACAAATCCTGCTTTAATTTGATCATCATCTCTCATCCGCCTCCTATTATTTCACACTGTTTACTCTTTCCGCCCATCCACTCATGGTTATCGCTCACACACACATGATTTAAAATGCCGCTCAAATAGCATCTTCACTTGATGAATTAAGAGCCTTCAGTGTAAGTCAGTGTGGGTCTTATATCACTGCATACTTATACTTTATGCACAGTGTGTTTATGTCCATGCTTGCTCTGAATGGGTTTGGGATAAAGGCTTATGGTGGATCACTTCAGCTTGCAGAAAGTAATAACAAAGGTTTTTAAGTAATGCAATAGTAGTTTAAAAGAGTATAAAGGTGATTTTTGACACATCACAATTATTCTCAGTAAGATTTGGAAGTGCTGGTTTCAAGGCAAGTCAGTTGGAAATACTCCATGTAACAGTTGGTGCCAGGTGTGAAATTAAATATTCTTTTACAATCCTCAGTAAAAATGTTGATATCGTATTAGATGGACATGTGGTGGTTTAGTGGTTAGCTGTAGTTTAAATATTGTGGTTTAAATATTGACCACAGTCCTCTCTACTGTATGTACTGTATGAGTTTGTATGCTCCTCTCATGTTCATGCAGGTTTTCTCTGTGGTTTACTCTCACAGAAAAAGACATGCATGTTATGTTTTGGGAAGCAAGGCACTGACCTCAAAAGAGACGCAGACTTTGTTACTATTCAACAGATGATGTGTCAGACTGGAACTTTTGTTATAAACTTCCTTCCCATAGAAGTAATATTTGTAACAAGAAAAGTCAGTCATACACAAGATACATCTCACACACAGTATTGAGTACCTGATTGTGGTTTAACAAAATGTGTCTTTCAGCTGAACCGAGGCTGAAACCAGCTGTTGAAATCCGAACGTTGAAGCCTGTTTATGTTGCCGGTGCTTCATGCAAACAGTGTCTGAATCTTTGCTGGACAGACGTGAAGTCACTGAAAGGGTAATGCACCGCTGCCTTAAAGGAGCCAATCACATTCCTGACAAGGAAAACTCCCTCTCCTGGCAGCGCTCTGTAGTGCACTCCTTTGTGTGAAGAAACGCCTTGTGACATCTGAGGATGTTTAACCCTGCAGGGCTCATTGACGCCAAATTTCCTCCATCTTCATAGGGAGACGAAAGATTGAGCTGTCTCCTTTACATTACACAGACGTGGGAGATGTCAGCCACTTGTCTCATCCCAGGAATCGATTATACGATACATTTTCCATAATGTGATATATGCATATTAAAGTAAAGCCTCAAAGGCAACACACTGCCTCTTTAATGGAATCCAGCTATCATCAAGAGTAAATTCCAAGACCTCGATGTAATGGAAAAACTGCCTGTCTGATCTTCCCCAAGCTCCCGTGTGGAATCTGAAAGGCTGCTCGCCACTCTTGTTGGGCGGTGAACTGGGCTGTGGTCACAGGGGTGTTATGGGTAGTCATCCAGGGGAAAGGGTGCACTCTTACCCTCCCTCTCAATGGGAGGTGGGGGGGATGGGTTGATGTCACCAAGTGAACACGTTGCTGCAAAGTTATGACACCGTCATCAGCAAAGCAATGACAGCTTCATAAAGTTTGATTTAATCAGACAGGAGAAATTGAACCATTATATGGCATAATCTACAACTTTGTGATGATATATCTCAAATGTGATGTGCGGCGGCGCTGATTAGAATTCATCCCTTTGCATGCAATCCTTGAAAATCTAATCTAGAAAGCAGCTTGAAACAAAAAAATCTTTGTAACATATGCACCTGCTTGTGTACGTGTGTGTGAGTTCATGTGCATGTGAGCCTGCCTGCCTGCCTGCCTGCCAAGGTATCTATTAATTTTCCTCTGTTTTGCATAGTATTATTACATATTGGCTGGCGCTGCAAGTTTAATATGTTTATATCTTTTTTGTCTCATTCCTTGTAGTAGGTTCAATGTCATCTCTTTGTTGTCTCAAAATGCAATCAATGAAGGTCTTCCTACCCCATCCACTGAAAGTCAAACCCAACCTATCTAGGGCCACTCTGAGCTGTTCTGTCAAATCTAAGAATCAAGCCCATATTTCTTGGAGTCATGTTGTGCTAGTCCTCACTCCAGTTTGTGTGTGCCCTCGCACCTAATATACAAAAGATCTATTGAAATATGCATGAGGCCCATGATGCCTGCACTAAAAATACACTCAAATAGGGAATACATTGACAGCTCTGTTATTGAGCTCTCCTTGAGCTTCCTCTGTCACAGCAGCCACAGATCGCTCTCAAGACTCATGTATTATCAAATGCACGCAACACAGCTCGCTCTCTCTCTCTCTCTCTGATACACACACACACACACACACACACACACACACAATCAATCCATCTCCTCCTCACACACTCACTACTGCTCTCCTCTATCACTCTCTTTTTATGTTTGCCTGGCAGCCACATGTAAATGCACACACACAAAAAAAAAATGTTTTCAAATCCCCTTCAAACACATAGTAGAAATCAAGAGCCAGCTGCACTACCACACAGTTTTTACTCCGAAAAAGTTAACACATTATCAAAATAAAACCGGTTGCATCACACAAACAAGTTTGTAGGTAGGGAATAGTTGTTAGAAAATATTTCCGCATACTAACTGCCAGTTGTAACTGTTGAACTGGAAAAGCTACTGTTAGCTTGATTGAAAGGTAAGGATTGAATATGGTCGAATCATGTACAATATCTGACCTGACACTTTATAAAAATGCTGTTTAACAATGATGCAAACTTTTGTGATGTATTTCTCATAAATTACACACTATATTAGAGAGTGCAGTGATTAGTCAACTAAACAATCATTTTAAGTAATTTTCCCAGCAAAATTTCCTATAGTAAAATCCAAAATGTTATTTTTCCAGGTTCTCAAATGTGAAAATTGTCTTGGTCTTACATTATAAATGATTAAATATTTCTGGGATTTGGCTATTGGTTTATGACCTCAAGACATTTAATGAGGTCATCTCATGTTCTGACTGGCTTTTTTCACAATTAACCAATATATTAAGAAAATAATTGGCAGATTATTCGACAAAAGTAATCGTCAAATGCAGCACAAGATTATGTCACTAACATTATTTGGAATAAATGACCAATTAACATTGCCTATGTTATCTTACTGTAATCAGATACTTGCCTCTCACTGTAACTGCATGCATGCTACAAACACACACATATTTTTCCATATATAAACAAAACAGAACCACACCTACATTGGCAAAAATAATTTTAGATTTAAAACTGTATCTCTTGGTCCCCTAAATGCTCTTTTTGTAATAGCATGTAATGTCACGGAATCAACCCATTTACACTGTTAATTCTTGTTGTATTTACCAAGTGCAATAAAGATTTTTTTCTAGTAACTTAACACATCACACATTAGTTATATCTTTACAACCTAAGACATTTCATCTTAATGGTGCAACCAGATTTAGTCACTAGTATGAAACTGGCTTGGAGTCACTAAGAACCTATGAAAGGACTATAAACGCAAACTTGGCAACAGATTTAGCTAGTGCAATCCAATCCTGGGGCTTACCGACTCTTTGAAACACACCCCAAGGCACCGTGTGTATAAATGTAAAGAGCAGTTAAACCAACCACCTTCAAAGTAATTTCAACAATTATTCCCATAATACAGTCAAGGCCTCTTTTTACTGCCGTAGATGATCTAGAGGGCAGAGTTTTATGCCACATTAGCCACTGCTCTACCATAAAGAACAATGAGAGGATAGAAATTGGCCACCAACATACATGTGTAGACCTTTTTTATTTGACATAATATGACATAAAAGCAGGGCTCATATCCTGCAAACCTCCTTATGTTATTTGTTCTGTTAAAACATTTTTTCAATATAATCGCTGTCCTGTCCTGTTCACTTTGACGAGAGTGGTGGTGCTTTACAGTTTGGACTTTGGGGCCAAATTGGTAAGCATCAGTACCAGCTACACCTCTGTAATTGGGCAGATTTTAGAGAGGTGCTATGAAATACACCCCTGCAACTTTAATAAGTTCCAGAGTCCTGGGCTCCAGGTTGCTGCTCCCAAGGTGCTGGTCTGAGTTAGCTAACATTTATCACATAAACATCCAACACCACTCCTGCTAAAGCAGACAAATGCCTTCCTGCTCTGCAATCCCTTCCGTAGCCATCAGAATCAGGGCAACAAATCCAGCTTTAATAGTTATCTATGGAGTCTCTCGCATGCAATGAACACCCACATTTATTTCTCTGCTTTCTCCCGATGAGGGTAAGTGGATCAATTAGTGAAGACTACAAGTTCAGCATCTTTACACATAGTATCAATTGTTAAGTTGAGCAACAGCAGGTCCCCAGATTATCTCAGATCTGTACCTCCCCTCACTCCCATCCCTCCTTCTCTCCCTCCTCCAGATCCAAAGCAAGCCTCATTACAAATGATCCTCTGATACACACAACCTTGGCACACACCTTCGCGCTAATGGCCCACAGATTGATTTTTAATTAGTAACACTTTTGGATGGTGGCCAACTCAAATGGACTTTTATGAAAAACTAATCACCTTTTAGCTTTAAGTGTTAAAAGGTGTAAGTGGATGGTTTGAAGCTTTAACAGTGTTTGGAGATTCACAATAAATGAAAACTACCAAAACCTAATTATTTACGGGCTTACATTTGTATGACTTATACTGGTAGCGTGACATCTTCAGGGAAAAAATACATTCGTCACCACATGGAGCACAAAGATGACCTTAGAGTTCTTAAAGTTGTGTGCTGGGAGGACGGCACTGGAGTAGATAAAAAGTGGGTCAGGTCAGGTATCGTCTCAGGGTTGCTGAACATTTTGGGCCAATGAAATGTCAGTCCACATTAAACAAGCAGGTCAGATGAGACCCAAACTGTGTACCCAGTGAGTTCATCTGGCATGGGTTCATTACCAAAGTGTACCCAGCTTTGATAAACTGGGCCAGTATTTATGATGGCAAAAAGAGACACGGACAACATCTGCAACATTTTAGGGCCAGATGTGCACACGCTGTGGTTTGCTCGGTCAAGCCTATGAAGTCTACTGCAGAGGAATAGGTATGTTAATCCTTATGATCCTATAGGATTTGGATTCTTTTTATGCATCAGTTTTCGTCTTTGCACATTATTATTCTGACTTTTATATTTTACTATTATACTTTTTCACTGTTATTATATTATCTGTCAGATTCCACTGCATCATTATTTATAATTCTTTCATGTTTTCAGACTAAATTCCTGCGTGTTTCTACAGTGCCCTATTTTTAGAGATGGGATTATAGATCAACAGTCTGGACATACAGTGTTGTGGCTGGATGTTCTCTGTGCATATTCTCACAGATGTTCCTAAAATTGTAATTCTCTTTCTATATTTAGTAATGTCATTATTGTCATTTCTGCCCGCCCTTACCTTACATATACAACATCTGTACATGTCTGTTCGTCCTGGAAGAAGGATCCCTTCCTGAGGTTTCTCTCGTTTTTCTGCATTAAACAGATTTTTTTTCTTATCCTAACAGAGGGTCTAAGGAAAGTATGTTGTACAGATTTTAAAGTCCTTTGGGGGAAATTTGTGGGTTGTGATTTAGTGGTGAGATAAATAAAAATGACTTGACAGTGTATAGCATGTTAAAACATTTGTCAGCACTGTGAAATGATATGCTGTCAATGAATACTTATTCATTTTCCTTACATACAATAGATGTATGTACTATGGCTTAAGTTTCAAGACCTTTGCTGTTGTTGGCAAAAAATGTCAAACATTCAGAGATATGTGACAATACACAAGAAAATATGTCAAAATGAGGAGAAGAAGATGGTGCGTACAAGTCTGATTTAAAAGCACAAATGTCTGAAGTGTGTCCTTTACACAAATGTAAAGGATCCTGTGGACATGCATGTAACGCATGTTCCTTTTATACCTTGTTACACTATAACCTACAGCCAAAAAGATTTAGGTGTTTTTTAATCAAAACCCACACTGAATAAGGGAAAAGGCAGAGTTAGCTGTGTAAAATCCACAATTTACCCTGCATATTGCCTGCCATGCATACATGTATGTTTGTGTGCTTTATTTGTGTGTTTGTTTACCTTACTCGGAGGGGTATTCATACTTTCGTGGGTGTTCAGGGCTATCACACATTTACTGCAGCTCACACACACACTAACACATCTGACCTAACAATCCACTCAACAGTAATTTCTCGGTGTGATCCATCATTATCATGTTTTATTATGGCCACCGTTGGAGATATAATTCACAAATAGGCACACGCTGTAGAGATGACAGTGAGGGAGAGGGATGTCCTTTAGCTTCGTCCTCTGCCAGGAGCCTTCAGAAGTCTCTCCGCGGCCCTGTATGCGAGAGACCAGACCCTGAGTGGGCAGGGAAGCTGGGGATCTGGGGAGCAGGAGCCTGCCCTGTTAGCCCGCTGCATTGTGGGCCAGCAGGACTCCTATTAAGTGCCTGAGAGGGAGAGAGAGAGAGAGAGAGAGAGCACGCCACAGCAAGCAGAGTCGTGTTGGTGCTATGTCACATGACCACGTTTGTATTCAGTACCCATAACTCACTGCCTGTGCGTGGGGATTGATCCCAGGCTGGACACTCCCTGGAGGAGCCCTGGCACTCAGCGGAGTTTGATCCCTCAGATTAATGCAATAGGGATTCCTGGTCCAGGCCTTTGTCTCTAGCCAAACACTTAACGTCCCCCGAATTTGTATCCAGCAAAGGTTGAGTCCCATGTTTATTTGGGTAATGAATTGCTGTAATTAATGCACCTATTGATTCCCCCTCAGTGTCTCCTACAAAGGCCAGTCCGATTTCTAATTTAAAGGGAGTGGGAGTGTTAGCAAGAGGATGAGGAAAGGGGAGGAGAGCCCGGTATAGGCAAAACAATTGCACTATGTGCTCGCAGAATGAGAGTGTAATTGTTCAATGAATCACATTTGAATACATTCAATTAATTCTTTCAAGTTGAGGGCGTTTGTTTTGTGTGCGTGCACCGTTATCTCACTCTGGTTTCCCTCTCGCGTTGTAATAAAAATGTAAATCCTTGGAGGGCATCTGAGAGCCGATGAGGACGTTTGCCAAGTAGCATCTCAGTGCTCTGGTGTCACACTAATGACCACAATGCAATTTTCTCCCACAAACAGGCAAGAGTGCATTAGCATATAATCCCCTGGAATTATGACCATACTAATCTACATCACTGCACCCTCCCAGAGAAATTCTGGATGTGCACTTACAAAAAATGTTACTGCATGTAGAGGAATCTTCTGAGCCCGTCAAGGACAGGAGGTCTCCAGTTTGCAAATGCAATCCTGTTATCGCACGATGATGAAAATGCAATGCTCGTTTCAGACCGAATCACATGTTTGTGCTGTGGCTTTTGTGTTTTTTCTTTGATCTGAGACCTTTGCGGGGCTCCTTTAAATGCTGTTTATGTCCTTCCCCTTGCCGTGAGGCTGTGTGGCTGTGCCCTGTGTAAACACCTGGTCACCGCTGTTGTGGAACGTGTGACCACAGAACAATGAACAGCCAGCTGGTCCATCTATTATTGTTTATTGAGGTTCACCTCAAGAATTGCATTTGCCCCCTGTGAGTAATTACAAGAAAACGAGCCTTTGACCTTTGATGTATATAGGGAAAAAAAACTTTAAGTGTAATATTGTCAATATGTGTGTATTGATCACAACTGTAATTACTATTAAAGACCTCGACAGTCCAGAGGTGGGTGGTTTTACTGTTTGAAAGATGCCTGTTGTGGTGTAATAAATTACAACACAGAAAACAGATAACATGCTCTCATCATGAAGTAGTCCATTAGATTTGTTCCTCCTTACCAGTAAGTGTGATATTTAAATTGGTTTGATATTCAAGGAGAGCACTGATTGTGTGAGTAACAACAACGTAACAGGGCTGGTTATTAAACTCATTAATAACACACTTTAAGTAAATCATAGCCAGCAGTTCAGTCTATTGCTTGGTTTTCGCGATTCTAACAACAATGATGATGAATAATGATTCGCTCTAACCTCCTAGATTTTCTAAGAACCTATGGCATGCCTTATTAAAGGCAAAATAGGTAGAAGACTAATTAAGCAGACCAAATAGGAATGACGGCATGCCCAACTGCCAGAGCCAAGTAAGGGCTTGAAAAATGGCTCCTCTGCAATTTCAATTAATCAGTTGTATTTTGCTTAATTTTGTTTGACGTTGGCAGAGGAAACGTCCTCTGGGAGTATCTGTCCTTTGACCACTAATGCTTTAGTAATTCTTCCATCAGTAGGACCCATGATTGAAACAATCAAGTGTGTGTCTAGTGTGTGTGTGTGTGTGTGTGTGTGTGTGTGTGTGTGTGTGTGTGTGCGTATTCACTTGGGCCAGTGTTTGCGTGTGTATCTCTACATGGATGACTGTATTTTAGCCTATAAACAGTGAATATATGCACCTGTGCATATTTGAACAGCAGAGCAGCCAGCATCAGTCTTTCATTCTTTCATCCGTGTCGAGGTCTGTTTCATTTTCTTTCCCCTCTTTCGAGACGAGTATGGAGGTTGATTGCAAAGCCCACACAACTGAGAGTGAAACCTGATTAACCTTATAGTGACTCCAGAAGCATGTGACCACTGCTGCTTCCCCTCCTCTGCAACCCGTAGCCCAGGAAGGAGATGTTGAACTTAACCTCTGCTACAGTGATGAATTAACAATAGAACAATTCAATGCCCCAGTAATTACCAAACACTTTGGACACCGCAACATTTTTCAGCTCTGCCACACAGGTTTGTCGGTATTGGTGGCTTTCACCTGGAATCCTGGGGCTCCTTGCTCTTCCTAACTTTGTTTTCTCTGACGCAGATTAGATCTGCCACCCCATTACAGATTCATTTTCCTAATTTTTCATGTCTGCGCCGCGCCCCATCTGCACAGGGCTGATAATTGTGGGGACCAGCCCTGGTGATTAACATCAGCAGAATTAATTACGCCCGCCATTAAGGCTCCAGGTTGCACACAATGATCAAGAGAAATTAACTTTCTCCCAGGCCCCTAAATCATCTCACCTTCAAGTGGAGTGATGGCAAAGAGACAGGCCCGGAGTCCTGGACCCCGCTCGGCACCTTCTTAACCAAACATGAGGTGCACATCCCACACCCCGCACTGCTTCCCACCAAGGAGATTATAGCCACGGCTGATGGGTATCAATTACGCTACCTTATGTGGTGGGATGAGCGAGAGGTGCCCAGGGTCTGGTGACTAATGGACCTGGGTTGGAGCCACCCTGCAGCTGGAGACCAGGGAGCTGACTGTTTCTCTGACCAGGGAGCACCAGCCAGATGCTGAGGGGCTCAGTTCACCGGCCTGACACACACAGGTATATATCTGCACAGCACATTTGACTGTGCTCTCTGGAGGAGGGTGGCCGTGTGATTGTAGGTTAGCCAGAAGCTGATGAGGGAAAAGACGCTGTCACCTCAGTCATGCAGCCAGACTACAGGATCAAAGTTTGTTTTCCTGTAAAGTGTAAAACTTAAATGAACTTAATTAAAAAAAAAGAAGATATTTGAAAGAATGCCTTGCTTTATACCTTTTAAGGTGTTATGCTGTGGTTGTTTTGTAGCCTGTACAGTCAGTGAACATCCATAGTTGAGTGTGGCTCCTCAGAGAGAGAGTGATGTGTTTGTAAGCTATGCTAATGGAGCAGGCCCCATGCCCCCTGCAGCAGGGAGAACAGTGGTAATGTCAGGGGGAGATAAGCAAATTGCGTCTGTATTATATTGACTTGTCAAGGTTAAGCAGTGTGAGCAGGGGGAGGAGTAAGAGGCGAAAACTCTCCATCCTTCTCACTCCCTCTTTCCTTGACTACTGAGAAAGATGCATGAGAGGCAGGAGGAGAGGGCATAGAAGTGAACAGGAAGAGGTAGAGAGGTTCGCTTTGAAGCGACCCAAAGTCCAAACACAGAGTCCTGTTGAGATAGCAATCACACAGAGAGGACAACAGGCGTGTGTTTGTACGGGGAGGGTTTGGCTCTCTGCTCTCGTTTAGAGTGATTTGATTTAGCTCCACAGGATCTAATTAAGCTCAGACCCAAACCTCTTTGGAGTTTCAGCATCCATATTGTGAATGTCAGGCTTTGAGAAATGGCCACGAGCGATCAACCCTGTGTATGTGTATTTTTATGTACACACATCACTGTGATAGAATAATGGCTGTCAATGGATATATGGTCATAAAATCTGACGATCGTTATGCATAAAGGGCCGTATAAATTTTAATGACAGCAAATGCAACGCGTTGTAAACTTAATAACCAAAACAGCAACAATAATGGCTCTGCCAAGTTAACTTGCACAAAAAAGTGGGAAAATGCAGTGAAAAAAAAATCCACCACCACTGCCTGAGGTTCATCCCATGGTGATTGTCACAGTGCTTCCCTTTCCCTCTAATTAGCTGTAGCAGTTTTGCTCGAATTCAGTGTATAATCCCCTGGATGAAGTGCAGTCAGCATCTTTCCTTTTCCTAAAAGCACGAGAGGTGCAGTATCATCAACTCCATCTTCGCTCCAACACTGCCTCTGGATGATTTAATAAGGTTAAAAGACTAGTCAGCAATTACCCCCCGCTCAGTGGAGGAAAACTCTGAAACACAATTGCATTACAGCTGTAGACAAATGCCAGACACTACATCCACACAGAATGTGGCTATCTCTGCTTTAAAAAGCTGAGGCATAAAATAGCTTTTCTTTTTTTCTCTTACAAATATATGGTGGGTTTTGTTAACAACTTCTTTTACTTTTGATTTTCTGGGTGCGCCTGTGTATCTATCCCAGAGCCTTGCAATGAGACAGTCCAGAGAGTGTCATAGGGTGACATTTACTGCCTCTGCTGTGGGGAAACAGGTAAGCAGAGCACACCATCTACAAAGTAGTCCCCTTTGACACCAGCACTCTACAAATCAGGGCTGAAGGGCAGGCCAGAATGGGGGCATTGACACAGAGGTCCTTTAGAGTTCCAGCATGGCCCGGGAATGTGGCAGAGCGAAGGCAGCTGGGGCAGAACAACCAGACGTCTGGGATTTGTCTGGCATCATGCTTGATTTTACTAACCTCAACATGAGACAACTCAAGGGGAGAAAGGAGTCTGGTCAGTGGCTGTCCCACTAAACTAACTCCATACTCGCTTTTCAGCGATAAAAGTTTCTAACTGGGTTATCCTCTCCACTGCAAGAGACTTGAAAACTGTTCGTGGGGGGTTTCAGCTCTGTTGAAATTAGTCCTCCTAGTTGCACTTATTAGATAATACTTCCTGTATTAGAGGGGCAGCAGTGATAGCAGGCAGATTTACAGCTCTCCGCGGCAGGCAACTCACTTTAACATGGGCTGTGTTAACTCTGCTCATTAAACAGAGGATGTCATCACTCCACGCCACCGCTGCATGTTACATGTCACACATATCCTCCATAGGCCAGCCTCTGTCCACCTCCGTCCACAACATCCTCTAAATCTGTCATTGCCACCTGGTCCAGGGTCCCACATTTGACCACGCTGCCCCGCTGCAGCTTCGTACATGCATGTGGTGGGCACATGTGGATGTGGAAGGAGAAACACAGGTGTTTGTGTGCGTGTGTGTGTGTGTGTACATGTGCGTACATACCCAACCCTTCCTCCCAACTCGCTGCATGTGTGGAAGGATGCGTGGGACAACGGTCGGCCCATCCACATGGGGAGAGGTGTAGGCGTGACGCTCATTACAGACCCAACTCTGTACACAGGCCAGATAAGCAGAACAGGACAAGATAAGGAAGCGTGGCTGGCTACAGCAAAGTGCAGCCAGATACTCTGATGCCACCGCCAGATGAAATGGCATCCAGTCTCTGCGTGAATATTTGCTCTATTGTTCACCGATGAAAGCACAGTTTTAATAAACTATTTGCTGCTACATTTAATCAGTGCAGGGAGTGTTGCTGAATCTGCAGAACATTTATTGTGAGAAATGCATGTGAATAAAAAAGGATACAGGGAGAAAGGCCCTCACCATCACTGTCATTATCACCTTTCAAATCAACTTTTGCATCATACAGAATTTATTATCATTCAGTGTCTTATCAGCAAATCCTGTTATATATAATAATATAAAAACCTTTGTGTTGTGGAACATACAGTGAATTCCTAAAATACAATATTTTGCACATCTAAGTAATATGAATAAAGACTGCAATTTTCTGAGTTTTTGCTCCATAAATATTTGCTTGAGAAGGGAGAGAGGGACTGATGGCAATGGGCTTTCAGATTAAGTTCTACCTCATGCTTAAGGCTCCCTCCAAAGTTGTGTCTAAGCATTGCATGGAGTTTATTTTGCACAAGCTTCTGCATACCCTTGCACATACCACGCTTTGCATCAAACCTACAAAGCCTTCTGCAATAAAAGGAGTGAATTTGTAAAAATAAAAAAAATAAATAAATAAATAAATAAATAAATAAATAAATAAATAAACCACTTTCAATGTAAAGTAGCATTTGATGAAAAAAGGAAAACTTAAATCTGGATGAATGTCAAGTTCAGTCCAGCAAATAGAAATATTATTATATTGTAGTGGGATTACAGAGATATCGCAATTGTCCCAGGGAATATTTGAGATTGTTTTGTTTGTTTGTCAAATTGCTCACTTTAATGCTTTGCTTTTTAGCAGTTGTTGAGAAGTTTCCTGAAAAACTAACTATGTACTTTGATTAAATGTTCTGCCCAAGACATGTTTATTGTGGGCACTATATGACGAAAATGCATCTCCACAAAGTCTGAAAATATGTTGAAATGCACCGATAGTAATCATTTCTCTAACTGGATAAAAGGCCATTGAGGATTTTCCTGGGTCGACTTGCAAAATGACCCATGCCAGCACCGGCTATTATACTACATTAGTCATCGACTCCTGGGACCACGCGGGCCTTATGGTTATTCTTCTTTAAATGGAGTATCATCTAATTCAAAACATTACAGAAATGTGTTTATCTGACTGCCTGTGCACAACAGCACTGTTTATTTATGTGCGTGTATGACTATGTTAAGGTTTTGTGTGAGTGCATACATGTGTCAGTTCATGTGGGTGTTTATAAGTCCGTGCATGGGTCTTGCATGTGCATGTGTGTGCCTGTGTGCGTCTGTATGTATTCATGCCTGTAAACCAATATTGGATCACCAGGTGCGAAGGTCATAATTCAGCTGCTTCATAGTGATGCAGATAGTGTTTACTGTATCCAAGTGGTGCCATTAGACATCATGTCTGCAGAAATTTAGCCGTTGCCTCTCATCCAATAGATTGCTCCTCTCATCATCAACAGTGCAATCATTCTTAGTGATGGTAAAGCACAGGGGAGCGAAGACGAGCCGGCCCGCCAAGATGGATGTGTGTTATTGTTTGTGGGATGACAGTGTGTTTCAATCAGGTCCTCTGTGCTCTAATCCCAGGTAGAGCTCTTGAAGTGCTGAGTCAGTTACTGCTCATCGATCCATCACAGTGGGTTAGTAGTGGGCAGGTGTACTCCCCAGCTCCCAGGAGACCGAGGAAACACCTGCCCTGCACTGCTCGGGACTTCATCATCCCGCCATTCCTTTGTCTCGTTCTGCCAGGAGCTCAACGTCGGGGCTGCAGAAAACTGTGAAAGCAGCACTTTTGTGGTCATTTGTTGCCCGTACACAAAAATTAGGGAATGGGAGAGATGGTTTTCCCCTGCCTCCCACACCTGCCCCCTCCCTTATTTCTCACCCAGGAAGAAGGGACATGCACTGAATGGACCGCACACAACTGCTTTGGAGCAGCACAGATCACTTTTGGCTCACACCATTTAAAACAGAGCAGGCATGCAGGGAGCACAAAAACACAGCCCCCCAAATCTTCATTTTATTTGAAAATCCCTGTATTATCAAAATGAATACTCTTTTACAATAACTGTAGAGGAGGTCAACTTTGGAAATACATTGAGAGAAAGCATAGTGGTTATTATTACATCTGAGAGCAGTGCGCCAGCGAGGGGTGAGAGTCTATGTTTCTCCTGCTGCAGGCAGTCAATTAGTGCCAGAGGGAAACACAGCACTCCTCTGCTGCTCTCCGCTGAAGAGCTGTAAATAAAGGTTTTTATTACACCACACTATCTGCGTCTCTTCTCTGGACATCAATAGGCCAATGCATTCGACTGTTTCCTAGCATAATCACTCCCCCTCTTTCTGTTTCTCAGTGCAAGTAAGAAGGCAGGTCACAGTCGCTGGCTGAAAAACACAAAAACTGTCACATATTTGGACTGATATTGATATCGGTATTTCCGTACTGACCTTAACACTAACTTTCTCACAAAAGCCTTGAATCCCATCAATGCATTATTCACTTGAAAAAGGACTGACAAATCTAACAACCTAACACTCACTTTATTGCTCCCACAGAGCATTCAGAGAAAACCTGCAATTATCTGTCCACATACAGGGGAAGGAGAAAAATACGCCAAGCCCACTCTGACCTGTAGCTCATTTAAAAGGCTTTGTCCTGCCTGTCTGACAGTATCAATACACAGTGTGATGACCACCATGTGTCAGACTGAGAGAGTCAGTCAATATTAAAAAGCAAACTAAATGTACAGATGTTCATAGATGTGTGAAAACATCCAAATCCCTCAAGAGTTCAAGCATAACACATAAAGTAAAAGTGAACAAGGACAAAGTTAAACCATTTACCTTGCAGAAAAAGTTATTTTTGTTCATTTATAAAAATTGGAGAGAGAGAGTGCAAAGAAAGAAATGCGAGGATCAGCATAATACTAAACAGATTATCTTGTTTTTTTTATTTTCATATCTTCAGATTAGATCAATGTTAATACAATTTTACATTATTAACAGCACAGTGCAAGAAAACAAACATACATACATTTAACTGAATTGTATACCCATTCAATATAATATAAGCTTTATAGCTTTATAAGATTTATTTGTTTAAATATTTATTTATTTAATTATTTGTTTGTTTGTGTAGTTAGTTCAGGACCTCACTAGGGCATTTATTAATTTAAAGAATAAAGTCAATTTTGATCACTAATTGCAGAATGTAGAAGCATAATTAGAACAATTCTTGTAATCCATATCTAAAAAAATGTGTTTATTAATAATAATAATAATAATAATAAACAATGTCTGAGATTTATTGATTTTGAGTTGCAGAGCCATATTACTGTGATCTTGGACTCAAAGCCCTCTTTTAATCACTGTGCAGTATACTGTATACTCAGAATCTATAAGAATAGAGATACGTCTATGGGTGAAAATAAAATAAAATATGTGATTATAAAATAATCACATTATAAAATAATCACATAGTTAAAAATACAGAAAATATAGAATAGTCCCCAGAAAATAAGATCATATTTTGTCACACCCTGCAAACGTGTCATTCAGGGATTAGAGAAAAAAGTGTTTTAGTGTTAAAAGCACACAAAAGCCTTGTGCTACATATAAGCAGTGGTATGTCTACTTTCAACTCAAATTCTGCAGATACACACACATTTTAGTGACAGAGAGAACCAAAAACACAAGGCCACTGTAACCAGCTTTAGCTCCTGTAAATTGAATGCTGATTCTATTTATATTTGGTGTGATTTACACCCAATTTCCTCCATACAAGTGAACAGGAAACAGATGCTAGGAATTGTTCTTTCCCCAAATTCCTCAGAGAGAGATTCTAGTCAACACCAACATGTGAGATTGGCTTTGTACTTGCATGCGAAAAGGTAGTAGACAGTGACTAAATTGACTCCCTGGTTTCCCTGCTCTGAATCTCCATTTCCTCAGAGTTTCCACTTGCGTAAGTCCGTCTCTCCAAAAGCAGGTTATGGCAGGCAGGGCTTCCCTAATGGAGTCATGGAGCCAAGTCTATGCTTTCTCAGGACAAGGTCAACCTCAACGGCCTCGGCTCCACAGACAGAGAGGGTTAGAGAGTTTGTTAGGGACAGTAAGTTCCTAATAATATTTCAGTGACAAATGAGAAGACTAAGCTAAACATGTGACTTGTGTGGCTAAAAAGGAGGGTTGCAATAACTATTATCTTTTGCAAATACTCCAAACGTTAGAAAGTAATGCTTTAAACTAATCATTTTGCAGCAGCCCCCATAATAAAGTACACTTTTGCTATGCAACAGCTAATAGGCCAATAATAAAAATGTGCTCCCCATAATTACATTAATTAGGGAAACAAATAGAAACAAATATAATTAAAGTTTTGAGATGATTGCAGATAATCAAGCAGCCAGACATGTGACACAAGGGAAAAATAATAATTTAGTATCGAGGAATATTG
The DNA here is from genome assembly GCA_023238725.1 of Scortum barcoo. Lineage (NCBI taxonomy): Eukaryota > Metazoa > Chordata > Actinopteri > Centrarchiformes > Terapontidae > Scortum > Scortum barcoo. The sequence goes on from CM041550.1 coordinate 13,489,148, forward strand.
TTTGACATTTACAAGGTGATGTGATTTGAAAATAAAAGGCCCATCTTTTTATGGATCATGGTGCCATCTAGAGGACGCTGAAAATTCAAGGGGAGAGAGGCGCAATAAGGCCATCATTTGAGAGGTTACACTGTCAGTGCAGCTATGTGCTCTGTGCAAACTGCAAGGCTTGTGTTTGGGCATATGTGGATCCAATGTTCCCAAGAAAAGGTCATTTTTATGTTAGTCATAGAGGATTAAGTGGATTTAGGAGAAATGAAACCCTGCAGGCTTAGCAGTTCTTTTATGTCTGATCCTTAATACTGCCACCTTGTGTGGAGCTTTATGATATGGTGCCACCTACTGTTGGATCACTTCCTCGATAACTTAGCTCAGTGCTGATGAGCACAATCAGAGAAGCGATTCCATATGATCAAATTCAAGCGACACAAAGGTCAAAAGGCTATATAATTTGTTATGTGAGTGTGTATCTGAGAGTGTGTGTTTCCGTGATCTGTATCTTCACTCGTGCCCCCTGATAAGAATAAAAGGGGGAAAGGTTATATTCATGTCATCCCTCACCTCACAGATGATTTGCAGCCTCTGGCTCCTCCCTCACAAAGATTTACTGTACATGAAATTTTTGCTGACATGGTACTCTTCGGCCGCTGCGTTTCAGATATATGGCAAACCATAATTTGGGGGTGTAAAATGGGTATAAAACCTGTATTAATTATTTAATCGTGGTTCTAAGTGCTGCCTTTTAGTCCACACCGGGATGTCGTCCCCCTCTATTTCAGGGGGGTCATTATATCACTCATTTGTCAAAGAAAAAATTACAATCAAGACTGAAATTGTATATGGTAAATCAGAGCAAACCAGGACTTTTTTATGGGTGTCATTAACTCTTACTTTTATAATTTTTTACTCCATTTGATGTAAATGAACAGCTAATTGCATTTAAATCAGTTCTCTTGCGCTGGACTTAACTGAAGGCCTACTGGCATACGCAGCAGTGATAAATACTCAGAACTACAGTGATAAAACAGAAGCTGATACTTTAGAAATAAAAACCTGTTTCACTGGTTCCCTAAAACGAATGTGGAAGGACAAAGCAGCCACCACAAGTGCACAGAATAGAAATGTCCCTGGTAGGTAGCAGTGTGTGAGACCAGTGATATATCTTTGTGTCATGGGGCAGTTAGGTACAAAGACTGAGGGGTGTGATCAACAACCAAACAAACATGTTGTCCTGAGGTTGGGGCGAGGAGGTGTACACAGAGCATCCATCAAAGTACATCTGTGAGAGGCTGATACTGTACTGTTTACTCCCGCTACTCTCCTCCTCCTTGCAAATCTCAGATGTAGACTTTCAGTTATGAGGCTATTTATCAGGCGATGATTGTAGGGCATGTCTGCACCCAACATGTAACACAAGATAAGGTACAACTTCACCTGCTGGTAAGTTACATACATGCTTGATTAGGATGTTGTTCGCCAGCCTTAATGAATGCCATAAGTAGTAGTAATTCTTAGTGCTGTTTTCATATGCAACCATGCACTTTGTTAAATGACCGTGTTTCTTGAACTTTACCAGTGTTGGACATCATGTGATTTCAATCTTGGTGGAATAAAACAGTTACTCTCATACACTTGCTCCTCTTAAGGATAGGATAGGATAGGATAGGATAGGATAGGATAGGATAGGATAGGATAGGATAGGATAGGATAGGATAGGATAGGATAAGATTCAGATATAAGAACTTATATCTCATTTTACTTAAATGATAATAACAACATCACAATTGAGAGGTATAAAAGCACTCATAATGCAGGCAGAATGGCCATTTTCAGTGCATTTGATTATCATTGCTGATGCATTAATGTGTATTAAGCATTTTTATGCTGTGCATTTTGTCAAGATGGAGCAAATTCTAACTGGCTCATTGTGGGGTAATTTAACCAACATTTTATAAGCGTATAAAAATTGATGCTCTTGCATGTAAAATATTCATTTATTAATTGTAATTATTCATGTACAGTAACTATATATTGCTTAACTGCTAGATTAACATTGCAGAGTAAAACGTATCATATTTTCTTTAAAATGCAGTGAAGAAGATGCATAAAATAGGAAGTGGAAAAACTCTGAAGTATCTCAAAAAGGTACTACCATGAGTAAATATACTTGGTTATTTTCCACCACAGACATTTGTTACTGAATGTACGGTGGTGACAATAATTCAACAAATTAAACTGCAGAGTGAAAAATGAATAAAAATACATCAGCTGCATTGCCAGAATCAGTGGGGTTTTTTTTTTCATCTTTTGATTTCAGGGCAATAGCTTTAAGTAGTTGAAAATAGACAGTAAGAAATGTAAGACATAGAATAAATAAAAATTATAATAAAATATAAAAATAAAATAGAATTATCCAAAGATAAATAATTATAATTATAACTGTAACTGTAAGTATACCTGTACATAGTACAGAGGGAGTGTGCCTGAGAACATACATATAAGAATATATAGTATCTCAGGTATAAATGAGTATAAATGAGTGCAAAACAGAGATTGTAGACAGAATCTGGTATGCAGACTTTTTATGGCATGACTACATAATGCATTCTAATGCATGCTTGCATTGTAACTCTTGTTCCAACAAAGAAAAAACTGTCATGACATTTGGGCAATACCCCAACCATCTGTTCTGCTTCAACAACAGTGGCTCACACAGGCTTAAGTTAACATTGGTCTCGCTGAACAGGCATCCGCTGCAAACATACAGAAAAAACACAGCCCTTTATTGACAGCAATATCATCACTATCCTCAAATGGGCCAATAGGATCCAATGTTCAAAGAGGAAGATGGTTTTCAGGTGTTCACACATGGCAGGACATCAAAAATAAGAACAAATAATAAACATGGGATATTGGTGTTAGTGCTTTCAACAATGTTCCTAACTAAGAGTAGCATACTGTATATGCTGTGAAGTAGAAATAATGTTGCCAATTCCTCACTCTCATTAGAAGCTTAATTAAGGAAAAAATGTACTGTAAAGAGTGTAATTTGGCTGTGATGTACTCGTTTGTGCATATTTTCAGAGACAGAAGGAAGAGAGCAATTACAAAGCAAATACAGTAGAATAAAAGGAGCCAAGCACATACTGTCTCTTGTATTTGAACTATGTACTGATCATAAATACTCATCATTAATAGTGTCAGAAAAACATTACCCTTTTTATTGGGGCTGTATTTTCCTCACACACTACAATAAAGTTAATGACAGACATTGTCCGAACCATAAAACAGTCATATATTTGGAGATGCTGGTCAGCTTCAACAAGGTTCAGTAGCATCTGGCTCATAGATCATGCTCATCCAATCAAGTGTCCTTCTTAGGGAGATCTAACTTGAACTGAATACACAGACGTCTGACATGTTTCTACAGTTACAGATGAATACAGTTTGAATATCAGTCTTGTTTATTCTTAACTATGCTACGTGATCATCTGATCTGTGGGATGGCTGCTTTGACTCCACTGAAGGTGGACTCCTACTGAAAACTGGTCCTCTTCGGCACTGCGGATTTTCCTGACTTTGAGTCTTTTCACCCTGAGAATGAATACCATTTTACATAATCAACTATAGCAAACATATTTCTGTAAGCAGCTTTACCTCACAAATACAAATAATAATTGCTTTGTTAAACTGGAACCACAGTCCCCTTGTTATATTATTGAAATGAACTCTCTTTCGAATTGTGATGCTCTAGTTGTATCAATTACAAACAATGAATTATGTTATGTGCCAAACACTGGAGAAATACACGAAGTGACAGCAGCATATATAAACATAGTGACGCTGTTTAAATGCTGCTGCATATCCAGTGTGGTTCCTTCATAAAGTCCCATAGGCCCCTCTCAGATTGTGCAGCTGCCTCACATGTCAAAAGGTTTTACTCATTTGATTAATGGCAGATTTGAGAGTGAATTTGTACCAGTAAAGTGCAACATCGACTTAGGCCATGTCTTGTAGAGGGGCCATGTGTCAAAATGTAGTTTTAAGGGTGTCTTTGCTTTGTTTGTATTGTGAGTACATGCTGAACATCTCTACACGCAGACCATGAATATTCCTACAAGAGGAATTCAATAGAATTACCAAAAACTGAACAGTATTCCAGTGCACAAACAGAGGCTGCACCATAAAACATACACATTGTACAAATGGCAGGAATGGGATCCACTTGGAGCCCAGCAACAACTTTTTTGTTAATGTTAATCAGGCCGTGTAGTAATGACACTAGTTGCACAGATAAATAGGACAGTTTTACCTGTCAAAATATCCCACTCATAAACTCATCCAAATAAATCAGTCTAAAGGCATTTGTGCTTTGGAACAACAGCCTTACTTTTAGGCTTTAGCGACTTACCCTGTCCAGCTGACTTATATTTGTATATGTCATAAGGTATTTATATCCAATATGGCCTATATATGGCTATATATAGCCTATATTCTATTAATGTCTATGTTTACATTGTATTTGGGTTGACAAGGATACTTGAGATTTAATTAAGCTGTTGTAATGCCTCTTTCTTAAAAACACTGAGTTAGTGCTGCTCCACTTTGCAACACAGTGTGAACATTTGAGATCAGAAATGCCCATCAAGTTGGATCCACACCAAACTGCAGAACACTTCAGGCCTATGTGTTTGTATTTTCCACTCCTCTTTATATGTCCAGCTTGGGAAACAACAGCGCTAAAGTATATCTCTTTTAAATTAAAAGCCCCAGTCATTATGGACACTGAGGTCTGCTCAAACACTTCAGAGTCCGGATGAGGATTTATTGGTCTGTCAAGACTTTTTTAACCAGTAGGTGGCGCAAAGTGTCTCATTCTTTTCATTGCATTGAACCAGAGAGCAAAAAAAGGATCAAAGTGTACAAACATAACTTTACACTGTACAGAGGAAACAGTCATGTGTGTTCATATAATGTCGGATGAGCATTACTATACCTGAGGCACAGTTTTATCTTTATTGTTTGATCATTAAGGATGAGCTGACAGCCCGTCCTCGTCACGTGACCCGCTCCGCTCTGCTCCCGTGGATATCTGCAAAATGGAGGTGAGCTGCTGTCTAATGTTACACATCAAATACTGTTGTTTTGAAAATGCAGTAAAGCCGTGGTCGCTCCCTCACCAAGATGTAACATTTGTCCAGTGAATGCACGGCGTCATGCTGATGGTTTTCGGGCTGTGTGCAGCTTTTAAGAGCCGGCGCTAGCTAACGCTGCAGCTAAGCTAATGGTGGTCAATATTACAACAACCTGACTGGGTGGTTTTTATCAACCCAGACTGCTGTGTTGGGCCACTATTTCACTCCACTGTTAGATTAATATTATCGTTTGAGATCTTTAACTCACATTACTTGTTATTGCACACGTATTAAAGGAGTTTTTTGGTATTTACTCAATGGTGAACCTGCGTTGTTTCTCCTCAAGTGAGCTAAGTTAGCCGTCATAGCTAACCTGTATTTTGGATTTCGGGCCTCACTTTCTGCAGCTGTGTGATATATTTATATAATTTAGTCAAAATGATTATCGAGGAAGATCTGAGTTTATTTGACAGCCGGATTATACATGAGTGCAATTTACTGTTAGCTTAGTTTGTCGCCACAACAGGAAAACGCATTGACCGGAAACACGACTGTCATCAGGTGTATTGACACATTTTAGCATAAAATGTAACATGAACATAGTGACAACAAGAAAGGGAAACATAAGTAGTAGTAAAGTAAAAATCAAGAAACATGGATATGAAGTAGCAGGATTTACATAAAAAGGAAGTATAACAAAAACGTGTTAAATATCTGCTTTTAAAATTAAATGAACGTACAGGGATGTGCAAAAGATTGATCAAGGGACGTGCATAAGTCCACAATATGATATGTAAAGTTAAGTTTAACCTGCAGAGGTAAATGAGGGTTTATATTTGTGTGTATTTGCATTTTTCAATTGTAGGAACTCAGCAGTGGTGTGCAACCATGATGTATGCCACTACAAGTAATTTCTTGCAACATTATATTCAGCTGCAGTGATGTATAACTTCTTTTTTTCTTTGCTTTTTAAAGGACCATGAAACTAAAGAACCTGAGCAGCTGAGAAAGCTATTTATTGGAGGTCTGAGCTTTGAAACCACGGAGGAAAGTTTACGGGCCCATTTTGAACAATGGGGAACGCTCACGGACTGTGTGGTGTGTAATGTTATCTTGGTCTGTGGCAAGATTGCCTCAGATAACAGCAATATAAACAACTATAGCTTAGATACAGAACTACCAACAGAACCAATTAAACGATCCTCATAACCAGTGTGTATTATCTTGTTGTTTCTAGGTGATGAGGGACCCCAACAGCAAGCGATCAAGAGGGTTTGGCTTTGTAACATACTCCTCTGTCACGGAAGTCGACGAAGCGATGAAAGCGAGGCCTCATAAAGTGGATGGTCGAGTTGTTGAACCCAAAAGGGCCGTGTCCAGAGAGGTAAATGAATCCCACACCAGCACACAGTTTCTAGAGCAACATTGTCACAAGTTCGATGGTCATTGACGCGATCTTCTTTTGTTTCAGGACTCCAATAAACCAGGCGCCCATCTGACAGTGAAGAAGATCTTTGTCGGCGGTATCAAGGAGGACACTGAGGAGTACCACATTCGGGAGTATTTTGAGAAGTATGGAAAGATTGAATGCATTGACATTATGGAGGAACGCTCCACTGGGAAGAAGAGAGGATTCTGCTTTGTCTCCTTTGATGACCATGACACTGTAGACAAAATTGTTGGTATGTGGTTGTTTAGACGTCAGAGTTAACTGTTAGTGAAATTTCAAGCAATGGTATGAAAGCGTCTTGTGTTTTTTACCCTCCGTTTTTCTTCACAGCCCAGAAATTCCACACAATCAACTTCCACAATTGTGAGGTCAGGAAAGCTCTCTCAAAACAGGAAATGAGCGCTATATCCACTAACAGGGGTAAGAACACCATCAGATAGAGAATAAAGTTGCATTTTCTAACTGTTGTTTATCCTGTATGCAGCTGACAGTTTGTTGATTTTCTAAACATTTCTAAAATGACTCCTTTCTTCACATCAGGCAGGAGTGGAGGTTCTGGAAACTTCATGGGGAGAGGTAGTAATTATGGAGGTGGTGGCAACTTTGGCCGAGGTGAGTAGTATTTGCACACCAGGTGTAAGTGCTTCCGGCCTTGACGGCACTAATGCAGCTAATTTAAATCTTGTAACCTACTCTTCCTGATTTTTGCTTGTTTGTTTCTTTCTATTTTTTCTCCCCCATCATTTGGAAAAAAACTAAATGGTGCGTGGCCGCAATTGTTTAGTAAGACCGGTTTCTCAGCTCGGGCTAGACAGGGTGAAGCTCCAATCAGTTATCTCCAACTCTCTAGTACTTAATTAGCTCTATTGAGCTCATGATTAAGGCGATCCCTTTTCAGACAATAGGAGCATAAAATACCATTCATAAAAGTTACTTAACAACAAAGACGAAAAGGATTTTTAATAGTGTCCTCATGCAGTTGTCAGTGAACAGGTAGATTTATATCTCTGATGGATCATGTAGCAGCTCAGCCGTACTGACATGCAAAATATGTGGCTACAGGAAGTTAGAGGTGCCAAAATTGTGTCTTTTGATCAGTGCTGAACTTTTTATTTTTTAAAATGTCGCTTTAGTGTGGACAACAGGCCAAAGCAGAGAGAGTAATGGAGAGACAGGTGGTGTATCATACCTACATTAGTGTGGATATGTCATCTGTGGCAAGGCTGCAAGAATAAAAACAAATTGTTTGCAATTTTAACACATAACATATTTACCCTTGTTTTTTAGGTGGCTATGGTGGAGGACGTGGTGGTTACGGTGACGATTTTGACAGTGGTGAGCTGTTGTAAAATCAAACTTTTAGGAAGTGTGAAATGTAAAAATTCACAGTTTGGAACCATAAGCCACATGGAATATCCGTTTGGTCATGTCTTGGGTTTAAAGTCTTATTCACTTACACAACAACTGTATCGTGTTGTAAATGTTAGTAATGTCCAGGTTTTATGAAAGGTTATATAGTAAGTTTGCATTGTTCTTCACTTCATTACAGGTCCAGGAGGAAATTATGGTGGAGGACCAGGTTACGGAGGAGGTCGAGGGGGCTATGGAGGTGGTGGTCCAGGGTATGGCAACCAGGGTGGTGGATTTGGTGGCAGCTGCGATGGAGGTTATGGAGGTAATGACGGAGGTAAAAATAATTATTCACTGAAAACTAGATGCAGGTCATGGAAAACCTGCAGAATATAAACATATTTTTAAAACTCTTGCATCTTCAGGATATGGAGGGGGAGGAAATTACAATGACTTTGGAAATTATGGTGGACAGCAGTCCAACTATGGGCCCATAAAGGGAAATAACTTTGGTGGCAGAAACTCAGGTGGACCCTATGGCGGTGAGTTTTACCCTCCGACTCCACATGTCAGGATCAGACTTTAAAATGACACAGAAGAGTATCTAATGTTTGTTGTGATGACCAATCCTTAACTGCAGGTGGCTACAGCTCTGGCGGCGGCGGCGGAGGGGGCTACGGCTCAAGGCGATATTAATTATTTCATGTTTTGGTAAGTTGCGTTCAGTTTCACACCACCCTCGTAGCACAGTACAGAGTGAGCCCATGAAAGTGCAGAATAACTATTTGTTCTATCCTGTATCATTTCAACAGGCTTCAGTTCTTAGCAGGAGAGGCGAGGAGGTGAGCAAAGGAGTTGTCAGGAAAGCTGCAGGTTACTTTGAGGCAGTCATCTGAAAGAATTAGAGGAACACACAAGTCAGACTTTACTGCAGCTAAATTGGAGAAGTTTATGGAAGAAGGACTGTATACACAAGACATGAGTGCAGATGATACCCATCCCTAATTGTGATAGATGTTTTCCCTAAGCATTTTTTCCTTTTGTGCGTCTGAAGTGTGTGTATTGTGCCTATGGTATCAGGGGTAAAGAGTAAATTTTTTTTTTATCTGAAGTCAGTTCTTAATATTTTTATTTTCCTTTTTTTTATATGGGTTAGTCTTCTGCTGGTCAATTAATTTGTCTTTTAACCTGGTTTTTGTCAAATAGCATAGTTACATCAGGCCTCGGATGAGCTAGATTTACTCAATTTTTCTTTCTGACGTTATTATGATTGCTCAGAAGTTGTTATGATTGCTCAATTGCAAGTGTCAAGTGTATTTTGATTTTGTATGTGAAGCACAGTATGTAAATCCTTCGTAGTATCAGTGTCAACAAATATAAGCAGTCTGGATTAGAATTAAGGGGATCCCTCACTCTTCTTGTTCCTAGAAAACCGAATTCTAGATTGTTTGAATATTTTGATTAGTAGAAAAAGACTAAATAAAATTGTGTAGTAAAGTAACATGAAGTTCAGTGGTTCATTGGTTCAGAAAAAAGATTTAATGAGTTATTAATTTATCTTGCCTGCTCATTATGAATGTGAAGTTTAGCAGCCTGTCCAGAAGTTAATCCTACTATTACTATGTAAGACCTCAGTGGGTGAAAATAGTATATATAAATATACTATCTTTATGTGTACCAGAGTCAATGACAAGGGAGTTGGGTTAGTTCTAGGGCAAGGGCCCGTACACCACCTATGCCAGTGTTGAGCAAGTAGGATTATGACAGCCACAAGCACCTGCAGTTGGGCCCTCAGCATCGCTAGTGTGGAAGATTGCAGATGACTGTCAGACAGGACGTCTTCAGCCCCAGCACAGTGGACCAGTCAGCATTTTGAGAGAGAAGGGAGAAGGCAGCATCGAGCACAACGCCCATGGAGGAAGCTTGCAGTGTCGTTCCTGGTAGTGAGCATCTATCTCTCTTTCAAGGCTAGCTAAACCCTCCAGCAGCTGGTGCTAGCGAAGAAAGACTAGTTCCTGGACACATTGGAGATCCTGTTCAGTCAGAGATACTGCAGTTTTACCCGCAATTGCTAGATTTCAGACATTAACAAGAAAAGGGAGTGAGTATATCACAAAAGCTGACTTAAGAAGATGGAGCAGGTAAGAGTAACCACTTTGCTTGATTTGCAGATGTGGAAAGGGGCATTCTCTTCTTGCTGAAAATCTGTAAAGACCTGATAACATGGAAGGTTCTGGATGGGTAAGACTTTTTCAAAATATTATCTAAGGCTGCTCATATTGTAATCTAACAGTGCACATGGTGGTTATACATGGTGCAAGGGTTCTTTTAAGGTAAACCGAGCAGGACAACCTCCAGTAGGCCCATTGCTCCACTTTGACCAGAGTCAGCCTGTGACCTTCACCACACTGCTTGGTATACCTTGAAGGCAGAATGTGTTGTGTCTCCATGTTTTATTACCTTTTACTATCAGTCAGCTAGCCCTGATAAAGCCGATAGTGATGAAATACTCTTGGGTAAACAAACGATCAAGCTCCTTGAGGGAAAGAAAAAGCAGTCTTTATACTCCATGGCCACTTTATTAGGTACATTTATTCCAATCCAGCTCAACATTTCTACTGTAAATTCAACCCATAGGTTATAATTTTCAGTTTTTGGTGACATTGTCATATGCTATTAAGTGTATATTACAGTGCTTATGGTTACAGTTAATGTTGTACAAGACTACATTATACTGTGAGGTGTTTTGTCTTTCCTGTTAACATACATGAGGGGGTAAGAATGTTAGAAATACCTGAATAAAATGGAGTCCAATACAGCACCACCACTAATTATGACATAAATTGTAAAACATTTCATTTAATTAGGCATTATCAAAGTAGACTTTATGGCAGAATCGTCTGATTGGATTGCATAAAATTGTACATGTGTACCCAATAAAGTGCCCACTGAGTGTATAAAATAATGCTGACCTATCACTAAAGTCATGCAGGTCTTGTCTTATGTCACAGAAACTTTCAGTCCTCCCCAGGATGTCAAAATATGTAGAAAATTAAGATGACATAAAAGGACTTTTAACTTAATATGATTAATACTGTAATGGCTGATCATAGCAATATAATGCAAAAGGGTATTTATAAAGAGGGATTGAAATATAAACCAGTTTTAAAGGAAGGAAGTCAAATCCTCAGGGATCATCTGACAGGCAGTCAAATGAAAATATGGAAAACATGGGCTAACAGTATGACCAAAACCGTGATCACAGGTTGAAACTAACCTATAGTGGTATGACAAACACAGTACACAGAGACCGATACTAATAAGTGGTATTCCAAGAAGTGTAAGAAGAGCAGACTTGCTTCAAAAGCCAAAAGCTGTTTTTCATGCGGTGCTGACATGTTGTCATGATGAGTTCAAATGTTTGTAAGATTTCAATAAAAATGACAACGTTATTATATTAACATTGTACTTGAGGATGTAGCAGTACTTTAAATAACAGGAAAAGTTTAAACATACATATTCTTTTTAAATCTTTCTGGGGGAAAATCGTATTACATTTTGGATAATTTAATGTTTTAAGAATTCTACATGTCAAACATCATTTCTTAATTTTTTTGAGGTGGGGATATCAAACACATCACATTAATGGTGGGAGAGGTATGACCCATGTGATTACCTGCTTCTTGTTTTACACATTTTAAATGTGTTTTTAAAGAACTCATACACGCACTTTAAGGATTCCACACAGGGCAGGTTTACTGGAAGGACAATGCCTGCTGATGCGTTTCTCAATCAGTTGAAAGATAGTATTTCTTAAAAGGAATGTACGTGACCAACTCCATTACACAGAATAAAGCTGCACTTTGGCGAACCAGCACGCAAGTGTCAATGAACTATGTTGGCTCAACAGTAAGATTTGTAAATGTAAAGTGTGACCTGTGCTCTTAAATAAAAACATTTTCCATGACTTGAGTGTTTTATTCCTGAACATCTCTTGAACGCCGTTTGCCGAGCAGTAAATGTTTGTCTTTATTGTACAACACAGCTGTGCTCAATGTCAGGAGGTTCCACTGTTTGATTTACTTGATTCGTAGACGTCCTTGAGTATGTTGCCCTGCTTGCCGGTTCAGTTTGCCACACACCCTGTGAGGTTTAGCCATCAGAGCAGAAAATGGGCTTGGTGATCAAAGGTAGTGTTTGTGTGTGAAAGTGCACGTAGAGCACATAGTGATTACGTAGGGCTTTACCTTTGATTATGCTTGCCAGTCGGACCATTGTGAAGTTGCCGTGCATGGTTCAAACTGAGCATACTCTACTGTAGCTCCACAATTGTGCTCTTTGTTGTGTAATATAATGAATGCAGTGGGTGTGATTTCTTTTGCGATAGGAGTTTCACCGTATTAAAAGATTTAGGTTACTGTACAAACAAGCTTGCGCCAATAAAACGCAAGCAAATTGGGAAAGTGGTTTAAGCAAACAACTCTTTTGTTTCAGTACGATCTCTCGTTCTTTTGGCTGCTCTGTGAGCCTGCAAGTCAAGAACTGACTTGAACATGTGGTAAGTTATGTAATCATTCCTTAGACTATATATCCATCTGGCATCAATCTGTTGCAGGCTGCGGCCACAGTACACCACACAATGTTCTGTTTTCAGAAAACAAGAGGAAGTATAGCTATATGCTATATAATAGTTTATTGAAAAGCACAGAAGTCAAGATTTTAAAAAAGAACCTGCGCAGCAAATCATAAAGGGACAGTTATAAAATATGAGTAACAATGATTGAAACAATCATTAGCATACAGAAATATGATATATACAATATATATATATACAGATACAGTAACATTTTTGTCAATCTCAAAAGCAAGTCATGTTTATATTTACAAACTATATTGGTTAAAGAATCTGTGAGGGCATCGGAGTATAAAAGAAGTAAAATATCAAAAATATTACAACATTCAAGAGAAGTGAGCAAAAACTATACAATAGTTCTGCTGAGCTACTAATGCTTTAAAGCTGAACGACTACAAAGTTATTGCATAGTATTACTATGATAGTGCAGTACCATATTACAAAGAAGATAAGTGTTTGTCCTCCCTCTTGATGAAAGTCTTTTTAATGCGAGGAACCAGAAAGATGCTGCCGTCAGTTGACTGTTGGAGGGAGTACTCTGATGGGGAGTAGGAGTTCCCCTTTTCATCTCTCAACATGCTGAAGACCTCCAGGTATAGGCTATTGAGTTGCTGCTTCATTTCCTTCATGTTGGTGATGTTCTGGCTCTTTTCGCTCAGCAGACGCTCCTTCTCCTCCTTCAGCGAGTCCAGGTCACTCTCCAGACCCACTATGTTCTCCATCTTGCGCTTGCGGCAGTTCTGGGCAGCGACCTTGTTCTTGCCGCGGCGGCGTATGTCTCGGACCAGGGCCAGCTGGGCCTCGTTCAGTTGGTGCTTTGACATCAACTCGTTGAAATCATCAACGGGCAGATTGATGATCATGGCTACAGTGAAAGGGATTTTGAGGGCCTTGGCCCTCTGCTCGTCTCTGGAGAGACGCACTTCAGAGCGCTTCTTCTGCTTGTCTTTGGTGAAGGGCGTGTTGTTGTGGCCACTCTCCTCTACTGGGTCTGTCTTGAGTTGTTTGAGATTCTTCTCCTGCTGCTGCTGTTGTGACTGCCCTGTTAGCACAGAAACTGTCTGAAGACCATCAGGTTGGAAATCTAGTGAGAACATCTCAGAATAGTCGGATTCTGCACTTCCAGGGTTGTGGTCCATCTCCTCCATGTCTGAATCGCTATAAAGAATGGAGCCATCTCCATAAACAGACTTCCCGGGTGAACTAGCATTTGGACTGGTGTTTGAAGAGATTCCTGAATCTGAATCTGGCAATTCTGCCATCAGACTTTGTTTGCCTCTGTCAAATGCATCTCCAGGCGAGAGGCTGTAAAGGTCCATTGGTGTGAAGGGAGGCTTGTTTGGGATGTCAGACATGGTGTTGCTTTCATTTCCTTCAAGGCCATGTGGACCACTGCTCTCTTCCACAATGGCATCTGGGTAAAATATGTCACAGAAACTTTCTGCACTGAAGTCAGTATTTAACTGAGGAGCTTTCACCTCCATTGGGCTGAGACTGTCTGGTAGAGCCATACTGGGAACCGAGCCATCAAATGTATTCATAAAATCTGCAGGACAAACATTTACATTGTTTGTTTCCCCCTCTGTGAGATTGGTCATGGGGTAAAAAGCATAGTTTGGATTCTGTACTTCTGGGCTGTTTGGAAGAGGATAAGTTGTGGTTTCCAGTGTGTCCTCCATTTGCATGCTCAGGCATTGCTAGAAGAAAAGCACAGAAAGAACCATTAAAATAAATACAATCCACATATTACAGTACAACTTCCAATTTCTGCTTTGTTTTGCATGAAATGCAAGGTTTCACAGTCTAAATCCAACATAAAGTAAATATAAAAATGTGGATGCATGTACGGTATATTCTTGTGCATAAACTTACACTGGTTTCTAAGACATGATCTTAATTAAAGAGAGGAGGTTTCCAACAATGAGTAACAGTGAAAATGTCCTCATACAGAACGTAATCACTGAAATCTGGGATAGCTATGATGAAACTAGATTTCCTTGTTCTGTTTCAAAACTACAAAGATACATGCTTAATCTGTTCTCTTCCCTAAACAGTAAGGTTTCAGTTGGCAAGACATGGGACATGCAGGTGAACTAAATGGTATTTCACTGACAATGCTGGTAAAGCAAGCAGAAACACGGAAGCCTTCTGTAAACTCCAAGGCTAGCTCTGCATCTAGCTGCAGAAATAGCTACTCAGAAATCACCAATTCCCAGCTTGCTGTTGCTGAGAAGTTTAGTGACTGCGTTATCTTCACAAAGCAGCTTACACCAACTTGGAAAGAAATTTCACACAACCTACAGTGTAAAGTCTTATCAGCAGCATGCCAGAGCAACTAATAAGCCATATGGTTAGAACTGTAGTCCAGTTCACTCTGGCATGCAGAGAGAGGTCAAGGCAACAAATGGCACACTGCTCCACCCATCAGCTAATGCAAATATGAGCTGCTTTGAAACAAAACTGATAAGGCACCTACTGAAAAACGAGCATGCACAAATATTCACGCTGCTGCCGGTAAGCAAAGTTTTGAGACTACCACATCCTTCATGAACAATATCTCTTCTTGTTCTGCCTCATGAAGGCAATGGTTCATGAAGCTAATGGCTATCAATCCCAAAAACTGCAACACATCTTGAACACCAACCTCTCAAAAAGTCTAAATAATGAAACCTAATCACAGTAGAATGAGTCGCATGCACCTGTCTCACATATGGGAGACCCCATTCTCATGGAGCAAACAAAAAGTGTTTGTCCTCTGATGCCACAGCTCCTGCTATTGATGCATTCTTTGGGTATTTGTTCCACAACGCAAACCACCATGCCATTGAGGTGATAGAATCCATGTATTATACCTGCAGCTCAGGGAGGGACAAAAGCTCCATCCAGGCCTGCTCCAAATCTGGGGACATCCTCTGTGGTGGTGGTATTAGTGGACCTGGGGAGAGGGTGGCCGGTGGCAGAGCTGGCTGCTCAGGGGACATCATGGGTGCTGAAACAGCAGTTGTGTCCAGGCAAACCGAGGTGTTCTGTCAGAGAAACCCAAGAATATGACTGTTTTTATGGAGCTAAAATTAATGTTAATGTCTGCAAGCTATGATAGCACACATGTTATTAATTTATTGTTCTTACCTCAGTGTCTTCTACAGGAAATGTCTCTGCAAGTAGCTGCAAACACTCATCAAATGACATGGCATCATCAGTCTCTTCTGTGAAGTTGACATTCTGCAAGAAAGGTTCAAAAACACACACATAAATTTACCTGCAAACAGCACATGATTTTATATTCATAGAGCTCAGGTCTCTGTAGAGTCGTTTCTAGAGCAGAATACATTGATGCAAAACTACAGACCCACCTGTGTTTCTGTAATTACACAGGATGAGGTGGTTACCTAGCTACACCATAGCCGCAGCCTATCAAATGAGGTGGGAGTGCTCCATTTCTGACATGACTAATGACAACCATGTGCACGTACCTGTGTAACCTCTAGAGGTGTGACAGCCGACTTCAGTGGGGCGCTGGATGGCGGGCGGGGTATGTACTCTCCTGTTTCCTCATCGAGCTGCAGCTGTGCCAGCAGGGCCTTCTCCTGCTCCCGAACCAGATGCAGCCTCTTCTCCTCATCCAGTTCCCGCTGCCTCTGCAGCTCATGTTCTTTCTGACGGTGGTTGTAGTCGAACACCTCGCGCCTGGCACCGAGATCAATGTCCTGATTCCACAGTATGTCGATCAGGTTCATGTCCTGGAGAAGGAAGCGCAGAGCAGTTTAGAGAGTTGTGAGCCGTAGCCATGTTGTCCTGCAGTGAGAATGCGAGCAGCAAGGAAGAGTGTCCCTGCTGTGAAGTGTGGCTGCTGCACCCGCCACACCCTGTCCCTCAGTATCTGTTCTCTGACAACAACACCGGCACTAATGTCAAGGGGGAGAAGCCGTATGAATAATGGATGTACTTCTCTCTTTTCCCTGTTGCCACCACACACCAGCAGGAGACATGTATCCTTACTTGATACTCTTTCTGAGGGAAGTGATCATTACCCATCTAATTACACTGAGGTGTGAATTCATTTGTCACATTCAAACTCGCAAATAAGCCGCACTCGTAGTCACGTTCCTGTATAAGTGACTTCATGTTGCAGTTTAGTTCTCTAAATGAAGTTAAATCCCACACATTTATTCCATATGTAACAGCATTTATAAAATCAGGAAGCTGAAGTCATCCCTATAGTTGGCTTTAAAAAAAATAACGTAGTACAGAGTTCATTATTTCTTTTTAAACTGACATAACAGAAATATTCTTGAAAATGTTATATGATATAACCAAATATTATCGAGTAGAATTGAAGACCATGTTTCCTTGTTTTCCCTCTTGCTATGTCTTCCAGTAAACAGCTTTAACTGTTGATCACTGATCTCTGCATATCCTGTAACTACACTGCACAAAGTATTTTGTCCCACATTTAGTATTTACACATTAAGTTGAGAGTTGCTGACAGCACAGAATTTGAGACACGGCGTACTAATGATGGCGCAGATATTTTAACAGTCTCCTGTAGATTTCCACTGACTGGTTAAATGTTATTTGCCTTTTTAAACAAGAATGTCTAAAGATAAACTGGGCTGCTCTCTTCCTAGAGTTTTTTTTTTTTCACTAGAACTTATTTACAGAAGGAAGCCATTACACAAGGCCCAGAGATGTTGCATAAAACCAAGATACTGGTTCATGCCTGGGCATGTGACTTGTTTGTTCCTCACATCTGGGTGTAAACATAGCTTATGGGTTTTGTTTCATTCTGCTCGCAGTTGGTCATGAGGCCAGAGCAGACACGGCCAGGAGGAAGCCGAGAAGGAACGGAAGGAAAATAAAGTACAAAGCAGAACAATCCACAATATAGAGGATGTGAAACTGAGGAGAACACAGAGTATTATAGTGTCGTCTCCCTTGATTTTTTTTTTTTTTGTAATGTAAAATAGGGCATGTGGTAAACCTTCATAAACTAATAATAATAGCAAACAAGCACTTACACATATTTTAAGACACTGTTGACACCGTTTTTCTGACTCCAACTGAGCCAAGGCAAAATAAGAACCCACTAACCCTCTTTGCCTCAGTGTTGCATCAGAGGCATGACCGCTGAAGGATTACACATTACTGAAGCTGCCTACTATAAGTCATTCTCGCCAATTGAGAGGTGAGCACACAACCAGACATTATGGCTTCTGCAGGAACGAGGAAGTCCCTTAAAATATCAACGTGAGATGTCTGAACGCACTTATTGAGGTCATCCATGTTTTCCAAACTTGAAAAAAAAAACACACTCTTGCCTGTTGGTCACACCTTATAAGCTCATCGGACAAGTCATACGAGTCCCTTAAAAAACAATTGCGTGTCTCAGCTTGTCAGCTAAGCGGGGGAAAGTTAATCCGGCCCCTTTCACTGTCGTTTATTAATTGATGTTTAATGCCACTGGAACAAAGTAACCTCAGAAATCATAGTTCATACTCCATATTATAACGCCAAGTTCATTGTGTGAATGTGGAGGCGTGTGAGATCAGGTTATCAGTGCAGTATCAGTAACGTGGCTGTCACAAGGCCTGGGCTGGCACCAGAACAAGGAAACCAGCTTGTAAAAACTGCTTCAATTTCTCTCAGACCTCTGTGCCACACAATACACAGCTCCACAGGCCTACGAGCCAAGCAACACACCTTAGGTTTAAAATGGAGACAAAATATGCAGAGCAGACGTGTGACTCCTAATTACCAGAAAAGGCATGTCAAACGCATACATTGAAAACGGGCCAATTTGATAGCTAGTGGTTCCTCTGGTTATCAAACTGGGTGATAGTGGAGTGATACAAAGTGTGTGCGCGCTCCGAGTGCAGGTTGTTCATTTACCTCCACTCAGCTTGACGTAAGGGCCTCAAAGGTGACCTGCCTCCGGAGGTTTACTGTGCCTCCTTTCATCACAATTCAGTGGACATCCACCCTTGACCGGGGATGATGAAACACACATGTTCCGAAACAGCCCTTCAGGCCCCTCATCAGTCAAGCGTGCATCTCCACTGACCCTGACTTATGGCAGGCCTAACCAAACACTGAGGATGTAAGGCCACAGCACATGGAAAAAAAAAAGAAATAAAAAAATAATCCAAGTTCAGCATTTAATCCAGCCTGTGTGTGTGTGGACATAACTGGGGGAAACAGGTCTGGACCGGGCTCATCTGGTTCCCTTACATGTCACAACAAAGTGGGGTGGTTTAGCCTTTAAAGAAATCCCCCCACAATGGTTACCACAAGCTTGTCTGTATCAGATATGGTTGGCTATCACATGCTCGGAGGAAGACAGGGGGAGGAGGGGAGGGGAGGGCTGTTACGAGAAATGGGCTCCAAAGAGTCCTGGTTTTGTTTACCAAACTTCTCATGAGGAAATAAATAATGACATTTTATTGAGAATAGCTGTTGAGATATCTGGCTGTTGTTGTTTTTTTTGTTTTTTTCCCCCAATAAGATTGATTTGATGTGATTTCCTGTAGAGGAAAAACGTCACAAGTGAATGACTTGCAGAACTGAAAGCGGTACAGAGAACAGCCTAAATATATATAACCACAGAAAGATTTTTTTTTTTAAAGGTCTCCTCCACGTTATTTCTACATTAACAAGCTATTAACTGCGCCTTAATTAGACTGTCACTGAATATTCATTGTTTTAATTCACTATATCAAGCCCGAAAAAGTTTACCTGAACTACACACACGCCTCTATGTGCCTGTCAGATCGGCTAAAAAGGAAGTGAGCAGTCAGCCGGTGATCACTTTAATTATTAAAAAAAATATATATATTTACCTGTTGGCCGGAACGCATCACCTCCATATCCATCATCGTGGAGATCAGGTGTGTGGAGAAACGCCTTATGATCGCTGGTCGCGTGTGTTATTCCTCGGGTGGCGGGTGAAAATGGCGAGCGATCCGAGGCCGACACAGTCAGTCACAGCAGCTGAGCGGCGGGGGAAACATTTGCTTCCTTTAAAACCTAGCATCACGGAAATGGTGGCCCTGCCTACCGGGCTGCGGCGCCGGGATCGTCCCCCTCACGGCGGCCTATGGGGCGTGATGAAGCTGCTGCGTGTGCGTGCGTGCGTGTGCGTGCGTGAGGGGGGAGCGCAGGGCCGAGCAGACGGAGGGGGGAACATCCACTCATATGCCAAATTAAAACACTATTGCACGACTATTGCATGTGCGTTTGAAAGTTGTGATAACCTCTCAGAATGTGATTAGAATAAATAAAATGCTTAAAAAGGTATTAAAATATAACTGTATCTGACTCTAACCTGAGCATTCATTTTACATTTTTAGCTGTTAAATAAGCAAGCTGATATGCAGTTATAAAACAAAAATGATAAATAACACACAAAAAATGACTACCGTTTTTATTTCAACTCCGTCATCAGCAGAGTTTTGATTGGTGCACAGCGCCCCCTGCTGGTTCTCCTGCCCGGTGTGGAGCTGGAGGCCCTGGGGCCCTAATGTCCCCTGGAAACACTGAAGACCTCCACTGACAGCTGGGAAACCGTCACACAGCTGTGAGGAGACAAATGGATGGAGAAAGCTTCTGGGAGATCTTTTATTTAAGAAAAGTATGCAGTCAAAATGTAACTTTATTAAACGTATACACCTTATTATCTGTAGTAGAAGCACTCAATATGCAGACTGGTCCCTGTCAATGTAAATTATTATGATGTTTGATCGTTAAGATTGATGCACTGACATGTAGGCAGTTCTTTAATGATGTAAGGTGGAGGTAATTTGAACAACTTCCTCCTACTTTTTGGTTAGTTTTATCTTTCAGGATGCATCACGTTTTATTCGTTGGTCATATCTTTTAGATGTAAAATGAACCTTTAAAGTAACTGCTAACTAGAATAAATGTATGGTGCAGCTAAAACCACAATATTCTTTTTAAATGTAGTGGAGTAGAAGTATGACGTAGCATGAAATGGAAGTACTAAAAGAAAGACCTTCAAATGAAGTACTTCACAACTGCACTTAAGTATGATATGTGAATAAATGTATTACTTTTTGCCACTGGCTTTGATAGATATGTATTTTAACTGGCTTATTGATGATAATGAACAGTTATAATAATTCTATTTATTAACCCTAGAACACTAACACGATTGTAGTCTTTATAGTTTTTATATGGTCCCCCATGATACCTTTTTTTATCAGACGCTGCATAGGGGAAAACAATGTATGTAAAATATACCCAACATTAGAGATGGTCACTAACTGACACATTAGTGTTCTAGGGTTAAAGAAAAGCCTACAGGATACATTTCCAAAAAACTACAATGATGCATACACGATAAAGAATAGCAAAGTGTAGAATATGCAGCAGTGGAAAGTACGTATGTAAATTTAATGATTTATTCAAGTACTTGATGCCACTTACTATATTACATTTCATATTGAATTACTCTCCTTTTTGCCCCAACAAGCATATGTATGTGACACTTTGGATGTACTCATTAGTTAGTTACTTTGTAAAAGAGTTTTTGCAAACAAGACATGTCATCAACTTATAAGATACAACATACTACACAGACTTTGAATGTAACTGAGTACATTGGCTCAAGTAGTGTAAGTACATAGTAAGTATTTACAGTGCCTTTTGTGTCTTTCCACTTCACTATATCTCAGAGGGTAGTATTGCACTATTTACTCTGCATTTACTTAACAGCTGTATAGTTATCATACTTTACAGATTAAGATTTTACACATAAATCATGTGACAAGTTTATAAAAAATATGTTGTGTTGTTAGAGATGAAACTATCCAACAATGTTAAAAAGCTGCTTATACATAAATGCATCACTAATAATACTCCAATAACATTTCCTGTCATAATATAACTCCATGAGATCATTCTGTTGCATAATAGGCTGAGGCAACTTTTGTACATATCTTTAAATTGAGTTAAAGGTAAATACAGAACCTGTACTATTAAACTGTGGTATTACTTCTTTCACTGAAGTGCAGAGCCTGAATACTTCTCCTCCCACTGGTGCTGTAGATTGAACAACCCAGCAGTAAATACAGCTGCTAAAATAAGCTCCACATTGATGAGTAACAACATCATCAGTAATGATAACACAATAATAGAATATAGGCCACTGTAATAACATGTGACAGAAGGCATTCTCCACGATGGGTACTTTTGATGATCATGCTCTTAATCTCTTTACTAAAGTTTTAAAAAATGACTGTATGACTTGCAACTTCGCTACCAAGCCCACTGCTCTTTAAGAAAGTTGTTAAACTCTTATAAATTCCTCAAACTTAATTACATTTGAACCATTCTGACACCTCGGCGCAAGCAAGGAGTCGGATCGAGATCGCAATTAAGCGGCTTTTAAAATATGTCAGGGTAATAAGGCTGGACTTAGTCTGCGGCTGTGGCACCTATCTGCGAAGAGCCTCACACTAAAGTGCAGCTCGCTGTGCCACCGCGTGAAATTACACTAAAAAAAAAAAAAAAAAAGGACGATTTTTTTCCTTCTTCTTCTTCTTCTCCTTCTTCTCCTTCTTCTTCCAACCCTCATGCGCGCTCATGAGCACGCGTTCACGTTTGGCAGCTCCACGTCGACATTCTTCCAGCTGCATATAGTGAACTGCACAGGACTGGGGGAAGAAAAGGTAAAAGCGGCGGCGGCCACCTTATGCGATCAGGAGCGCTGCAAGTCCGCCCGCAGACGGACACCGACCCGACGGCGGCGAAAGCAGGCGTTTGCACTGTGAATCCGGCCGCGGGCCTTGCATTCTCCCCCGATCGCTTTCTGCTTTTGCATTTTATGATCCAGACTTACTTGCCCCTCGTGTTGGATTGCAGCTGGTCCCTTGCGTCCACCTATATCAGGTACAGTATGCCTCGCACAACTCGCACTTCCCCCCCACCCCCTCCATCATGACACCTCTTTAGCGAGTCAGCCTTTATCCAACGACCGTGTACGTGACACTGCTCGTTTTGTTGCATTTGTTTTGGGGTTTTTTTTGCACTTCTAAAGTTGCTGTCACTTGATTTGCCCGTTGGAGAGGCAAGTGCCCCGACTGCCTCCAAAGCTGACAGAACTTCATACTCCAGGAGTTCAGCTGGCCTTCTGCGCTTTTTTTTTACCATCTTGTCGCTATCATACCTGTGGCTCATTCTCCTGCTCAGATCAGAGAGTTCAAAGCTCAACAGGTAGAATCAGTGACACACCGGCACAGGAGGAGAAATAAGCCTAATGAAGTTAAGAGACACCAGTTAGTGCAGAGGCTGCTTGGTATCTTAACTTTGCAACCAGATGGTGAGGCTTAAAGAGGTAAGTAAATGCATTTTAGGGTCATTTTTGATGGGGTATGCCACAGGATCGACTACCGCATATGCTTGAATGATATTTAGCCGTTTGATCGTTTCTGTAGAGAGCTGACAAAGTGTGGAAAAAAAAAAAAAAAAAAAGGCTCCATCTGGCCTTCTTTACCTGTGAGACTCTAGGGAGGACCCACCACACAGCAAGCCTTTCTGTAGGCCCGGACCATAAAGTGAGCTGCTTCTTGTTCTCAAGACTTACACAAATGACACCGGCTATCTTTTCTCTTGAAGTTCTGTGTTTTGCATTGAAGTCTGTATGATTAAGAAAAAGGGAGGTAATCAAAGTGGATGTCCTTTTTTTCCCTTGCTTTTTGTGCCTTAATATAGGTTGAAGGAGCACCCAGCCATGAGGAGGATAAGGTTCTGCACAAGGACAAACCTATGAGGTGGCACTATGGCTTTCCAAATAAAGTTCTGTGATACACTTAGACTCTAATTGCGCGCAGTCAGTGCATTACAGAACTTTGTTTTGGGAGTTAATACTTTAGCCTGTGGGAAATAAATCCTCAAGCCTCTGGACATTTAAGTTTACAGCGTGCTGCAATGTTCCTGCCGACAAATGAATTGTTTTCTCAAATAAAGTTTCTCTCTGTTTTAAGCATTTTTCACGGTGTCTGTCATTTTTTCTTTAAGAATGTAACTAAAGTTAATTTGTATTCTAATATAGGAATACTGTTACTTGTCATTCAGGGAGTGTAATGTTGAGTTAAATCATTACTTAAAGAGCACTGCTGTGTGCCATATGGAAACAGTAGTTACGAGTGGAGATGGGGCAGGGAGGTAAACAGTGAAGTCACATTGTTTCACTTAGTTTTTAAAAACACATCACCAATCCTTCACTGGGGGAATTTTCACACTGTGATGATGCTGCTCTTTTGTGCAAATGGAGAAATTTATTTTTTTTTTGTAATTAAAATGATAAGTCTCAAACTATGAATTCATCATCTCAGGTTGAAGTTGCTAGTTTTAATGAAATATTCAACATATAGGGCAAGACAAAAATTACAATCTGATATTAACTGTGTTTTTCCACTTGTGGTCTACTTATTCTGAGCCAGGTCGTACTGGTGTTAATTTCCATTGGCTGCATTATTTATGACTTTATACACTGTTGATTAGGGCTTAATTCGGCTTTTTTGCACGACTTCCTGTCCTCTTGAACATTTCAAGTGGATAGAGCAGAAGGGCTGAGTTCGTTTTGTTATCTCGTAACAACTATGCACATTGCCTATAAATCTCGTCTCAACAGTCAATGGAGCATATGCAACCAGTCATATACTGCAAGGCATGCTGGGACATATGTAAAATGGTGCATTCAAGTGCTCCTCCTTCATTTTTTTCATTTTCTAGTTGTGTAACCACAGACTCTAAATAAAGTTAATACATTCTATATACAATCAATGTGTGTAACTACTGTATGTTTCTGTGTATATATATGTTTATTTTTTGTATGTATTTATGTGTATGTGTATTTTTAAAGGTTAAACAGAGAACTAGAAGGAGAATAAAAGCATACAATAATAACACTTTTGATATGAACCCTACTATAATTGCAGGTGAAACTCCTCCATCATACAGGTGGACCTCTCCTTATATTCATTATTGATTAACATTTAGCTTTTATGCTATTATGTTCTTATTGCTTGTTTTGTCTGACCTACAGTTCCAAACCCATATGTGTGGTATTTTTGATGGCAAAGCGACTCAAATGTAAAATCAAGTCTAGTCACTTTTATTTGTTTAGCCCAATATCAGAAATTACTGTTTTCCTCAAGGGGGAATTACAATATGTACAACATAAGACATCCTCTGTCCTTTCAGACCCTTGACTCTAATGAAGAAAAATTCCCCTGAAAAACCCTTTTACATGAAAGAAAGTGGAAGAAACTGAGCAACTGAGGAGGGATCCCTCTCCCAGGACAGACAGATGTGCAATAGATGTTGAGTGTACAGAAGAAAAAAAAACTTACACAATAACAGTCACATTGTTACAATTTGATAACAAATATACAGATTGCAAAACAAACTGAAGAGGCTGCATCCAAGAGGACATCGAGCAACTTCAGGGAATGCTGGATATGCAGGACGTGATCCACACCCACTCCTCTCCATCATGGTGACCTGAGCGAGTATTATCAAAATAGCTGCAGATTAATCAGTAAGATTTATCTTGTGCTATTGTCTTACAATTATGTTTCAGTGTCTCACATACTCTCCCATACATGCCAAGAGATCACATTTTATTTCCAGTTGCCAGGTGTTTAACCACTGACAATTGTGTTACTGTCTACATGTTATTGTTGTTGTTATTATTGTTTATATATTTTATATATATATTACTGAGCTGCACACACACACAGATATATCACTGACAGTGACCACTGACTCACACACATACATATTATGTATTTGTAAACTCTGACCATTGATGTGTCCGGTGAATGGTGTTTCCGACGGACCCTGAACGCGGCGCTCTTCCCCTCCGCTGACCTCTGACAGCGGCTCATGGATCTACTCCCTCCCCGCACAAACACGGAAGCAGCATGGCGTCCAACAGAAGCGGCTCCTCCGGCTCCGGCTCCTACGACAGGCGTTTGGTCGCACAGCAGAGGCTGAGGATAATCGCCGGGCACTTGAAGGGGCCGGTGGACGGCGACTCCACCGTGCTCGCCGCGGAGTGCAAAGCCCGGGGGAGCGACACAGATGTCTCCAGCGGGGGCAAGACGGTGCCGAGGAGGAGGTACAAGGCAGTGATGGAGCCGAGGACATACATCCTCTTTGGCTCCAGCTGGTTATAAAGCCAGCGGGTTGACATTTAGACAAGAACCAAGAGTGTGGCATGTATTGATAGGCTAGCTTACCTCTCTTTCATTTTTTAATAACGTAAGGAGACGCGGCTTTTAATTAGCATGCTAGCTAGCGTTGCTTAGCTACGAAGTGGGTGCGGCTAGTTCACCCGCAAGAGTTTAACGTTGTCGGGCCGACTTTTTAAAAGTTTGGCCGCTGCAGCTGTCTTACTGTCTTGTAATAAATGGTGTAACTCGGCGTGTGGCACATATCCGGGCGTCAGATATGGGTGTAAAGGTGCCGCATGTCGTGGCTAACCCTTCTGGCACTTTCCAACAAAAGTGGTTGAATCGAGTTAGCGACGGTTTGACAGTTAGCCGCTACTGCGACCGTTAGTTACGCACCGACGTCACGCAGTTTCATTCATAAGATTTATCATTCAATGACTGCACATGAAGTAACAATAAGTTTTTACTCATAACAGCTGCATGTTTCTGCTGATGTTATCACAATGCTAACACGTTGGCATAGGGTGTCTTGTCGCTTATGTTTTTTGTTTCTTACAGGATTTTCATATATGGGAGACATGAGGGAAAAGAATTACTATGATTAGTTAAAACATAGGGTGAAACTTATTTTTCTCCTCTGCTGATGTGATTGGCTGGCTCAAGTGGTGGCCTGACTTTCAACCTATTGGCAGCCCCGCTCCTTGTTGAGGAAACACCACCACGCTGTGCTGACATCTAGTGTCAGGCTGAGAGATGAGCTCCAGATACATGGCAGAAGCATCAGGAGTTGGGCTTATGAGCACCATCTTGCCCTGTTCTGGTCAATATGACACTGCAGTGATGTGATAAAATTTTGTGTCTTTTGTCAGCTGGAATCTGGGCTTTTGATCTCTAGGGTGTGGAAAGTTTGATAGAAGTGCTACACAACTTGTCCATTAAAGGCAGCATCTGCAATTCTGGATGGCCCAGATTGATCCAGACTTCATTCAGAAAACAAGCATTTTAAGTTATTTGCTTGATAAAGGGATATCCACTTTAGTTTTCATTTGGATGAGATATATTACCTCTTGACTTCTTTATAGACATAGACTCTTTATAGAGTCTTTATAGACATTTGTTGTTGGTTATTGGTGCTTTATATATGTTTCTGTACATGCCTAGTTGTTCACATACCTGTGTACATTACAGTCCTGTCTACTCTTTACCTTTCTATTTCAGCCTATTCTTTATCTTTATTTGTTCAGCTTTGGGGTCTTTCTTCTTAGCTATTAGAAAAAGAGTCAAATTCCTTCTGTGTGTACTTATTTGGCCAATAAAGGTGATTCTGATTACACACCCAGTTAAAGTGAATGCAATCTAATACAACAGCAGGGCCATAAATCCTATCTATACAAAGGCTATAATGTTCAGTTCTGTTCGATTCATTTTGGTCTTTTCGGAGGCTGTAGTTTTTTCAGTATTGCACTGTACTGAGAGGTATTTCTAATATTTGTCTTGTTTTGTTGTACCCCACATATCCCATAATCCCAGCTCACAGTGGAAACTGATTGACATGGACCTGTATCTATTGCTGTTTTTGTACAAAGGAGAACCATTATACTGTTGAAACATCATTATCATTATATCTTATTGTATATATGTTACTTATAATACTTAGTTTACATTTAGAGTTTATATTTTATTTGTATAACTTATATTTTAAGGTCTTTACTTATTTTATTACTCTAGTTTATTATTTATCTTTAATTTTATTTTATATTTTTATTTTCTAAATTATCTTTTTTTACTTTTCTTGTTGACAGCCTCTTGCTGTTATATTGTTAATATTCTTTTTAGCATTGTTAGGAGAGCCTGGGACTTAAGAATTTCATTACCAATGATTGCTGATGTAAATTGTTGTGTAATGACAATAAATTCTTGAATCTTGAATCTTGAATATATGTGTAAGATATAAACAAACAGTCTCACGCAGTTTTAGCTTATAATACACAAACCAATCTAGTTGTTTTGATACTGATAGAAGGAGGAATTTCAATCGAGCATTTTAAGTTGCTAAAACGCAATTAACACAAAGATTTCTTTTTTCCAAAAAGGTCTGGTTTTGTTCTCTTTTCTTTGTCGTTATTTTCAGTATACTGTAGGTGCACTTAAGTCATGTCAAGATGAGCTCAGTTTATCAAAACAAATACAGTAATGTGTATTCACTGACCTTGCCGCACACTTACCACATTTATTGATACATCTTTATTCAGTATGTTCAGCAGCTATGAGAGCACATCAGCGGCAGCAAGGATTCATTAACGTATGAATCAGCGTGTCTCTCTCATTTGTACTCTCAGTCTTTGAATTATGGGAAACTCCATTTTGGCAGGTATTAATCTTAATTATGGCTTTTACTCCACTGTGTTAGCATCCCTTCCCAAGTGACCTATGAGTTATGGTTGCTCTGTTGGGGGTGAGCTGCACAGCATACACGAGCTCTGCACAGTACGGGGGGCGCGGACGACATAGCGTCATCCTCAGTTGTGAAGCCGGTGATTGTAATAGGGTATCCCGCCACAGTCGCACCACAGAATAGAGAGTATGGCTGGTGCTTATTTGTTCAGCACGTGCGTTTGGACTTGATCATAAAAACTGTGCACCACTGAAATCAGCTATGGATAAGAGCGCCTGCCAGGTGCCATAAATGTAAAATATTTTAATGTGTTGGATGGGAAGTTGCTCGCAGCGTAGGGAGTGTCTGCTAGTTTCTCCTGGTGATGGATATGCTGTTTTGAATGTGTCTGCTCTGTTTCTGCTTCTGCATTACAGTGTCAACAAACAAGCGGTGTGTTTATAAGCTTGTGTGCAGAGTGTTGTGTGGTGGTAGGTGTCCAAGGAATATTGTAGCTGTGCCTGTCTGCACTGTCACATATTGTAAATTTGCCAGTTGATAGCTAGCAGCCCCACCTTGGATAAAATAAGGAGTGTCTGAAATATTCTCTGAGTGAAATGCTATATGTCTGGGTGTTAGCATTTCAGCGTGAAGGATCATATTATCAGCAAGGGCATTCCCTATATTCCACTGTGTACCGTTGAGATTACCCACGTCTCAGCCCAGCATATTAAGAATATATGAGGTCACTACCCCAGAGAATCACCATCATGCTTTTTTTAAAAACGACCCCTGATGGTGTTTAATGTCATGTCTTAAGTTCAGTGTAAGGTATTTGAGTTGACTTAACCTCTGCCAATATTTGTTTTTCCACAGGCAGGAGATTATGAAATGGAATGGCTGGGGATACAGCGATTCAAAATTCCTCTTCAATAAGAAAGGTCAAGCAGAATTTACTGGCAAAAGGTACTGTATCATATCACATGACCACTGTTAGATATACTGTAAATGCTTATTTGTTTGTACAAAGTCTCTTTCACAACCTCTAATCTTGTTTTACCACAGCCATTGCTCCAGCATTCATATGTTTGGGTGACTTGAAGCTGGAGTTATGCATTGATCACTTTCACAGCCCATCTTGTGAACCCGGCTTTTGAAACCAGTCGCTGCCTTCTTCCTACGCTCACAGCAATGTGGTGCTACTGCCACCTAGTGGTTGGCATTTGCACTGTTCATTGTCATCTGAGAAGGTCACTGGTTGTGATTTTCAGCTTTCCCCAAACTCTGTTGCTCATTATCAGAAACTACTTTTCGGTCTGTTCAAAAAAAGGAACACATTGTTTTAGTAATTATTGATGTGTCTCTGTGGAGTTGTGGCTAAATGCAGTTATTCACTGTCTGTGGAGGGAAAAAAACTAATTTAGTTTGAATGTGTGAGGGTATCCAGAAACAAAGCTTCACTCTTTCTGAGTATGGCTTCATTTTACAACTGAAGTAATGGCTCTTATCCCTGTCTTCCATGACAAGAGCAGAGGTGTAGATGAGCCTTATTATTATAATCATGACATATGACTTTGGAAGAGGCAGCCCTGCATGTCCGAATGAGAGCTGGCACAGTGTGTGTGAGGATGTAGTTTGACTAATGAGCTCAGCCGAACAGGACGTTGCACAGCAAATGGTTTCCTCCTGTTCAAGCAGTCACCACAAACCGGTCTATGCCCTCCCGACTGTAAAGCCACCTGGGCCAGCATACAGTAGCTGAGGCTGGGGCGCAGTTGAATGAATGTCAAAAGCCGGTGTTCTCCTCCTCCGCGTTCACTGTGACAGAGGCTTTTTCATTATAGAGTGTGCTTCATGGTCTCTTGGACAAAGACACACCACAGTCCCCTGACGGGCTGGCCCAGGCTGTGCCAGCAGCTCAATTATGCAAGGGATGGCGAGAGCGATCACACGGACAGCACTGTCACTGCAGCTCTGCTTGCCTAATATCCTCATTGGACTCAAACCTCATGCTCTATTCTTATTAGACACAGGCCTGGTTTTCCAAATGAATGAGCCCAGTCAAGCATTTAGATGTTTTCAATTGAGGGCTTTGACTTCCACCACTGGAAATCACTAATACATGAGGCATAGTTGATTTTTTTAAATAGGTTTTTCACACAATCTGTCTTCCTTTACACAATCCCTTTACACAATCCAGGTATAGACTAAGTGGTATGATTATCCCTGGTCTGAAAGATTGGATGGAAGGCACGTTTGGAGCCAGTCTGCAGCATAAAACTACAGCAACAGTGAGTGTGATTCAGATTTATTTGTTGTGCTTTCAATGAGTGAAAGCTTAGCACTTAGTCACAGTTACCACAGTTACCAGTTACCGTTTTTTTTTGTTTGTTTGTTGTTTTTGTTTTAGCCCGTTCTGACTAGCAGTGCTGTACCGCCCTTTCCAACTTTAAACGAGGGCTTCGTGGAGGAACTGAAATCTACAGGTATTCCCTTCTCTCAGGACGCAGAGGATCGGGTGTTTCGCGCCCATGGTAAGGCATGCTGGGAAGAGACTTTACCTACTTTTAGTATTTGTAAAGCATTATTTGTCTGATTGTTTTTATTTGTGATGGTCTTATTGAAATTTCTGTGTATTGTGTATATTTTCTTCCAGGCCATTGCTTACATGAGATCTTCGCTCTGCGGGAAGGGAAGTTCGGTCGTGTTCCAGATTTGGTGGTGTGGCCAAGTGAGTTCAGGAGCTGAGTTATCTCTGTTTTTTTTTTTTTTTTTTTAATCGATCTGTTTTCCTCCTCCCACGTAGCATCACTGATCCCCCTACTGGCTTAGGTGATTTAAAGGGTTAATCTCTGCAGAGGCAGGGATATTAATATGTATGAGTAGAGGCTTAATAAGAAGCGTCAGGGGGAGGACGGTTGACACCCAATACTCCACGGTCTGGCCCTGCACAGTACTCCCATGAATTATGATTCTGAGATTGGTTTTCTGTTGTTATGGCTGGCACTATTTTATCATGCAAATGAGTGTTGACTGATGGCTGAAACTTGATTAGCAGCCTCCCAAATGGGCAGCAAATCACCAAGCAACTGTAGGCTGTATCGTTTCATCCACACCAGCACCAAATTTTAATCTTACAAACCACACAAATACACTCTCATTTGCTATGTATATCTAAAAATATTTTGACCTGTAATTTGCATTCCTCAGTAGTCCCTACATGCCAAGCTGTTTTTTAAGTGGAGGTTTAGTTTGTTGAACTGTAATCCGTTTGCAGAAGCTGTGTGTTTAATTGGATGGCAAAATGTGCCAGAATGCAGGCATTTCTCACCGCCTCTGAAAGCACTTGAGGCCAGTCAAGCGCGTCCATGAATGTGGGTATTGCTACTCTTCCCCCTCGCCCACCACTCCAGTATGAATGGATGTGGGCCCTGTGATTGGCCAAAGCGCGTTTGTATTGATCCAGCACATCCCACCCCAGAGAGCGTAGCTTCATGCAGTCTGACTCCGCCTGCAGAAAGCCCCAGGCAAATCACAACTATCAGGCAAATCAGAAGGCACCCTGCCTCTCTGCTGGTCCCCCAGCTCTAATGGCTCAAGACGTGCATTTATTTATTGTCTTGTGTATACACTTGGTGTTATGTGACATTTTCTATTTCTTTTGCAATGTGTCTACCCTGGTTATTATGTGAACACTTAGTTTATGAATGCAATAGAAGTAGGAACATTTCCTTTATGGTGGTCAGTAATTTCTAAAATGATATTCTATGTCTTTGCAGACTGCCACAATGATGTAGTGAAAATAGTGGAACTGGCATGCAAACATAATGTTTGTTTGATGCCATACGGAGGTGAGTCATGAAATCAGTTAGCTAATTAGTTGCCACAAACTGTATATATGGGCCACTAGATGTGTGTTTACATTTAATGTGCTTTGATATATTATTAATTCCCATCCCACCCTTGTGAAATAAATATTTGTCAATGAAACTATATTATCTATGAATGAACCTGGTAAAAAGGTACTGCTGACAATGCAGTAGACACTGTACATAATTTTATACCTTTCTGTAAGTGTTTTGTTATGGGAAAAAGTATTAGTAGGGATCCTGCTGATTTACCAATCTAACATCTATATAATGTAAATCATAATTTACATAATTTACAGTTCACTTTCAGCCTGGGACCTCTATCATATGTAATATCCCCCACCTCCCAAGTCTCCTGTCACTCACTACTACTACTACTATATCATGATGGCAAAATGGGTGAAATTAATCTTCTCTAGTATTGCAGCAGTTTATCATCAGTTACACATGCAGTTAAATCTTAAAGCCTGCAGTCATTTTAGAAGACAGAATTTGGGCTATTTGCACTGTTCAAACATTGCTCCTTTTTTAAAATCTTTTCAAGCAAAATTTACAACTTGAGGAATCAGGAGATGTCTGAGCAAAGGACATGGAGACGAGACAAAGCATTCATTGCTAATGCAGTTTTCACCACACACATTCACTCACCTTTACTCAGGACGTAAAGGCAAGGTTTGATACCAAGCCTTCAATTCGAATCAAGTCTGTGTGTGTGTGTGTGTTTGTTTGTTTGTTTGTTTGTTTGTGTCAAAAAAACAAAGAAAGTGCTCAGTATAATCACATGGTCCATTTGAAGGCTTCTCTTCTGTCTTTTCTGTTGTAACTTTTTTTCTCCTTTCTCAGGAGGGACTAGTGTCTCTAGTGCCCTAGAGTGCCCCTCAGAGGAAACCCGCTGCATTGTTTCTCTGGATACCTCTCAGATGGTACGTAAATGTCTGTAAATGTCCTAAGAGATGATCTGCACTTAAAACAAACCAAACACAGTCTGATACAGAGGAATAAATAATAGGATTATGAAACTTGAGAAATCAATCTGAAAGACTAATGTACTGGCTCACATTAAAAGGCTGTTCAAAAAATGTTTTATGTAAGTACATTGAGAATGGAGAGAACATGCCAAGAATATAATGTGCTGTAAATTAACACCATCACAATCTGCAGCCTCAAAAATGACCATTGAGCTAATTCAACACTGGCAGTGTTTTTCAAAGCTAGTTATTTTTTTCTGAATTGACATACTGTTTATGTCATCATGTAGGAATAATGGTTTGAAGGACCAAGACTCATCCTGCATCAGAAAAGAATTAAAAAGTGGCACAAATTGAATCATAATCAGATTTAATTTTTGTATTTTATATTTAACAGAAAACGTGTGAGCTTAAACAATGTTAATCCTTTCTGAGTTTTTTCTGCCTTTGTTAATGTTTCTTCATGATTGATTGAAGAAGAAGAAGTCAGAATAACAGTATTTGTCATACATTCTTTGCTTTAAGTAATCTACTTACTTCTGTACCAAGCAGAGCACAGAGTGCTAATATTGGTAATGGGCTCTGTATATTTACTTATATGACTATATGTCATTTTTTCCAGAGGGTATGTACCACATGTTCACAGCATTGTCAAAAATGATCAATCAGATAGTCAATCAACCAGAAATGTATGATTATTATTTAAATTATTATGAGGAATTGTAAGAATGTTTTAGTTTTTGCTTTTACCCTAACCCATTTTTGTATAAATGTAAGATTTGTATTTTAGACTTTTTGCCAGATAAAGCAAACTATTTTTCACTATTGTTACACTTCCCTAATAAAAATTAGCATTAATTAGAGTCGTAGTAACAGTTAGTGTATTTGTTGCGAATATGTGAGACACAAATTAATTTTTATTTTTAAGATGATAAATGTGTTACTTCGGCATCTGCTGCTCGTTTTAGTGGAATCCCACCATCTCACCACAAAGATGGTGATGTTTTATTGGATAAAATGTAAAATGGTGAATGTTGTCGCCAGTACAGTGCAGTCCTTTGATCCAGTCTCACACAGAGGTGATATATAAGCTGTCCGGATGCTGCGAGCCTACCAGTCATTGAGTTCGGTGCCACAGACACCAGTGACCAGTGTTCTGTGTCAGGGGTCAGAGGTGAGGTGGCTCCGATGGAGGCACATGAAAGGAGCAGTGTGGTTGGAACATAAACTTTATTACCTCTGGAGAATAATTGATGGCAGGTGTGAAATGACCTCTTGCAGGTAGGGTGTCGGCCACGTGCCCAGCGGCCCAAATAAGAGGCGTGTATATTTGGAATTGGATGTTAAATTGAGTTTAACCTTGAGGAAACTGTCTCCGTCCCGAAGCCCCTCTGCACACATTTATCCTCAGACATGTGACAGTCAGGCTAGAAGGACATGGTGGTGCAAAACTTCCAGTAGTGTAAGCAAACTGTCAAGGGAATTGTCTCCATGGACTGCTGTCGAGGGCAGTGTTTATGTCTGAGATATTTCAAGTCATGTATTTTAAGATATTTCATAACAGACGTAGGCATGTTTAGTTTAGATGACAGACACTGTGATACATAACATATTTTATTAAGCTCTTTAATTTTAGACAAATGGAACAAACAACATTTATTTAGGGTATTTATTTTATATTGTATGTAGCATTTATACAGAATGTATTTTTTCTGACCTCCTTAGTTTTTTTTTTGTTTTTTCATTCACAGAACCGCATTTTGTGGATCGACGAGAAAAATTTAACCGCCCACGTGGAAGCTGGCATCGTCGGTCAGGATTTGGAGAGATTGGTAAATACTGCTCATCCGTCCGTATTTATCCACTGGAAGAACTTACATTACTGTAAGAGTTTGTGCCAACAATCAGGCTGTGTGACCGTTCACGTGCAGGCTGGCCTTTGTGCATCTTTGGTGAGCAGATCTAGCAGGGTTTAGGAAGGAGTTTGAGGCAGGAGCAGAGTGCTGAAGGGGAGAGATTAGAGAGTGAGGCAGCGGTCATGAGCAGATGGCACCATCAAGCTAATTCAGAAAAATGGAGAAGGAGCGGGCATTTGATGTAGAGGAATGCGTGAGCTGCATCTAAAGCAGACTCCACCTCTGCATTTAGACTGGGCCATTTTGATGGAGCAGATGGGTCTGCATTATAAACTGCCTTCCCGGGGAGTGCTGTGATAAAACAAGGCCAAACTTAACCCCCGTCTTGTGCCTCTGGTGGGGGACGTTATTGTACTTTAAGGTCCTTATTATTATTATTATTGTTAAATGTTCTGCCTAAAGATGCCATCTTTTAGGGGCAGGGCTGCCTTGATGAGACTGTGTGGGTTTCTGATGACCTAAACTTTCTCCTCTAAGCCGTAGGGTTGGTGCATCTGATGAAGGTTGCTCTTCAAAGGTTTTTTTTTGTGTGTGTCACACTTCTAAATAACCCTAGAGTACATTATCACATTGTAATGACCATGTGGTGCGTAACTAAGAAGTCGCTCACAGTATTTTGTGGATTGGGTGGGGCTGTCAAGACTGTCAGAGAAGTAGCCTGTCTAAGTCACAGATTTATTTTTTTAGATCTGTAATTGTAATTTTACTAGTATTAATAAAAAAGGCCTAAACATGTCACCTGGCAGAACACAACAATTATTTTACATAAAACATCAATGATCCAGTCAAGCAGTAGAATGTGGTACTGCCCAAATAACGCACTGATCTCTCAGTTCAGTTTTGGTCCTCTTTCCACTTGGTTTATTTTAGGACATTGTAAAAATCTATGATGCCATAAAGCCTGAGTTTTAGCATTGCAGCAAAACGAGAGCAGTGAAATTCAGCAGCAGAACTGCAATTATGTTTTTTTCCCCTTTGCGTGCACATTCGTTTTGCTTGTTATTAAAACATTCTTGTGGGTTTACAACGTCATTGTTTTCCAAACAGTTTTGGCTTGTTTTTAATTGCAAAAACAAATGCGTTGTTTTCACAGCTCAATGAGAGTGGCTACTGTACAGGGCATGAGCCTGACTCCATGGAGTTCAGCTCCCTAGGGGGATGGGTAGCAACCAGAGCATCAGGCATGAAGAAAAATATCTACGGCAACATTGAGGACCTGGTGAGTTGCACGACCTCCCTTTCTGCCCGTGTTTGTTCCAAACACAGGTTGACGGTCAGGACACAGAAGTTAGTGCACAGTAATGTAGAAAGGAAATTATTAGCAAGAGTTTTGTGGACTTTAACCCCGCCTCTGAAATGCAGTGATACAGTATCAGTGATGACGTATTCATGCATGGTGATTACCAAATTATCCTTGTCTGTCGGCATTTCTATGAGAAAGAAAAGTATATTACTGTTTGCATATTTTTGTGACTAAAAAGTGTTTTTTTGACTGAATAGGTCGTTCATGTAAAGATGGTGACCCCGCAAGGAGTGATTGAAAAGAGCTGTCAGGGCCCACGCATGTCCACGGGGCCGGACATTCACCACTTCATCATGGGCTCAGAAGGTTTGCTACCTTCCTCATGTGATTTCAGCATACCAGAGTGTGTGTGTGTGTGTGTGTGTGTGTGTGTGTGTGTGTGTGTGTGTGTGTGTGTGTGTGTGTTAATGTGGAATTGTGTGCATGTCTGCAAGTCTTGTGATAAAACAGTAACATCAGGACAGTTCTCATGCTGTGAGGCTTCTTACACATTAACCAGCTTTGGTGAAAAAGTGATCTGGAGGGGTGTTAGTTAGGAACCAGCAAGTGTCCTCCCCACCCCATCTGCAGTGCCCTGTCCTTGTGAATGCCCACAGAGAATACTGCCATATGCCAGGTTCCCCCTACATAATGAGGAGGTTCAGAGACTCTTGGCATCGCTATGTTAAACAGCTGTGGATGCAAACTTTATATTCGCCCTACAAAGCTCTGCAATCTGCTCTCTGACTGAACTGGGATCACTGCTGAAATCTCCATTTGTACTCATTAGATGTGATTTCAATATAAAGGCTACCACCAGTAGACAAGATCAAAATTAAAAAATATAACAAGTGACTAATGAATGTGGACTACAACTGAAAAAGTATTATTACTAGTTAATATAATGGATAACAGTTGTCAGTCTGAGTGATTAATGTGCTTTATTCATGCCTGGCTGCTTTTTAAAAGAATACATTAGTATTCTCAGAATTGAATTTTGACAAAAAGGCGTTTTAGCTTCATTGTTATAATCGATCTAAACCAGTCTAAACTAGTCACAACCACACACTTGTCATGTTTGTAATATGTTATTTTAAGTAAGCCTTATTTATTTGTTGACTTTATGTCTCTCAAGTTTTCAGGTTTGGTCATTTAATAATAAAGTTCATTTGGACATCATACTATACCAGAATCCAGGAGGTGTAGTATCTATAGTGCATAGTGAGAGGGAGCCGATGTAATCGGTAACAATCAAAGGGGACTTGCTCACATATATCCACAGGTATAAATGCATGTAAAAAAGTAACCATATGTGCTGACAGAGGTCAGAAAGTGTCATTAAGTCTGTGTGACAAATTGTGACAGTGTCTAAAAAAAAAAAAAAAGCTCAGATATCATTTTGACAGCATCAGAGTGCCAATTAATACTGAAATCTGGTTTTATTCCTTAATATTTGAGCAGAACTACTGATCACTTGAAACTTAAAATAATAAAATTTTTCAACCTAAAAATCTGAACATTGCCTGCATACAGATTAATTTAGAAAGGATCAGTCTAATATCAGAATACTTAGAAGTTTCATTTCATTACATTCAGCATCATAGGTTTATGCCTGTAGTCCATGACAGGAGATTGGATGTTTTAAAAGGTCCAGATGATTAATAATGGCTGATGATAATAGATATGATAATACTTCATAATGCACATACGAGTATATAGTGTAAAACATCTGAACTTGCAGCTGTGGTTTGGTGCCATAACAGAGATGGGACAGGACCACACATCTCTGGGAGTGCATGTACTTCTGGGAGGCTGAACCTTGGAACTAAGAGGTCACACCACTCCACAGTCTCATTAAAATTATCTACCTCCTCACCCTAGAAACCACATCCTGCAGTCTGACAGCAGGCCACAACAACAGCAACCAAGTGCCGCACTAAAATCCTCAACTATGCTCTGCATGTTAAGTGGAACGCAACCATTTTATCAGAAATTACTGTGAAACCTGGAGCTTCTCATTCACTGCACAACAGCCGGGTCTCTCTATCTGTCTGACCTTGCTGTATCCTGAATGCAAAGTATTTTCTCTTCTCTTGCTTCAACCAGAGTAAAGAATTATTGGAATAATCAATGATAATCTCCTCGTCTTATAAACTCTTCAGCTGTGGAGGATGTAATTTAGGTGTCTGAAGCCAACCAGTGCTAATTTAATGTATAGTCAATTCTTTGATTCTAAAGTGGTCAACGTTGTCCAGAAATCTTTGATGCTGAAAGTAGAGGGACTCTTCATCACGAATAGTCCCTCTGCCCAAATACCAATCTTGTAAGATGAGTTTGCTTTAATAGAGATGGTCGTAGTAAAAATGGCTTAAGCTGCACTCCAGCATTTCATTTCATTGCACTCGTCCCCAAGAGAGTGTTTTTCTGACCTTGCTGTTCTTATTACTTCCCTTTATTCCTCACTTGCTCACCTTTCTCTACTCCCTTCATCCTCCCTTCAACTCTAGCCCCTCCCTCTCTTTCTCTCTCTGTCTCTCTCTCTCTGTCTCCGTCTCTCTCGCTATCTCTCTCTCTCTCTCTGCTCGCTCGCTCTTTCAGTGGCTCCTCCTGCATGCTGTAAGGTGGGAGGGGTCTTTCATGAGGCCTAATGGAGTCACATGTTTTCCACTGGGCCACTAGGGAGCAGAGTGTGGCATGTAGTGTCACGTTAGAGGGCTCATTAACAGCCATAACAGGCCGAGGAAGCCTCCTAATGGGGCAGGGTGTGTTCAGGGGAGATGCATCTCTAAATGGACATCATCTACAGTAACACAGAACATCCAGGCTGGGCAGAGAGAGTAATAGGTTTGGTTCACAGGAATAGAATTCAAAAACATGAAAATTATTTTCATCACTGATTGATTAGTTAATCAGTTAAATGTTAGAAAATAGCAATAAATGCCCATTACAATAATCCATTGTGACGTCTTGTTTAATTTGCAGTGATGTAAAGCAGAAAAACACCAGCAGGTCCTTACATCTGAGGAGCTAGAACCAGCTAATCTTTATTATTTTTGCTTGATAAATTAATGAAACAATTAAGAAATATCAAAATAGTTGCCATTTACCTTTCTGCCAATCAACAAATCAATTTAGCGCTACATAAAATGACTTGATACGTTATACACTGGGATCTGAGATTACAGTCTTCTGCACTCAGTATGAGTTTAAGTACGCAGCTACACAGGATGTTAAGCACGCTTGCAGCGATGGTTGACAGTGTCAACAACAATAAAATATATATTATAGAAATTCCACAGGTAGTGTTTATTACAGGACATTTGTGTTGGGTTGCGTCAGTTTCAATTTTTCTGGTTGCTTTGTAATTTTCATTCACTCCTCACAGAGGAGAAGAGAAGAAAACTGTTTTATTGTGTGTAAATGTTGATGTGAAAGACAGACCCTTAAAAGTCAGAAAAACATATCTATGTATTCTTAATGCTCATGAAACTGTGGTTGCTGGATGGTTCTAAACTCTTTTCTTGGTTTATTAGCTACAGTTTACTGTGATATCTGGATGAAAGCAGTTCTTTATTATTCCCAGACATATTTGCTGTGTAAGGTAGACGCTGGTTTTTAAACATGCAATATGACTCCCTCAGCATAAGCAGCAGCTAATGGTTGACAGTTTTGTGTCATGAGGTCAACCAGAGGTTTTGGTCTACCTGTATACGTGTTGCTGCTGTTGGCCTCGCTGCCTTTGATAGAGCCCTGCTTTATTTCCTCTTGCTCTTAAGTTGATAAATCTTAGTTGTCCCCCAGTGTGTGGTAGAAAACCAGATCTACAAGGTGAAATGTGAGACAAAGGTCACCCAAAGGACCCTTGGGACATGTACCAGAGCCCTGTAAAACAGTCTTAAGTTCCACTCCAAGAGGGGGTTAGGTCATATAAATTGTGGGAACTGATTTTCTTCTTTTTGTTTTACTCAAGAAACTCTCGTTGTGATTTTCCACAGGAACCCTGGGTGTGGTTACTGAGGTAACGATGAAAATCCGTCCCATGCCGGAGTATCAGAAATACGGCTCAGTGGTATTCCCCAATTTTGAGCAGGGAGTCGCCTGTCTGCGAGAGGTTGCCAAACAGGTAACGTGTTAAGCTATCTTTAAACACTTCGTCACTGCTTTCCCACCCTGTCTCAACATGAAGTTAAGGCCAGAAACTTATGTTGAAACTGAATATAATCTAATAATGGAGTGATAAACTAGTGATAAAACTGTCACATAATAAATCACAGAACAGAACCTTTAATCAGATTTTGTCAGATAGTTGAGAATCTTTACTAAGAGACTGTATTCACTGCATCCTCTCATTTTGGCTAAAAAATGAGAGTTAATGATTCACCACCCAGGCCCTACTGATACATTAAACCTGGTCTTTAGTCAAATTCGCGGCCAAATATTGTTAGTAATTTTTGCAACATGTTCAAGATCACTAGTTCTTCTCAGCACTTAGCCCATTAAAGCAATTCATCATTTTTTTTCACCCTCTTTTCTTCTTCTTAGTTTACAGTGCCAATTTTTTACTTTTTACATGATGCATTAAGCTAAATGATCTGATACCTACAGTTAGTACTTTCAGTACATCAAACAAAAGACCACAATCTTAAAAGGAAACGCCCGAACAGTTGCACTGAATGCTGGCAATAATACATTTTAGTTGAATCTGGTCTGATAACATTTGGAGGCATTTTTTCGGCGCAGTGATTTGACATACTTCTGACATTTAGTAGGAATTGTGATTCAAACAAACTAATATACACAAACTTTTTTTCAGAGGTGTGCCCCGGCATCTATACGGCTGATGGATAATGAACAGTTTAAATTTGGTGAGTTTTCTTTGTTCATTCACAATAAAAGCCAGCCTAGACTTAAAGCATTACATGTCACTCCTGTCATTATCTCCTATATGCAAGCTTCTCTCTCATTTAAGTACTCTGAGTGCTCTGTGGTGACTCCTCAGTATGCAAGCAGGACTTTATTTGAACTGTTTTTCATTTGCAGGAAGTTTTTTTTCTTTTAGGCCCCATTATAACCTTTGATTTTGAGAGCTTTGCAAAGGCACACGGCAGGCTTTTAACCAGTTGCATGATAGTAATCAGATTTAAGTTCATATTTGTTTCTTACACAGTAGTTTTTGTCAATATGTGGGTTGGTGTTTCATTGATGCACTGTATACCTCTGAGAGAAGAACAATGAATGGCAATGGTAAGGCATGCAATGATTTTACCTTCCACAGCACTGAATTGTTAAATTGATTATCGTTTCTGCAGTAGAATAGCTGCACACAGAGACAAAGAATTGAAGCAAGATGAAAAATTACCCTGGCTAAAATTAAGTAGTTGTTACATTGAAATTTTATGATGTTGTTTCTTAAGGTCTAGTGGAATGCATCTGGCATTGCCAGAGATCTCTAAAGTTCCCAAGTCTCCAGGGATCTCATTATCTCCCCTATATTTCCACTTTTCACAGAGTAGGCACTTCTTAGCATTAAGTAGAGAAGATGAAGCGACCAGGTTTTTCACTAATAACTAAAACTCATGGCTCTATGATACCTTCTTGGGCTTATTAGTGACTTGTCCTCACTTTTAATCATGTTGGCTGTTGAGTAAGGAGAGTTGATGTATTCACAGGTCTTTTTCAAATTGGTACTACAAGTACAATTTAGCACTGCCCGTCTCAAATACACAAGATGAAAAATGAGAATGTTGTACTTAGTAGCAGCATGTGTTGATATGCAAAAAAACAACCAGACCGCAGAGGGGAGAGTTAAAAGTGAAATTATGCACAGTGTAGGTGTAATTTTCTGTCTCTGGATGTTGAGTATTTAATTAACGAGTATGATGGCTGCGAGAGACCTAAAGACCTGCAATCAAATTTTGGAATGGAAACAATTAGGACACTAAGTGATGAAGAGACTTGAGCATGGGGGGAAATAAATGAACTGTTAAGTCTCGGCGACATCACCCGTGACTTCCCCGCTGTGATTGATAACCATCCCATTGGCCCCAGCCCCTCATTTTCGCTTGTCCACAGGCGCTTTTGTGCGTCCGATCAGGAATAAATCAAAAAGTGTGGGTGAGGAAGACGGATATCGCTGTGTCAACCCCACTTCCCTTCGGAAACCCTCTGATTTATAGTCGCTGTCGCTTGCAGCCACTGGCCAGTTGTAAAGTTATTCAAATGTTACCATTTATTTTTCCTCCTTTTGTTTGAAACCCCCAAATAAATCTGACTCACTCGCCCTCTCAGAGCGCTGGAAGAATGCGAGCAGAAGCAGGGGTATGACTAATGCGTAAAAAAGAAATCATCCGTTTTTCAGGGCCATTTCTTTGTGAGTAGATGGAGCTCAGAGACGGACTCTTATCTGATATTTTCACAGGTCATGCCCTGAAGCCTCAAGTATCTTCAATCTTCACTTCCTTTGTGGACGGGTTGAAGAAATTTTACATCACCAAGGTAAAAAATAATTAGAGGTGAACATCACCAGTTTTCTTGCCCCGAGTGGTCCTCATGAATAAATGAATCCGCCTCTTTAATCACCAGTTCAAAGGTTTTGACCAGAACCGCCTGTGTGTGGCCACCCTACTGTTCGAAGGAGATCGCGAGAAGGTCCTGCAGCACGAGAAGCAAGTTTATGACATTGCTGCTAAATTTGGGTAAGAAGCCGTTCACACTGTTCACAAAGATCATTTGCGGGCCTCGGCCATGTAAAGCACAGAAATGACAAAGCACCACTTGGCTTGACTTTGAACATGAGCTAGAGCTGCCTGAGGCCCTGATGTCACTTTATTTAACCAGCCATTATGTAGTAGCAGTGAAAAGGATGGAGAAGCACAGTTACACACTTCAGACGTGGCCTTCCACTCAGTAGTTTATCTCGGTGTGGATTGATGAATCACCCGGGGACGTCCTCCTGTCAGGCCAGCTTTTATGTTAAAGTAGGTGTGGTGTGGGCGGTGGTAGTAGGCCACCGCTCCCCTCTGGACAGCACAGGGCGAGAGGACATGGCCCGGGAGTGCTTCGCTGTTGTGATTGATCATGAAACGGATCAATGAGGACTTTGGTGGAAATCAGTTACCTGTCAGCCTTAAAAAGGATGCTCTCTCAATCCTTCGCCTGTTTTAAAACCCCTAACAATAGTTTCATAGTTGCTCTCATGGTTATTGTATTTACGTATTCATGTTTAATGGTAATTCTGAGACGGATGTTTTGACACATCATTCCGTTATTAGAACTTCAAAATATTTTGTGGGCTTAACACGTAGCAGTCATTGGTAATTGTCTCATAGCTTAAATTAGGAATTAAAGTGTTTTGAGCATGTGAATGTCCTCTATTCTCACTAGTTTCTGTACTAAAGGTTCATTGTTTTATTATTTTTATTTTGAACATTAGAAAAAAAATCAAAATGGCAATAAAATTGTGAAATTACCATTTGCAACTCAGCCATTTTATTTTTTTGTTTTTCTTAACTCATGTAAATGGCCCTGTACTAAATTGTCAGCTTGTTTTTATTTTCCTCTTCTTTCTTAGTTCCTATTGCAAGAACATTTTCAGCTTTTATCGCAACATGACTTAAAGTAAATTATATGGTCAGCAACCTCTTGATGCAAGACACACAATGGAGACAGAAATGTGACTGATTGATGACTGTTGGTCCAGGCAAATCTGATGACACCAAATCTGTTTGTTTTTACTAGAAAATAAATTAAAAGTAGAACAGTGGATCTGATATATACTGTGCATTCAAATATAAATAAAGTTGATGCATTTTGGCCAAACTTGGCAACAAAAAGCTTTGTGAAATAATAAGATATTGATCTCTCTATTCTTATATATTTCAACCATCATTTAAATATAATCCCAACTAGTTGGAAACTAACAGGTCATTACAACACAAGTTTAAACAGAAGCTAAATTAGGAAACCTCAGTGGCCGATGTCAGACATTTCTTCCTGGGTAAAGCTTATCGATCATATATTAC
The DNA here is from genome assembly GCA_023238725.1 of Scortum barcoo. Lineage (NCBI taxonomy): Eukaryota > Metazoa > Chordata > Actinopteri > Centrarchiformes > Terapontidae > Scortum > Scortum barcoo. The sequence goes on from CM041550.1 coordinate 13,533,342, forward strand.
TGTCAGTGTTACTGCTTGGCCCAGTGCCCAGACTTGCAGGTAGCTGGAGCACTGCCCTAGTAATAGCCAGCAATTAAATTATAAGAAACGTGCCAGTTACATGCAGCATCCTCTGCTTTATAGCATTATTTCACATAAATCATGATCGGCCATCAGATCAAGTGCCAGTGATGGATTGGTGCTGTTCTGTGAGGAATATCTTCTTGTGGTGTTGGGGAAACAGGAAGAAGGGTGAAAATCAATATAGTGATTTTCTAATGAGCTTGGCCTGATTAGTTTTGGGTGGTAGATGAAAATTTGATTTCCCACTGCAGGTGATGGATGTGTGGCTGACCTGTGGCGATGCACAGAGCATAGCTTCATTGATCCGTACATTGTTGGATTGACAGGCTCCCAGGCAGCTGTTGTGAGGGGAGAGGTCCGAGCAACAAAACTAAAAGAAAAGAGCTGTTAAATATTAACCCTGTTATCTGCTTCCAGGGGCCTGGCAGCTGGAGAGGACAATGGGCAGAGGGGCTACATGTTGACCTTCGTCATCGCTTACCTCCGGGTGGGTCACTCCTCTGGCTTTTTCTCTGCCCAAGCTGATGGGCAGGCGGGGCGGGCAGGGAGGACTCAGTCTGACAGCAGATATGATAGGGAGCAGCGCAGAGAGGCTACAGAATGTGACCTCAGGAGGCCTTTGATTTGATCTGGTCACAGTTGTTGTCAGGGTGTCTAACACTGAGGTATTTACATCATGAGGATAGCACAGTGGTGGCCGTCAAAATGACAATAGAGAGTCGTCTTAGGTCAGTCCTGTCAGAGGCCTTATAGGATCATTGGCGAGACATAAAAACAAGTAAGGAGTTTACATGCTCTTAAATAACCGGTTACTCAAGACGTCTTCTAGTAATGTGCTTTTCTAACTGTGATATATGTGAGAAACTTGCAAGTGATCAGGTTTCTAATTAGGTTTCACATGTACACAGCTCAAGAAACAAATCGCTACACACAGTGAAGCATCGTCAGATACTAATTGATTAAAATCAGACAAAAACTAAAACTGACAAGAAGTGGCCTCTAGAAGTCTAAGTTTTCCACAGCTTAACAGGAACACACAAAAAAAAACTCTTCAACTAGCACAATTTCGACACAAATTATGGCTTAAAACTTGCCCTCTCTCATAAAATGTACCATCTAAGCAACCAAACTTACTCATTTGTGCAATAAAATTAGCTATGAACTAAAATGTCATGAAGAAAACAGAGACTTTGTAGTTTTAAAATATCTTTATTTTCCACATGTTTTGAAGTTGCATCTATTTTAAAGCAATTCAAGCAGACTATTAAAATTTGCACACAAATTTGGGAAAACTGCTCTTTCTGCACACTGTGTTGTTGATCCAGAAACTTCTTCTGTCAGTAATACAGTTAAAATCAATAAGCCCTTTTTTCAAAATAAGATTGGTGGTAGTAGAGAAATCTGATCATTGACCAGTAAATGTGGATTTTACAGTAAACCTGTTGTGTGACCTCGTTTCCACCAGTATCCTGGTCACTTGTGTGTATGCAAATGTGCTGAAAGGCTGATAACTTTTAAGCCTGCTAATGCTAATATTATCTTCTGAGCAGGACTTGGGGATGGACTACTATGTGATTGGGGAGTCCTTTGAAACCTCTGTGCCTTGGGACAGGTAAATACACTGATCTGACTAGTAGGCCTTTCACCTTTTCATTTAAATAGCTGTAAACATTTTTCTTTACTCACTTCCCACACAGTCTAAGAGAGTTCTCCTCCTGCTCCTGTTTCCCCCCCTTTCTTTTATTTTCTCTTTGCCTCTGTCTTTGACGTTCACCTTCATGCCTGCCTTCTCCCCTCCCATTAACCGGCTATGCGTTGGCGGAAGCGCTGCCTCTTCACCCTACAAACACGCCGTTACTGACACACACACGGACACACAGGGAGATACCCATATGTGGGTGTTCTGTGTGAGGAAAAGCAATATGGGCCACATATTCATCTCACATTTACATGTGATGTGTTCTGCATTTTCTACATGGTTTCATCATCATCATTTCACGCGCACACACACACACACACACACACACACACCCAGGAGCACACACAGCTCCGTGTTGTGTAACATGCCTGACGGGAGAGACCAAGAGATCAGGCACTGAGGCGAGCATATGTGCCTGGCTCATTACCCATCCTCCTCCCCATCCTCCACTCTCTACACACGGCTGCACATGCTGAGGACTGGCGGCCATTTCCACACCAGTGGGAACCTCTCCCACAGTGGTCGTCATGTTAGTCAGTCTCCCCTCCTCCTCCTCCTGTTTTCTAGCCTCTTTTTCTGAATTTTAATCATTTTCCATTGCTCATTAATTCAGTTTAATGTATGTTACAAGAATTGTACATGTATATGAGAATTGTTTTTAAATACAAAATATCATAGCTTAGACTGCTGTTGTGGAACTTCACAGTCATTTTGCTGTTCTGTTTTTAACTGGTTAATTTTTTAAATATTCTGCCGTTTATATTATTTCCAGGGTGTTGGACATTTGTCGAAACGTGAAGGCGCGCATCGTTCGAGAGTGTAAAGACAAAGGAGTGCAGTTTCCACCATTATCCACATGCAGGTAATGGCCGACTGAAGAGAACTCACCTGCAATACCCTGATTAGGGCTGGATAGCATTCAAATGTTTGAAGTGCAGGACCCAAAACCTGAATTTAGGTAACAATAACACTTTATAAGTATGAAAGACTAAACTTTTTTTTCATTCCCCAAAAGAAACCAAAGTTCTTGTTCAAGGGTAAGAAAAACGTTATTCTGATTTTTTTATTATCAACAAATCCCATGAAAATACAAAAACCAACAATGTGTTGGTCCATGTTTCAATAATTTGCTACTTCTGCACCTTGTCTATGACACTCAGTCCAAAGTCCATTTGCTAATACTAAAGACAGATTAAAGACTCTAAAAACATCATAAATATATACTTTCATTAATAAAAACGACTCATTCATTTTGATAACAAGCATGGCGCTGTAACTTTAACAAACTTTACTCCAGCAGAAGAAAACAGGGCATTTGTTGCCAGTTATTATCAGCACTGGATTAATACACATTGCTTTTGTTGTGCTCTAGTGAGTGCTTACAGCGGGACGGTATATGCAGGACAGGCTCAAAATTACCAGTAATGATGTGGCTCATTGATGTGTTTTTAATAGTTTGCGGACAATAATGGACAGAAGAGAGAAATAACATCTGTCAGACAGTCCTTGTTAGAAAAATCAATTTTCAATTGTTTTCATAGGATTTGTTATCCACAAGAAAATTCAGACTTCTCCCTTAAATGATGTCAAGCAGCCAAGAAGCACTTCACCTAAATGAAATAATTATCTAAAATTGTCAAAACTGTAATGTACCTCAGGAACATGTGATCACAAAATAAGCACACAAAATCTGACCAGGCATTCTTTCCCAGCTCTTGATACCTGACAGTCTGCGATTTTGTTGAAAACCAGAAACGTATTGAGGTTGCATGCCCCTGACCCGTTGTGAGTTAGCAAGAGCCACACAGACGGACAACCTGACAAGCAGACGGCGAGCTGGTTGAGGAGCACCAGGCTTCTGCTCGCCGATTGTGGACGGATTAGGCCTCAGCCTGATTATGCTACAGCCATTCATTTCCCGGCTGCGGTCTGTCACATGATTGATTTGTCCATTTAACCTCTAGAACAGTCAGCCTGCCAGGTGATGGGCCATGTCAAATGAACAAGGGCTCCGCACCCTGCTTCTCCACAGGGAACCAGGCCAGAGAGACAACAAAAAAGCATTTTATTCACATTTTACACATGCTCCTGATGGGAATTAAAGCTGCATTTTATCTGGAAGCAGCCGCATGAACAGTAAAGATATTTAGTTGTGTGTAAAGCTGGTCAATTTTCCATCCCACATCAAAGTGTCAGTTGAGTCATCCTGTTACTTGCAGTACAAATGTGGCTGTAGATGATTCAGTAAAAGCATTTGATGGCCATTTAAAGTCTGATAATGTTGTGTTATTAAAGGTGACAGAGCTTCCTTGCTGCCTCCGCTTTCTGGAAACCATGAACGGAATTGAGGGCAGAGGTTCACCAGGGAAAGCCAAACCTCCCACTTTACTTTGTCTTCCAATTATAAAGGAAAAAAATGCATTTATTGTCGGAAAATGGAGCGCCCTGACAAAACACTGTTCTTTGTTTTCATGTAAATTAGCTTCTCAGAGCTGAAGGGTCTTTTCTGCCTCTTTAAACATGACTCTTACCTGTTTGGTTTGTTTTCTTCCCCACAGGGTGACTCAGACGTACGATGCTGGTGCCTGTGTCTACTTTTACTTTGCCTTCAACTACAGAGGACTCGCTGATCCAGTACACGTGTATGAACAAGTGGAGGTATGACCACTTTCTTTTTTGTCATCATTAAAGCTTATTCTAGTCCTTTCAGAGAGCATAATTGAATCTGATGGGAAGATATGTTGAATCTCCATCACCCTGGAGAGTGAACGTCAGAGGAAGGTAATGTATAAAATTACTGACTGTGTGGGTTTTATTTGTTTTTTCTTTTCCCAGCATGCAGCTAGAGAAGAGATCCTTGCCAACGGAGGGAGCTTGTCACATCACCATGGAGGTACCACAACCTGAAAAGTTCATAGTAAAATACTGGATCTTTACTTAACAGTTGCACATACTTCATGATATTAGAGGTTACACTAAGTGGCAAAGACAGCGTGGTGAGGTCTCCCAGGATGCTCTTCCATGCTAGCAAACAGGCGGCCAGTCGTGCCATAAATGTGCACTGGGTCCGAGGTCCTTTATTGCTTCCTTCACATGCCCAAAATATGTTCTTGCGGCTCAGACGAATGGCTCTGACTCGGCTATTTGTTCATTTCAGCAGTGACCAAATGAAACGTGAGCAGGAGAAGGCAGCGAAACAACTTCTCTGGGCCCCATCAGGGCTAACCGAAATGGCTGCCTTATCTATATTGCCATCCGCCTCGCTGTTTTCATACATCACTTCAGGCTATTCATCACACCTGTCAAAAACAGTATGCAGTGAATCAGCTGCGATATTAAATCACAATTTTTCCTGAAGGCGGGGACGGGTTCAAAATTAAAAGATTGCTAATAAAAAGGAGGCGGCGGGCCGGGGTAAATGATGCCGCTGTTATCGCCGGCTGTATACTGACCTCCAAACGGTGGCCCAGCCACCCCGAGCAGCACGGGGAGGTGACAGGGCGGAGGGGGGTAGAGGAGGGGATATTGATGCAGCTCCCGTGTGCGAGGCCCACTCTGTAATTGTGATTAATAACAGTGGGGCTCGCTATCTGGGCGCAGACAGGCCGGTTTGTCTGCCCACAATCAGTGCTTGACAAATGGAGCTAGTTTCACTGGGTTTTGTGTATCAAACAAAACAGATGTAGTCAAGGATGGTGAGGTGGGAGGGCACTGCAGGAAATATACATTTTTGTGGCCCTGTATTTACAGCAGGTCAGTGTTGTGCTGCGTGGGCGTAGGAAAGGGAATCTGGGCGTGTAGATCGCTGTACCTGTTTGCCTGCAGGACATAATACTCAACTAACACCACCAGCTGCTGTCCATCACACAAACACAGGCAATTTCAGCCCAACTCGAAGGCAGAAGCTTAGTTATATGTTTGATTATTCACTGGTTCTGAAAAGCTAGAACATTGCGAGAAATGTCCTTTTTAACTAGGTCACCAGTGTCGCAGCGGTGAAGAACTGTTGAACATCCATCACCAGGAGAGTCATCCATCTATCAGCCCTGCACCACGGCCTCTCAGCCAATACTCCGGCTTGGCCATATCACAGGAACGCAGGGCCGCTACTTTACCCTGTCTTTCATGTCCTGACCCCCATTTGTCAGAGAAGCCTGGGTGGGGTGGGGTTGAGGCTCAGCCTGGCCTCTACAGTCTCCTCTGTATGAGGGCCACCCTGGGGTGCCAAGCATTTCCAACCTCACTTTGTGGCTCCACAAAGCTCAAGTCTCTCTAGTTCACCTCCACACAAGTCTCTTATGAGATAGAAAAATGACCCGATTTAGTGAAGTGCCCCTCTTGCCTTTCGCATCACGCCTTTCCACATGAGAGAAATGTGACACTTTGAAAAAAAACTCTGTCATTTCTGAAATAACTACCTGCACTTCTTTGCATGTCTCAGCTGCACAGACAGAGCCTGCTGAGATTGATTGCAATAGCAAGCAAAAAAGAGAGAATATGACAAGATAGATGTGTAAATTATCACAGTGATGGAGGCAATGATGCAGTCCTAGCACCTTCTGTTTTCTCTCCTTTCCCTGAGAGGAGGGAGGGATGGAGGTGGAACAGGGAGGAAGGACCAAGGAGGAGGAGGTTGTGGGGAGCAGGGTACTTTCTTAGTTATTGGGTAGCAGCTGATTGGTCCCTCTGTCACCATCTGGAGGTGCGTGTGGTATTAAAGTCCCCAGTGACCCCGCTGTCTGCCCTGTTTTGTCAGGAGACGGGCCTCACTAGCCTCATGGCTGATCCCCATCTGGGTTTCCTGGCTGGACTCTGATAACACAGAGCACTAATACCCCCTACACCCCCGTCAACATGCCCTATTAACACTGGAGCTCTCCTGCTAGTGATGCACAGAGAAGCGTGCAGAAAAGGAAAGGCGTGTGAACACTCCCAACGCACACCTTCCTATTTTCAGGCCTCCGTATCTAATCTCAAGTGATTACACTGCTGCTTTCAAGTGTTTACTCAGCGAGCAGCACCTGTTCTCAGCTGCTCTCTTCTCAAATTTATCTTTCTGAGTTTTCGAATACAGATATCGTGTTTCTTTTAAGTTAAAATGACCTCCAAAAGTTAACATTTACCCAGCTCTGACATGACATATTTAAAGTGAATTTCTGCGCATTCACATCAGACTTTCTTTTCTTTCATTTTTGTCTTCTTTCTTAATTGGCCAGCGTAAAATCGACCCTGTATTTAATCAAATACTAATTATGACAGGTTATTGTTTTAAAACTGACACTCAAAGAGCGTACTATGTAATTCAAGGTCCCCAGTTTGATTCATACTGAAGGCTGAAGCTGCAGATATTATATTGTCTTTTAATTATTCTGTTTTTTTTTTGTTTTTTTTGGATCAGTCTTTTTGTCTAAAACTGTGATTGATGCAAATCACAATTTCTGAGCTCAAACTAAAACCAAAAGAATTTCAAAAACAGGGAAAAGCAGCAGATCCTCAAGAGAAACTTGAACCAGAGAATTTTTGCTTTTACTTGACAATTTAACGATTATTATTTCAACTCAGCTCAGTTCTGCTAAGCTGTGCAGGATAAACTTTTTGGGGAGGCTGGGACAAAAGTTTGCCTTGAAAAAGTGTGCACTTAACCAAAACCTAAATGAGTCTGGGGCTTTTTTCTGAGCTCGGTCTGGATTTTTGTTTGATGTCGCTCCCCTTCCACTCCCCATTTTAAGTATCATATAAAAGCAAAAATGCCAAAATCGATCTTTAAAAGAGAAAAATGCAGTCTCTGCGTCCTCTGCGTCTTTAGAAAATGTGAAAACTCAAAGCTGTGTGTTGCACAGAGTTTGTGTTTACAATTGGTTAAAACAATTCTGCAACTTTATTGGCTTGTAGAAAAGGAAACTTTTTATGTTATTTGAAGTTCTTTAACTAGAGTTTGGCTCTCCAGCGAGGTTCTCCCAGTCCTCCGCAGTCACCAGACCCCTCGCTGGCTCTGACTCTCCGCTTAGAACCTGTCGGGTACAGACGCTGTGGAGTATGTCGGAGTGGACAGCTGGTGAAGCAATGGGCACCCTCACTAGGCTTCGTGCCACAGCCGCTCTTGCTCCTCAGGTTGGGGGTTTGGAGGCGGCTGAAAGCCGAAGTCCCGCTGACACGGGACCATTGTATGCTGCTCCACGGTTGGCTTTGGCACCCTCTTGGTGATCAGGCCGGTGTCAGAGGGCACAGAGCGGCATTCAGGACAAGCGAGTGCAGCCGCCTAACGGGTCAGCTGGAGAAGCACAGCTCGTGTGCACAACCAGAAAGAAACAAAAAAAATGCTCCAGTGACTGTGGAGGGAGGGAAATGGAGGGGAGTGGTGGCTCAAAGAGTGAGGGAGCCGGGGACAGCCCGCTACAGCCGCCAGCCGGCCCCTCCTCTGGGAACACACAGAGCCTAATGAGTTTGATAGTCTGCTGAGCTCCATAAATCATGCCATGCAAAACATTTCTCCTCTCTGAATAAAAGCATTTATCACCCTCTGTTTATTCACTCACTCTCACAAGATTGATTGGCTCCCAGCAGCCTGCTGAGCAATCAGCCGTGCCGATTCCTCTATTTCTCCCCCTCGGTCCCCTTCCTTGAGTCTGTTTATTTATTTTTTATTTATTTCTCTCCTCTGTCATTCAGTGGGGAAACTTCGGAAGGAGTGGATGAGAGAGACCATCTCCAATGTCGGCCTGGGGATGCTCAAGTCTGTCAAGGAATATGTGGATCCCAATAACATCTTTGGCAACAGAAACCTTCTCTAATTTCCCTCCCGTCTTTATCGCCCCCCCTTTTTCTAAGAGCATCTTGTGCATTTTGGATTAATAGATACTAAATGTGAATTTAAAATGGGCAAAGATCTTGTCTTTTTCACCTAAACTCTCATTCGGTGCCATTTATCGATTCACCCAAACCTTCTCTTATATTGTATTGCACTTAATATGCTGTAATAATCATCGTCATTCATGCTCATCTCTGCTGCTGGGTCGTGGCCTCAGCTCGTTGTCGGAGCCGCGGAGACGACGCAGCCTGACATGATGCAACAACCTTGATTCTGTCACGTTTGCTTATATTTAACCATTTCCTAAATATCCTTGCCAACATGGTTAATTCATGTGTTTGTTTTTTACTTTCCTCGTGTGTGTGTGCGTGTATGTGTGTGTGTGTGGCACTACTTTAGTGGTAAGTTCAAGATGAATGTGCTTTCTAAAGCTCTGTGCCTTTTCTAAAGCTTTTGTCTGCCTTCCCCTTCTCCTACAGCGAGTCCCTTTTGTGAAGCAAAACTAACTCGGACATGTTTTTCTGTCTCTCGTTCATCTTGCCCTCGAGCCTTTTGTTTTACTGACCTATTGCCATAAGAGACTTTTTTCTGGACTGTACATGTGTGTGTGCCTCTTGTTTGACTAAAACCTCCTTCAGCTCCACCAAATTTTCAATACTCCCCCTCCCATCCCCACCCGTCCTTTAGATGTACAGTATGATTAAAAAGAGATATTCCTTGTGTGTAAATGTTTTTGTATCGAAGGCTAAAAGTTTACCTTGCATGGTTTGTTACTGAAAAAATGAAGAAGGGGGGGAAAAGAGCCATTGTGGGGGTTTTCTTGTTGTTTTTTTGTTTTTGATCATGCCTGCTTCGATGTGGTCGCGTCGTGGAGTTTAAGGCCTCTGGACCCCGGTGCTCACGTTGTACCAAAGACTCAACACATCAGATCATCCAAACATAACCACAAACACACTTTCACTAACTTCATGCACAGTTAAACATTATTTTTTTAAATCGGCATATGCAAAGACGACCCTTCTGGGAGCTGTAGATGTGTGTGACTGTTACATGTGCTAAACCTCTCTGTTAAACAGACTTAATTATCATGTGTAAGACACTGTATTGATTTGTTTCTGCTCCATGTAATTGGTGTTGCCCAGAAATTCCTCCTGAAATAGTTTCCCTTGTTGGTGTGTGTGTGTGTGTGTGTGTGTGTGTGTGTGTGTGTGTGTACTGCGTAAAGGTTTTTTGGAAGGATACTTTTACGTACTAAAATTCGATTGCATCTGTTGCTGTTAACCATCGATTCTGGAGCAAAGTAAAGCTTTTTGCTGAGGAATCTCGCCTTTTCTTCCCCCCTCCTGATCTTTGCTTCACATTTTTCCTGGACCACCACATCCTTTTAATTCATAATATTTCTCCACATAAAAGGACTCATTAGGGACCCGTCGTGTGGCGTTTTACCTCTGTGTCAAAAACGTGTGAGAGGTTTCTGAATGTCATGGATGTACCTTTTTGTTTTGTTTTGTTGTTATTTTCCACTTCTCTTAACAATGTAGTAACATCCAAGTACATTTTGTCAATTCTGTTTGTGCAATAAATTCAACTAAAACATCCCAGTTGTTCATTTTATTCGTCAGAATAAAACAGAAATTCTCTTCTCTTCTCTTCTCTTCCATCATTTCCACCTCTTCAGTTGTAGCCTTTGTTTATGTTGTCAGTGTTGGGAGGGTCACCAGGAGCCTGAGAGCAGCTTTGTCTTTGCTCTTTCTCTACCTGTACCACACTGAGGGCTCAAGGTAATCCAGCACAGGGGGGTTAAACCGAGCCTGCCTTTTGCTTCCTGACAGGAAAGATCCCCCTCCCCTCTTTTTCTACACACAGGCTCATTTGGGAGTCATCTTTACCCACGCAGCCACCCACACACTGCTGGCTGACGTCACCACCACCTATCAACAGCAATAGAGCTCAGCCTTGGCCGATGAAATACACTGCAGCTATCACACTCCTCACACTGCAGTTTAATACCAGGGATTGTGTGAATGACAATATATATGAGATATGAAAAAGACATGAAGGATTTAGACATTATCTCACTGGATCAATGGCTAGAATTGTTAGTAGTGTAATATCGATTAGACATTCATATATGCGCAGCTAATTCCTGTTTTCATGTTTCTTGTTTCTTGTCTTTCTAACCCAACTGTGTCGTGCAGTTTCTATTCGTGACATCAAATGTATCTCAATGAAATATGCGTATGCCTGCAGTGTTTCATTGAGAGATATTTCATGTGTAAAGATACATTTGTCCACATGAGGTCAGCACTGCACCGGGAGAATACTGTTGAGACTGTGAGGCAGAACCAGAAGTGGAAGAAGTATTCATAAGTAGCAATGCAGTACTGGATTGAAAATACTACTTAAGTTAAAGTGTGTATGCATAACTGGCTAAATATACTTAAAGAAAAAGGAGTCCAAATACAGAAAAATGGTACCTGAGGTTGCTTTTTTTGCAGTGTGTTATTACTATTAATAATGCATTGGTGGAGATGGAACTAATTTTAACAATTTTATGTACTAGTAGGTAGTTTATAACAATTCATTGTATTTATGAAATAATCATGTTGTTTATAATTTATCTAAATGTATTGGAGTACACGTATAAAGTAAAATTAAATAGAAATACTATAAGTATATACAATTTAGGCCTGAGTAAATTAACTTTAGTGTCAGAATGAACCAGAGGATGTATAGCAGCATATTTTTATTTAAACTCTGAACAGAAACATTGCACATTTGCCTTTTCATGCCTTAGGTTTCTTTCAGTTTAGCCTGCCGTGAATAAATCCAGAGTCCAAACTGGGAGAGGAAAGAAGAAATACAAGAAGCACGTTACATAGCAAAAAAGACAAATAGAAGTTGGCCACTTTTGGAGACCTAATAGAAAAATAGAACAGCGATATTCATAATTCACGTTAACATGATGCAATAGAAGTTAAATCATGCATTTCTGATGAGATAATGTGTTTACTGATGAAATTTAAAATACGAGGTATTTGTTGGCTCACGTTTGCTACATCCAGTGGTTGAATTTAATACTGCATAAAACATGCAATTCAAAATGTTTCTGGTTGACTTCAATTCAGCTCTTCAACTAAAATACAGAAGAGCACATAGATCCATGCCACACAATGTGCACAGTCACATTTTAAACTCCAATTAACAAAGCTACAACACAATTCATAAGGCATACCCCCACCCAAAAAAATAAATAAATAAAATAATAATAATAATAATATCAAAATAATAGCTTGTGACTACATGGGCACTTCAGCACTACAAGTTTTAGTGTCTCAGTCTTGTTTTGGAAATCATAAAAGCTGTTTGAGTAGCATTTGTGAGCTTTCAAAAAAAAAATTAGAAAAGAAAGGAAGGAAAAGTCTGACATCTTAGGGAATACACTTATTCACTTTCTAGTGTCGAGTTAGAGGGGAGGAAATGACTCTCCCATTTACCTCAGTTAAAGCTACAGCCAGTCAACAATTAGCTTAGCTTAGCATAAAGTCTGCTAAAGCTAGCCTGACTAAAGCTACACCCACCAGTACCTCTAAAGTTAATAAATTAATGTTTTATACTTCTGTTTGATCAGTCTCTACAAAAAACAAAGAGTAACTAACACATTTTCATTTTTTTTTATGTTTTACGGAGGCTTAGTTATCGGGCTACTTTGTTGGCTGCAGAAAGTGACTTAAATAGTGCAACACATAGTGCAACACATCACCCCTTGCGGTACACTTCAGTTTTTGTTCAGATTAAACAAACAAAATATGAATAATTAAAGAAGCTCAGTGGAACTTTTCATTTTGTATTGTTTTTGGCGGTCCTTGTGGTCAAAGGCGGTATTGTTTCACCTTGTTATGAAGTTACAAGTTACCTCTGCTTCAGGGAGAATGCCACATCAGGAGGTGATTCAGATCTGGACACCTTCAGTCAAGCAATTCAAATTCAGCCAGAGCACAGACCAGCGCTGTTCTGTCTGATTTCTCGGATAAATACGACCTGGTGACAATCATTGAGAATAACTATTACAAATGAATAGAAGTATGCTTATGTAGGTCGTAAAGAGGCATCCATATTAAATTGAGACAGTTTCACTCCATACAGTATTTTTAATGAACTCCAGGGGTGTGTAGGTTTTAGACTCAGGCTAGCTGTTTCCCCCTGTTTCCAGTCTTTGTGCTAAGCTAAGCTAACTGTCAGCTGCATTGCTGTAGCTTCATATTTAAGAGACTGACACAATAGCGGTCTCCTCTCATCTAACGTCCTACCAGAAAGAAAGTTTTTCTTAAAATGTGACTATTCTTTGAAATGATTTAGCGAGGAGTTAATATGAAATGTTTCAGCTATCGGTGTAAAGTTACAGGATGAAAGAACTTTTTTTCTGCAGAAATTAAGATGATATCAGAACGACTTCATCAAGGCACATTGTGTGTGTTTGTGTGTGTGACAAGTGAGACCCTGCATTTATAAAATTGGGCAAAATAGATTTCTATGTGTATATAATGTTAATGCTTTGTGACTAACATGGGGTCAACACATAACTGCAGTCATTGGTTTTACAAATTATGGCAAAAAATATGTCATGGTTCAACATGGATATCCATACTATCTAAGAATCTCGGTGAGGAGGCCATGCACATTTCATTAGGATCTTAAAACAAGGCACAGGAAGGGAGGGGGCAGAGCACTCAATCTGCATTGCAAGCGTTGTCACAGGTCCTGCTGTTCCTGCACCCCCTTTATCCTTCAGAAACTCTACAGCCACGTTACAATCCAGAGCTTACAGGTTTTTAAACAGCACTTGTAAATTACCCAATAGCTTATGTACAGATTTACAAAAAAATATCTCTGTTACTCCGGACAAAATGCGAGCAACGAGGAGGTACCGAGAGCAAAACGAACCACAGCAAACATTCCTCCCCAGTATTCTCCATGCCTTGTTGTGCCGAAAAATCTGTGCAATGCCCGGAATAGTTAGTGTTAGCTCACTGGTTGACATGTTGACACAGTGGTTTGAGTTTCCTTTCTGACATGGTGTCATCAGCTGATCTGTAGCTGCTCCGACAAGCTTGCCAAACACAGCTCTGTCAGCTTTCAGCACAGGAAGACTGAAGGGAGCAGAAAAACCTCTACGATAGCGCCGCACTCAAGTCTAAAGCTCATCTCTAGTAGCAAAAAGCGAAGAGGAGCAGAGCCCAAGAACCTCCGCATGCACTGCACTGCCTCTGTTGCAGGCTGCATTTAAGAGGAAATAAGCCTAAGAGATCAGCTCTGTGGCGGCATCAGAAGCTAAGTAACAGGTTTCGATGGTGCGCCGTCGGCGTCGCCGCTGCAGCAGGGTGTGCTGCCCGTTTTGGCCACGCTGCAGCCGCTCGTCTCCGTGCTGTCGACGCTGCAGGGGCTCGCAGGCGCAGAAACACTCTGGCCACGTTGTCTCTTCTTGTTCAGTTCTTCCCATTTGGCCCTGTTTGCTTTGATCATGTCAAGCATCGGCTGAAGTTTGGGATTCAACTTGACCAGAGTCTAGAGAGAGTAGAGAGAGAAAGAGGGTGGGGGGGAGGAAAGGAAAGAGGAAGATGAGAGTGGGAAAATACACATGAAATATAAAAACAAAAAAAATTCCATCAGCCTTAAGAGAAGAGGCCCCAGTTTGTGGCCTCATGTTTTATCAAACCATTCGAGTCACTGAACGAAGCAGTTGTGTTTCTTCAATGGTGGTTTACAGAATTTTGTGGCAGTCCATCAAAAGGTTGTTGAGATATTTCAGTCTGCCATCACCATCCATAGATAGAGTTCTGAAGGTATTTCCAGACTCCTTAAAGAATAATCAGGGCAAATATAAATATAAATATAAAGTTAAAAAAAGACATCTCTTGTTGCTCAATTTATACCAAAATTAAACATTTCATTCTATCTTATATTGGTAAATTTAGTCATTTTACAGTAAAATACTGTGATAATATTTTACCTATGATTTACATATATGTCATGTCCAGCTACCTGGATTAGGAAATATAATTTGAGGGAAGAGTTAAGTCTTTGTAATCCTGCAGCAGACAGAACATTTTCACATCCAGATGTTTAGAGGAGTCATTGCAGAGTCAAACGAACATCTGTGTTTTTTTTTTAAGATTCGCTGGTGTTTATTTTTCTAAAAATCGGATGCTTTGCTTTGCGTAATACTTACACATGAGAGGCTAGAAAAGCAGCACATTATTCATCAAATGCACTATATGGGCAAAACCAATGCAACAATAGAGGCAACACCATGCTATAATAACGGCAACATACAGCAGCTTGATAGTTTAAGGCAGAGGAATGGCTGCTCTTTAAAGATTAGAAGCACATGTATGACTGAGATAAGTCGCCTTTGTCATGCACCATTTTAATAAATCACCTGAGAGAAGGGGGGTGGCTATTTTGTTCCCTCTGTTCTCCTAACATTGTCTACTGTGTCTATTGGATTTCCAGGGAAGTCTGTAATTACTTATTGTTTCGTTAACCCCGTTTCATATGGAAATATAACATGTGGGCACGGGTCCCACATACAATACAATGAAAACGCTCATTTATTCACACACATACATAAGAGTCGAACAGGCAGCCATTGTGAAAATGAATGAAATAAATAGGTAGCTAAGTAAGTACACCTACACTTGTGTATTGTATGTATGAAAGGGAAATCAAATCTGTTGTTACACTTGGAGAAAACACAACTAATCACAGCTGCCAATTAACTGAAGTCTAAATGCAGGCAGGCAATTCAAGATGCATTTATATTCAGAGGGTGTATTCACTAATTCATATGAACAATTATAACACCTGTGTGGGTGTTAGATTAGAACGCGGCTCCATAATGTGGCCAAGTTCAGACATCAAGACTGTTTTCTTTGTTAAAAACAGAAAAAACAGCCGCCTGTCCCTTTTCCGTTCATTAGGAATTCATAACATGTCCTGGAAGCTGTTTATAATCAATAATTCATAATGTAAGAATATGTGCTAATAACAAAGCTGCTAACCCCTGATGCAGAGTGATATTGTGGGCACAACCCGGATTTCCATTTTCCTGATTTGAGATCAAAGTTGATGCCGGAGTCAGACCACTTCAGTTATGCTCGCGATTGATTTCATATGTGTGCTGTGCTTTCATGTCGGAACAATTAAAATGAACTGAAGCAGTAGAAAATGAATCAGCTTTTCCTTTGATGGTCAAGTAATCATTTAAGCCAAGCAAAAATGACAAACATAAGACTTGTTCTAGCTTCACAAAGGGGAGGGTTTTTGTCTTATGTGATTATAAAGTGATAAACTTTTTCAGACAAAAGTATTTTAAACTAAACTGTTTGAGGACATCAAGTTGTGCTTCAGGAACTCTATATTCACTCTCACTCTGACATTTGTTAAGGTATATTTATTAGTGTATTTATTGCCACACAATTTCAGTCTTTGTCACATGTTTGTTTACCTCATAAAAGATTTTTTAAAATCTCAAAAAGGCTATTTTGGTGGTTACGTAAAGCCCGACAATTAACCAATCGAATTATCTGCAGATGAAATGAAGAAAATGAATGAAGTGCTAAAATAAGTGTGTTGAAAATGAAACATCACACTGTGATGGCATGTGGCCTACATCCAGTTGTGATTTTCAAAAACTACATAAAAGATGAGGATTTGTCTCATCTGTGGGTTAAAAGAAGAGGATTTTTCTAAAGGAGAACAATTTCCCTCTTTCTCCGCAGTGTATATCCAGAGTGGGACATTGTTATTGGTTTGCGCAGCATCATTATTCCTCTGAGGTAGACTCAGAAGAGAGACATTGTCATGTGGTGGGATAGAAAGATGGAAGGTTATATAATGGGGGATTAATATTCCACAAAGTAGTGAGCCACCACCAGGAGAAGGAGATCAGCGAGATCAAGAACGAGATCTCTTCCGCCCACGGATAAAAACCTTGCCGCCTCTGAACTTCCTCTGTTCTCCCCCCCTTGCAAATTTAATTGGCAGCAGCATGATCGCGAGCTCCATATCTGCATTCTCCAAACATCAGCCTGCACGAAGTGGTGTGAAGACAAACCCCCCACGCAGACAACACACGCCGCTTTGATGCTTTTTTATCTACGCTGCACAGACAGTAACAATGGTGAAACCAGAGCCCGGTGAAGATTAGCCTGCTCTAACTTTTGACACTGATCCTGGGATAATTCGATAGATGTGAAGATGATCTATTGTTTGTTTTCCACTCGTGATGACTAAGAGTAATGTGTTTAATATGACAGCAAAAAGGAAGAGGGTCTTGCTCCCGTGGTTTAATGGCACAAAAGCAGAGAAAATCACCCAGTGCAGCGGGGATGAATGCACTATTTCATCCTTTGACTCCTTTCACAACTCTCCTCCGTCTGATTTGCAGGCTTTCAGAGTTTACCTTCAGCACGCCTCATCTCTTAACAGACCTGATCTCCTCAGTAAGTAAGTAATCCTGCGTCTTTCTCCCACACAGCCTCTGCTGCCGGAGGTGGGAGGGGCAGGTGAGTCTCTCTTGACGTCATTCAGAAACACACACACACATCACTACATAGGCGAGGACACAGTATAGATTTCCAGTTATTCCCTGAAAGATAACCACTAGCTCTAATGCTGACCATAACGTTTGCTACGATAAAACAATAAAATCTCTGCCTGTGTGTTCGCCCAAATGTCAAGAATCAGGCCGTTGCTTATTTCATTACTGCGCCGAAAAGCCCAAAGTACACTGTCTCACTGAGGGGACTTAACCCGACCAACATCACAGCTCTATTCACACACTCCACCGCCTCTCACACTGCCGCTCTCGAAAGACAACGACGCAACCTTGAAGTTGTTTCAGAGCTTTCAATTTCCCTCTCCGTGAGAGATCAGTTGCCACAAAAGAAAGTCAGTCGGTTTGACGTTTGATTTGCTGGCGTCAGTGGAGGGACAATAGCCGAGGGAGTAGTAATGTCAGAGGCGGCGGGCGCGTGACAAGAGCGGTGCGGTGAAGGCCGGCGAAAGCTCACAGCGTTACCTCGTAGAGCGGCGTGCAGATCCCATCAATCCACTCCAGCTGCAGCCCCGGCAACTCGTCCTTCCTGTTTCGATCAAAGATGGCCTGAAACACAGAAATTAGAATTCATTTGCACAAAATGGGGGAAAAGAGATATTTCAAACACAAATCTGTCAAACACAAATCTACGCTCGCTGAATATACTGTATATCTGGTCATGCACTCCTACCTCTTGTATGTAAAGCCACCTGTTGCATAGTCATATTTATTTCAGCCTCTTTTGCACTTGGCATCATCATTGCACTATTGTCTCACTGTCTACATATTACTTTTATTACTGTACTGTTGTCCTTGTGTTGTATTTCTGTGTATGTACAGTGAGGAAGTCAGATTCTTGTATGCGCTCACATAACCGGCCAATAAATCTGACTCTAATTCTTTCTGCGAGGCCACAAAGACTCCCTCTAAAGCTGCTGCTCTTACCACTCTGGTTAAAGATAACTCTTCCTCGGCTCTCAAGACAACTGAGTTTATTTCACGCACGTTTTCTCTTCTACCTCGTCCTCCTGCAGCCTGAACTTAAGAGGCTCCGCCGAGGCTGTGCTTCAGAGATAGTTACTGGGCTGTGACTTAGAAGTTAATATTTAATTTCCAACACCCACACACGGAGCGGTAAAGGTTTGACACAAGCGGCGGACCTGAGGCTATACTGCATTAGTTATTTCAGAGGGGAGGCAATGTGGCCTGGCTCGATTAGTCAACAGCCATTAATTGCGCGCGGAAAGCTGTTGGGTTTTTTTTTTCTCTCCCTCTTTAAGAACTTGCAACACAGTTCAGCCTTTAAAGGCCCTCAATCAAACGCACAGCACTCCTCTGTTGTGGCTGCTTTGAGTGTGAATTAAGACAACATCTTCATTAGGACCAACGTCTGTCCCTGCTATTGTTATTTTGCTACATCTATATGAGACCATTTATTATCTCGGCCATCAGCAAGTCGAGTCTAGTGGAGCTCCAGAATGCCTCGTGGGTTTACAGCTGAATGAACAGAAAGGTCAGTATTTGCTTTGGATCTTGTATGGGAGGAGTTTTTTTTATTTCCTTTTCTTTTTTTAAGAATGATTGTTCACAGTTTGCTCTTGGCACAGCGGCCGGGAAACGGAGCGGTCAAGCTGATGATTCACTTTTTGCCACCCTACGAGATGCGAGCTCTCATGTTTCCTACAGTCAGTGCTGTTTTGGAGAAAATGTATCTTCAGCACCATCAGCTCGCAAAAGGTCGCGGGGGGGGGTGAAATAAAAAAAAAAAAAAGCAGAGATGCTAAGATGCACTCACAGAGGGCGTGAGCTTCAGCTCCGAGCGCTCCCTGTCGCCCTGCTCAAAGAACTCGCTGGTCACCAACTCTGCCACCTTCAGAGAGAGAAAACATGAATGTGGGCTTGCAATTATAATTTTTTTAATATGCATTCATTGTTTTTCTGTGAATTAGTGACTGGTTTGGTCTATAAAATGCAAGACAGTTATAGAAAATGTCACAACCAGCACAAGCCCAAGCTGATATGAGACTGCTTGATTTGAAGATATATTCAGATAACAATCACATACGTCAAAGAAAAACAGCCACAATTTAGATCCTTTAATGAGGAAATATTTGGCATTATTGCTTGAAAAGGGACATTTTTCATTTTTATTTTTTCTTTTGTTTTTTTTTGTTGCTGATTAGTTTTTTACTGTCCAACTGTCTATGGATAAAGCATGTTGTCCCAGCTCTGGACAAATGGTTTAGAAATATTTCACATATAAGAGTTTCACATAAATTTCACATATAAGAGTTTACCATGTATTTCTCACCTTGCGTGATATTTCCCAAGGTTTAGTGACGGCACCGAGGTCACATGCTGTCATCATCATGGACCTGAGAGGAATCAAAAAGCATTTATTATTTAGTTATTTGTTTCATGTAGTATTCACGATGTTAAACATTTTGCACAAAGAGGCAAAAAAGACAGTACCTGCACATGTCTCTATGACCCTTCACGTTCCAGTTGTACTCCCCTTTGCTGACCAGCTCAAAGAAACTGTTTCTGTTCCTAAAGACAAATGAGACATTTATGTATGTGGGTGTAAATTACCTAAAATCCACAAGGGGGCGGTGTTACCTCAAATAAGCCTAAAGTAAACGGTAAACGGCACACAGAGACTTCGTTGTAAATTAGTTAGAGCACTGGAGTCGGCCAAGCTCTGTGGAGATTTAACAGTTTAATAAGCAGTGTGGTGTCCGGCAGAACATACTCAAAGTAAAGTGTGAGATCTGTGGCCAGGATCGACTGTTTCAGCAGCTGCATGAGGTCGCCGTACTCTGTGGACGACAGGTTGGAGAAGATGTTGTGACCCTGCAGAGATACATGCAGAGATAACATGAAAAACATACGTTACACAAAGAGCTTGAAATAAATGGTGGCTTTTACTTAATAGAAGGTCTACACACTTATTACATAGTTTTATTTGACAGACTTTTTTCCTTATTTAATAAAAGTTTGACCGTAGCTGACAGTATTGGTGGATATTGGCTTGTCATAGATCCTCGGATTTCTTGCATGCATTGTCACACATGCAAATAAAAACACTGCCAAAATGTAAATGTATGTATATTTTCAGTTCCAGATTATTTGGCAATTATTTCATTAGATTTTCAGTCTAAGCCTTAAGATAACACAGTCTCACACAGGCGCCCTCACTATAGAAAGTTGAGACTAACAGGTAAATGAAACAGTGCCTCCACTTTTGTTATAGTTACATCACACTCTGTCTCTAGGTATCAAAAATAAACTTCAAATAGCAATCGAATGAACAAAATGGAAATTTAGTCAGATTAGCCGATTATGTCAAAATGGGATCCATTATGAAAAGTTATGAAAAGTCTTCATATTGTGATTCAACATTTTTTGGCAAATTCTGTCCATACAGGACCGTGCAATAGCAAGTTTACTGATTAGTCTTTATGTGTCTGAGTGGAGGTATTCCTCAGCATACACAACACCAAGGCTGTGTCTGAAACCACCACTATTTACCGTCTGCTGTTTTATTTGAATGACTGGATTCTGAGTGTAAAATTAAAGCACTTTATGGCAAGTATGCCCCTTTCTGTGTGCAATCCCACAATGCAATGCATCACATTTAGTAGATCTGAAAATAACATCAGTGATGAGGCAAAACGAAGATTCCTAAGTGTGCAAAATCTCAATATACTGATCACTACAGAGTAACCCACTGAGCATCATTAATAAAGGGGGAAGTGAATGAGCGAACAAAGGAGTGATTTCACTTTTCCTACCATAAAAAAAAGGCCTGTTCACATAACTAAACTATAACAGTAAAAAACAAGCAATAATAAAACTAAATGGATCGGTACTGGGAAGGAGGGAAGCCAGCAGCTCTTAATAAGTAAGCAACATCTCTCACTTGTGGCTCTCTATCATTAAAACAGGCCTCTCCCCATAATGTATTATACATTCATTCACCACTTAGGCACCCTGCTCAAGAGGATGGTTTGGACGGATGGAGAGGTCTGTCTGTGGAGAACATAGAAGATGTGGGGCCGCTGACAGAAAAGGACCAGAATGAGAGTATGATAATGACCAGGAGAAAATTAGCTGAGATTTTAGAAACTGGACAGCCACCATTTTTACTTTTAAACACTGAGAATCCAGGTCTAAAGACTGTGCGACTGTGATTGTCTTCATGAGCTCCCATGAAAAATTGAACTACACGATAGCAGGGACACAAAGGGCTTCTCTCACTCTGCCACAACTGGAGCACATGAAGGAGGGAGGGCGAGTAAAATAGGAAGCAAGAGTGACGAGAGGAAATTGAGAGATCCAAAAGGGAGTGAGTGACGTTTAAAAGTTTACATTTTAAATGAGTGGTTCGTGCGGGCTGGCCGACTGAAGTGTGAGCTTTCTCTTCTACTTGAATTAGCCACACTATTCATTTAAATGCTAATAGGACAGGGGTAGTTCAGCCCCAGTATCAACAGAACCCATTATGATATTCCAAGCAAACATTTGTCAGCTCACGGTGTTGTCAGCACCGTGATAATGAAGCCACTGGAACATACCCCACTAAGCCTCGTCTCAGCTGCTCCCTCAAAACGTCTTTAATTACAACTTCATGCAAACCCAGTCACCTGGTAAAATGTCTCTCTCAACCAATTACCACCAAATCTATCGCCTCTGTAATTACATTGATTTGAGGGCGGCATGAGCTATTTGTTTACCCGCTCACATACAGCAGACATTGAGGCCCCACATGGTTGCCTTCAGGGGGGAACAAACTCCCTCAATATTTTATTTGTTTTTTAAGTGAAAGTGGGCTTTATTCATTCCTTTGACCATAAAATAAAGAGAGAGATATAGAGAAGGTAAGGAACAAAAGTTTAAACTTCTGTAGTGTAAACTTTCTGGACATCTTGCCTTACTTTAAAGGAATATTTCAACATTTTTTGGAAACGCCCTTGTGTGATTTCTTGCTGAGAATTAGATGAGAAGCTCAAAACTGCACCCACATCTCTCAGTTAAATGTGAATTACCACCAGCAGCATGCTGTAAGAGCAGTAACAGGAGGAAACAGCAAGCCTGACCCTGTTCATTTTACACCTTTAGACAGAGCCAGACTCGCTTTTTCCCTCTCCTTTCTGTTTCCAGCCTTAATGCTAAACTAAGCTAAGCGTCTGCTTGCTGCGGATGTGTGTTTCTCAAAATGTTGAACTGTGAGCACATGACTTGATTTTCTACCGCTCACTGTTCCACCTGCAGGATGACTGACCTTTTTCACAGCACACATTTTGGCATATCATAGCAGGAAAAGCACAGGTGTTAATAATGGCATGAAAAAAAAAATACAACTGCATTGCTTTTAGGTGATCTAGTATGAATCAGGGTATTGCAATCATTATAAAAAACAGGAAGCATTGTCGTAAAAATAATCCAAGTACACAACAACTGGGTAAACTAAAAGCATCAAATGGAGTAAAGGTGTTAAAGAGCGATGAACTTAGAAGTTAATGGTGTTTGAAACAGCCTGATATGAAATTGAATATGCTGATTACAACATGCAGTGGTAAGCATTAGCAGAACCTTCATGGTAACTGCATTGCAGCAGGTATCAGAACATAGTGCACCTCGCTCTGCAGGATCATAACAGCATGGTTGAAGTGGTGGTGCTCCAGCGTAGCAGAGGTCCCATAAAGCAGAGCGAGGGCTGAGCCCGTCCTAACACACACACACACACACACACACACAAACAAACACATACAGGGATCAAGAAGATGGATAATATCATCAGCATTCAACACATACTGAGAGACAAAATCCACTGTTGAGTCTGCTGTAATTCTCTCACCAATTCTCTCTGCGCTCTGTCGTCAACTTATGGCTTAATAATAAAAGAAGCTGGAGAGCCATAACCTAAACTGCAGCTGAAATTCAACATTGAATATGAATATCATTTAATGTGAGAAAAACACTGAGCCACTGAAGGTGAGGCATGTGGGTTTTTAAGTTTGGGATATTCATTTTTGTATGTATATTATTTCACTATTTTACATCTTAATATTTTTTTGACTTAATTTTCATTCCATGGTAAAAATACAAACATGTTCTAGGTCTTTAGAAATGTTCAGCTTTCATTTAGTTATTCATTTAGTTCCAATTTTTGTATTACAGCAGACTCAGAAAGTATTATGACAATAATATGCTCTTCATTTTGTTGTCTCTGGGCTCCAGCACAATGATTTGAAATGAAATGACTATGAGGTTAAATACTGACTTTTAGTTGTAGAGCGTGTTCATATTTTTACGTCATAGTCATTGAAATTCTTAATAAAAATCAAATGTGCTGGGGTATAGAGCCAGAACAACTAATGCATTTCTTTTTATTATATATCCTTAGTTACAGCACACCCTCTGATGAAGACAAAACTCACTGGCCAATAAGCTAAATGTGCTCCAAATTTGATGTGTTCAGATGTGTTCCTTGGGAAAATCTTCCTTATTCTCTTCCTCAAAATCTTCATTATTATTATTATTATTATTCATTATTATCTCCTGCCTAATTTAAACCATTTAGCTCATAACTGTAAAACCAAGCATTCTGACAGCTGATGTGATGAGACACGTAACACTGGCATTTGAAGAATTGTAAATTCTTTAAAAGTCATTTAAGTCAGAAGATGAAAATACGAAAGTGAATTAAAAGGTTTGTTTAGCACTAATTTTTTTGTAGTACAGTTAGTTAATATAGCTCGCGATAAATCTTCCCTCTAGTCGGTTTCCATCTTGGTCTCAGATTCAGTTCATTATAGAATCTTTATGAAGACAGAAAACACCTAGTTCAAGCAATTTAATGTCGATTTTACCTGCTACTCTAAATGTGCTCAGAGTCAGCAGCATTTACAGTCTCTTCGTCTTGCTGATCTGGGCTGGACTACTGCAGACTGCTGCAGGTGGCAAAACACACTATAAACAGTGTGTAGGAGGATTCGTGTTTATGTGTGCGTGCACGGCATAGACAGAGAGATAAAGCAAGGCACACTTACTTGGCCTGAAAAGCGTTGTTGGTGCCCCTGTGGTCCAAGTCGTGGCACACACAACCTACAATAAGCGCTAAGATCTCTACCTCTGTCAGAGTCTCCTGGAAGCCCGCCGTCTGATTGAGACCGAAAAGAGGAGGCCAATGAGAGAATAAACACACACATAAACTCTGTGAGCACCAGAGCGGCGTCTCTTATTAAGCGAATCTGCGAGGAGTATATTGAATAAAAATGAAAAACACTCCAACAGCAGCATCATCCAAAATAGTATCTCCCCAGATAGCCAGTGGGACTGCAGTAACACAGTCGCACAGGGAGCTTTATGGCTCGGATGAATGGGTTCTGGAGGCCATGTGCTGAGTGAGTCACTATAGGTCATTGTGGGGATAACGGCAAAGATAGCACGGCCCTCAGCCCACTCATTAAAACACATGGCAGGAGAGTGGAGGGGCCCAGAACAGCTTACACACTACTATTTCATTCCCTCTGCCAATAATCAATTCAGATGGGACATCATACATTAATGCTGTGCTTGATTAAATGAATTACACTGTGGTGTTTGTATAAGAGTGTGTGTATGTGTGTGTGTTTTGCCCCAGGGACCTGATAAAGTGATAAAGTAAAGGCCTCCTGGAACCAAATGAAGTAATTCTCGTGGGGTCTCTATTCAAACAAACATCTTTGGTTTGGTTCTGCACAGAACTGGCTGTTTGCATAATTAGTGGCACAAAATTCTTCAACTTAAGTCAAACAGAAATGTATCACGTACTTTCAGCACTAACAAGATTTTAATAAACACTGACATGACTCTTGCATTAGCTGATTGAGATCAGCTGCTTCATTCATGCTTCACAATCACTGGCTCATTCATAAGCCGCTTGGCCACCAGATGACCAGTAAAGTCCGGCCATGTTCAGGCAGCATGCAAGGCTGTCATTATCACCGGACTCTAGAAGTATTCAGATCCTTTACTTCAGTAAAAGTACCAATAAAACAAAATCAAAGTACTCTGTTGTTAAGTTTAAAGTCCTTCATTCATAATCCTTCTTGAAAAATACACTTAAAGTATCAAATTTTAAAGTTTTGGTTCTGCAAAATGTGGCACCTGTGACTGATTTGATGAGTAATGAGATGAGAGTAGTAGGAGGTTTTCCACACAATTTAGTATTAATTAGTTTCTTCATAAAATATTGAATAATTTTACCTTAAACAGTTATTTAAATAGAGTCATTCGAGACATTTGAAATCTCACTTAGAAGGAAACTGCTACCACCTCTAAACCTTTTGTACTTTAATTGTACTTAAGTTCAGTGTCTCTGTGTCATGATCTAAAGTTTTATTGGCATGATCTTTACCGTCAGCATGGCAAACATGCACTGGCAGACGTTGAAGGCATGTCTCCAGTTGTGATAGAGAACCATTCTGTAGTTCTTCCTGACAGTCAGCAGCCATCTGCACAGTGTCTGGGGGAGAAAAGAGATGGAGGAAGAGGGAGCGAGAGATGAGCACATGGGTCAGCAGTCGTCATGAGGACACATTAGGATTCGGTGTTCTGGGCAAATTCAGTCAAGTATTCAAAGGAAGTAGATAAAGAAAGCCCACGGTCTCACCTCGTAGTCAATCTTAAATTTCTGCACCATCCCCAGCTCCATAAACATTCTCAGAGCGGCCGTTATCATGGCGTCGACGTCCAGAGAGAAATCATCAAAGGAGAGCTTACCGATGCCCAGCTCGCAAACCAGGGGAATGTTAGCAGCCTGTTTGATTGTGGCGGGGGGGGGGGGGACATTAAGGAGGAAAGAGAATAGGAGGATGTGAGTTCAGCACGCAGAGGAGGATGGAGAGGTCAGAGGATGTTGTGCCATTTTCAGATGATACCTGGAAATATGGAGACATGCTAATTAAGACTCCGAGGACTCATTTGGAGAGGGTTAAGATTAATGAGGGAGCTTTACCGAAGGATTTCACTGTTGTTTACTTTCAGAGCTCATTGAGGAACGCAGTTGCGCGGTAGTAATCATCAACAGCTCTTTCTCAATATTATTATTCAAACAAAAACTCGCAACACATACGTGATTCCAATTAACCATTTTCGTACTGAAGCATCCACGTCTTCTGTCCTCGGTGTGGTCTAATGAGCACACCGAGCAGAAACGTCTTATCTGCTGCTGGTCAGCATTTATAATCGGAACATTTCATGCTGTCTAACCTGCATCTATAAGTCAAAGCTCTCCTACAAATCTGTGTTCTAGTTTCAGCACAGCCATGTTTCTCTTCTCTCTCTCTCTCTCTCTCTCTCTCCTCTCTAACAGCCACCAGAGCACCATGTTTCCTTCACAAATGTTTGCCTGTCAGGTCAGCAGGTATTCTCCTCTCTCTTAATTCACGGCCGCGGGTTATGAAATGTCAGCCAGGTTTGTTTGTCGCTGCCATTTGCACTCCGGTGGAATCCCAGTCAAGTGTACTCCATCAGGCTCCATATGTAGAGCAGTTATGAAAGAAAGTGTGTGGGGGGGTGTGGAAGGCAGGAAGCAGAGTGCGGCGCTGGGTGGGGAGGGGGTTGAAAGATCACACATCCACACTGGAAAGCGAGGTTCCTACTTTGCGGTAATAGCCACAGGGGAAAATCCTACACATGAAAGTGCAGGAAAATAGGTCATATCTATATCTCAGAAATGTCATGCCAATTAAAAATGTAGATATTTCCATTTTTTGTCTTTATAAATAATGCATTGAGAATGATTGCCTATTGATTGGAGTAATCCATTTCAAAATTCACAATGAGTTTATTTTCATTGGGGAATTCTTGGCCCATATTTATGCCCATGTGCTGCTGCAGTTCTTCAGAGGAACTAGGAAATGAAGTCTGGAAGACATGCTGCCAATAATTCCTCTCTGTTGCCATAAATTTTTTCTTTCCCATTACAGTTAATGAGAGATTGTTATTTAATTAGACAAAGATATCTGAATCAAAGGGCCCATGAGCCAAACAAATGCATTACTAAAAAGCTACATTTCTGAGATTTTACCTGGACGGAAACAGTTACATTTTTAGGCATCAGAGAGAC
This sequence comes from Scortum barcoo, assembly GCA_023238725.1. NCBI lineage: Eukaryota > Metazoa > Chordata > Actinopteri > Centrarchiformes > Terapontidae > Scortum > Scortum barcoo. Next base: position 13,560,628 of record CM041550.1, read on the forward strand.
CTTGGTCTATTTTACTTCTGCTGCCTTCCATCATTCTTTCATTAAATGGAGGGTTGTTTAATGAAACCATAATGGGCCTTTAATGTTGTAAATATGTCTTAATTGAACTCAGTATAAAGACTAGACATTAAGGAACGCATCTACAGAAGTAGAAAAACAACTGAATTATATTATAACAATTACTTGCACCAGTAGAGCAGACCGGATAATCGCAATTTGTTGTTCACAAGAATCTAATATATAAACCATCCTTACCAGGAAACTCCAGATAACAAAATGTTTATATGGGTCCTTTTAGAAGGCAGCGAAAAATTACCTATTTAGTCACTGAGGTATGAGAATTTGTTGGTGTATTCCAGGTGACTGGGGGGTAAAAAATGACTCAACATCATCCCTCATTCTGTATTTTAGTGGAAAAAGTAAGATAGAACAGTTACTCTGTGCTGCAATTAGTCTTTAAGTGACATTTGCCACTTTATTAAAGAGAAGTTACACTTTATAACAGAAACAACATGCTCATCCCATGATCTTGCTTTCTGATCACTGTCGACAAAGTCTTTGAAAAGACAAAAAAATTAGTCAGATTTAATCTGTCTCTCACTACCTCCCAACTTCCAAACTTTTGCTTTAACACTCATGTAAATGTTTAAAAGTGGGTCACAAATATCACATTCATTTTTGACTCTTTTCAGGTCCACAGCATATGGTGTCTGTCATCATGGTCTGACAAACACGCTGAATGCATTCTCTTTCTCATAAAAAAAATAGTTTTAATATTTTAAATTGTGCCTTGCCGACATCAGTGTATGCCTGCCAGCAATTTTCCTCTTCCCTGCCTTTGTTAGGGCATTGCTACATTAAAGACCCCACAAACAAAATAGCATTGAGTGTGTTTGACATCCCGGCTTCACATAGAATATTGTCTGCCTTGTTCTTTAACAGCACTACTCAAAGATAAGGCTTTAAAAACAAGCGCTGTAAAGTCACATGAGTTGTGACTTTAATATGTGTTGAGCTCAGAGATTAAAAAACTGAGTCCTGAAGCAGTGTAACTATTGAGAGAAAAGAAATGGGCTTACTGAGACACATGTAATGATGACAGCAGTGAATGCCTGTTACCTTGAATTTGTCAACTTCGGTCTTGGAGCAAGTGGCATGGTAAGAAAGAACCTGCAAAAATAATGACACAGTGTCACTCAGTGTATTTTTCAAATCATTAAAATAACAAGTAGGGCTCTGAGAGAAGCACAACTGTGGCTACAGCCTGAAACGTGGCTTGCACAAGGGTATTACAGCATTTCAGTGGGTCTTCCAGATGAGGAAGTTAACACTCGCCTCTGGAACTGTCTACAAGAGCAGCGATGTCAGCCCTGATTCCATCGCCATGTTCCCTTCATTTCCTGAGAGAAATACCTCGCACAGACCTGCAGTTGCTTATTTGATCATAAACGCTCATGTTTATTCAGTGCTGCCAGAAGCAATGCATCTACATATTAGTTCATTCGGTGACTCTCCTTTAAATGCTCTATCTCTCCGCTCCTATCTGGAAACAGGGTGGCGCTAACTACTATAATGCACCTGAAAGCTCCCCATTGTAATCTAAGGACATACTGTAAAGGCTGACTAGTGCTGAATGGCTACACACTGCAGGGCAGATGAGGGATTGCTTTTCACTGCCTCTCATTAATTTTCAATAAAACCTTTGTGAGAAGGTTATCTACAAAGAGAGATCAGCACTTTTTTCATGTGTACATTCTTGTGGAAATATGAGACTAAAAAAAGGAGCCAAGCACAAAGACCCCAGAGAGAACAAGAGAACAAGTAAGAAGGGGTTTTATATTAGCCATGCAGCAGCCGTTGTTTACACTGACTTCTGGGTAAATGTTTCAGCACAGAGCATATGTTGACTACAAAAGAAAAATAAAGATACCATTATAGCTAATGGAATAGAAGAACAGATAGGATGCATGGGGGGGGGGTAATCATCTGAGGGCTGAACCTAACAAAATGATCTTATAGGCAAGACAAAAGAAAAGGAAAGTATAAAGCAAGAGCAGAATCAACTTTTGTCAACCCTCAGAAGCAGCGTTACAGTTTGCATAGTAATGTTATCACAAATTTATGCGGATAAAAAGATTTATTGTTCAAATTTGAAATCGCATATGTTTATTTTCAAATTGAAGTAAAAGGCAGGGGAAAATGAGAACAGGATGTTGCGCTCTTACATCCAAAGCCACAGACTGCTTGGCCCAGGACTTCTTCACCTGGTCGTACATGATCGTGTTGTTGATGCCCAGTCCGCAAAAGATCACAAACGCCTGAGAAAGGAACAAAAAGTACAGACATTCACTGCAACAGTTTCCAACGCACCCGCGGGCTACTGGGTGTGGAAAAAGTGTAGAAAGCGAGTAGTACCTCAAACAGACGCTGATCTGCGTCATCAAATGGCTTCCCATCAAGCCTGTTCAGCACTTGGGCAACACCTGTTGCACAAAGTTTATTCACATAATGAGAACATAACAATAACAGTGGCTTTGGCGAGGTTCCAGTGCATACAACCTGCCTGCAATTAAAGGAGGATCAAACCCACACATTGCATGTCATTGACAAGCATGCATTATTAATGGGAATTAAGCAGAGACACAGCAACTAAACACAAACAGCAGTATATTCAGATATTCTACGATCTTCTGTTGTGTCAAACTATATTAAAAACCTCTGTCGATGTCAAGAACACAGTTGTGGTGAACCATAAAAGACACAGCAGCATTTATTACAATGCCACATGGTTGTACAAGATGACGAAAATGCAGCACTGGTGAAATTGGCATTCAATTAACATTATCTTTGACAGGGCATCCAGTTATTGTTCACAATGCTACAGTGGGATTGAAGCCTTTTTTTATTTGACAGCCTGTTTAGATGGCTTCTCTCATCATCTAATTAAAAACAGAGAATGGCTTTGTTGATAAAGCATAAACATTTAAATGATGACTTTTATTGTCACTGAGAAATTATGCTATAAGGTAATTACACAATACTTTACCAATTTTCAAACATCTCCAGGAGGTCAAACAAACCTGCCAAAGTGACATTTTAATTTCAATGTATAGCTGGAGATTCACAGAGGTGAAACAGGATTAGTAGTGTAGCTAAGAACAATTTTCATTATGCTGTCATAACATTTAAAATACAGGGCTGATGCCTCCTCAGATGTATTATTGCTCCCTCTGTAATGAGCATGTAATTTGTGATGAGTTGCAGCATAGGTAGCCCCAAGCACAAGCAAACTGAATGACTGCTCAGAGCCCCCGTGGACACCACATACTCATGGTTGCATACTCATAACTACACCACATTTTACATTTTTCAAAAAACATAATATGATAATAATTTACACAGATGACCCATAGTGTTGTGTGGCGGTACAGTGCACGGTTTATTCAGTGGAGCTACTGAGTGTCAAATTCTGCTTAGGGGCTCACAAAGACAAAGCAGCTCAGCATTATATTAACTCATGAGGAACTACACTGAACAACCGAGCTAAAGTCATTTTAATACACTAGCTGTTAATTATGATGTGCTGTTTGAGGAGCAGCAAACTGTTGGAGAAGATGTTTGCCTTGTTTGTAAGGGACACGTTTTACACATAAAGTCAAAGTAACACAGGAAGGTGGTTTAAAAACAACAATGCTAATGTCATAGACAGATTCCAGAGTTCGAGCCCATCCATTTACTCAGAATCCCCAGGCAATCTGAAAGAGCTTGAGCAGAAATTGACGGGGAAGTTTTGGCATGCCATAGCAGGAAGAGCAGAGGTGTAAATGATGAAACATTAAAAACAGGCTCATTCCATCCAGGTGAGCTGGTTCAGGGCTCTGCTGCTGTGCATGCTGGCTCACTATTATGACTCTTATGATCTGGTGTGATCACAGTCAGGTCCACTGCAGCCAGGTTTCTCTCGCTGACCATCCATCCTTTCATCATTTATACCTGTGCAGCCCGGGTACACCCAGGACAGGGTGCTGTAGTCTATCACAGGACTGTCATTAAGTTGAAAGGGATCACTTTCAGATCTTTTTGTCCTGATTCCACTTGAAAATTAAACATGTTTAATAAAATAATGATACTAATGATGATGCTCGGTCAGCAGGTGAGAAATCTGAATCCTGAACCTACACGTTATTAGATAACCTGTCCTATTTTGAGTGACTAGTGCAAGCTGAACATACAACCAGACTGTGTATAATTGTGCTTTACTAGTGTGTTCTGAAGTACTTTATGTTTATTTGGAAATAAACTAAATGTTATATTATGGATGAAATGGTTATTTAGAGAGGCAAAAAACAACATTTTTTATAATCTTAGGTAACTGAATTTGATATTTAACATTAAACCTCATTGTTCTTATCATCACAACAGTATTTCTTGTGCTTACTTTGAAGGATCTGACTGCAACTTTGGCAGATGACACACAAGGACATTTGTTTTCTAACTTATCCTTGAAATCCTTGAGAATTTCATCTCCTGCTGCTTTGTTTGTATAATGGTTTTTCACTCCAGATCCTCAGGTGCCACCCACACACACTGCGTTTCTTTTTCCCCTCACTCATTCTGCTCTTCTTCCTTTCCCATCTCCGACAAATGCACTTACACCTACGCAAAAAACATGAGCACACACGGACTTCACACATACACACACACACACACGCAGGTCTTAACCAACCATCTGCGGCAGATATGCTGATCACTTCGCCCTCAAGTAAAACTAATGACTTCCTGCGTCAGATCTCAGTGGAGCAAGCGGAGCTGCCATCATTGCTCCTCCCTGCAATATCCAGCACCAAAACCAGACAAGAGATCAATGATTTATCAGAGTGTCAGTGTGGTGTTGGCCTCGGGCAGATTCACAAACACAAAGCACACAGCCAGAAGAAGGGAACTGCACCTCCAAGTGTGGAGTGATGGCGCAGCGTGGATCCAATCGCACACATGCAGCATCAGCTGAACACATGCTCAAGCTCCCCTCTCCCTTATCATTGTACTATGCAGTAAAATGAGTTCATATGAGTGCTACATGATGTTAATGCTGAACATATAGTATATCTGCATCAGTAGCCAAACGTACGTGGACACGTTTATCTTTTGTTTTGGAGTTATTTTTCATGGTTTAAACTAGTCCCATTAATTCCAATGACGGTTAATGTTATATCATACAACGAGGTTTTAGATCATTGTGTGCTTCTGTCTTTGTGGCTGCAGTTTGGGGAAGGTCCTTTCCTGTCTCTGACACTGCTCCTGTTCACAAAGCGAGGACTGTAAAGAGAGTGTTTTTTCTAAATTTGGTGTGAGAGAGTTTGACTGACCTGCACAGAAACTGACCTTGACATCCGACACCTAACATGGACGCCAACTGCAAGCCAGGCCATCAGTGGCTGACCTCACTAATGCTGAGTAGGAACAAATTCTCTACAGCCAGGACCCCAAGTCTTATGGGAAGCCATCCCGGAGGGGTGGAGGCTGTTATTGCAGCATATTAATATCCACAGTTTTTTATTTCACATGGGTGTAATGGGCAGGAGTCCAAATACCTTTGGCCATAAAATGTATTACATTACTCTGACTTTCTATAAACATATAAAATAAGATGTTGTTTTATGATTGATATAATAGTAAAAATTCAAAAGTCAGGTACAACCAAGTTTGAGAGAAAAGGAAGCTCTATTCGTTGACTTACCAATGATTTGATGGTTGCTGTTCCATATAGGAACACAAAGCACCGAGCGGATGTGAAAGTCCGAGAACTGGTCTGCCTAAAAAGAGTGGGAGCAAAGAATAAAATAAGGATTATCATCCATCTGCATAGGAATTTCCTTGCATTACACTGTGTTATACTCTCTATATTGCTATACTCTTATAGGTTTTAGTTTTAAGTATATGGACATTTTATAAAACCCAATTAATTTATGAAACAAGAAAATTACTGGCAAATTAATCAATTACAATTTGATTAATTGTAATAATTAATCTTAAGTTGCATCTTTACTTTTTTGCTTCTCAAGTAATGTGTTTTCATATTGAAATAATAATTTTACTCACTTTAAACTGTACTGATTTAACTATCTACTGCTTCGTATTACTTTAGCATTAAGTACTGACATATTTGACACATTTTAAAATATATTTATGTTGTTCAAAATAAGGCACTGAAAGAAAGTACCTGTTCTGAAACACAAGTATGGAATAAGCACTAGTATTGGAAGATTTAAAACGATACCCAGCACTCTAGTGTGACATTATATTTCCACATGACATTATATATTTTAACTATGCATACATGCCTCACCCCCAATGGAAAAGCAAGGCTTCATGAAAATATAGGAACTACAGGATACAGTGTATATAGTGAGAACCCTTACGGTCCTTTAAAAGCAAGAAGTATAAAGTTGCCTCCCTTATTCATTTCAGTTAGAGCCTGCTAGTATCTTTTCCGCCCAGTACACATTTTCCATTTTTCTGTCACTGCCGCTTAAGGTTGACCATATCAAGAGCGGACTGCTGTGCTAGCCACTGTGGGATCCTGTGTAGGTCTATGAAGCATCAGCACCAGCCTCTGCGGTTGTTTCTTCCTGGTTTGAAAGGGCCTTTATCCTAGAGAGATCAATTAACAGCTGACAAAATGGAAAAATGGGTAGTATGTGATTTTTCACCATGTGGTGCAAGTAAAACAAGATTTAATGCTTGTTCTTGGAAAAGTCTAATGCAACTGGACTGGGTTTAGCCTTGAAGATATTTCCAGGAGGGTTAAGCTTCATCAGTTTTACTGAGTGGCAGCCATTTTACTCTGTGTGCATTTTTTCATACTTGGGGCCAGATGCATAAAACTTGTGGTTAAAACTATGTTAATGAAATTGGACGCACAAGCATGAGCCTCATTTCCACTTCCACAGTCATAAATCAATGTATAAAGCAAAAAAAGCTTTTTCCACAGCACTAGAATGTCATTATGTACGGATGTGACTATTTACAGCACAATCACCACAGTGGTAACCTATAACACCTATACAGCTCTCGCCTTATAGTTCACGTCCACCTCATCACATGCAGCTATCTCTAGAAAACTGTGCACGCCTGATCTGGAGTCTGCACGAGGAGCACACATTCATACTGCATATCATTGAATAAATACCAGCTTATGTGGGGGAAATGGCTTGGATGGCTGATGCATGGTTTTCTCTGCATATGTTTACACATCTGAGCTCTGCGTGAGTCCCTGAGGCCACGTGCGAGCTGTTGAGGTCACACGACAATTACGTGAGAGATCAGAGAGTAATTAATTAAGGTATGAATAATTATGAAACCATTTTGAATGCAATGTCAGTACAGCAACGTGAACTAACAAACATCTCAAGGAAGGATGTTACGGTTTGACATTGATGGTCTCCTTCATTTCAGTTTCCAACCAGCTGTCTACACACCATCATGCGTGCTTACAATAACAGTTACAATAAGTGACATTCTTGCCCAGGCGCCTTCACAGCCTGAAATGAAATCCCTTGTGACCTTACGCATGTCACATCAAAATATGAATGTGAAATATTATGACCTGAACAAAAACCACCACGGGCATGTTTCATACTCGTTCTTCTGTAATGTTGGTTGAGATCATTTCAGTCAGATAAAACCTCAGTGTTGTGTTGTGTTTTTTGAAAGTGCAAATGTGAAAGGCATGTTATTGTGCATTTTACCTCAGCGTCAAAGCGAGGATCCTGATATGCATCACTAATGTTCACGGGTAGTCCTGTGGATGCCACCAGCTCTGCAATACTGTTGTTGATGAGCCAGTCCGAGTAAGACGATTTCTCCATGCTGTCTTTGAAACTAAGGTCAGACAATTAGAGGGGAAGATGACAGAAGGAAGAAAAACTGAAGAATTAGTACTGGGCAAAATTTGCCCAAATCTCCCTTTTCTCAGAGAGGATTGATTAAAAAAAATTTCAAACACACATTTAGCAGATAACTTTGTTATCATGAAAATTATATTGATATTATTATTATCACATTCAAATTAAAAAGATTTTATTCTCTTTTCACCTCAACCGCATGTTTGGAAATGGCCATTCTTATTTCTCCTCATGGATTCTTTTTTTCAGTAAACTTGCATTTAATGAACTTCTCATACAGTAGACATCAGTAAGCTTCTTCTGCAGCTTATGAAGTAATGAAAAGTTAATTGTGTGATTGTCTTCCTCATTGCCAAACGCCTCCACACTCTGCCATAGAAACACCTGCATCCCTGCGCAGACTTCCCATTCACATTAATTGCAGTGGGCTGCTGCTGACTTTTTACCTTCAAACGCAACAAGGTAAATGTTCAGTTTGGTTCATTTTGTCCTTCAAGATTAAATAAAGATGGGGAGACACTGATGTCAGATCTTTTGAATCCCTTTGATCTGGTGATATAGCTCTGTGTGGATGTGAAGCCCTCAGTGCAGCATGGGTGCAACCTCATGGGTGTAATGGCAAGATGCCTTACCTTCTTTTTTCTTTCTTACTTTCTGTCTCTGTTCTGTGTTTAGTAAGAAAGACTAAACTGGCAAGTAAAGCAGTCTGACATTTCTTTGATTACTCCTAATTTCTTCTTATTAGTATTTCTTGTGTTATGATATTTTTTAATTACTGCTGTGGTTATCACTTCTGTCTAGGAGTCACTATATCAGTTATGGAAAGTGCAGGACTTGGGGATAATTTGTCTTCCTTTCAGCATTGGTTTTCATCCATAAACATCCCACACAATACTAAGCCTCTCTTTCTCCACTCAGCCATGCCTAGCAGTGGAGAGAAGCAGCAAAACCCAATTAAGTAGGGCTCCTACAGTATGCCATCTATTCAGAATCAGCATATTACTCCCACAGCACTACACAATATTCAATTTTTATACTTCCCTTATTTTTTGTCCTTGATGGAAGCTTAACAGATTCAAACAAGGCTCTGTACAGAATTTGCAGGTACCATGTTGCCAAAGGCAAACAAAGATGGAGATGTGACTATTTAGTGAAACTGTTACTGGTATAAGAAGTAAGAAAAATGGAAGGCAAAGCTTTTCATCAGGCCAGATGTTATTGAGCTGATTATAACAATATACAACATACCTGCTTTCAGTGTCTGCACTACACTTAGGGGACAGTAGCTCAAAAGACTTGGTGAACTTCACCACCTGAAAGATTTGAAAGGGAAGGAATCAGTAAAGCTCTCTGAAAAATTGCAGGGAAGTACACAGTCTTCACTGATAAAAATCGAAGCAGACAGGAGGAACAGAGATGCACATGCACAAATGTACAGACAGATAGACACAGTACCGGTGACTCAATGTCCTCCAGCAACTGAACAGAGCAGCGCTCACACTTTAGCAATGTCTGGGCACGGTGCATGATCTTCCTGACAATCTTCTCCAGGTCAGTCTGCTCTTCAAACAGATCATTGACTACCTCCAAGAGCGCCTGAACACCAGGGACAGAAAAAGATACCACTGGCATTATTCCCAGCAATCTGAGACACACTCCATTGTAAAACCCATTAAATAAGAAATCTGTCAACAGGTAAAAGTAAAGACCCTTTAAATAAAGGCATTTTGCCCGCTCAGCTGTTAGACCACAATTATTATTGTTATCCTTAAAACATAAACCAAAGGGATGTTATAACATGATTAGTTTCCCCAATAAAAGTAAATTAGGCCACTTTATCTGAGGCAGTGCCAATCCAATTTAATCCAAAAGCACATAAAAATCATATGGTGTAAAGGGAGCTCTCCTCGTTTCTCTTCTCTATTCACTGAGCTGTGTTTTCATTATGTTCTCTTCCATCACAGATCAATGTGTGACATAAAATAGTGCATCTCTTAACATTCCCTCAGAGATTTAGATCATGGACCAGGCCCCAGTCTGGATACAAGCCCATCCCCCCACTACAGATCCAGAGAAAATGTCCATGCAGGGCAGCATGCTGCTCTGTGATCCCCACTGCAGTGGCAGCAAGTGGGCTGCTGCTGATCAATACTCAGCCTCAATGTCAGCATCGGGGGAGGGAGGGGGTAATGCTGATACTAGGGATTGGGGGTTATTATCCTGGCTGGCCCTGTGGCCTTTACCCGGCTCCTGTCGTACTCCTTCCTCGAGGCGGCGAAGAGCTGGGCATTGGAGATCGCAATACCACAGAAAGGCAGGTACATCTGCAGCACCTGTGGAGACATTGAACACTCTGTTGTCATCACTGAGCCACATGCAGAAAATAAACGGGATTATTCATAAAAGATGTCACAGATTGCTGCTATTACATATGTACATTTCATCTGAGCCTCCCAAAACATTAAAGGCTCTGGTAGCTTTATTTTTTAATGCAGCTATGTAATGCTCTTTGAAAAGCGACCCTTTGCTTTCAAATATCTTTAAAGGTACCCTGTGGAGTTTTTACCCACTGGTAGAGCTAGCAGTAGTGTGTTTGTGAGTGGGTCCCCATTTTGTCCATATCCTGTTTGAGCACGCAATAAACAGTCTTGACGATGGGTTCACGCTCTTCCACCCATTTGCAGAAAATGTAACATGCAAAGAAACACAGAAATGAGCCAACAAAGACTGCTGGCTGTTAAATATGATTATACACAATGTACTAACACAATGTGTTTTAGTGACAAGACTGAAATTCCACAAGGGCATCTATAACGTTGTAGCCAATTGTAGCTATAAAATTAACGATACTTGGACAGTAAAAAAAAAAAAAAAGTGACTGAGTGATATTTTCCCCCAAGAAAAACTTAGTTTTTGAACTGGAACGAATAAGAAATGGCCTTTCATTGGCATCATTACTCGCGAGGACAAATAAATCAATTCAACTGACATTTTACCATTTGACTGAATAGTCCGACTTACTGTGCCTTAGGCTGATAACATAAACTCCTTATTTCAGTCATATTTTCCTTCACATAAATAATGTAATCCCGTGATATGGTCTAATGACTACAGTTAATATGTATCCTGAAATCGAATCAGCGTCTTATTAGTTTGGAATCGAACTATATTTCTTTCTTCCTCGTCACCGTTGATTCATAATGACCATCAATATGCAAGCACACCCAACAACTGCAACTGCGCGCTATTAAGACAGCTGTGATGTGAAAACACAGGTTCTATACATCTACCATTACCCCACAGCGGAGCCTTATGTGAGAGACACTCACCCCTGTAACATGGAATCAATAGAATTTAGGTTGTGTGCTTCCTTACTCTGCCTCTTTGTTTAGTTATCTATCTTTAGCATCTGGCTGCTGTGTAAACAATACAATCAGTACAACAAACCCACTAATATTTACCAGCCTTCAGCGTGACCTGAGGGTTGGGACACTACAACAATACGTGAATGGGAAGTTACTCAGCTGTGGCTGCTGATACAGGGATATCTCTTTCACCTTTTAGAGAAGATAATGTATCAGGTACTCATCAGCCACAAATGAACATGTAAAGAACAGAATCCTATAGCACTGTGCTGATAACCTACTCAAAAAATATGTTTTAGGTTGTCGACAGGTTCACAATTTTGAGCCCCAATGTGGAGAGACGTCATGTGCAGTTGAACATTTGTTTGACATGCTTTGCTAGAATACATAAAATATGTATAAAAACATATTCATGTTTCTGTATAACACACTTGGAGCTTCTTCCACTGCTTTTACAGTCGATTCATAAATTCACATGACAACTTGACAACTCTAATTGCTGGGGTCATGATAATTGTGGACCTAAAAACGGCATCACAGAGTAGAAAAGGTTGATAAACCCTGCTCTAATTGCAGTAATTTCTCTGTGTCCTGGGTTAGCTATATATATTTAATTTCTCAGTCTATATGTCAATGGGGTACAGCTATGTGGATTTAAAGAGCATGGGGATGATAGCAAGGATGATTATTCATACCAAAAGAAAATGACAAAGAAACAAGAGAAGTGTGTGTAACCACGATATAGACATATAAGCATATACATAAATTGGGCCACAAATCCTCAGTACAGTCATTTATAAACCAGATACAAAAATATAAAGATATAAGGTATAAAGACAGCATGACAAATAATTACTTTTCTATTGAATGTGTTTTTTACTTTTACTTTATTTACTGTTTTTTTCTTTTGTGTTGTCTGTTGGATTTTTGAGGACCACAGGGAAAATGCGCCATTTGGCCTTATTGTGTTTTTATCCTCAATGATTGTAACTGCTCAAGTACAGACCTACAGTATTGTGCTTATAGTGGTGCAAATAAATTCAATCAATCAACACCATGAAACATATTCTGCTCTGACATGTCACCCTGATGTGCATATTGTGAGACTGTTGAGAATTATGGCATTATGCTAAGCACAAATTAAATAAAAAATATTCCTAATTATAATGTGATATGAACATCTTTCTATGTCATGCTAATGAGTGTGTTAATATTATGCATTTCATTCAGTCATTATACATAATCAAGCGCCTTATGCAATTGTTTTCCGACGCAGAAAACAGATGATGCTGAGCAATAAGCTCGTACATAATGCTATTTCAGCTGTCCTATGGAATTCTCTAGTAATGATCTCCCAGAAAGACAGTGGCCATCAATAGCCCTAGCAGGAGCAGATTCATTAGTGAGCAGGACTTTGAGGATGTGGCTATGGATCTGCCAGTGGAACAGGCAAACCCAAGAAAAGCACTGCTCTCTCTAATTACATTCTGTCAGGCAGGCCATTATACAAGGTTGCATTACAAACAAAGACCTGTGGACTGACCAGTAAAGAGTGGTTTAATAACGAAACTAACTAGCCAAGGCCTTGGGGACAGTCGGCTCCACCAACCTCAATGACTTCCTTTTCCACAAGTGGAATTTCATATGAGACAAGTCGAGGAAAATTACATAGCAAACACACTTTTTTTCCGCCTCATCTAACTGTATGAATAACAACTACTAGTTGATTTAAAAAGCTGTGCTCACTTTGCATTTGTGGTAAGGTGAAGCCATTGTTGTTTTGCCAGGAATTGTTCCCTGGAATAAAAATGAAGCTCTCCATTTTCTCTGATCTCATATGGGACTCCCTAGCTTGTGTCAGCAAAGCGCATAGCAGTTTTGCAAATACACTTAGCAATGATTGCTTCTTTTGTAGGTGACATCAAATATTTATGCAACAGCAATCTACACCTCAACAGATTTTACGAAAATCACTGTTATATATTTTTATTAACTACACATATATTAAAATGAATACCATGAAATAACAGACACATCACAGATAAGGTGAAAATTAAGGGTGATGTGGTCTCCCGTTACAGTAAGATTTACAAATTAAAATTTCAGCTTTTAAAATACACTGAACTGGCTCACTGTAATTTATGAGCACTAATATAATACAGTTAATAAATGCTGTATCACACCAGAAGTGCTGCTCGATAGATATTATCCATAAATAATTAAATTATTCTACACATCCCAGGTACTTGGAAAAACCCAGGAGAAAAGAGAGGTAAGAAAGACTGTTGAAAGTGGCTGTTGAATGAGAGTGCAGTAACATCAAGACAGATCAATTCTTAGTAAACACTTATAGCTCCTCAGATATATATATATTTGTGTGGTCATCATAAATACTTGAACCTTAAGTTCTCTGGATATATGAAACCTTTCACACTAAAGTGACTCTTCTTGAGGTTTTCTTTTACTTTGTAAACATGTTCGCACAAAACCTACAAAAGAAATCTCTCCTTTCTTTCAAAAGATTACCTGTAATTAGTGCTTCTTGTAAAGTCTTTAAATTCAAAACTAAATTTCCTGTAACTGAATATGAATTTAAAGTAACAGTTTTTGTCACAAAAACACAGAACTGCATTCAGAGTTAAGAAAATAGTTCCATTAATTTCAGTCATTTATCTTGTAGCTTAAAAACATGTAATGTCAAAGACTATATACAACATGTTTTTTATATGAATTACTTAAAGCAGCTAAATCAGTTGCACCCTCAGTTAGCGACTGAAGCAACTCAAATTCAACCAGAGCCAGGCATTGAAAATAACTATTAGAAACTAATAAAAAATAGCCTATCTTCTCTCTGTTGGTTGTGTTTGCTTATGTAGGTGGTCCGTGTACGTTCAGGCAATTCGTTTTTTTCGTTTTAAACCAAAATCCAAAAAACGGAAGTACCATTGTTTTTCCATTTACAACAAAAAACAAAAACGGAAAAACCGAGCCGATTTTCCTTTCCTATTTCCACAATCCAAAAATGAAAAACGACAAAACCAAATTAAAAAAACAGCTCCTGTTTTTTGGATTTTGGCAATTCATTTTCTTATTTTTCCTTCAGAACTGAAAGACGAAGACAGGTAGACAGGTGACCTGGCCGGAAGTCAGAATAAATATGTCAAAATAAAAGCCAGAATAAATGTCTAACAGTATGCGAGCACATTGTATACGTGGATAATGTTAAGAATATACACCTATAATAAATAACTGCGTTGACCCATACAAAACTACATACAAAACTACATTTATACGTTCTTTCGAGCAGACAGTGCCACAGAAGTTTAAATAATTCAAAATAAAATCCTAGATGATGACACGTAACCAGGGTAACGACAGATTGTTTACCGTTTCAGTAATCACAGTGCTGTGAACTTTTCATAGCTATTATTCCTTGTTGGCTAAGTTACGTTGAACGTCTGGAATTTATCTTTACTAAGCCGTCATATTACATGGTGGACGAGTCAATCTGCCAAAGCGTATTCAGCATTTTCATTCTGATTTTCCAGTGGGTAGGCATTTTGTGCTGTTTTCTCAATAATAAATGTAAATGGTAGAGTCTACAAAAGAACGTAATGAAGAATGTACAAAGGAAGCTGTCGCAACAGTTTTAACGACAGGGCCTGATACTTTGATCATCAGTGAAATTAGAGTGGAATCAAGACCTGTTTCTGTGTTTATATCTATGTGGAATAGGAATATTCTTCATTTCAGTATTGCTGAACATTAAAAAAGTCCATTTAATAATTTACTACACACTAGAATAAATCCTGATTAAATCAATACTTGAATTCCCTGGCTTTTCCGTAGGAATCCTGGTAATAACCTAAAAACACAGTGACTTTATTCACAAACACTCTGACACAGTAATGACAGATTCAAAATGTGTGTAGCAGTTATAGTTACTGGTATCAGTGCCAGGCTCGTGTTGACAACAAAATAAAGGAGAGACCACAACCAGTTTGAAAAGAAATAACTAAACTTTTAATTTCTAAATAAACAAATTCATTGAACCAGCTCAGTAACCATAACTTCATAGACTGAATGGAAAATGAATCTCCAAGCACCAGCTTAGCTGATTATCTATGCCCTGATGACAGGCTGGAGGAAGTCTATGACCTCCTCCAATCCCGTCAAGCCGAAACTGCAGGTCCCCAAAGCTGTTCGTCATGCATCAATATTATAATTATTACTATATACTCTTATGCCATTATCATCATTTCATTGGTTTTATTACAATTGTAGTATCTGAAATTCCATATGTTGATTGACTGTCCTGGGTTTGTTATGTTTAGTGAGTCTCAGGTTGGGCACCTCTCTGTCTGAAAACCTAAAGCCCTTCTTAATGTGAACCACATGTTTTGTCACAGGATTATAAAACAGCTAACCTATATAAGCAGATAGTTAGAGATGATATTCAGAGGAGATTTAAAAATAAATAAATTGTAAGATGCTGTAAAACATAAACAGGTCAGTTAACCACAGAATACTGTAAACGAAAAAA